>CM069541.1:33210555-33835277 GCA_035773235.1 Eospalax fontanierii
CCTTTATATCAGATGAATGGGAGTTTGTACTTCAGACACACTACATCTGGGAGGTACAAAAGGCTTCTGAGTCAAGGAAAGGCAAAATCCAAGTGACACTTAAGGAGAATGACGCTTTCTGCTGCAATGCTGTAGAATCAGAGGTATTTCCGGAGAAGGAGAAGCTATCCTGGTCCTGGGGTGGGTTGGAATGGGCAGGGTGTAAGGTTGTTTCCATATTGTGGATAAGGCAGGAAATAGATATGAATGGTAAATATTTCCTCTCTGTACTAGAGTCCACCTGTTTTCCCTCCCATTTCTTCCTACCCTGTCATATGGGATGCAGTTTTGAAACTGCATCACAGATCCTTTTCGGCGGGGGAGGGGTTGATATTTTTGTAGTTTTGTTTGTTAGGGGGTGCTGTTAAAACTACAGTTAAGAGTTTGTTAGGGGGTGCTGTTTCTTAACTGGAGTTGAGGCATTGTGAGTTATTTTAGTCCTGGATTTAACACTGATCAGCTCTGTGACTGAATTAGTCATTCTAGGACTGGAATAACAATTGATGGGACTGAGCAAGTGGCTCAGTTGGTAGAGTAGCTTGTCTAGAATGCAAAGAGCCCTGGGTTCTCGGGTTCCACTACAGAAACCAGGCACTAGTAACACAGACCTATAGTCCCAGTGCTTACGAAATGGAAGCAGGAGGATCAGAATTCATTATCCTACATTATCCTATTCATTATCTTATTGATTAGCTACATAGTGAGTTCAAGGCCAGCCTGGGCTACATGAGACTTTATCTCAAGATTCATTCTTCCTAAACCTTGAAAACATTATGGCTTCCTTCTTACTGCCTTACACATACTTCCAAACAAAAGCAATTTTAAACCACAGTTGTATAAAGACATACTACCACACTGCGGCACCAACAGTTAGCTTGATATCTTTAAAGAAATCAACATTTAAGGACATTTTTCTCATGTCAGTTTCCCCATTTTTGTCAGTTCAATATCTAAGCATCTAAGTATGTTTTCAGGAACATACAGATAAACCAGCCGTAGTCAAGTCCACTTCCCAGACCTCAGCTTTCCCATCTGTGAAGAAAGCATTCGACTGGGAGAATTCTGCATTCTCTCTGGCTCCAGTTTCCACAGTTTTATCCTGATTCCTATCTGCCTTTATTGCTGTCTTATCTTGACACTGATGTTTTCTAAATATAAATGTGAAAAATGATGTTTTACTTTCATATCTCCTCAGTTCCCCACACCTATTAAAACTATCTACACCAGTGAGCAATCCGCAATTTATGAGCCAAATTGAAAGGGCAATTGTGGTTTTCTATCTAAATTTTATGAAGGGCGTGTGTCCTTAGTAAGATACAATCGGCAGCAAAGTCCTTTGGTTTTCTAGTAGAAAGCACTTTGAAAAAGCTAAAAGTCACGACTGAGGTAGAATATTTCCCAATAACACAGTGTGTGGTTCTGATAAATCTTCCTAACCCTGGTAAGCTTTAGCTTTCCTTCCTTCCTCCCTCCCTCCCTCCCTCCCTCCTTCCCTTCCTTCCTCCCTTCCTTCCTTCCTTCCTCCCTTTCTTCCTTCCTTCCTTCCTCCCTCCCTTCCTCCCTTCCTTCCTTTCCTCCCTTTCTTCCTTCCTTTCCTTCTTTCACCCACTCAGCCATTTGTTACCAACTCACCTATGTCTAACATTTTGTAAGGAAAGTCTCTACCTTTAATGTTTTATAAAATTTCTCAGAAACAGATCGCACATCAACATCTTTCCAGCTCTTAATGCCACTGCCCTTTGATCTTTCTTTCACCTCTGACCCAAATGGAATTTGCCTTGGTTTCCATGGATGCTCTGAGAGCATAGCATCAGAATCCGGGTCTCTCTACAAACCTGGATGTGGTCTTCCTTTCAGATGGGATCTGCACATTATTTGCTGGAAGGTTTCTACCACAGATGTTACCAGGCAGACAAGCAAGTATAGACTCTCAGAACCCACAGCATGCCGAGCCAGGCAAGCACACAGGTGCCAACACTGGCACTGAGCTGCAAGGTGGTGGGGGGCAGTGTGTTCTGAGGGGTTAAGCGCCACTCCGAAGCCCTGCTAATGTCTCTGTGTGGCCATGCTGTATTTTCAGCTTGTCATCATGGCTGGGACAGTGCTGCTTGCCTACTACTTCGAATGCACTGACACTTTTCAGGTGCATATTCAAGGATTCTTCTGTCAGGATGGAGACTTAATGAAGCCTTACCCCGGGTCAGAGGAAGAAAGCTTCATCAGCCCTCTGGTGCTCTATTGCGTGCTGGCTGCCACTCCAACTGCTATTGTAAGTACTGAAATGAGTTCCTTCTTTAAGTTAGATACCTAACCATAGTTCTTCTCTGCCTTTCTTTCTCTTTCTTGTTTTCCTGGGCTTTCATCAGCAGCCTTATCAATGCTTTCCTGGTTCAGCTAAGGGCATACTCAGTGGAAGTCTGCACAAAAACTCATTAAAATAGCTCTTGCCTTATATAGATGACTTTTGATTTTTAGTATCTGAATTTTTGAAACTATGTATTTTTAAAGCATGTATGAATGTCAGAAATTGACAGACAGGATTAGCTAGCATGCTAAGAACAGCTAGTATATTCTTAGAGATAAGCTGAGTTGTGTGTTTTCAGAAAGGAGCTGACTGTGAGTGCTGGTATTGACAGAGACTCAGATCATAGTGGAACAGACCCCCCCCCCCCACCTCTGGTACCTCTGGCTGTTTTGCACTGTAGAGACCAGAGATGAGAAAAATCACAAACCCCAAAGTTTGACAACTCTGCCTCTGTCCACGTTACATACCATGCAACTCAGCTGAAACCTTATCTTTACTTGTTTTCTTTCTCTTGAGGCAAAAAATTGGACAGACATTCCTGTAGAGGAAATTCCTTCCAGGGCATAAAGCTTACAGACCTGTGTTAGCTAGTCAAGTAATTTAACTCTTAGATATTATTATTTTTGAAATACTATTTTTTGGCATTGTTAAAGTAAACATGTTACTGTTACCAGGGTAACTTAGTCCTGTGAAGCTTCAGTTATCACTCTGTCCTTTCTCTTCTAAGAGCTAGTTCTTCCCATTCTTCCGTCTCACATCTAACCTGTCCTTTACGCTCTTTTAGTTGAGGGCAGAAATAAAAAATATGGATGGACATACTGAAGAATATACTTACTGCTCAGCCATTCAGTTCAAATGCCATTTTCTTATTTTTAATTTTATTCATTATTTTTATTTTACATGTATGAGTGTATTGCCTGCATGTGTGAAAGTGCACCCATGTCCTGCAGTGCCCATGGAGGTCAGAAGAGGGCATCAGATCCCCTGGAACTGGAGTTACAGATTTTTTTTTTGCCTCCATGTGGGTGCTGGGAATTGAACCCAGGTCCTCTGCAAGAGCAGCCAATGCTCTTAACTACCAAGTCATCTCTCCATCCCCCAAATGCCATTCTCAATGACAATGTTTCTCTTGCTTTATGATAAAAAGGGAACATAATTTTGAGAATCTAGAAATAGTGAATCATCATACTTTAAGCTTATTCAGATTACTGAGAACAGCTTTAACCATGCTCCTCCTCAAATAACACAACTTCTGTAGAGACTGAGAATAGTACTGACAAGCTATATATGATGTATCAGTGTGGTTCAAAGCACAAGGTCTACAGAGCAGCACACTTGGATTCACATCCAGCCTGGGTGATTTTGGGCAAATCACCTCACTGATCCCTTCCATACAAGATGAGGATAATTGGCTGCTTATTCTGTAAGTTGTCATTAGATTTAGAATGACCATGTAGTTCTTGGCTTGCACTTAGTGATCAGAGATGAAGAATCTGGCAGTAAATCATTTCACCCTCTTTGGCATCGTAGGACAAACTTTCTTTATCTGAGGATTATGTCATTCCATTGATAATTCCAATACGGCCTGGCCTCTTCTGCCTGTTTTGGAGTGATGGGAACTGGACCTTCCCTGAAAAGAGGCTGAATTCTATACTTCCTTTCCCTTATCCTTGCTTACCAACCTGGGGAAGAAGAAAAAGTGTACATAGAAGCCAGCCATCTGTACACCTCACAGGCAAAGACTGAAACGAGGAAGCAGAGTAAGCCCATTCTAGAAAGGTCTCATAGTCCCTCTTCTGGAGATGGTGACTTGGTCTAGAACTGGTTGTGTCTCTTCCTGTTTCATAAGCACATCATCGCTTCTTCCTAGTTTCAGGAAATAGTATCATGCCTAGATTTTCTTATAAGTATTTCATGTTTATAGATTGTTTTCCCCATTAAAACCTAAGAAAGTCAATGGAAACATTAATAAAGATTATGAGAGGAGGGGCTGGAGAGATGGTTCAAAGGTTGAGCACACTACTGGCTGCTCTTGTAGAGGACTTGGGTTCCATTCCCAGCACTCACATGGCAGCTAACAACCATCTACAACTCCAGTTCCAGGGGAACCAATGTTCTCTTCTGACCTCCATGAGCATTGTACAATACACCTACATTCAGGTAAAACTCCACCCCCAAAAAATCAAAAAAATTCTAAAGAGATTATGAACAGAAAATTAGAATCAGAAAACAATATAATTACTAAATAAAATCAAGAGCAAATTCTTTATACTATAAAGTGGACGTGAGAGCAGAAGGGGAACTGTTAAGAAATTATTTGGAGTGAGGACAGGGACCAGGGTAAGGAAAGCAAGAGAGGACAAAAGTATGATAACTTAAAAATTAATGAAAAGAAAGCAATTTCATAATTTACATATATTCTGTAGGTGTTGCCTAAGTGTGTCACAGCAGTCTAGTGAGATGGAACAACGATATACCAAAGAACACAGGGAAAGACTATGGTCCAGCCCCTCCATCTTTAAGTTGAGAACACCTAAGCACAGCTTGACTACATGAGGCCCAAAAGGTTCTAGTTAATTCTGTACATAGCTGGATAGGAATCTGCCCATTGGGTGTCATTTCTGTCTCACCCTCAGATGAAGGCCATGATTGGGACCTAGAGCTGATTACAATTGGTGACTTAATGGCAGACAGCAGCATGGCCCTCAGCATTGATAATCCTTCAAGGTCTGAAAATCAGTGGCCAGCAGCAGGCAGAACTCGTCTGTGCTCACGGGGGGGAGCTGTGTTCACTTCTGCTGCATCTCACACCCTTTGTTGTCCTCACCAACATGCAGTCATAGTCCTCAGACTGGAAGCCCACAGCTCAGTCCCAGGAACTCTAGGACTTCTGGTTATTTGTATTCTCTCTATGGGTTGTTTCCCCATCTTTATGCTTTAAAATGGGATTAGCCTAAATTATTTCCAAGATCCTTCTAGTTCTCAGATTCCACGAGAACAGAAAAAGCAACAAAAGTCTCCATATGTTAGATTTCCAGCAAGCTACGGCTTTCTTTTCCAGATCTGGTTTTGTATTTCTATGCCTTTAAGTGTGTTACCAAACTTCAGAGATTGTCTATTTCTCTTTAAAAACATTTCCTATTCTCTCTGGAGTACAGTGAAGGCAAGACTCCCTTTTGGATGATCTGTGTAATACTAACTAGCAGTAAGTTTCAAAAAAAATAACTCAGCTTGGACTTGTCCTTGGCCTTCAGTGAATCTCCAAGCACAGTGACAGTGACTAAACAAAGTGCCCCACACTGCTGTGACTCTCCAGATGGGCATTAACAACCCCATTCACAGCTGCAGGGATGCCCAGGAAAGGCAGGAGGGGAAAGACTCAGCTATTTGACCTGTCGTTTCCTATTTTTTTCCTTTTGTGCTTTCCTGTCAGAAAATATCAGCCTCATACTGAGACAAGGCCACTTGGGATCAACTGCATGAGGCCAAGGCCACTGCTGTCCCAGATCTTTAGGAAAAGTTAAAGCAAGGGGGATTTATTGTGTCCAGAACTCTTTTAGCCCACAGTGGTGACTCATGCTTCAAAGAAAACTGCAGGGTGTGTTTTGACCACCCGGAAAGGTTGGATAACTAACTACTGCCTTGGGCCTTCTGAATAAACTCATAGGCTCAGAGGTAAAGGAAGAGAGCCTGTTTGGATAAGAGGATTTACTCAGCGGAAAATCTGATTTACCCTTATTTTATCTCCGTCCCAGTGGCACAAGGCATGAGAAAATAGCTATTAAACCTTTTTCTTGGCCTTGCAATGAAGTGACGGGGGAGTATTTAACACTGAAGCAGCAGAACATTTGATTCCCTGCCCAAGAGAATTGAAATTGCTCACAGCTTGCATGCAAGTGCACACACACACACACACACACACACACACACACAGAGAGAGAGAGAGAGAGAGAGAGGATTCATCAGCAGATTCCTCGGAAAGGAAGAAACAAATACAATTTGATAGAAAGACAGAATTTGGAGGAACTTGTGAATCTTCTTTTGTGTGTTTCTGGTCTGTAAGTGCTTCACATCAAATATCAAAGCAAACTGCAGATCACAATGTCGATTCTCAGGAGCGCACGTCTGTTGGCTGGCTGACGAGGGACACAGCTGCTGAGGCAAAGGAGACGTTGTAGGGCCTTGCTCTCCCTCAGAATTTGCCTCTTCCAGGCTCTGAACGATCTCGTCTGTTGAAACTCTAGCGTTTTCTAATTCACATCCCTCTCCCTGTATACATTATCACATGACTTCTTTCAATTAAAAAATCTTTTTTACCATTGTTGCTAAGGTTCTCAGTCTTCATAATTTATATTTTCTCTCAGAAAGACATGTACAATTGAAAAAAAAACCTCTTAAAGAAAAAAATCTATTATTTTCTCTACATTTTCCAGATTATTTATCCAAATGTCTTTGGAGATTTTTTTTTCCTAACTATATTAGTCACTTTTCTGTTACTGTGATAGAAACATTGACCAAGGGGACTTATAAAAGGAACATTTATTTCGCTTATAGTTCCCAAGGGGCAAAAGTGCATCATGACGGGGAGGCATGGCAGCAGAGGTGGCTGGAGTAAAAGCTAAGTGCTCACATCCTCAAGCAGGCACAGGAAGCAGAGAGAGACTGGAGATCCAGTGAGACTTAAGAACTCTCTAAGCCTGCCCCAATGACGTGCTTCCTCCAGCATGGCCACACTGTCTAAGACCTCCCAAAACAGCACCACCAACTGGAGACAAAATGTCCAAATACTTAGAGCCTACGGGGGACATTCTCATTCAAACCACACACTAACACTCTTCCCAGCATCCCTGGATTCAATGTATCCCTTGCAATAACTGATGACTGAAAGTTTGTTGTAAAGAAGATTGTTCAAGGGTTAGAGAGATGGCTCTGTGGCTAAGAACACTGGCTGCTTATGCAGAGGACCCTGGTTTGGTTCCCAGCACCCACGTGTTGTCTAACTGTCTGTAACTCTGGTTCCAGGGAATCTGATGCCCTCTTCTGGCCTCCAGAGGCTTTGCATAACATGGGTGCACTTAACATCCATGCAAATGCAAGCAAAACACACATACACATAAAATAAAAGTGAATTAATTAATTATTTTTTTAAAAAAACCTTCAAGTTTTGGATCATTTCATATATATTTTTTATTTTGGATACTCAGTCTTTAGCTATACATATTACATATAATGTAGTCTTTAAGCTAGGATATGTAAAAAAAGAATTAAGGGGGATCCTTATATAGGAATAAACAGAATCATTCAGAAAGAATGATCTGCAAACAGTGAAGAATGGAGCACCAAAATATATAAAACAAATATTAATAGATCTGAATTGAGAGATAGTATAGTGATATTTATAGTAGTGAATTTAGGAACACACTTCTAGCCATGAGAATATTCTGCAGAAATAAAAACAATAAGGAATCATGAGATCTAAATTCTATTCTAGACCAAATAGACCTCACAGGCATATATAGAATATTCTATCTTATAATTGCAGAATGCACATTCTCTAACATGCATGGAACATTCTCTAACATATTTTATGTTAGGACATAAGAATCTAAAGATGGTCCAACATGTGCAAATCAATACACATGATCAATCCCATTAACAGAATGAAAAGCAGAAGTTTTATGATTATTAGTAGTAGATTAATAGATACAGAGACATCATTTGACAACATTCAATATTTTTTCATTATAAAAATGCCCAGTGAGTTGCCTGAATATAATAAAGTTAGAGTATGGCAAATTCATACTGAGCTGTGCATGTGGAAAGCCTCTCCTCCGACATCTGGAAGAAGACAAAGATGCCCAGTCTGATCACTTCCACTCACCATAGCCCTAGCTAGAGAAATTAGGCAACAAAAAGAATGAAAAGGCCCAAATTGGAAAGGAAGAAGTTGTTGTTACTCTTCGAAGACAACATGGTCGTATATACCAAATATGCCACCCAAAATTGCTAGAACTAATAAATCAAGTAAACTTGAGTGATAGAAATTTAACATATGAAAATAGGTAGCATTTCTATACATTGACCAAAAACTATTTACGGTTGCCTCAAAAAATTAAATATTTAACAATAAAATCAACTCAGATCAAAACAGCATGTCCTGGACATGACAGGACTGATGTACTCATAAACTCACAGCAACTGCGGTTGCCAGCCAAAGATCAAGCCAACCAAAGGAAGTTCCAGCGTGGATGGGGACATGGCCCAAGAGGTCTCCATACATTTAGCTGACGAGCAGTTGGTAGCTGATGACTGCTAGAGAAGGATGAGTCAGTTTTAATTCAGGACTGTGGCCCCCGGTAGGTTGGTCATCCTCCAGTACATGACCACACACCCATGAGTAGTGCATGGTCAGCACTAACTGAACTCAGTAAGTTCTTTTAAAAACAAGGGGATATGAAAGTGGGAACTGAGAGGAGGAGAGTGATAGGGATCAATATAGTCAGAATTCACGGTATACATATGAAATGCCAAGGAATAAATAAAAATATTTTAAAAGATATTTACACAAAGGAAAAAAAAGAAATGGAAAGTGACACATAGCAATATCCTGTGCTGATGAACTGGATAAATTAATAATTGAAAAGGTCCATGCAACCCAAAGCAGCATACCAATTCACTGTATTGTCTATTGACATACAAATGACATTTTCCAAAGAAATAAAGAAACATATCAAAACTTCATATACAACCATTAAAGACCACAAATGGCTAGTGCTAGCTTGAGTAAAGACACACACAGAAGCATCACATTATCCAACTTCACAATATCCTACAAAGTGATAGTAGCCAAGTCTTCTTGGGCCTGGCATTAAAACAGACACATGTACCAGTGCGTGTATATAAAGCCAAGAAATAAATCTACAAATCCATAGATGGTTGATATTCAAAGAAGTTCGAAAAACACAATGGGGAAAGAACCGTTTCTTTAGTAAATCATGTTGGGGAAACTAGATCTAAGTACAGCGGAATGAAATTAGACTCTGACCTCAGACTTTATAGAATAATGAACTTGAAATGGGTTACAGACTTACATGGAAGTCCTGTAACTATGAAATTACTGGAAGAAAGCGAAGGAAGAACTCAGTGACACAGGTCTTAGCAGCATCTTAGATTTGACTTCAAAAGCACCGTCAACAAAAAAGAAAATGCAAACAAATAAAATTGCAAACTAAAACACTTCTACAAGCCCAACAAAGGAAACAATCAATAGAGAGATAGTCCAATACATGGACTAGCAGAAAATGTATGCAAACTATCCATGTGATAAGTGAGGTATATTTAAAATACATTAACTAATAGTAAGACTGTAATTTGATTAAAAATTGTTGGAGGGCCTGAATACACATACATATAGAAAGTTTTCAACAGCATTAATAACCAGGGAAGTGCAAATTAAAACACCAAGGAGATATTATTTCACACCTGTTATGATGGATACTATCAAAAAGACAAAAGGTTAGGGTGAGAATGTAGGAAACACAGGACCTTAAACACTGTTAGTGAGGATGTCAATTAGTCACTAGGGAAAAGCAATACGGATATTCTTCAGAAAGTTAAACAGTACTACCATATGGTCCAGCAATCTCAAAGGAAATGATGTCAGTATGTTGAAGAGATATCTGTACAGACATGCTTATTCTGTCTTATTCCAGAGAGCCAAGATGTGGAATGATTCCAAATGCCCATCTGCAGATAAATGTGGCGTACACAACGTAATGCTACTCAACTATGAAAACTCGGGAAGCCCTACTTCATTTGTGACAACAATGAACCTGGAGGACATTATGCTATGTGATACAAACCAGAAACAGATAAATACCACATCTCACTCGTGTGTGGAATCTAAAAGAGTTGACCTCATAGGAAGAGAGAATAGGATGATGATTACAGGGGCCTTAGGCAATTAGGGAGGATAGATTAAGGAGATGCTATTCAACTGATACAAAATTTTAGTTAAATAGGAAAAATAATTTCAAAAAACCAACAGCAGGGACTACTGATGCATTGTGTTCTTGAAAAAGGCTGAGAGGATGCTAAGTACTCTCACCACCCAAATGATCACTGTGTTCAGTAGCATATATGTCAGTTACCTAGATTTAGTCATCCTATGATGTAAATGTAGTTTAAAACATCACGCAAAGGAACTGGAGAGATGGCTCAGTGGTTAAAATCACTGACTGCTTTTGCAAAGGACCCCTGCATTAGGTTCCCAGCACCCACATGGCAGCTAACAATCATCCTTAATCCCAGTTCCAGGAATTTGATGCCTTCTGCACTTACATACATGCAGGCAAGACACTCACACACATAAAATTAAAATAAATAATAGGTAATAGTGTTTAAGACACCGTGCTAACCATGATAAACACATGTAATTTTACTTGTTAATTTAAAAACTAACTTTCTTAATTTTGTGAATAAATTCATCATAGAAGATAGTATACAAGATGTAATACACGGTTTCAAGATTGTTTATATATTTGCCACTTAGATTCTGTATGTGAAGTATACTCTCAAAGTATACGAGTTGCCTTCATGACTTAAAGTCTACTATGATCTGAAGGTCACATGTCACTTGGGATTGTAGCTGACATAATTGAAAGATGCACTAATGGGGGCTGAAGAGATGGCTCAGCACTTAAGAGCACTCGCTGCTCTTGCAGAGGACCCACATGGTGGCAAACAACCATCCAATAACTCCAGTTCTAGGGAATTCAACGCTCTCTTCTGTTTTCCACAGGCACTGCACGACACGGGTGCATGTACTTGTAGGCAATACATTCATACACATAAAATAAAATAAAAATAGTAAATAAAAATTTTAAAATATTTTTTAAAAGAAAAAGAAAAATTCACTAATGGAATTTATCTACAGCTCATTCATTGCCAGAGCTAGTTTGGCCTTGACCGCTTCTCACTGGCGGACACTCTAAATTGCCGTGATTGATAGCCAACAGTGTGTTAGCCAACAGTCAGAGAGACCCAAATAAGAAAGGCAGCCAGGAGGACCAAACACACGCGAGTTCCACATGCCCCAGCTGCTCTTTGCACAGATGATGGATTGAGATGGAATGATATAGCAGAGGTACAGATGGAGGAACCCAGCCACTGCCAAAACCAGAGCACAAATCTGCCATCATGAGGAAAATGGCATCCAATGTGTGCTGCAGGTTTGGCACAAGAAAGTGATCCTTTACCTTCCCAGTCCTCCATCCTCCAGGCAGAATCTTCTCCTCTACAATACTGTAAAACAGAGAGAATGGAGAAATATTAAAGGCAATCTGTATGTGGTTAGGAAAAGGAATGCCCAGAAGCTCACTCACTGTGACAGTCTGGGCGTCACATCAACAACCTTATGTCCATCAAAATTTTACTAAAAGAAAGATAAAGATAGATAGGTAGATAGATAGATGATAGATAGAGAGATGGATAATAGATAGATGATAGATAGATAGATATAGATATAGATAGATGACAGATAGATGGATAATAGATAGATTGATAGATATATAGATGATAGATAATTGATAGATGATAGATAGATATAGATAGATGACAGATAGATATAGATAGATGACAGATAGATGGATAATAGATAGATTGATAGATATATAGACGATAGATAATTGATAGATGATAGATAGATCTCTACTGCCTCTTGACTATAAAACGATCCCCTTCCTCTCTCCCTGCCTTCCTTCCATCTTGGGTTTTCTACTTCTTAGCTGTTTGCTAAGTGCTAAGACCATAATGTATCTGATGCCAGTATGTCTGTATGTATGTGTGTGTGTGTTCCCAGTAGGCAATATTCACCCTGGAATCAGCCTCTCCAGTGACTTAGTTGAGTGCTTTGTGGTAATAATATAGTTGTATTAATAATGATTATAGCACTGATGATGCTATCATGATTATTATTAAATAACAATACCAACCTCACTCACTTCTATAGTACAGGTAATGATGCAGTCACTTCTAAATCATTCATGTGTATATACACACATATATACCTGCATACGACACAGTGTACATTCATGTGTACATATGCGCATATATATATTTATCTAGCCTACTAATATTTTTATCCTGATTATAAAGATAAAATATTTGAGGCATTTAAAAGGTTGACTGTTATGCCAAAGGTTATTAGAGACAGTTTTGAAGCTAAGAAATGCTGGCTTCAAAGTATTCTATCAATATTACACTATACAGAATAGTGACTCAATAAAAGTATTTGAGTTTATAATTAATATTGAAAGCACCAAAAGCCAAACATGTCAAGTGCAGGATTATTTTTTAAATATTTTATATAGGGGCTAGAGAGACAGCTCAACAGTTAAGAGCACTAACTGCTCCTCCAGAGGAACTGAGTTCAATTCTTGGCACCCACAAGGCAGCTACCAGCTGTCTGTAACTCCAGTTCTAGGAATCTGATGCCCTCTTCTGACCTCCACAGGCATTGCACAACATGGATGCACTTACGTACATGTAGGCAATACACTCATACACATAAGATAAAAATAATAAATATTTATTTATGGATGCTTGTCTGCTGCTATGAGGGTACAGGGAACTGAACCCAGGTCTTCTGCAAGAGTAGCCAGCACTCTGAATCCCTAAGTCATCTCTCCAGCCCAAGTGCAGAACTCTAGGCACTGAAAGATTCACATCATGTTACAATATGGTATTAAATGGTGAAGTAGAAATGGAATCATCCACCACCTTCTAGAACTTCGAAGGTATGATCTGGCTATGTGTGGCCAAGTCACTGAGACCCTCAGTGTCCTCAGTGGTAAAGGGAAGAGCAAACACTTATAAATAATCTCAGCTTTGAAATTTTATTCTTTCATTGTTATTACTCAGGTGTCTTCTGCAGTGTTATCATTTTTATCCTCCTAAGCAGATAGCCTGTAATGGGAAAAATATAAAGCTTGGAATACTTAAAACATTGATTTTTTTTCTCTCAAATCAAAAGACTATGAGGTCAAAGAAAAGTATTTATAAAATCATGTTCTTATGGAGATATCTTAAAATTATAATTAAGAAAATCACAATGATGCATATTAGTCTGGGAAGTATGGAGTTTGAGCCCAGGGAACTGGGTTCATTACCTCCATCCTTGCTGTCTATATGCTTTCAAGAACTTTTATTCCTCTCCAAGAAGGCAAGAGTAATTATACCTAAGCTAGAGATCTTCTGAGCACGTCACATGCTGAAGCGCCGTACACCCACATCTAATTGGCAGTGGTAATTTTTTCGTGATTGGCAATCAGAAAAATTAATTAGAACCGATACAGATTATAAATACCACTAATAAATTTATCCCAGTGAACATACAGAAGCATTACAGTCAAACACTGCAGAATATTTTTTCAAACACAACTCACAAGTTAGAAAGTCAAATGTGCCTTAAAATCTTAACAAATGTTAATGTTCAAAGATCATACAGAACACATCTGTGATCAAGTAAACTAAAAATCAACAAAGACCAAAATTAAAATTGATGTCCATATGTTAGAAATCAAGAAACACAGATTATATATAGGTTTGTGTATTAGTCACTTTTCTGTGATAGAAACACTGACCAAAGGAACTTATAAAAGGAAGAATTTATTTAGCTTATGGTTCCAAAGGGGCAAGAGTCCATTGTGGCCAGGAGGCATGGTGGCAGAGGTGGCTAGAGAAGACCCACAAGCTAAGCGCTCACATCTTCAAGCAGGCACAGGAAGCAGAGAGGGACTGGAGATCCAGCAAGGCTTAAGAGCTCTCTAATCCCGCCCCCGGTGACTTGCTTCTTCCAGCATGGCCACACTTTCTAAAACCTCCAAAAACAGTGCAACCAACTGAGGACAAAATGTCCAAATACTTAGAGCCTCTGAAGGACATTCTCATTCAAACCACCACAGCTAGAGATGGAGTCTCAAATGTTTCCTAGGCTGACCTTGAACTTCTGACCTCAAAAGATCCCTCTGCCTCAATCTGCTGAGTAGCTTGGATAACAGATGTGTACCACTATGCCCAGTTAAAGAAATATACATCTAAGGATGCCGAACACTTTCTAAGTAAGGTGTTTCTTAGCCATTGGTATTTCTGCTTTTGAGAGCTCTCTGTTCAGATCCATAGTCCATTTTTACATGTTTTTATTTATTGATTTTTGTTGATTTTTTAATGCATTTCATATACAACATCTTAATCATCTTTATAATCTTTCTTAATTGGCAACCTCCCACATCACCCCCCTCCCATTGGATCCTATGCATTCTATCATTTCTGTTAAGGTTTATTGAGTCCAGTTAGTATCCTAAGACATCTCTCAGTGCAAGTTCATCTACTGTGGTCTAGTCAGTCTGTCCAGAGTCATTCCCTTAAGGAAGATCCGTTCTTCCTCTCCCAGCAGTATTGAGCTGCCCAGTAGTTTTTTTGGCTAAGATTGGGGCCTGATGATCATTTCCACAGTTCTGTGCTAGATTTTTGTCTGCTTGAGTTTGCATGAGTCTTGGAGTCTTGGGCATGCTGCCACCATTGCTAAAGTTCCAGGAGCCTATAAAACTCTATTTCCATATGTCATGCACACCTCCCCCAGCTCTTAAAATCTGTCCATCCTCTCTTCCACAATGGTCCCTGAGCCCCAGGTGGGTGAAGTTTAATATCAGGAGTCCTGTCCAAAGACCCACACTCTGCAGACTCTTATTCTTTATGTTTTTGTCATTTAAGGCCCTTTGTGTTTATTGCCCTCTGTTGCATGAGGGAGCTTCATTAATGAGAGTTGAGAGATGCATTAGTATTCTTTCTACCTCTTGTTCCATTGTGGTCCTAAAGCCTTAGGTGTAGAGGTTCCATTGTAGGTGTGTCACTTAGGGCTGGGCATTTTATAGACACGTAATCTCTGTGTGTGACTAGTTGTGGAACTTTGCAATAGTCTCCATTTGTTGCAAAAGAAGTTTCTTTAATGAGTGATGACTCGCATGCTTTCTATGAACATAAGGATCCATATTTAGCACACAATAAGAAATTACATTTGTCTAGGCAGGTGACAGTCTTGGGGTTTTCTCTAAGATCTATGACCTCTCTAGCTATGTCCATTTGGCTGTGTTTACAGTACCACACATGAGTTCCCTCCCATAGAGTGAGCTTTAAGTCCAATTAGGTAGCTGTTGATTACTACCTAGATAAAAGTGTCACTACAATCAATCAGTGGTCCAACCCCAGCTTTAAGGCCTAGTAGCCACAACAATGACTGACACAGCAAACTCTATTGGGACAGTATAGGACATTATGATTTAAAGGGTATTAGTTCAAGAAACAACAAATGAGTGCTATAATAGAGAAGGGACAGTCAAACTAGTTCAGTGTAGGAGAAGCATACCTCAGGCAAAGATGACCAAGTAAGGATTTATAATGCAAATCACACTATATTGTGATGTTCATATAATGTTTTCTTGGACACATTAGCTTTTGTATTCATCCCTCGTGATTGTAAATTACAAAGAGAGTTAGAAATCTAATCCTGCCACTAGCCTTCTGTACTACAAACTTTCAATTCACATTTTCTATCTTCCCTTGTTCTGTATTTGCAATGATTAGATATTTCTTTCTCCAGTTCTTTGGAAGAATTCAGTATAAATACAATTTACTACTGAACATCCCTCTCTGCAGCCAACATGATCGTCTTTTAAAGGACTGTGAATCCTTAAAAATTACTTTGTGGAAAAGCTAAATGTCTGTCTTTAATCAAATGACCTTTCCTCTTGACAGTTTAAAAATATTCCTTCTCCAGATTTTTATTGGTGAAATATCCATGTATTTCATAAAGTCCACAAGGGAATCCCTGATTGCTGAGGAGAAAACGATCCTAACTGGAGAATGTTGTTACCTGAACCCATTACTCCGAAGGATCATCCGATTCATAGGTAAGTACGAAAGCATGCTGAATGAAACACTCATGTATAATTTGTGAAGCTAACTGACCTTGGTAGAAATGCTTGATCAAAGAAACTAAGCTATGGTACTGAGCAGCTATAGGGCTGCTTGAGGACTCTCCACAAAGGACAGAAAATAAGCTCAATCCTGGTGTCAGGTCAAATAGTTGATCCTTGAGGTAAAGTGGTGTTGATTAAACTGTCATACAGAAATTATTTCAACTGATTATGTTTTTTTTCTGTTCAACATTTGCCTGATACTCCCTGGGCATATGTTTTAATATTGATTGAGAGTTAACGTATACTCTTTACCTGCATCAGCATGTGGCTGGGGAGAGGGGTTTACAGAAGATAATATCAATAAAATGAATTTGGAAATGATCAAATTCATCAAATTCCCGAGCAAAGATTTCATGTTTTATAGATTTGTTATTTGAGAAATTTAAGAAAACATGGGAAATCTGATCCATCAGGTCCTTGGAAACAATGCCTTTCCAAACTTGGAAAAGAAAGATTTCTGTTCATGTTCATGGCAAGGAATAATGAAGACATGGTCTGTGTCCCTAGTCCTGTGGTTTTATAAAAGCTCCTGGGGTGCTGTGGATAATGATTATAGATATGGGAATGCATATTGCTACAGATGGATACACAGGTATTGCAGAGTTCCTACATCTTAAGTACTCAATAGATGATTATTATGACAGCTGTATAATGAGATCTTGCAAATATTTGTTGACAGCATCTTTATGAGAGTGCAAATAAAGTTTCCAGACTGTGAACATGGCTGACATTAAAGCACACCATACTTCTTAGAAGACAGATAACCAAATGAATCAAGCTCTCAATTCTTTTGGTAACAATGAATACTTTTTACTTTTTTTCCTGTTGTAATAAAGGGCTAAACTTCAAATCATGAGCAAATAACCATATCAAAGTGAAATGTGCAATACTGTCTTTAATTAGATTGCGAATGAGAAATATACTAGAGTATGAAGCCTAAGAAAATTCAATGTAAATGAAGCAAGGTTAAAATTACCATTCAAACAGTCCTGGAAAGTTTGTAGACCGAGGAAGACTGCAGTTAGTTCATTTGGGTACATTCTGATCAATCTGATGCTACTAGTGTCTGGTTTACCTGCTCCGAAGAATGGTTCGCTTTCGATTCAAACATGCTGGAGTTAGACCACTTCCCATCAGTGGTCTCTAGAGAACAAATCATCAAGGGGAAGCTAGGAGAGAAGAGAATATTTATTACATAGAACACTGAACTAGATACTTTACTGCATTATTTCATTTAATCTACCCAAGATCCCATAAGGTGTTTCATTGTTCTAAGTCTACAGATGGAGAATTTGATAGAAAATGGGACTGAGTAACTAACACACACATACATAATTTGAGTCAAGATTGTACATCCCCTGTCTGATCTGCTTCCTGTGCTTGTAAACAAGTCATCCAAAGCAAAACGTTATTCAATTACAATTAACTGCAAATATCTTTAAAAATCACAATTACTTTTCCTTGACAGAGATAAGCCATATCTATTTGTGACTCACTCTACTTGGGACAAAGTTCAAAGAAGAGAAACTTTGGTGTCTGTCATGTACATAGGTACTATGACTTACATAAGTGTTCCTGGAGAGATGACAGAAGATCTCTACCACCCAAGAATGAGCCCTCCAGATTGTATGATGTGGTCCAAGAAATTCCCAATTTCAATTTACTACAGTAGGCTAAGACCTGGTTTCATGATATCTGGAAGATCACCAAATTCCTGTTCATCACTGATGATACATTTATCCGTTTGGGCCTATCATAAGCTAATAGAGATCTGGCTACTAAAAACATAAGGCAGAGATATTTAAATAAATCAGGACAAGCTTGGCATCACAAGATAGTAACATGTAAATGCTGAGAAACTGGAGAAAATGGCATTAAAAGGCAAAGATTACTGGGTTATAAAAGGTTTGTTTCATTGTTTGTTTGTTTCTTCACTGGCTCTTTTTTATGACATCAGGATCTTCCCAGCTACTGAAGTAGAAATCTTGGGAACCAACCATCTGGGAGCTTGTTAGTAATACAGATTCCTAGGTGTCACCCTGTACCTACTCAGTCAAAAACATTGAGGATTGAGCCTAATAATGGTGTTTAAGGAAGTCCCCAAGTGATTCTGATACATGCTAAATTTTGAACACCACTGATTTAGAACATTAAAATTATTTGCCCCCTAAAACGATCTCCCTGCAACAACTTAGTTCCATTCATCCCAACTCTACAAAGATACCATCTATTGATCATCTTATAGCCACTTATCTTCCTGTGTGTATACAAATATGAGTGTTATATGTATGTATATGTTTGTGTGTGCATATGGGGGATGCACAGGTATGTGCATGTAGAAGCCAGAGGTATGTGTAAGGTGTTCTCTTCAATAACTTGCCACTTTATTTTTTGAAGCAGGGTCTCTCACTGAACCTGGAGCTTACCATTTAGCCAGACTGACTGGCCAGGAAGTCCTAGGGATCCTCCTGTCTCTACCTCCTTAGTACTAGGATTACAGGTACACACTGCTGTACAGCCATTCAATTGGGTGCTGGGAATCCAATTCAGGTCCTTATGCTGCACTTTCTGGACTAAGCCATCTCCTCAGTTTCCACTGATGTTTCTGATTCAAAAGCATGTACAAGTGATTTCTCTGCATAACATCTTTTAATGGATTCCTAACATATTCTGAGTGTGTGTGGGGGGGCGGGGTATAAGAGCACGACTGTGCTGGCAGCTGATGAACTCCAGTGATCTACCTTCCTCCACTCCCACGGCACTGGGGTTACAGATACCTTTGGCCATACCTAGATTTTTATATAGGTGCTCTGGGTTCAAATTCAGGTGCTCATGCTTGTATAGCTAGCACTCTTACTTACTAATCCCTCACCCAGGCCTGTTTCCTCATGTTCTTAACACAGCCTACAGAGCCCTTCATGAGCTGAGACCTTCTCCTATCTCCAGTCTCATCTCCCATTAGGCTTTCTTGATCTTTAGAGACATCATAGGATCTTCATCTCAGTTCCTGTTCATGTTGTGGTCTTACCAGCTACAGTAACCCATTGCCACCCCTTTAACATAAAATCTGGATACATTCTTAAAGATATGTTGAAACAGTACTTGTTTATATCCAAACAATTAATTATATTGTCTTCCAGACCTCACCATCATGTATAGGCACTTGCCATATTGGTACAGTTACTTAAGTCTTTTACTCCTAAGAATTTCTGATCCTTGGGGAGCAGGGACTTTATACAAGCCGCATGTTGCAAAGTTCTGATGACACATATTTTGAATAAATATAAGGCTTAGGAGATCTTTTTTATTTTGTTTTTTAGATGAGTGAAAATCAGAGATAAAATTTATTAAATAATAGATTTACTTAAAACTAATCTCACAAAGGCTAATTCTTAAATCTTCATTTACTTCCTTTGTAATGACCTTGATTACCAGCTTAGTTCTAGAACCCTGTTGTACACAAATAAGCCAACTTGTAAGAGAGATCCAGAGTCTCTTCTGACTTTTAAAATAGCAGTGTTAGAAACAGGAGAGTGAAGAAGTCTATTTATCTTGAGAAAGGTAACTTACTGTTTCTGAGTATCTAAATTATTTTGTTTCTAAAAGGAAAAAAATATTAGTTGGAATAAATGCATTTTAAGTTGTGTCTCCATTCACAAAATTAAATTAAAATAAGGCAGTTATCAAAACATATTGGAAACATTATTGTAAAGAGTTTAATAGTCTTTTTTTCTAGTCCAGCAGTCAGTAATATGTATGCTATGCAATTAGCTTTAGAAAATGGCAGCTGTTCAGAAGACTGTTTAAACGAAGCTGAAATGGCATGATTTCCTTGCATTTTGTATGATTGCTTATGAAGTCATTATGAACAGTATTTCCTAACACATAATATCAGCTTTATAGTATAAAAAAGGCCAATGGATTAGAAAATATTTTTTAAAGAAATTTATTTTAGACCACCAAGGTTAAGGAAAAAATGGTATTCTGGTAAGAGTAAGTTAAAATGCCCTTTCAATATTCTAATTTCACAGTATATTTCAACAGCCTTAAAAATATGTCCTTTTAAACTCAAAGCTCCATGTCAAATAATTTATCCTAGAAAATAGAAAGGTAGATTAATTTTATGCACTAAGATTATTTTTGTCATATGAAAATTAAACTAATACAATTATTTTAAAATAATTTTTTATATTTATGAGTGTTTTGCCTGCACGTATATAAGTTCACCATATACATGTGTACAATGCCCACAAAGGCCAGAAGAAGGTGTCCAGTTCCCTGGAACTGAAATTACAGTGTTAGCTGCTGTGTGCGTACTAGCACCCGAACCCTGGGTCCTCTATATGAATAGTCAGTACTGTTAACCACTGAACCCCTAATAACATTATTTTTAAAAGACAATAACATTGGAGCTGGAAACATGGCTCAGTGTTTAAGACTGCATACTGTTGTTACATAGGACTCACGTTAATTCCCAGCACCTATCTAGTGGTTCACAAACACTGACGACTTCCAGCAGGAGGGAACCAAATGTCCCTGACTCCTGAGAGCACCTGCACTCAGGAGCACATGCCTCCTCTCCACACAGGTGCATATAATTAAAAACAAAATCATTTTTTTTAATCTTTAATTTTTTTTCTTTTGTGTGTATGAGTATATTGCCTGCATGTGTGTAAGTGTATCTGTGTCATGTAATGCCTGTGGAGGTCAGAAGACAGTGTTGGATTCCCATGGAACTGGAGTTATGGATAGTTGTTAGTCACCATGTGGGTGCTGGGAATCAAACCCAGGTCTTCTGCAAAAGCAGCCAATGCTTTGAACTGCTGAGTCATCTCTCCAGCCCCCAAATACTTTTTTAAAGACAATAACACTGTAACTTAATTTGTAAGCTCAAAATGGAATTAAGAATGCCTAATGCTATGTGAAATATTCAAAAATATTATATATTTCTAACTATAAAATGAATATATGCAGGGGATGGGGGCAAACACTAATTTTAGCACTGATGGGTGGCTTAGGATGAAGTAGGAAGACTGAGAATTCAAATCCAGCCCAGGCTACATTGTAAGACCATGTCTTTTAAAAAGGTGTTATATGGGTACAGATTGTGCTCATGTGAAGCCCAAAGAATGACTGGATTAAACTGAAAATTGACTAATGTCACTTCTGAACTATAGGATAATAAGTGAACTCTTTTGCTGTCTGATTTTGTGTCATTTCAATTAATTTAATCATGAATGTTATAGTTATAGAATCAGAATTGAGGATCTAAAGGAAAAATGATTTAAAAGATAAAAAAGATAAGTGGCAAATAAAGGCTGAAGACTCTCCAGAAAGCTGGTCAAATGTGTGACTCTAAATGGAGAGAGTTGGAAGTGGCCCTTGCTCCCTGTCTTCTGTCATCTGCATAGCCTGGGCTAGCTAGACTAGGTAGCCCCGATCCACTACACGGATCCTAGTTAAATTTAAAGTGAGAAAATGGCAAAGAGAAACATTCAGATTAAAACGTCTTCTTTTTTAAATTCTGGTTGTATTGACCCAAGCAAATGACATGGAACTTTGATCGGGAAATTAAGCAATAAGTTTTTCCTCAAGATTTTCAGTATAAAAAAGATGAGACTTTCAGTAGGCTCCAGACCCAGCCTCTAAGACCAGACTCCAGAGGATGAACCCATACCAAAGGGCATTTGGGGACAAACTTGACTCTATAGGCCTTAATTAATCATAACAATAAATACAACTACAGAAATTTGGTGGGGATTTTAATGGGGCGCAGATATGGGATGGGATCTAAATACGATCAAAATATATGAAAGTCACAAGAATTCAATGAAAAATTTATTTTAAAAAAGAATGCCTGGTTTCTCACATTTAGGTGTAAACCCCGCAAGCTAAGCTCATTATCCCGTTTTGAAATGTTGTGCAATTTCTCTAGTTATAGTTACACAGTATAGAAATGAAAGAACTGACTGAACTGACAAATCAGATATCTCATAAAAACAAATGTAGTCAGTTAAATAGCAGAGGTGCCCATGCCTGTGTCTTCAACAGGCAGGAAGATCGTGACTTTGAGGCCAGCCTAGGCTACACAGTGAGACGGCCTCAAATAAATGTAGAATGGTGACTGGAGAGATGGTTAAGCAGTTAAGAGCAAAGGACCCAGGTTGGGTTCCCAGCACCACATGACAGCTAACAACTGCCTGAAATTCCAGTTCCAGGGAATCCAGTGCCCTCTTTTAGCCTCCATGGGCGCTACACACACAGGTGCACTTACATATATGTGGGAAAACACTCATAGTTATAAAAATTAAAAATAAATAAATCCAAGTAAAATATACCAAACAACAAAAAGCCCAAAGATGTGGTCGAATTAATAACACATATTCAGACTTTTTGTTTTCCATCTCTGTTACTTTTTTCTCATTCCATTGCATGTGTTTACATTGCATGGCAGCAATAATTTACAGTCTTAAGTTCTCAAGGAAGATAAACCTTTGGTATCTTTTCCAGCAGCAAAGATTTAAATAAGGATGTCATAGCACCCTGCACCCCCTATATATGAAGATTTCAATTGAAATACACTTCAGTAGAACTATTCCTATTAAATGATTTTTTTTTAACTTAACACAAAGAAGTAATAAATAGAGAGCAATAGACTGACATGGTTTGGAGGTTGCCATATAGAAGAGAATCTAAGTTAGCTTTCCATTCCTGAATTACTACTTTCTTTGGGATTTCTTTGTAAAGCAACAACAACAAAATGCATCCATACTGTAAAACAACAACAACAAAATGCATCCATACTAATAGTAGACTGTTCATTAGCACAAAACAGCCTATCACTCAGAAACTACTTATTATGTTCTTTTCATTGGGGAATCACATAGCTATTCCATTATTACTGCTAATAAAAATTTAATTAAATATTAAGCAAGTCTTTCACTATTCATGTCAAATCCAAGGATTAGGAACACTTGAACAGAATAGAAAGGGCTACAGTAAACAGTTAATGAATGTAACACTATTTAATTGCTATAAATTAAGTGTGAACTAAATGAAGCATGAATGTTTTAAATGCACTTTCAAAGGTCATGGTGTTTTATGGTTGTAAGAATTGATACCAAGAGACAAGCTTAATGTCAGACATTTTGAGAATTAGAATATCCATCTCAATTTTAAAAGTCATTTACATGTACTTGTTCTGGAAATAGATTTCACTCAGTCATTTTGCTTCTATTTACATTATTTATAATTAAAATATGGAGGGTAATCATGCTCATTCAACTGATAATTTATTGAGCACCTACTGTATACTAGGCACTGATTAAGTAGAGGAGGGCATATTATTCAACCAAACAGAAAAAAAAAAGTTGCTCTGGTTACGTTTATATTTTAATTGGGAACCCAGACATTAAACAACATAAATAAATAAATCATGTTGTTTGTTAGAACATACATGCTACAAAGAAAAATAAATGGGGCATAGAGTGTTTATGCTAGCAGATATGCAAATCTCCGTGGAGAGAAGAGCCTGCCCTGCTGTAAGGGTTGTCTAGAATTGACAGTGACTTGATAGAAAAATAAAGCCATCAAGACAGGAATAACCCCAGTGAACAGAGTGCCCAGAGAATGAGATCAGCTCCCTGTGCTGACTGATAAAACCACCTATCCAGGAAGCCTAAAACTAATCCACAATGTCTAGGCATCTGACTTCGCTTCTGAGCCATGAGTCTAAACACAAAAGAAAAATGTTAAGAGCAAGGCCTATAAATGGATAGAGATGTTCCTATAACTTAGAGATAGGAATCAGATTTGAAGCTCACTATACAGTGATTAAAAAGAGTCAGGATGAATATTAGAGGCTTAAAAAAGAAACGGAAGCCTAGATTTTGACCCAATGAGCAGCCAAGCCACTAAGATGCTTATGCTTCCTACTAGAGCTGCATGGTATTTCTGGACCATGTGGCTCAAGAGTACAGGGGCCAAAATGGGGACTGGAGAGATGGTTCAGTGGTTAAGAGCACTGGTTGCTCTTGCAGTGGACCCAGTTCCCAGCACCCACATGGTAGCTAGCAACCTTCTGTAACTGCAATTCCAGGGGATCTGAAGCCGTCTTCTGACTTCTGTGGGCATTGCATGCACACGGTGCACTTACACATATACAGGCAATACACTCGTACACATAAAATAAAAATAATACATAATTTTTTTCAAAGAATACATGGGATAAAAAGGGCCTACTGCAGCTGAAAGGCTCTTCCAGGTAGCAGTCTGCTCGGGACTCAACAAGCTGTCATGGGGTGAGTTTGTTGCTCTGCTCAATGTAGAAGATGAACATTCTCATTTGAACGTCATGTTCAGAGTCGACATTATTGTAGACCTGAACAGACTCCTAACCCAGAATTGCATAGGCTTCTCCCAGCTATTGGAAGGGAGGTTATTAAGTCATGAGACTAGAGATCCTTTTCTGAGGATACTTACACAGCAGCAGTGTTTATAGCTGGACTCACGACTAATCAAGTAGAGAAACGCTTTCTCTGGCACTTTACAGGTTAGCCATGCGAAGTCACAACACTTCAGTGAACTTAATTGCCGTAAAGCAGTGTTTCTCGCCCTCAGCACTGTCGACATTTTAGATCAAGGCTCTGGTTTCATTTGTGTTGCTATGATAAAATATTCTGACAAACACCAACCTATGGAGGGGTCGGAGAGATGGCTCAGTGGTTAAGCGTTGTTCTTGCAGAAGACCCAAGTTTGAATCCGAAGGATTCGATGCCCTCTTCTGTCCTGTGCACTGTTCTGTGTCAGGCATGACACAGGTCCACTTACACACATGCAGGGAATACGCTAATACACATAGAAATAACAATAAATAATTTCTTTAAAAAGGGAGCTCATATTTCCAGGTTACAGCCCATTATTTCATGGATGTCAAGGCAGCAGACTTGAAGAAGCTAGTCAACCATGCCCACAGTCAGAGCAGAGAGGAATGAATGCACACTCACTTCATGCTCCGCTCGCCTTCTCTACACTTCTGCAGTCCAGGGAATTGTGTCACTCACTTTCAGGTGGGTTCTTCCTACATCAGTTAAAGCAATCAAGATAATCCCCCACAAGCATGTCCACAGGCCAACCTGATCTAGGCGATCCCTGTGGGACTATTTTCCTAGGTGATTATAAGTTGTGTTGACAAAACTAACTATTGAAGCTAGACAGTTAATTTTTGGGTGAGAGTATGGTTTGATCCCAGCTCATTGTAGGACATTTACATCATCCTTGACTTCTGCCAGGTGTTGTACCATCCCCTCCTGTACTTTTGTCCATCAAAATATGCCTCCCTACACTGCAGAATATCCCCCGGGGAACAGACTCACACTCATTTGAGAACCAATTTGGTAAATGTTTAAGAAAGAAAGTGTATTTTAAAGTTAAAATTTTTTAATATTATTTTTGTATGCAAGGTACTTCATAACAAAATTAGTCATCGTGAGTCACAGAAGTACTGTTGAAACATCTGCAGTGGCTCCCAGCAGTTAGTAAAGGGCAGTTTCAAAGCTTTCTGAGTAATAATAATAAATGTGTTCCTGAGAATTTGCTTAAATTATGACAATAGAACGTAATACAAATGCTTAGGAAATGCAATGCAGAAGATCTGTATTGACTAATCACCACTGGGCTGGCAGTGGCCCGGTAGGCATGATGCTGGTCTGGAGGTGGAAGGTGGGATGGATTAAGATCATCAGCCTCAGATTTTTAAAATTACAGACAAAGGGCAGATTGATGGCGTTGTGGAAACCTTCCGAGCACTCAGGATTCAATAGCTCTGTTTTCAGATTCCATGGTAAACACACTTCTCTGTCTCCATTTAGTTTGTAACGTGTGCATACGTTCTGGATTTATCCACATCTACATTTTCCACCTACTTTATTTTAAATTATCACTGCCTCTGGAAAACTCTTAGGATTTTATTTCCTTTATTAATCAGCATTTCGATCCACACTGGCTCACAGGACTCAGACATAGCAGGGATAAAAAAGGAAGCAGACACTTGAGAGAGAAAGCACCGGGAGCTGTTGTACAGGAGGGGAGGGCAGAAGATATTCATGTGGAAATAAAACAGTCTATTCAGAAAACATGTCATTTTGTGTTTGGGGGGAGATAGAAGTGTATTTGTTAGTTTATCCTTTCATGTGTAATAATATTTAGTGTTTTATTTTTAGTTGATTACCCATCATCTTTTTTAGTGACTAACCTTTATCATCACTTATCATGATCAATAGTTACAATAATGATAAATGCAGGGCATTAAAAACACCAGTTCATTCTATTATAAAATTTGCTTATAAATAATTAGGATAAATTGTACATGGTATTGAATATGTGTCATATTTGTCTTAGCTTTTTGGAATTAACAGGTTTCTTATCTCTGATTAGTTTTAGAAAAATTTAATAATCTCTAACTAGTTCTTTCAGTTAATAGCAGTGTCAACCTAGAACTCATGATCTCCTAATTATGTTTATAAACTTTTATGCTTTAAATGACAGCTCTATAGCACAGAGACTATTTAAAACATATTTTAGAAGAAAGAGCAAATTAACAAGTGTATTTTATATAGCTATACTTTAAAGTTAAAGAGCATGGGACACTGGAAATCAGTGAGGAAAAAACTGGGATTTTGTAAGATGATTCAGAGACAACATAGTAAAAGAAAAATATTCTAGCATCTGTTGCCCAATCCACAGCCAGGAAACATGGAGTATCCCCTGTGCAGAGTAACAGTGACAATCCTTACCATTAGAAAGTTCCACATTCCTTACAGACTCTCAGACAACTTAAATAAGTGATCTGAAATCTGTGCAGTAATCTTGCTTTGTAAAAAGAACTCATTCCATCTCCAGCAAATCCCCGGGGTGCTGTGATGGAGATGCTGCCTTGAGAAGTGAGCTGTTGTCTGAGTTTGACTGCATGCTTCCATCTCTGGGATGCTGCAGGCATTCCCACACACTGGTTTGGAAGAAGCTGCTTTGCAGCTCCAATGTGGCCCAGCAATGTGACTGTGACCTAAGTCTGATGGATAATGACACTGTAAGAGAGAGGTATAATGGTACCAGGGAGCAGAGGTCCCCACCCTTGAGGACTAGGATATCAGGAAGCTTGCCCTCTGATTCCAGTGGTAGAGCCAGCTATGTGTATATGACTCTCACTGGTATCAAAACTAAAGGCAGGCACCACTGTCAGGACTAGGTATGCCACAGAGAGAGAATCATGGTTCTTACTCCTGATTCTCCCCGTGGAGTATCTATGCTGACACCACTGAGTAGTCAGAAAGGCACCTGTTAGTTGCAGAGCAAACATCAACAATGTGTGAGGAAGCCTCTATCAATCACTGAGGGCTGCCACTCCCAGTGTAGGAATAACCACACAGTAAGCACCTCACACTCACTGCTGTCTACACCATACCTGCCTGAAATTCTAGAACATCCGTATTTTTGTATGTTCTACAGAGATAGGGGGTCTGACTCCAACATGGCATGCACTGTGCTCTACCTCATCAATCCCAGTTCAAAGAAGCTACAATGAAACTATCATGGTGCCCAGCTAGAAATAAAGATAAAGCCAACATTAGAAAACAAAGCAACAGCCATCCCCAAGGCTCAGCTACAGGAAAAAGCACTGAGCAGACAACCTCAAAACGTGATGAGATTTCTAATCCACTGGGTAAGCAAAGAGAATCACAAGAAATATGAGAAAATTCATCAGATACCCCCAAATAACATAGTAACTCTAGCATCAGATTCCCAAGAACCCAAAATGGATGAAACGCTTGACGATGAATTTTAAAGAATGATTACTAAAGCAGGTCCTGAGTGAACACTAAGAGAACACAAAGAAAACAGTTTAAAGAAGTTAGAGAAATGACCCAAGCCTGGAATGAGAACCACAGCAAAGCGGTGCGGATTTTGAAAAGTAACAAACAGAAATCTCAGAACAAGTTCAATACATCAAACTAAAAATACACTGGAAAGCCTCGGCAGACTAGATAAAACAGAAGAAAGACTACATGAACTGGAAGATAGATCTTTGAAATGTTGCATTTAGACAAAAAGGAAAGAGAACTAAGAGCTCAAGACCATTAAGTGGGGGTGTAAGTACATGTATATGAAGTCAAAGGACAACCTCCTGTTTCGGTCCTCACTTTCTATCTTGTTTGAGACAGTCTCTTATGGGTTTTTCCCCCTACTCAGACCATTTTGCCTGCAGTTTTCCAGGGGTTCTCCTGTCTCCAAAGGAGCACCGGGATTTCAGATGCCACCATGGCTTTACATGGGCTCTAGTATTTGACCTCAGGTCCTCACGCTGGTACAGCAAGTGTCTTGCTTACTTATCTTCCCAGTCCTAGTTCTTTAATTACCTCTCTTGTTGCATCTTGATCTTTTATACAGAGACAAGAGAACAGTCCTCTGTGAACATTTTTGTTTGTTTCTTGGCTTTTGTTTGTGTATTTGTTTGTTTGATAGGGTCTCCCTAGTCCCAGCCTACCTGGAAGTCACTATGTGGACAAGGCTGGCCTCAGTCTCACAGAGATCTGCCTGCCTCTGCCTCCCAAATGCTGGGATTAAAGACACCATGCCTGGTGTCTCTTTTTTAACAATTTTTGATAAGACACTGAGAATTACCCTATCCTGAGGAAGGTGTGGGACAGTCATGGACAGCAGCAGCTACAATCCAGACCAAAATACGGCCCAGAAATCAATTGAGACCTTCCTCAGTGGGAGCATCCATTTCTTCCCCTTTTAACATGGAGGCCAAAGAAAAGCTATCCAATCCCAAGTGGTCAACGCTAAACATATGTACACACATGCACTACTAAATAGACTCGGTGCATTATGTATGCGTATATAATAAATGTATATGTGCATATGTAACAATGGTCATCAAAAAAGAGGACAAAACTGCGAGGGAGTGAGGGGAACATGGAAAAGTTAGAGTGTAGAGAGGGGGAAGAAATGATAGACATGCAATACTCAGGCCGGAAATTCTCTCTGTATGGACACAGAGACAGAGCACACTATCCCCAGCTTAACTTAGAAACTTTTTCTCTCTCTTTTTTTTACTTTTCCTTTTTTAAAAAGTTCCACATCACATTTTCTGCACTGAAAAATGTGTCAGAGTGATGCCTTCATGTGCCCACGTGTTCAAATTTAAAATGACAACCTTTGTGACATCTCAGAATCAGAAATGAAAACACTTCTAAAATGTGCATGTCTAAGTAGAACCCATCAGTATTTCCCAGGTTCTCTGTAGCTCCCAGATTCTGTGCGCTTTCAGAAGTCTCTATGAAGCAGCCTCTCCTTTGGATTGCCATACTCTAATTTAAGCATTTCCCCATTCTTATGGCTTCAGAATTGAAGGATGCTCTGAGGTGCTGTGGGTAGAGTTCAGAGGTAGAGTGTCTGCCTAGAATGCACAAGACCCTGGGTTTGGTCCCTAGCACCATAGAAAACAATTCTCTCATTCCTAAGATCCAGGAGATTCTTATAGAGTTCTAGTTTTCAGTTGTCCTCTTTATTTTCTAGGTGTCCGGCACCAAGCTGACGTTTGTGATGCTTATAAGGAACATATATGATTACTATAGTTTCTGCATCAAATGGTTTGATATCAACACAGAATCACATACAAGAAACACCAACATGAATTAGAAAATATGGTCACGTTCTGTTCCTGTTCTCTCTCCTCTTCTTCACCTGTTAGTCTTCCCTAGAGCTTCCTTGATCATTCATTTATTGATGCTAGAATTATCCATTAAGCATTTCCTATGTGCCCAGATTGATTATGGGAATATTTATATGTCCCCAGTTTGATGCAAAAATAAGCGCATCCCTTATCCTTGCTAAACCTTATATGCTTTCCAGTTGTAGTGAGAGCAGTGGACATTATTGAATAAATGCTGTAGATGTAAAATTATTGCTGGGACAATGATTGTAAAGATAACCATAATGACATCACAGTAGCCTAAAGCAGTATTTTTCCAAGACTCCATGAGATATGTGATTGTTCATTTTCACCTGCTCACTCTTAAGTAGAATAAGATCTGTGTGCACCGAGGGTTCACCCACAGACAGAGTGGGATTTCCTGTCACTCCCTCTTCAGGGCCACAGCTTGAAGGTAGGTTGTTGCTTGCAGCTCTAAGCCCAGCCCCGAGTTAGCAGGCTTTGTGCTAATCCCCTCAGCCTTGGCAAACTGAATGCTTTCCTTCCTTACTGTGAGGCTTCCTGGTATTCTCAGGTGCAAGGTGCCATTGCCTAAGTCCCTGCCAGTTCCTTCTGACCTTTGCTTCCAGGACTGTCTCTAAACACATTTAGAGAGGACTAGAGATAACCCCACAGGCAAATTCAAAGCACTGAATTCTTCTGACGGAAAGAGAACAACCATATTTGCCAAGGAGTCTAAATCCTAGACCTCTGAATCAAGACAGGCAGTAAGGGGAAGAGGAAATTCCTCTAGATTTTCTAATGCTCTCTTTCTTCTGAGGATTAGCTTGAAGTTTGTATAAGTTGAAAGTGTATGTATGTATATGTGTGTGTGTGTGTGTGTGTGTGTGTGTGTGTGTGTGTTTGTACACGGGGCAAAAACAGAGAAAAAGGAGGTAAACCAGAGGAAAAAAAGAAACCTACTTTATTCCCTGTCTATGTGGACCCCTCACGAAGTCTCCCCTCTGGGTTGGCATCAGGTTTGGCTCTCAGTGTTGTTATAACTTTCCATGTTTTTTCAGACATCATGTATATTTTAGTGACTAAATGAAAGACAATCCATCAGAGGCTAGCATCGGGCTCGATTTTACCTGGAAAATTATACATGTATAATTTAGTGCAGAGCATTTGGTCTTCAGTTTGGACACTGCTCCTAGGTTCCCTGGATCTTTGTAGTGAAAAGGAATACAGCCCCTCCCTCCCTCCCTCACCCTGCTAGCCCCTGCTGACCCCCACTCTGCTACCTGGGTCTGGGTCTCCTCATGATCTGCTGTGTGGACAAGAGTCCTCTCGGTTCCCAGCAGTCTGATTGCATATCTCGCCCCGTTCTGCAGGCATTCTGGCATGACCCCTATTGTCTTTTGCCAGCAAACCAATTATCTATAGCTTCAAAAATTGTCATTATACCTCCGTACTATTACCGCTGCCTCTGCTATAGTCTTAGAGCAAAAGGGCTGGAGCCCTGCCCTGATCCCACAGAAAAAACCGGGTCAGTGTTCCCTGCCCTCAAATAACTTACCTGCCTGATGTCACAGAGGATCCAGGTAAAACCCTGAGAACAAAATGAGGTTTTGAACAGCTTCACCTCCCTCCCCTTTCAGCCTGTCATTTGCCCAGCCTGTGTCAGTTAGGTTATTTCAGATCACAAAGAAAAGCCACACTCTGGTTTTCGTAGTTGATTTAAGTTGCCACAATAGCGATTATGGGAGTCACCAGCAGATGTCTGTCCCTTTGTCCCAATCACGAGCCTCTTCTCCACCCATGTGACCTTCATGTTCTCCATGGCCCATGGCTTATGCATCACCCAATTGCTCTAGTGCCCAAATGGAAGTAAAACTTCTGATAGAACTATGCAGACCTCCAGAGCCATATCCTGAAAGACACAAAATGTGTTCCCATCTGCGTTTGCAAAGTATCATCCTGGAGATTTCTGGTGCCCAGCTCCTGAGGACACCAGCATGAGGCAGACGCTTAGAAGTGCCCATTTCACTCCTCCAGCCAGCCCAGCCCAGCTCGCCTTCTTGTATGACATCCCCATGTGCCTCCACATCCTCCACTGCTTTATGGGTGATTTTAGAAACTCATTTGTCTATGCCATGAGCCCTAACCTTCCAAACTCTTTCTGCATTTGAGGCAGACACAGTAAATGCCTCAAGCTTATAATGCTTATAAACAAAAACTGTACGAATTATAGATGCCGCCCTGTCCGTTGTAAATTCAAACATCCATCCTGAAATGTAATCCACTCTCCTGAAGCAAGGGACATTCATGGACTGTTGCCATAAAACAAATAAAACCAGCTATTTTTGAGTATTTCAGTATGGAGAGAGGGCAATTATAAGATGAAAACTTGGCCAATATAAAGAAATCTGATACTTGGTAAACTAATTAAAAAATAGAGTTTGAATCGAGTTATACTGCATGGATGGATAAATCTCTTCTCAGAAGCCTTTGGCTATCAAATGGAAATCCCAGTGCCAGGGATGAGTTACTTCCCTACAAGTTGTTAGTCAGAAAGGCCCCTGGGTTGCTACTGCTGTTGATTGCTCACAGAACTAAATGATAGGACCATATTGCTGAATCTATCACACTTCTATCACAAAACATAGCGATATCTAGCTGGAACCAAACTGGAAGCTTCCTCCCTGCTGGCTAGCTCTCATAGTGCCGGAAGCTGCCATACAGGCTACTGGGAGGAAATTGTCAACCGTCTTACTCAGTTGTGGATCATATATGCAACACTACCAACTGGACAGGTAAGATGGTCCATCTGCTGTGACAGGGACAAGTCTGTAATGAAGGTAACCAATCACTTTCTCATTAGATTTGAGTCCTGCTCCATAGGAGGGAATCCAGGTCTCACTGCATAAACCTTGTCAAAAGCCCATGGCTTGGCCTTTCATGGGATGCGACTGTGGATGTTTGGGTAAATGGACGTGATGTGCATGTCAAATCGCCTTCTAAGTAGCTATGTTTACGCCAATAAACTGGTGCTGCTGTCAGCTTTAGTCAGAGAAGCTTCTTTCTGCAGTGATCAGCAGTGACTACAGAGACACACTGGTTAGCAAAGCACTTATAATAAGAGACTGTTGAATGATCAGCCACAGATGTGCCAGCTGTGTCAACCCCCCAAGGATCAGAGAATATCACAGAAGGAACAGAAAGTATGTAGGGGATGAGGTGGACTGCTGACTTCCGGGCATGACATGGCTGCTACACTCTTGAACTCACAGCAGGTGATGTTGTCCGTAAGTCCCACTTCAGGTTCCAAGTCCTTTTAGGGCCTTTAGGTACCAGAGAAAGGTGGAGTCACCTGGGTGACACAGCACCTTTCTGGCCTGGATCAACCACAACAGAAAGAAATGTTCAGAAAGCAGATGCTGTTAAGCCACTGACAGAAGCAGGCAGAGCAGGCAGAGGGAGAGGAAGCTGTGCTGACACTCATAGGGCTGAGTCACTGTGACCACAGTGCTGCCCTTTACCGTCCACAGAGCCTTGAAATCTTCTACCTCCAAAGAGCAATTCCGCCCTCTTTGGAGACACTTTTGACAAAAAGCCAGAGGGAAATATCACTTTTCCTTTTTCAAATCACAAATAATGCTCGTTTCCTGAGAAAGCTTGTCTGGACAGACTTACTACCTCTTGAACAAGTCACAGACCTCGTCTTTGAGAATCTTGCTTGAAGATGTAAAAAAAATTTCCAACCATTCAGACTACCGGACCTGGGGGTGAAAACTGCCAGGACTGATCAATGGATGCCTGCTCTCCCAGGTCAGAGCCCATAAGCCTGAGCCAACTGAAGCTATTAAAACGGCCCCTTCTCATTGTGATAAAACACATTCTGGCAAAGCCACAGAAAGGAAAATTATAGTAATCAATACAAATCAAGATGAAACCAGATGAAGATTTCAGCCAAATTTGTCTTCACTTCTACTATAGTTGATTAACTTTGGGATGCTGAAGTCAGCACATTTGCAGATGCACAGATTTGAATATGGGAGTCAAGGTTGGTTTGAAATATAATTCAGATTCTACCAGACTCCTGATATTTGCAAAGTTTCACGCTGCCTCTTACACTCGCCAAAGTCTTGAATTGTGTTTGAAGATTCATCTTCATCTCTTGTAGAACTTTGGCTGTATGTAGCCTCATTCAATGTATTTAACAGATAATCTATAGATGTGATTTAAAAAAATATACAGTAAAGCAGAAAATCCTGTAATTCCATTAGACTTACACAAATGACCAAGGCATACATGACAGTACGCTCAACATCACTAATCATTGGGAAAATTGAATTAGAACTATAAGGAGCTACCACCTCACTCCAGTAAGAATGACTGTTACAAAAAAGACGGAAGATAGCAAGTGTTAACCAGGATGTGGAGAAAAGAGAAACTTTGAACATTGTCGATGGGATTGTAAATTAGTACAGCCATGTGGAAAATGCTTCACAGGCTCCTCTAAATAAAAAAAAATTAAACATGGGATTTTCTTATAATCCAGTAATCCAACTTTTGCCTCCATAGCGAAAGAACATGAAGTAAATAAGGCAAGGAGACCTCTGCTCCTGGTACCATTTACAGGAGCCAAGAAATGGAAACAGGGTACATGAACAGCAGCTGAAGAATCAGTAAAGAAAATGTGGCCCTTAAACACCATGGCATACTATTTAATCATAAAAAGGAATTAGATCATGTCATTTATGACATCATGAATGGAACGAGAGATCATTATATTAAGTGAAATAAAAGAATTGAAGAAAAATAAGTGTTGTATAATTCCACTCCTACAGAGAATCTATGAATGATGATGTCATAGAATCTGAATGGTCATTACCAAAGACTGGGAAAATGGAAGGAGGGAGGTTGAGTAATAGGCACTAAGTTATAATTAGATATAAGTAGCTCCGGTATGTGCAATTACACAGTAGAGCAACTATCAATATTGATAATGTTCTATATATTTTGAAATGCTAGGAGAAAGAGTTTGAATGTTTTCACATAAACAAATGACAAATGTTTGAGGAAATACATACAAATGTTTTTAAGTAATTTAAATCATGATACAGATGACTTAAACTCTACACAGTATGTACATGTGTCAAAATATACATGGTACCCCATTAGTATGTGTAATTTTATGATTTTATATGACATTTAAAATAGTTTTCAATTTAAAAAAGGTTATTATCTATGTTCGAGCTTGTTGAGGTCAAGTTTCTGGAATTTACCAGAGTGCAGATAAAAATCTAGAGGTCTAATCTGTGCACAGGTTTTTTACCTAAACACAAAATTATGATACACACACAGTCACACATGCACACACAGGTACTATAAAAGATGGTCATATCCCTGTAAACTATGAACTTGTCACATTATACACTCATGCATGCACACGTACTATCAAAGATGGTCGTGTCCCTGAAACTACGAACTTGTCACATTATGTGGGAGGAGAAGGGATTTGAACATGTGTTTACATTAATAATCTTGAATAGGCAGATCATCCTGGTCTGTCCAAGTGAACTAAATGCATGCACAAGTATCCTTATAAGAAAGAGTCAAGAAGGTCAGTCAGAGGAGCAATGGAATAAGATGAGCGCTGGGAAGAAGCCATTCAGTAAGAAAAGGGGGCCGCTCCCAAGTCTGGGAAGAGTAGGAATGAACTCTACCCTGAAGCTTTCCAAAGAAGCACAACCAGGCCAACATCCTGAGTTCAGCCTGGTGGTAACTTGCTTTTGACTTCCAACTTCCAGAATGTGGTGAAGATGCATACTTGCATTGTTTAAGCCATCCAATTTGTAGGAGTTGGTTGTAGCAGAGTAAGAAACTGATACCATTACTAACATTTGTCTTTTGTGTTTTCTCATTTACTATTTCCTATATTAAATAAGACAATGCAATGAGATTTTTAGAATCTTTTTTTCTCTTTCTGAGGGGATAATGCTCTAAAGTTCTTATTCTCTCCAAAATGATATAGGTAATTCCTCCTAGAAGTATTTACTGTTACAAATAAAACCCAAAGAATATATTTTCTTTAAGAGTAATTACTTAAGATATGTTGAGGCTGAGGATGTGGCTCAGTTGGTAGAGTGTTTGCCCAACTTGCACAAAGGACTGAGTTTGATTCCCAGTTCTGCATAAACCAGGTACAGTGGCACACTCTTGTAATCCCAGCGCTTGAGAGGTGAGGACAGGAGAGTTATCTGGGGCTATCTAGTGAGTTTCAGAACAGCCTGGGCTACATTTAAAAAAATAAAAAAACCTTAGTCTTCTGCACAAAATTCATTTCATGTTTTCAGCAATGTTAAAAAGGCTTCCCACTCATTCTGTGAATGAGCCACCAAAGCTGGGACTGGAGCCCAGATGGACAAGATTCCAAAACTCCACCCTGTCCTGTTGAGACCATGTTGCTGGTAAATTACTTACACAACACAATTAAACACTAATCTAGATTCTTGCCTAGGGCGATTTGGGAAGCAGGCTTCATAGTCTAGAAGGGTAATAAATGTTTGAAATTTTTGACTGTGGGAATCCTAGAATCTTTTTGAACAGGGTGGTATGGACTCTCCTTGCTCTTTCTTCCTTGGGGCAAAAACCAACTGAATATGTGTCCCCATCTTTATCGCTTTCAAATTTTCTCATAGGAGTATTTGCATTTGGACTTTTTGCTACTGACATTTTTGTCAACGCCGGACAAGTGGTCACTGGGCACCTAACACCGTACTTCCTAACAGTGTGTAAGCCAAACTATACCAGTTCAGACTGCCGGGCACACCACCAGTTCATAAACAACGGGAACATTTGCACTGGAGACCTGGACGTGATAGAAAAGGCTCGGAGGTCCTTTCCATCCAAACACGCTGCTCTGAGCATTTACTCTGCCTTATACGCCACGGTAAGTGAGAGTCTTACTGCCTCCCCAAGTTGGGAGTTTGTTGGGCTGTGTCTCTGTCCTTGTCCACCATCACTCTGCCATCCCTGTCATGTATACTGATTGGGAGGGAGGATTACTCAGTCTCTTTATTGATGGTGCATAAACCTTAGATCTTTACGTGAATTATGTGTTTATGTGTATTAGGAAAACAATTCCAATACAAAATCATATAAAACATGTTTCTCCCACATTGTATCGTGCTAATTATAAAATGCCCCCACCCCCTAACATCCCAACATCCTGACCTTCTAGAAGATTTAATTTGGGAAGAAAATTGAAAGGAATCTGATATTTCTCCAGTTACACCCTCCCTTTTTATAGATGAGGAAACTGAGGCCTAGTGATAGCCAAAAACACACAGCTGTCACCTGATTAGACCTCTTTGCTTAAAAAAAAAAAAAAAGAAAGAAAAAGACAGGAATCCTCTGAGGCATTTAATATGTTCTCTGGGTTTCAGAATGTTTAGTTGTCCTTTAGTCATCTAGACCATAATTTGTATAAAGCCATATGCTCTTGTTCCTTTCCTTCTGTTTCCATGAGTTCAAGCCGCTGCTGTGTGAAATTAATCTTGCTAATGCAATTATAAGAATAAATCTGTAGCTTAAACCACTGAGTTGTTATCAAATGAGACTTAAACATCATTGACAGAAAACAAAGCAGAGTCCTGGCACACACAACACCACTCAGACGCGTTTCTGTGGATTCAGATGAACACCACTCAGATGTGTTTCAGTGGATTTAGATGTGGATTGAGATTCCAATTCAAGTCATGCCTCACAGACTCAATTAGATAAACCCCAATACAAGATTCAAATTGTATGAACATTTTCTGAGCCTCTGTCGTGTCTTAAATGCTTTCAGAATTACTCAAGAGTGGTAGATATGTTAATTCCCTGGCTTTGCACATTACACACATGTAGGCTTATGGAAGCATTACAATGTACCTCATAAATATCTGCAAAAGAATGTGTCAAGTGAAAAGAAAAATATAAGGGAGACATTACTCAACAGTGATTTCCTAGGTCCTAGATACTACATCAGTCCATGTCCTTAATGGTTGTATTCTTTGTTAAATTTTTGTTTTAAAAAATTTATATAAAATTATATGTTCCTTATAGGAAAGATTCATAAAGGATATAACTAGAAAACAATAGGAGCATACGAATCAAACTGAACATATATATTGACATTAAACCATTTAAGTAACATTACCCAGTGTCAGAAGAGTATAATAATGTGCTATAATTTATGAGACTTTGATCTACCACAGTTGTGTAAGGCCTCTGTTATGAAGAATAAAGAGACTCCTGTACCCCATGCCTGTTCACACCAGTGTTGAAGCATCTTTCTAGGAAACTAATTTTTCATTTTGTAAGATGCATCTATTTGAACTTGTATCTGCTCAGAACATACATCCTGTAGCTTATACATCTTATAGGTTAAAATTTTAAGTATCAGCCTATTTTTTAAGGATTATTGAACTCATCATATTTGTTAAGAAACAATGATTGTAATCCCAGCACTCACATGGAAGGCTGAGGCTGCCAGAAGTTTGCAATAAGTTTGAGGCTAGAATAAACTGCATAGCAAGTCCCAGGCCCTCCAGGACTGTGTTAGACCTGGTCTCAAAAAAAAGAAAAAAAAATGCCTGTCATGGTGATGCAAGCCTTTAATCTCAGCACTCTGCGGGTAGAGGCAGGTGAATCTCTATGAGATCAAGGCCAGCCTGGTCTGTAAAGTGAGTTCCAATCAGGCTACAGCCTGAAAAGGAAAGAAAAGAAAATTATGGGTTAATGGTGTCCTCTAGTGGTGTATTATTGCTATTACCGAAAGTGTTCTAATTGCTAGAGGCGTGTTTTCTGAACTCTAGGCCATCTAGGACATATCTGATAACAGAAGCCCACATTTTAGGTATCAGAAAGTGAAACATCCTTTATTTACTTCAGGTCTTTCACCCTTTCATATATGGTGGCACAAAGAAAATTTTAGCATTTTAGTTTTATTTATTACTTTTATTTTATATGTGAGTGCATTGCCTGCTTGTAGGTAGACACATCGGTGTCGTGCAGTGTCCACGGAGGTCAGAAGAGGGCTTCAAGTGCCCCTAGAATTGAAGTTACTGATATTTATTAGCCACCATGTGGATGCTGAGAACTGAACCCGGATCCTCTGCAAGAGCAGCCAGTGCTCTTAACCACTGAACCCTCTCTCTAGCCCCCAAGTTTAGTATTTTAAAACACTCTGAAGTAAATGAATGAATAAAGCTAACCCTGTGGTCCTGACATGAGAATCAGCTTCCGGCAAAGCTGTAACTATCACAACAGTTAGGCCATTCTAATTATGTCCATCAGCGAGTCAGTGAACAATTTTCTATTAGTGCCTTTAAAGTATGCAGAAGCCACCAAGACCACGGGGGACCAAAAAGTAAAATGTGGTCACTCACCTACCTGATATCCCCTAGCACAAGTTCTCATACAAGATTTACCTGGCACCCGAGATTCTTACCTGATTTCTGCAATAGCACCAAATGGTTCTCTAGTTTCTTGTGTAAAAATTGCATGTTCTGAACCCAGCCATCACTCTTCAGTCCCTCCTTCTGTCAGTGTTCTTCTTGTTGGTTCACATGCACGTTAGAGTGCAGCCATGACGCATGTCCACACGCTCATCGTCATTGACGCATTGTTTCCTGCCTATACTTTTTGTTAAGTCGTTTCGTGGAGTTGTTCAAGATGTCATAGTCCTTGCCCCTGAGCTGAGGTGTGAACGTGCAGGCCTGTGCATGTACCAGTGGAAGGGCTGCCTGGTCACCCCCTGGTCTCTCTCCCACTGCAGATGTACATCACAAGCACAATCAAGACAAAGAGCAGTCGCCTGGCCAAGCCTGTGCTGTGCCTGGGGACCCTCTGCACAGCCTTCCTGACAGGCCTCAACAGGGTCTCAGAGTACCGGAACCACTGTTCAGACGTGATTGCTGGCTTCATTCTGGGCACCGCAGTGGCCCTGTTTCTGGTAGGTCACCTCTTTTCTTCCTACTTCTTCCCTCTTAGACCCGCTGTCTGGAGTCCTAGTGCACGGGATTTCCCAGGTTCCATTCTGACTCTTTTCCAACTGTCCACCTTCTAAGTTGCAATTTCCCTGAGAACATGAATCTTTTTGCTTGCGGCAATGATAAGAGATAGAATCTTTTCTTTCAGAAATATGATTGGCCATGTTTCTTCAGGAGGTCATGGGACAGGAATGTCTCCCAAGAAGGATGGCCATTTTCTGTCCTTGAACACTTGGCTTGGAATTCAGATCAGGCAGACTAATAACATGGGGTACCTTCAAACCAGTGCTCTTAAGCATTTGCTCTGTGGTTGAGGTTCAGAAGCTACATGTTTCTAGGCAAAGAACAGAAGATAAAAGGCACTGATGGAACAGACACTCTCTCCTCCAGCATTGCAGGAGACTTGGCCTAGACCCAGAGACCATCACCGGACACTTTTTCCTCTTGGAAACAGGGAAAGCTGGCAGCTAATCACACTCACTGCCTGAACATGCGTGGGTGTCTTGTTTCTATCCTTCTCCTTCCTGGAGCAGAGTGAGAGCCAACACCATCTTCTTGTCTTTATGGTACTGAGGATGTTGTCACTCCTCAAAAAGATGGGGACCTGGCTACTTACTCACTTAAAAAATTTCTTAATATGACTTGGTTGGAAAAGAACAATTGTATTCCTTTTATCTGTCTTTTCTCTGTTTTGTTGAAGTGTGATAGGCCTATGATGGTACATATTGTCCAAATAATGAATTTTTTCCAATATATATTTTTATTGAATATTTGTGCATTTCACACAACACATCTTAATCATTTTCAGATCCCTTATCTGCAGCCCCCAAACTCCCCATCAGATTTCATGCATTCTGTAATATATGTTAAGGCCTTTCTAGTCAAGTTTGTGTCCCAACTGTTCCTTGGTATCAGTTCCTTCACTGGAGCCCGGTCAGCCTATCTAGAGTCACTTCTTTAAAGAAGATCAACTCTCCCTCACCCAGCAGTGATCAGCTGCCAGTAGTTTCTAGATTAATAAGGTTGGATCCTCTTGCCCATTTCCCAGTTCCATGCGGGATTTTTTTGTCTGGTTTGAATTTGTATGGATCTAGATTTTGATGTCCCCTCAACCCCAGGCAGCCACTTATCTGTCATTCTAGATAGTTTGCTTTTTATTATATCTCATTTTATATAACTTAAATCCTATGATACATATTTTTCTGGCATCTTATATCCAGCATGATTTATATTTTGAGCCTCATTCATATTGCAGGCTGTAACAAGGGTTAGGATTCTTTGGTTGCTGTGCAGTATTCCGTTGCATGGGCTTACCACAGGGCACAGTTTAGTTCTTCTCTTTCTTTGCTTATATGTTTGTTTTGATCATGAGTCACCAAGCATGTAAAAGTACATATTCTACATGAACAAACCCCATCCCAATAGTAAGAAAAGAGAAAAAGTCCATCAAAATCTCAAAGTATCTCACCTCCTCTTACTCTGTCCTTTCCCGTTCACACCTCTTTTAGACTGGCATCGCACACAGACCTTTTACAATCATACACTCCTGTGACTTAACCCCTTTTCTTTTCCTTCCTGCTCTCAATACACAAAATACACCAATGCTTGTCCCAACATCTAGCTCGACTGCCCAACTGTATTGCCTCCTAAGGTCGGGACACTGATTGTGACGCTATTGTAACTCAACATGACCTTCAACTGATCCCAGCTTTCTCTCTATAGTGGAAGAAAAAGGGAGGCAAATTCTCTGGGTGAAGTTACAGGAAAAGTGCTGGAATGTTTCCAAGATGTTGACACCTCATTAGGGAGACTTCCTGAGGAATGCTTTTTTCAAAGAAGGAAAGACTCACAGGTGGTTTCAAGAGAAGACAGGGTTTTCCAAGGACTGTCATTGGTACATGAATGAAGACTTGAGCTCAGAAGAAAAGTCAAAGAGTTTGACACTCATCAGCCCCCACCTAAAGAGAAATGGCAGTGTACAATTAGTATAGACTTCCATGCAATTGCCTGAGGTCTTTGAGAGATGATGTCTCTGTAGGTTTGCTGGGGTCCTGTGCACAGACTCTGCTTTAGCTTTACACTTGTTTTCTCTTAGTAACTTGCAGTCCTGTTTCCTACCACTCAAAATTTGATCTGTTGTTGCCATTTTCAAGTGATTTTTCAGTTGATGTCAAATTTGTTTATGTCCAGAGATCCAGGTATGCCATTGAATTGCTTACTGTAGGAAACAGACCATGTGGTCTGCTTGCTTACAGACACACACTGAGCTTCGAAAAGCAGGGGGTGTAGGGAGGTAACCGGAAGTGTTCCAGAGGAAAGAATTGGAGAGGAAACAGAGAGAAAGAGAGAGAAACACACCAAGAATGGCAGCATACTGGCTGTACAACTTCAATATTGTTATACACATTTGTGTGTCCCAATGGGAAGAACACAAAGGCAGAAATTGCCAGGTGAACGATTACTGCATGCCTACATTCTCTATATATCAAATTGTGCGTTCTCCTAGGGCACCCCCTAGCAATATTCTTATCCTTGTTTTATAGAACAGAAAATTGAGTCTCAAAGTATGCATCTTGTTCAATAGTTATCTAACCATGTTTACAAAACCACGTATTTACCCAAATCTCTCAATTCCAAGACTCTGACACCTCCTAATCTTCCCATTTCCTAAGTGGTAAATGTTTTCAGCAGAGCTATAGAGTGAGATGGAGGTAAGTCAGACAAAGTAAGCTTGTGCAAATGTTCTATGCAATTTGAAAAATGACAGGAAAGATGTCAAATCATGAGACATAGAAACAAAGATGCATAATAATGAAAGAGGCAGACAAACTCAATGTGGACAGAGGAGATAGTAAAAACAGTTGGTTAGGACTCCGGCAGGAAATAAGAGAAATATATGATCATTTAAGGGCAAGATTTTTTATGGCAACAATAAAAAAAGAGAAAGAGACCACTAATGAATTGTCCAACCCAAGGAAAGAGTAGTGACGTGATTTGATGGAGATCATTTTGTGAAGGAGTGAAATGTCAGCCAGCACTGGCAAGGTATTCATGTGTCTGGCACAGAAGAGTCAAAATAAGATAGAGGTGTGATTGACAGGAATTGAAACTTCTGAATGAATTTGGGCAAATTCTCTGGCTTCCTTTATCCAAGCTGGATAAGAATAGGACCGCCCTTCCTACTGCTGGAAATTGCTGGCGGGGTTAAAGAAAATGAGGTAAAACCCTCAGGTCAGTGCCAGACACAAAGTGAGCCTTGATAAATGTTTGCTGTTATTAAGAGGTGACTTATATTTGTCATGTTTAATTGTCACAAATCTATGAGGTAGGAATTCCTATTCCCATTCTATAGCTACAGAAATTGACTACATGTCCCCAGCCACCTGGTGGATTTGCCTTGCCAGCACTTACAATGTTCTCAGAACACACTCCAAGTCTCCCCTTTACCCTCTGTCCCCACCATCCCCAAGGAAAAGCATCTCTATAGTGATAATATTCAGTATAGAGGTCTGCCACACTTAGAGATGCCCGAGCACTGACCACTGGAGTCTGACCCCAATCTCTTTTTCCCTCATCCTGCAGGGAATGTGTGTAGTTCATAACTTTAAAGGAACACAAGGATCTCCTTCCAAACCCAAACCTGAGGATCCCCGTGGAGTTCCCTTAATGGCTTTCCCAAGGATAGAAAGCCCTCTGGAGACCTTAAGTGCACAGGTACAGTACAGTGATGTTCGCAAACCAAACCCCCAAGCTCAAACTTACGAGTTTGGCAGGTCAACCGGTCAATTTCCCTGCTGTAGCCAGGACACCCCTGTATTCAACCAACAGCAACTAGAATCTCATTCATTCATGATAAAGGTGCTCAAGAAAGGAATTTTCAAGGCCTCCTCAAGTAGTCATGAATTCTTAATAAAGGGGATTGGCAAGAATCCTGAGGAAATGCATAGTAATGTTTAGTGTAAACCAGTAGCTTCAGGATAACTTGATCTCTGCTATACCATCATATTCATGAAATCTGGACTAGCCACATGGGAAGCCACTTTGACTATTTAATTGTTTATTGTCCAGTCTAGTTACACTTGGTTGGTTCTAGAACCTCCAGGGCATAGCAAAACCCACTGTTCACAAGTCCCTAATGTAATATGATATTTAAACACATGACATATAGAAATCCCCATATGCAGTCATCTCTAAATCATGTGTAAGGCCTAATACCAAATAAACATTTAGTAAATAGTTGTCACACCGATCAGGAAGTGCAGACAAGGAAAAAATGCTGTACATATGCAGTAAAGGCCCGATGTTTCCTGGACATTTTTGATCTATGATTACATAAGTGCCTTGTTATAGAACCCATGGATAACACAGGGCCAATTATATTTGGAAAGCCAGAGATTGTATTCCACCTAGTGACGTAAGATGAAGGCACAGGATCTATTTTGACAGCAACTGCAAATCTAATGCAACAATATTTTTTAAGTTTTTAAATTTTATGTATATAAGTGTTTGCCTGTGTGGATAGAAGTATACCACATGCCTGCAATGACTCTAGGATCAAGAAGAGGGTATCAGATCTCATGAAACTGGAGTTACAAAGGGGTGTTTGCACCATACAGGTGCTGGAACCAAATCCAGCCCCTCAACAATATTTTTTTGGTTGTTTGATATTTGGACCTTTTTTCATGAATAAAGCACACACACACACACATACACATACACACACACACACACACACACACACAATTAGACCCACAGCTTTGTCCTCAAAGAACTGAGGAAGTAAAGCAGACACCATGTACTATGCTGAATCAGGCACCCTAAGCAGGCATGAACACATATTAAGAAAATATCCACTCTGAGAAGACAAGGAAAGCCACAGAGTAGACTCACCAGTTCAGAGAAGCCGATAAACATGGTTCCTGGGACTTTTCCCTAGGACAGTTGCCAGGTCCTTTAAAAGATATATGAAAAATCACTTTGTAGAATAGACACTACAAATTTCTATTTCCCAGATAAGAGCTAAAATATTGAAGTCAGTGCTGTTAAACCACTTACCCAATACCGTATATCTAGGAAATGAGAGAGCAGAAATAAGTAAAAGGTCTTAAAGCAAATCAGAGAATAGCCAGTGTTTTTAAAAGACTACTCTTCATTAGAATAGCCTGTTTTTCAGGCACTCAGAGTCCTACTAAAATAATCATTTTCTGTAATTCCTGTTTATTTTGAAATCTTGTCTGCATTTAGTATTTTATTACTAAGCCACTTTTGTAAATGGTTCAAAGAAAAAGAGCTCTACTTCCCATTGGAATTATGAATTTCTTTATTATTTCAAGTTTGACTGATATAAGGTATTATATGTCATTTAATTTTTAATGAAACCTAATTCCATTAGTGAACCAGGGGACAAAACCAATAAAACTCTTTCCATTTGGGGAAAATATAGAAGGCTCACCATTAAACCCAGGGCCAAATATTTTTTGCTTGTTTCTCTTTATTTTCCACTAAGGTGAACATTTTAAATGGTCTAATTAGAAATAATACAGGGGAAAAGTATTTCTGGTTTATTTATATCCAGCCTGTTGGTGTTGCTTGAGGGGTAACAACAGCTTGTAATAAATACTGGAGTGGAATTTCTCCTTCTTCTCATCGCTGTCTAATTAGGTTTCTGCACCCAGTGGAGTCAGAATATTCACTAGTTTTTGAGAATTTCTCCATCTTCTCATTGCTGCCTAATTAGGTGTCTGTGCCCAGTGAAGTCAGAATAGTCACCAGCCACTATCTGGTGAGGTAACCAAAACCAAAGATGAATTTTAAAAGGGAGCAAAATGTCTTTGCTGAGTTGCACAAATTTATCAGTCCATGTGTGCTCATAAATGCTGCCCCTGAATTTCCTGGTCTAAGATCATCAATCTGCCCCACAGTGCTCTGGCCTTTTCTCTCTTTTCCTTCAGAAGTGTTCATAGTTCTTGAATATGTACTTTGAGAATAGCAGCAAGATTATGAATAAACTCATTATCCACCATAGGTTATAGCTGAACTTCTGTCAAACTGTTAAATGTATCTGTAGCCATGTATGAGAGACCATTATGAATATCAAGCCTGGGCTAAAGGACCTTCAGGGCTTCACCTCTCATTAGACAGTGTTCCCTGTACTTGTGTCCCTCAAGAACTTGGGGATCTTTAAGGATCTGGGCTCTAGGAACCACATTTTATATTTCATGTGTCCTGACACATTTGCTAAATGTGAGACAAATGTTGGACGGATCGAAGTAAGTGAGCCAAAGCCTCAAGTGGCACTTTAGTCAAAAAGTAACAGCCTCAAATCAGACCAAGTCATTATCTCATTTCCATAGCACTAGAGATCTGGGAGAAATGATGAGCAGGGCTTCTGCAGGCTAATCAAAATGGAAAGTACCTGTGAGGTGACAGTCCACATCAGTTGTGGAAGATTCAGGAAACCCAGCATCTGCCTTTACTAGAAAATGTTCCCACATAGACAGGAAGATATACCTTTTGTTTGTTTTTCAAGAAAAGTGAATTAGAAATTGCTGAGAGTCATTTTACTCAAGTCTCACAATATTCCTGCAGTTGATATCATTTTCTTATTTTATAGATTAAAAAGCGATGTAGGGTTAAGTAGCACGCCCAAGGTCACTGTCAAAATTAAACACAGACCCATCTAATTCTAAAGGTCCTACTTACCATCCTATAACACACAACATCAGATGTTATTCAAGTGAACTTGCTCTTCATTTCTCAGTCTTGAGTATGAAAATGTGCTATAGGTGTTGTTATGTCTGACCTGGGTTCTTCCAAAATAAACATCTTCCATGTTCTCTCTGGGTAAGAGCTTCCGGTGCAATGCCAATATCCAAAATTACTGCTTTGTCACTCTGGCAATAGAACCATCTTCCCAGGGAGAGGAACTTTGGGGATTTTAGAGAAGGCTAGAACTTCTTCTGAGCACATGCATAAACATGTCGGTCAAAATAGGAGCTGCAGGTAACTTCTGGGATTTCCACTGATAGTGCAGATTGAGACAGGAAAGAGACAAGAAAGTAAATAACTATATACAATTCAAACAACAGAAGAGGTCAAGTTTTCAAACCATCATTGTATGATCCTATAGTTATTATGACTCTAAAGAGACCAGCTTCCAGCTATCTTTGCACCCAAGTGCCCATATTTACCCAAACAAAGAAATTAAGTTAGAAATGAAGCGATTGTATTAACTTTCTCTGGATGTAGAAGTCTCTTTAGGTCTCCTACTTGGGAGAAAAGAAGATATAGTTCTTCAACACACAAAAAAGAAGAATTCAACTGGTGATGAATCCACATATGCCTGCTGGACCCTTACTCCAAGAGATTCTAGTTCAGCAAGTGTAGATTCTTTAAAAATTGAGAAAAATTCCAAGAGAATGCTAATGAACCCTTGAGGCAGATTTGGTGCTAATAAAACTTTATATTATAAATAAAAGACAACAAAAACCTGGAAAGTTAAAGAAATCTGACCAAGGTTACCTATCTATCTTATGATAGAGTTACTTCATACTTGTTACTATGATATAAAATTAAATAAACATAAATTATCCCAGTATTGACAAAACCAAGATGAAATATAATATTATAAAATAGGAGTATAGCCTGATGATATAGCTCAGTAGCATAGCACTTGCCTATAATGCATGAAGCCCTGGGTTCAATTCTGAGTAAACTTCATTCGTTCATATGAAATTATTATATAAAAGGAAGCTATTTTTCATTTCACAACTTGAAAAATGCAACTCCAAGGGAGCTGACACCCTCTTCTGGCCTCCTTAGGCACCTTCATGCATGTGCACATACACGTAAATAAAAATAAATCTTTTTTAAAAAATTGGTCTTTCAAGAATATGATTTTCCAGTGTCCTAAAACAAACAAAAATCAAGAGTCCTGTAGTAATCAGGTAAAAAGCCCAATTTCTTAAAGTATGTACCAGTTCAACAGGCCCATAGCTTAGGATTTTAAGTTTAAACATTACTAAGTTAACTTAAACAAAAAGTGACAGAATTACAAGGAAAAATGCACACATCTGAAACAGTATACTTTTAACTAAACATTTTAATAATAATCAAGCAAACAGGATATACCAAAGAGATAAATGGTTAGTAAGATTAATTTGCATTATATAAAAAAACCTCCTTTAAAACACGTGAACTATAAACGTAAATTATGTACAAGACCAAGAATAAAGTCTTAAGAAATTTTAGGGTCAGGGACTGGAGGGATGGCTCAGCACTTAAAAGCACTACATGTTCTTGCAGAGGACCCAGGTTCAGTTCCTAGGACTCACATGGTGGCTAACAACCCTCCATAACTCCAGTTTCAGGGAATCAGACTCCCTCTTCTGACCTCCATGGGCATTGCATGATGTGGGTGCACTTACATACATGCAGACACTCATACACATAAAGTAAAATTAAAATAATAAAATATCTTTTGGTCTTTTTGAGACAGTGTCTCCCTGTAGACCCAGCTGGCCTAGACCTCACTATGTAGTCCAGGCTGGCTTTGAACTCACAGAGATCCACCTGCCTCTGCCTCCCAAGTGCTGGGATTAAAGGCATGTGCCCCCACACCTGGCTGATAAAATATTTTTTAAATAAATAAAAATACAAAAAGAAATTTTAGGATCATTGAGAGGGTTTAGTTGTAACCTGAGTTTGATCCCCATGGGACCCATATGGTAGAAAGAGAGAACAAATGATTCTCTGACCATTTTCACACTGTGACACATGTGCCCAAATACATATACACACAAAAATAAATAAGTAAATAAATAAAATGTATGTAAAAAACAGGCATGGTGGCACATGCCTATAATTCCAGCTCTCAGGAGGCAGAGGCAGATAAGGCCAGTCTGGTCTATGTTTTGAGTTTCAGGTCAGCTGGGTTACAGAGAGACTCTCTCTAAAATTAAAAAAATTAAAAACTAAAAAAGAAAGAAAAAAAAAAAGAAGAAATTTGAATGACCCTATATTATGCCGACCATATTCTTTAGGGAAAAATCATTAACTGAAGTCAACTCCAAAACCCTCTATCCATCTGAAAATAGTAATCTTCTGTATAACTTATGGCTCAAAGACTAAATTATACAGAAGATGTTAATTGGTATTCAATATAAAAACATTTAAAAGGTATGGAATACAAGTGTTGTTCCATTGAGATCTTTAAATATTTTTGTTAGGAAGTAGTTAAGTGTGAGACAGAATTATATGGGGAAATGTTTGCATGAACTGATTCTCCTTCACTTGAAACACTAAAGGAAGAGGGACCTTGGAAGAGGGTATTTAGAAAAAGAACAGCAAGCTTTAGTAGACAAGGAGAGAGTATCTGGGGTGTATGTGAGTGCATGGAGGAGTCCATCAGCCCAGCTCTGAGGTTCTGCCTGTCCTTTGTTCCACAGAATCACTCAGCCTCCATGACAGAAGTCACCTGAGAAGACCAAAGTGGTGTGGCTGTTTTCTTAAACCACCTTCAATTCAATACTTCAAAACACACAGTTACTCCACGTCAAACTGTGAAGACAAGTATTACATTTATCTAGTTAGAGGCTAATGTTTTGTACATTTTTTGTATGGAAAGTGATGTAGCTTGCCCTGATCTTTTTTTTGTCAGCTTTAATATATTTATGCCAGAATTTTAAAACCAACAAAATTTTCCTCTTGTTCAAATGTGCATTGAAGAATCATTTATTCAATGGTTGATGTTTTGTGATCTTTGTACACAAACCTTCTTTTCTTAGTTTTATAAACACGAAGTTAACGATTCATTTTAAACTCTTATGACCACAGTTGCTGCCTCCTCCAGAAGTTTTGAATTTTAATGAAAGTCAAATTTTCGAGTTACAGGAAAGGTAAATGAAATGGTTGTTAATGATGAATCTAAAAATCAAACTTTAATCAAGGAAAATATATATTTGGAGAGAACTTTGACTTCTAGTCTGTTAATAATTTATTTTAATCCAAATTAAAGTGTTATACTAGTTGCCTAACTTTTGACATAGAAGTTGCCTAACAATTGGCATGTAAGCCTAGATTTGGGGGGTGTTTTGGTTATATGATTCTTTTGTAGATAACAGCCTCACCCACCTAAGGAACTGAAGATCGTCTGAAATTCGGACCTTGAGCAGCCAGGTGACATTGTGGCCTTCTTTCCAGAAAGAAACAAACAAACAAAAAACCCACAACAACAAAAAACCAGCCAGCACCAGCCTTTCCTGTCAACTCAACAGTTTTGTATATCATATTGTATGGACTTTATATGAAAATGAATATTTTACAGTTTGCACAGTATTATTTTACAGAAAGGATTTCAGAGCATCTACAACATAGAACCCCAGAGCAACAGCTTCACATTGTGGCTTTTAACCATTAGAATTTTAACTGCATCCCAGTTTTCTAGCATGGTGATAATGTGTACCACCCTTGAGAGAAGGGGTTCTTCATCTGTACCTAACAGAACGTTTTCTTGACACTTCCATGTCAGCTCTTCTTAGCTTTTTTTTGTACATTTTTTTTTTCTAAAGAGAAAACAAACAGAAAAGCATTATCACAAAACGTGTTCTGGCTCATGTCCTTTGTTTAAAGCTTCACCCACTGGGCAAAGGTATTTGAAAAGTCACCACGAAGTGACCTTAGCAAGTATTTGTGCTTTTCAGCTAATGTGAGTTGAAACTGGACAGGGACATGGCTTCAAGGTCATAAAAGGTCATTCAGAGAGAGAAACAGGGAGGAAAGGGAGAGAGGGGGACTATGAAGACGAATGAGCGTATGTGTATGTGTTCAGGTAAAATGAAAGAATTCCTTAAATTATTAAGATACTGTTGTACATCTGGGATTCCTAGTGTTCTGCCTTAGTCTTCATTCTGCCCATGGTATTTCTGAGTTGCCAATAAAAGGTCAGGTAGCCATTTAGCAACAAATGTTACCTCTGCTAAAACTTTCCTTTATCTCTCACTTACTCACTTTTTACTTACACACACACACACACACACACACACACACACACACACTCATCTTCTAAGAATATCTGACTGAAGTTGAAGAGAAGAGCAAGTAGTTAAGGCTCTGTTCATCCCACATGCTAAGCCACATGCTTTCACATACACAATGAAATCTGTTGTCTTCATGCAGTGAAGTCAGGAAAGCTAAGGCAACCCCAGAGCCGTATGACACACATCAATCCCAGTAGTATAATCCAGGTGTGCATAATTCTCCTTTCTACTCTCCCATTACATCAAAATACCTTTGAACCAAGTTCATCTCTTTTTGGTATGATAGGCTTACTTAGATGGATCAGGGAATGATCCTACAGAGAAAAGGAAATAATAAGATGGTATAAATTGCAGGCTCTGGGCTCTTCTTCCTTCTTAAGCTAAGTGTAATGTAGCAGAGTAACTCCTTTTATTTTCCTAAATACACTGAAAAAAGATGTCACACAAAATGTTTACTGCCCATTTCATGTCACACACTGAGAGGTCATTTGACTATTTGGCCACCAGATTATATTTCCAAGAAGAAAAACCAAGTCAACAAAGTGAGTTTCATGACCTTTCCACTCTTCTTTCCAGTTCTGATTCTGGGAAGACCAACCTGTAGTATTTCAAAAGCTGGGGTTACAGACTCTATTTCATAACCTGGGACTTGTAAGGGTATCAGTTGTGTGAGAAGCCGGGGTTTATAAAACAACAGTGTACCTCGGCTGGTAAATGGTTTCTCTGGGTTCCATTCCTGGGGTCCCCGAACCAGGCTGACCTCTTTTCACTAAGCCACGATGACCTGAGTATTGCCTCTGCTGACACTCAAGATCTTATACGGGCCTCACATTGATCTGATCCTTCAAGTCTGCCACTGGCAATTCATCTTTCAGACTGGGAACTTCTCTACTTGGGTCTTTTGCCAAAAGCAAAGACTTCTGTAGCCCAGGAGAAAAATGGGTTCTATAGTTACTTTTTCTTCTCTTTTTATAGAAACTTGGAGATGCTTAAGAAAGTTTGACTCACAGTGGGACATAATTGGAAAAAACAGCATCAACAATGAAAAGAAAAACGGAATAGAATGTGTTGACTTTAAGCAACCTCAGGAGACTGTTGACCCTACCGATGTCCATGCAACCTTTCATTGCTTTGATCACATGCCCAGAAAAAGGCCTGACAATTTGTTAAAACTTATCTAAAACATGGATGTCAGACTCTGAAGTAGACGGAGAAATGGCACATTTACCCATGGGGTGGGGCAGTGATGGTGAAGAGACTGCACACATCTGAGTGTCCGCTTGGTGGGCTCGGAATCTCTCCCCATTAGGCTCATGATAGGCATGAGGCTGTGGGCAGCTCCAGCAGTCAGAGAATGCAAATGTCCTCACTGCTGCATGTGAAAGGAGGGGAAGGCATGGGGATGACTTCCTAAGAGCTGTGGGGAGATGACTCTGCAGTTAAGAGCACTGGCTGCTCTTGCAGAGGATCCAGGTTCAGTTCCCAGCATACACATGGCCAAGGAGGCTAACAACCATCCATAAAATCATTCCAGTTCCAGAGGATCTGACACCTCTCCTGACCTTCACGGGCACTGTATGACATGGGTGCACTTACATACATGCAGGCAATACATTCATACATGTTAAATAAAAGTAATAAAATATTTTAAAAGAATATGATTTGCACGTTTGTTTCAAAAGTGGACTTGACTCCTTATTGTATGTAACTACCAAAACCTCAACAGCGAATATCCTAATTACCCAAGTTATTTCAATGAACAGGTAACACTAAAGCTACAATACAATGCACAGAAAGACAAAGAAAACCAAGAGAACATGGGAAAGGAAAAGGAGTCTGGTTGAAGGCTCTCACCAGTTGAGAATTAAACTTGCTGGCATGACAGTGGCCAACAAAGACAACATTCCTTTTATACAAAAAAAATAATGCTAAAATAGCAATGGACCATCCTTAAGGTCCAAGACTATCTGACTTTGCCTGATCTTATTCCTTTTCCAAATATTTTCTGTGAAACTCACAAAAGAGACTAAACATTTGTTTATACTACATGCATTTTTTGTGCTCCAGTCATCCCAGAGAATGGAGGACAATTGAACAGGTCCTCAGGCAGTCCAGAGTGTGACAGGAAGAATTCCTGGGAGACCGCATCAGTGGGCAGTTCATTTGCTGAAACCAAGGCAGGGGTTTATATAGTGAGGACTTTCTGGCCATTACAGAAGGCCAGATCCTTAGTCTGGTTAGTGCCAAAGAAAGAAGGGTAACCCAGAGCTGATGTAGTTCCAAGGAAAGTGTAGTCAGGTGGTCCTTAAGGAGAGAGTTAGCCCATCCCACCATGCCTGAGGATTGGCATGTTATGAGACATATAGCTTCCAGGTGATCCCAAGGACTGTGATATAGACTGAGTAACCCTGGAAATGAAGGCCTGGCCCTTGTCTAACTTGACGGTGAGTGGTAAGGATCAGGTAAGGATATTCTGGATCAGGCAATTGGCCACCACCTCAGCCATTTCTCCTTTGGTGGGAAAAGCCTCCACCCATCCTGAAAAGGTGTCGATCATAACTAGAAGATACCTAATCTTCTTACAAGAAGGCATGTGGCTAAAGTCCAACTGCAAATCGATGCCTGGAAGAATTCCTCTGTGTTGGTGGGGTTTAAAGGAGCGGGGAGGTCGACTTCCCCCTTGAGGGGGGACAGCAGCGCAAATAGAACACGAATGAGTAACTTCTGTGAGACGGGAGGAGAGCTTAGGGAAGTGGATAAGAGGTTCTAGAAACTTGTGAAGTGGGCGAGCCCCAATGTGGAAGACTCTGTGTAAGTGCATCAGGATGGATACAGTCCCTTCCTCAGGTAAGCAGTATCTATCCTTTAAGAGCAGCCATCCCCCTGCCTCTGAAATGGTCCCCAGGTCCGAGAGGGTTTGGTGATAGTCAGGGAGGTCTCTTGGGACGGAGGTCCAAGGTCCCATCAGTCTTCACCTGCCAGGCCCAGAAGATCATGGTCCATGTTTGGTGGTGTTGCCGAGGCTGCGGGGGGCGGAGGGCACCGAGAAGTGCCAAAGTGGGGCAGTCACTCTTCCAGTGACCCCACAATCTGCTGGACAACGTCCTGGCAGCAGCAGGCGAGAAGGCAAGAGTGAGCCCAGTATCCTGTTTGCCCACACTTAAAGCAAGATCCTGGTGGTCTGAAGCCAGCTCCTCTTGATGGGCTGTTCTTAACTACTGAGCCATCTCTCCAGTCACAAGACATGACTTTCTTGGGCAAAACAGTATGATTCAAAGTAGGGTGCACAGGATTAGGCTGTATTTATGAAAGCCACAGATGAAAGAAGGACTGTGAAAGGATGCCTCACCCATAAACCAAGAATCAGTGCTAAGGACCTATCTAGTTAGAGGTCACAGAAATTAAAAATTATTATCAAAACAAGTCTTCAGACATGAGCTATGTAATAGATTGATCATAACCGAAGAACAAGTTAAGTTGAACTGTGGAGGTTTCTGAGAATGCTGGGTGCAAACAGCAGCATGATAAAGGAGTTCATACACATGGAGGTGGTGCAGTAATTCCCTCTGAGATAAAACCTTCCATCTCTGAGGCAATCTCCCTAATACAGGATATCCTTCCTAAAGGGAGATAGAACAACAGGATATTTTGAGGGGATGTTGTAACATTCAACCCTGCAGTGAAGGTCCTTTGCTCAATAAGTAAGCAATGTAACAGCTTCAGGAAGTCCCTGAAATGGACCAAGTTTAATAGCCCTGCTCCCCTCCCAAAGCTTATAATAGCTCTGCCCACCCCCAAGCTTATAGAAGCCCTAAGGACTGCCAAGAGACAGGCTGAGCTTCCTGGAAAAAAGAGGCCCAGAAGAGGCTCAGCTGTGGAGAGGCACACTCCAACCTGTTGGGCTGCCTACAGGTTTTTCAGTGTGCTCTGTTTCCAGCTTTTATGAGCTATCACCTGTGCCAGGATGGACTTTTCATGATGCCATTGTCCTTGAGTCATTCCTGCTCCTGTAAGTAACTACATTAAAACCCGCTGGGCTACCAATTGGACTGTGGTGGTATCCTTACTTCGATTTGTCATTGGTTCCCTATCTGGGATGAGGAGATATTGTTCCAAGCTCAAGGACCTTTTGGAGTCCCATCCAGAAGAGCAGTTAGGGACCCCAGACTTAGTCCAATCACCTAGCTGCCACCCCCATCCACTGTAGTTCATGGAGTCCCATTGAGACAATGGGCTCAGAAGTTGCTCCTATCTCTAGCTGAGCTGAGACTGCTTTTGAAACACACCCTTCCCAAATAAGCACAGAGTACCCCAAGACTGAACACCAAGCACCCTTCAGCTGATCCACAACCTGACAAATTGGGATAACAGCAAACAAAGACCCAAACATCCACTCAGTCAACGTGAGATCAGATATTAATACCAGGAAACATCATCAATGACATAGCTCCAGATGTCCAGGTCCTATTACAAACAAACAACATGAATAACTAAGACAATAGGTCTCCAGAAATTAGCACATCCATTGCTATGTTTCCAAAGAAAAGCAATGTAGCTGATGCACAAGATGATGATTTCAAATTAGCAATCATAAATATGTTCAAAAAACTCAAAGAGGATATGAATAAAAGTCTTAATGAAGAGAGCAATGACACAATTACATGAAATAAATAAAACAATTCAAAACAAAAAATTAGAATTAAATAAAGAAATAGAATCTCTGAAGAAAGCTCAGACTTCAAACTCAAACTCAGGAGATCACACAGAAAGCTCCAGCAAAATAGCAGTGTACAAAATTAACACAGAAAAGTCAGTAACTTTCCAATATACAAAGAAGCAAACCAAGAAATAAATCAGGAAAACAATCCCAAATAGCCTCAAAAAAGATCTTGCAATGACTGTAATCAACAAAGTGAACAACTTATATAATAAGATTTTAAGATATTGAAGTAGATAACAGAACATGGAAGAGATCTTCCATGTTCATGAATTGTTAGGATCAATACTGTGAAAATAGCCATTCTACCAAAAGCAATCCAGATTCAATGTAATCTCCATCAAAATTCCAATTTTTGACAAAGGGACTAAGAATTTACATTGAAAAAAAGACGACATGTTCAACAAATGGTGCTGACCAAACAGGATGGTTACATGTAAAAAAATGAAACTAGATACATACCTCCAACCCACACAAAACTCAACTTCTAATGAATCAAGGACCTCCACATAAGATCTGATATCTTGAATCTGATAGAGAAGAAAGGGAAGACACTGGACCCTATAAGTACAGGAAATGACTTCCTAAACAGGACATCAATACTCCAGACCTTAAGAACAACAGTGAACAAATGGTATGCCATGAAACTGAAAAGCTTCTGTATAGTAAGACACCATCATTTGCGTGAAAAGGCAGGCTACATAATGGGAAAAAATCTTTACTAGTTAAACATGTAACAGAGGGTTAAATCTAGCTATTTGCCAAGAACTAAAAAAGTTAAATATCAAGAATATAGCCTACCTAATTAAAAATGGGACATGGAATCAAATAGAGTTCTCAAAAAATAAAAGACAAGTGGTCAAGAAACATTTTAAGAATATTCAACATCCTTATCATTAAGGGAAATGAAAAAAAAATCTACTTTAAAATTTCACCTAACCCCTATAAGAATGGCAAAGATTAAGAAAATAAAGGACACCAAGTGCTGGCAGGTTTGCAGGGAAAAGAAAACACTCATTGATGGTGGGTGTTCAGACTGATTTACTTACTATGGAAATCAGTATGGCGATTCCTCAAAAATATAGAAATAGATCTATCACAAGATCCAACTACATAACTCTTGGATATAGACCCAAAGAAATCTATATTCTATCACAAATATATCTACTCATCCATGTTCACTGATGCTCTATTCAGGAAACGGAAGACAACCTAGATGTCCATATATTGATGAATGGCTTAAAAAATCTGATACATTTATGCAATGGAATATTATTCAGCTATTAAGAAAAAATGAAGTTTGGAAGTAAATGGATGGAACTGGAAACAATCATCCTGAGTGAGATAACCCAGGTCCAGAAAGATAAACATCTGATGTTTCCTCTCATATGTGAATGTTAGTACATATGAATGTTCCGTTTGGAATGATCATAGAGATTAGGAAACTAATAAGGGACCACACAAGAAGGAGATCTTTCAAGAGAAGGGAAATAGAATACAGTGATACTGAGGGGAAAGGAGCTGGAGGGATGGGCTCGCCAGTTAAGAGCACTGGCAGACTTTGCAGAGGACCTAGGTTCAGTTCCCAGCACCCACACGGCAGTGATCAGCCATCCATAACTTCAGTTGCAGGCGAACTGACACCCTCTTCTGGCCTCTTTGCACATTGCACACATGTGATGCACTTACATACATGCAGGCAAAACATTCATACACATAAAATGGAAATAAAAACTTAAAGGAGGAAATGGGAATAATGGAATGGGAAAGATTAAATAGGATGTGGGATGGGTGGGTGAGGTAGAGGAGAAAATGTGGAGAGAGATAACCAGTACTAAAGACCTTTCGAAAAAGTAATATAGAAACATTAGTACAAAGTTTTCTAAAATAGGTGTGGTGCATATACATATATAAATGTATTTAAATGGAGCTATCCTATAATGGAGAATAGTATTCCAGCCTGATACTGCATACTAGCAAATACAAACCCAGTACCAGGAAGAGGTTACATCTCTTTGAGTTGTTGGCCAGTGGGATTCCATAACCCTCTTCCCCCAAATATTGCAGGTTATTGCCAGTGCTCTTGGTTACCATCCAGAGCCTGTCAGTAAGTCCTTAGTACTGAAGACAGCACATTTTTAGTCATAAAACATGGAATAGTAAGCCAGTGCTGAGCTGGAACTTTCATACCTGCTAACTAGTTCTCATAGCACTAGTAAGTGCTATGCACTGTCAGGGGAGAAAAGTATCATCAGTCTTACCCAACTTACAAATCCATGAGCTACAATAACCACTGACCCAGCAAATTATACCCACAAGTGCAATAGTGGCACCCAATGTTCTGGGAGTAATCAACTACCCTCTGATTGGGTTTAAGGTCTGCTGCAGGAGATGAAACTCATATCTGGCACTGGTTATCAGGACCCAGAATCTGTGGCTAGACTGGTGATAGGCTCTATGGGAAAACCTATTACTAATATTCTACTAAATGAACATTGTATTAAAATGACTTCTCATGACTAATTGATATGCCCATAGATTAGTGTCTCTCTCAACCATCATCAAAGATGATTTTTACAGTTACCACAGAAACTCAAAACTGATCAACTTGCAGAGAATAAGAGACTGAAGTGTGCTCAGTCCCAAAAGAGGACTCCAAGATCATCATGGAAGAAGGGACAGAAAGATTATAAGAGTCAGAGGTGGTAGATGACCACATGATAACACTGCTTTCTAGATAACAAGGCACATAGGAACTCACAGCAATTGAGACAGCAAGTACAAGACCTAATCCAGCTCAAGTCAGATAAAATTCCAGTCTGATGGGGAAGGCAACCAGGAGGCCCTACCCCTAACTGAGACGCTATTGACATATGGTACATCGAACAGAAAGAATCATTTTTCTTTAATTGCATGACCCTTGTTCAACCACATTCAATGAAGTTTCCTTGCCCTAGAGTATTTGGTCAACATGAATTGAACTCAATAGAGAAGAGGAAGATAGGCAAGTAAGGAGGTGAGGACGGATCTGGGAGGGATTGGAAGGGGAAGACATATGATCAAAATATAATGTATGAAGTTCTCAAAGAATTCATAAATATATTTATTTTAAAAGTTCAAAGTTCAAAGCTCTGGAACTGGAGAGATGACACAGAGGTTAAGAGCACTGACTGCTCTTACAGAAGACACAGTTTCAAATCCCAGCACCCACATGGCTGATAACAAGCATGTATAACTCCAGTTCCAGTGGATCTGACATCATCTTCTGGATTCTCCAGGTACTGCTTGAAACAGGAGCACCTACAAGCATGCAGGCATAACACTCAGGCACATAAAAAAGTTCTTTTAAAAAAAGATCAAAGGTCTGAGGTCGTAGTACACCTCTCTGATCCTAGTTCTTAGGAAGTTGAAGGATCACTTTGTTCATAGTTGCCAGTATTCCTGTATTTCAAACAGATACCTACCATATCAGTATTGGACACTGATAAACTCACAGTATGAATCTCTAAAGATGAGTGTTTGCAGAGAACAATAGCATCACCACACCTAAGAAGATCTTCACAATTTCTTCATGTGCTTTCTTAGTGTCATCACATTGTACCTTACACAGATATGCAACTGTTTTCAATTACATCTTTCATTTTTTTCTCTATCTCTAAAATGTATTTTCGCTGTTACTGTGTTCAAACCAGGACCATATGTAGCATTTTGTTTTCTAAGTTTTATGGTTCTGAATTTAATTTCTTCTGCCTAACTTAATGACTTTTATCCATCCACTTAATTGTTGAAGCTCTGGGTTAGTTATCTCACAGAATGACATATAATCTGGATTTGTCTACCCGAAGTGCCATTTAACATACTCTCCAATAATAATGTTAATAAATGATCAAAGATTTAATTAGCTTCAAGTTCAGCATGCCGTTAGGAGCGCCAATCTGATCCCTCTACAGCAAAGAGACACCCCTCCTTTTCCTGCCCCTTCTGCAGTGTGATATTTTGTACTTTAGGAAATCTCTTTTCTGATGAAGAGGAACAAAAACTAAATCAGAAAGTAGAAATTAATAAAAAGAGAATACTACATATCAGGAACCAGAAAAATAAAGGACCAGGAGTTAATTGAATTAAAACATGATGAAGTTATGAATTAATTTTAAAAAGGTGTGACCAGTTAAACAACCCAAAAGCTACCACCTAAAAACATAAGTAAAACAGACAAATAGTCAATAACTCAGATTGAAAGAGAAAAGAAAACACATAAATCACAGGGTCTGTGTGAAAAAATTAAAAGAGGAATACATGTTCTAGAAAACAAATTAAATTCTGAGGAAATATGAAAGATCATATTGACTCCAAAGGAAACTTTATAACACTGCTTATGTAATATGAAAAATTCATCTATCTAAAGTAATTCAAAGCAAGCAAATGAAGTTATGAATGGATATAATTCACCACACTAAGCGATTCAAAGACAAAAGGATCGTGATATTAATGGAGGGAAATCAGAATGGTCAACTCTGAGGTAGCTATGTCAGGTGCTCGACTAAAAGTCTTAACCATATTAGTTTACCCATCTTCAGTGAATGCTACAGAGGCACGCTGTTAAATTCAGGCCCATTCCTCATAAAAATAGTATGTATCTAGAACAATAAAAATAATATAAACCGAGAATAAAGAGAATCCTCATCATCCTGCGTTTTAAAAACAGCATCCACTGGAAATCCACAGCAGCATTATGATTGATTAGTGGTATTGAGATGCCTGTTTCAAGCATCAGAACCCAACTGAAAATAGTTTAAACAGAAAAGTGCTCCTTAAAAGTGGAAAGTTCAAGGAATTCATTTAGATTGGAAAGGTCTGAATTAAAGGTATCCTTAACCAGAGATTTTTTTTTAATCAATGGTTATTCAGTTTGCAAGAAAATCCCACTTTCAGAACAGCAGTGTATCCTATAAAACTAGAATTCAGTTTATAAAAATTCGAGCTACATTCGATTTTGTCAGAAATGCTTCCGATGCACATGTCCTTTAATGTTACCCAATTCCCTCCGCTTGATTTGAGATGAATGTGAATCTAAGGAGAAGATCCCGCCAAGCCCTAACTAATGCCTTTTCTACCTACACCAATTCCAGCCTCTTCTCTGCCTCTTATCCTCCACTCCACCCATGCGTGGTCACTCAGCATTTGATTAGAGTTTGCCTCTGGTCTGGATGAGGTGTTGCCTAAAGAATTTCTGGATCTCTCCCCAAGAGTGTTCCTGGGCTGCTGCATGGGCGACAGGGTCTCCTCCCCAGAGCAGAGGCCTCTCCACACCAGGGTTCCAGGACGCCCAGCAAAAGGGAGAATAGGGCGGTTCTATGAGGTGGCCCGCCCCTGGGTAAGCCAGCACCCTTCCCCTGCTTCTCCCATGACTCTGGAGCTGCTTCATGGCTCTCTGTGCAGACACTCTACTATCGAGGCATTCGTCATTCTCTCCCACAATGAAGAGGATCCACCCTTCAGCCTTCTCCACAGGAAGCATGCTTTGTGGGTTCAGCTTGTTCCAGAGATCATCATCTGTAAGGTAGCGGAAACGGGCAGCCCCTGAAACATGGACTTGGGTACGCTCCGGACTCAGAGGGATTGGTTTCACAACCAGATCCCTATACCTAAGTGGAAAGTCTAAGACCACGCTGGGCCCATTGATGCAGACAGTGGCAACCACCTGCTTCAGGTAGCATGCCATGGCCAGCCCAATCTCTGCACCCTTGCACACGGAGATCACGCCAATTCCTGGTTTTTGGACCTTAAACACAAAACAAGGGGAAAGCAGTTACAGACTGTTTTCTAAGAAGAGACCCTCCCCAAGGACAGGGATTCAAAAGGCTTCACGTAGCATTCAAGTTTACCAGTTTGTTTGATGGAGAATGCTACCTATTTAATAGTGTCTTCTTTAAGCTCTGTTATCTTGTAGGAACAACTTACAGAGTTGCTATAAGGATTTAAGTAAAACAATAAAAAATAAAACCCTGTCAACAGTAGAGTTCTAAAGCAGTCCTGTAATCTCAACAGTAAGGAAGCTCAGGCAGAGGATTTCAACTTCCATTCTATTCTAGTCTACGCAGGAAGACTCTATTTTAAAATTAATAAGATATTCAAAAGTAGAGTTCTATCAATGCAATTAGAATCCAGCATCACTGAACATCGCAAAATAAAACCAGAGACAGTTAGGCTTTCCAAAGAATCAAATTTTTGTCTTCAGCTAGAAAAAGATGTTTGAGGCTGGGGAAATGGCTCAGTTGGTAAAGTGCTTGTCTTGCAAGCGTGATGAGGAATTGAGTTCAATCTGCAGGACCTGTGTTTAAAAGCCAAGCATGGTAGTGTAACCCTAGCACCGAGGAGGTAGAGACAGGCAGGTCCCTGAGGATTGCTGGCCAGGATACTAGCTTACTTGGCAGGCAATAGGTCATTAGAAACCCTGTCTCAAAAACCAAGGGGGACATTGAGAGAGGAAGGGTACCTTTATGGCCGTGTGCATATGCACCCATACCCACACCAACACCCACACGCTCCAAAATTTAAAAAAAGAAAAGAACCTGCCAAAGTCTTTCAAATATTGTGTCATCTCCACTTAAGTAATATTTTGTAGCTGCAAAGTTTTGTGTATACGTTACTGATGCCATTAATTTAAAGCCTGACCCCAAAACCATTGAAAGTAGACAGATGAAAGGCTTGTTCTTTATTTACAGCTGAAATATCCTATAACAGAAAAAAGGTTAGAGGTCCTAAGAGAGAGACCTGCTTTCAGTATGACACAGTTGGACAGGTAAGTGAGGACAGAGAGGACATTCTGTACAAACAGAACGAGTACAAAGACTGGGGCAGTTTGTTTTGTTCGCATAACCTTTCTCTCTTCAGAATCTGCTCCAAGAAAAACTTGTTCTGTTTTGTTTTGCTTTGGGCTTTGTTTTGTTTGCTTTTGATCTTTTTAATACAGGGTGTCCCGGCTGGCCTGTTACTCCCTATGTAGACCACGATGGACTGACCTTGATCTCACAGAAATCCTTCTGCCTCTGCCCTCTAAGTGCTGGGTGAAGGCATGGGAGTCAAAAGGCTTGGCCTAGGACTCAAGTTTGCCAGTTGGTTTGTTTTTTTTTTAATTAGAACTTTCTGAGGTCTAATTTCTAACACATCTGCTTCAATAGATCTGAGAAGATCCAAGATCCAGATACTGTAAAATTTCCTCAAAGAAATACACTGTGCACCTTACTTACGTTTTAGGGGCCACCGGTGTGAAGATTAGATGGGTGAGAGAGAGGCTCTGAAAGATGTAACCAGAGCTAGAATGTGGATCGTTGCTCTGATGCAGTGTCACAGCTGAGCAGTGAGGAAGGAAGTTGCTACTAGGAGTGGTAGGAACAGGAGGAGAGTGAGCAGATGGGTAGACGTTAGACTAGAACCCAGAGCCCTGGGAGTGGTTGAGGGTTTAGAAAAAAGAAAGAAGGGATACAGGTAGACAGAACTAACAGGAGGATTTATGGGCCTAGGCTATGTGCTATACAAATATTGTCTCTGCTGGTCTTTCTAACTGGAAAAATTGAAGGGCAGGAATGTTAAAAAAAATTTACCTGAGGCCTCGGTAGCATCTAGAAACAGAAATGTAAATAGAAACTCATCTGCTAGATCTAAATCTCAACTGAATTTTTACAACTGATTTTCTCCAAATAACTGCATTTGAGTTTTTTAATTAACTTGAAAGTATTTATTGGGGATTTAATTCCTTTTGGGTAATTCTACAAAAGGAAAAGCTAAGCATGTTTGTGAAAACCACGCATGTCTCACCACCTCTAAGAAGACCACAGTGATCATGCACCAGTAAAAAGTATTTCTCCTCTTCCTGAGAAGTGTCCAGGCTCGTTACGGTTAGAGTGACCAGAATGATAAAGTTAGGGAGTCGAAAATCACTTAATAGTCAGAGCAAAGACACTGTTGGATTGTGTCATTTTCCAGCTATATAGCAGTGGTAGATGACTTCATACTTCTAAGTATGCATCCTAAGGAGAAAAGCAATGTAATACTACTGCAGCTCCGATAGCCCTGATCTGAAATGCTCGGGGCCAGAAGTGTCTCAAACCTGGAGTTTCCAGACTTTGAATTATTTTCATAGACCTTATTATCTGAGGAGCCCTGTTCTGGAAATCTGAAATCCATAAGAGTCCAAATAGCATCATGTTGGTACTTAGAAAGTTTCAAAGTTCATATTTTAGAGCTAGGGATACTCAACCTGTTATAAAGCTTTTGTGAATGTTATATGGGACAGTACATATAAAATATTACAGTTGAGCAGAGTGCTTAATGGTTACTCAATGGATGCCAGAGCTAGACAATCATTATTCTACCATGATTATCTTGAACCATTGGACCATGGACCACACTTTCATTAGTGTAATTGATACTTGACAATGAGGTCTAAAAAAACATTTCCTGGCTCATGGCGTCCAATAGTTTGTCCCCCTACCCTGGCTGACTCTGAAATGAGCTAAAGGGATAATTCAGGTAATCAATTTTTTGGGTAATCTTGCTCTATTCTTGTGCTTCCATTGCTGACATTCTGCACTAGCCTTAACTTCAGGATTCTTTAGTTTGACCCGCATTAGCATTACATCATGCAGAGATTATCAGTGATGTGTGAAAATATGTCAAGCTCAGGATTCAAGATCAGGGCTGATAAAACATTAAAGAGCCATTTCTGGATGCAAGAGTTTCAAATGTAAGAAGTCTTGGCTTTTCCCATTGCACCACATACTGTCTTCCATGTGCCAGAGAGCAGTAATTACCACTGAGCATAACAATCCTGCAAGGCAAGCACGATCGTTCTTATTTAAATGTAAGCTGTGCTATGCCCAAGTCTGCACAGATTAGGAAAACAAAGCACACATTTGTAATTTGTTTTTCCTGCAATGCTGCAAGACAAAATTTAAAGTATTTTAATACCTTGGGATGAGCGAGCAGGAAGTTGGCAGCATCCTCAAAATATTCCAAGTCCACCTCGAGCAGTTTCTTAGGCAGATCTTCATAGGCAAAATAGGCTAAGGCCAGCACCACAAAGCCACGAGAAGCCAAAAGACTGGCGCGAAATTCAACTACGCCTCCGATTCTCCCAAACAAATCAATGATACCTGGGAAGGGACCTTCTCCTGAGAATAAAAACAAGAGAATTGGGATCAAAATGGAAGAGAGTCAAGTAAAGCAATGAAAACAAAGACTGAGCAAAATTAATTCCATCAGAGCACATGTATGCGCACGCAGGTGCACACACACACCACAATAGAAAGCACACATGTTAATTTCATCAGAATTGTCATCTATAGTATAGCTACTCAAATGCTGGGTCATAAATCCATATGGGCTCATGTAAGTGAATGTGGGAGGCATGAAAAAGTTGGCAATAACAAAAGATTTGAACATGAAATGATCAAAAATTAATTGAGAATCAAATGTGCAATGGTCCCAAGCTATTTCTGGTGGTACTCACCCGGGCTGCGTAGTGGAACTTCACTGGTTCTGAGCACAAAGAATGTGTACTTTACTTTGTACATTCAGTCAATCATGCCACAAAACACAAACAATTGCTTGAAACACCTCAGCTTGGATTTGAAATTTTGTATTGTAGGTGATGAATTGCAGTGCTTTTACTGCACATACAAAGATTTCTACTCTCACAGAAACATAATGGTTTAGTTACACAAAACAAAGACTTTCCATGTTTTCCTACATCATTCTTCAGCATGTATCAAATTAGCATGCCTTGTATTGTATTGTGTTAGAATGTTTGGTTTTAAAAATCGCTGATTGACTTACTGACTTGAGTGTCATAAAAACTCATGAAATTAACTTTGATTCAGGCTTAGCATAGAATTTTCAATGATTTTCAAAAGGTGCTAAACATACGCCATTAGGTATAACATATTTATGTGAAGCAGCATTTGTAGTATTGACAGTTATAAACCCAAAATATCAGAGCTGGAAAAATGACTCAGCAGTTAAGAGCACTGCTTGCTCTTCCAGAGGACCCTGGTTCGATTTCTAGAACTCACATGGCAGCTAATAACCATCCATAAGTCCAGTTCAGGAGATCTGACATCCTCTTCTGACCTCATGAACACTGCACAATATAAGTGCACTTACATACATGCAGACAAGGCAATACACTCATATACATAAAATAAAATAATAGCTAACATTTAAAAAAAAAAAGAAATCAAGATATCAGCCAGTTGACGATGCTATATGGCTATGCCCTACAATGTCAAATATTCAACCAAAATTTAATTCCTTTTGAAACCATAAGCAAGCACATCTATCTCATTAGTATGCAAATTTGCTTTCTTCTTTAACAAATAAATGGTAAAATTATATGCATACCGAGGAATTATTTTAAAATAAAATTTTAATGATTTATTGTCAATAAATGTTTGATTTCTATACTTATTGTATACACCCATATACCTGGGATTGCATGAAAATTCCTACAGTGAAAAGTGGTCACAAGTGGGAAAAAGTGTAAGAAGTCCTGTTCTGTATCAACAAAGATTATTCTCACCTGGTGGGAGAAAAAGGACTCCACGTACCCGACCTTCTCGGATCTGTTTCCTCTGCACTCCAGGACCAGAGAACCAACGCTGCACTATCTGACTGGCCTTGGGTTGAACTATGGCACAATCATTTAAGGAAACAAAGTCATACAAGTCCAAAGTGATGCAAAATGGGCTGTTCATCACATCTTTCTTGATCAGCCTTCGGAAAGCCCTCTTAGGCTTCAGAGACCAAAAGAGGCCCATTGGATGGACCCCTACGTAGTCGCCGCCCAAAGCTGGTGCCTGCTCCAAGTCCACCTCTCCAGTCTCGTTGGCCTTGTAGAAGGCTCTGGATTGGAACAAATTCCCCTTCTCATCCTTCAGCGTTGCCTTGAGGGTCACTATCTGGGATGGAGGCAGGCCTGTCACTCGAATGGACACAGGCTCATCGGCAAGGGCATTTGACGGGGTGACCATCAACTGGAACATTGGCAACTGGTGAGTGGGCCAAATGGTACTTCCTTTCTTGAAGTGGGAGAGCAGACTATGGGTTGGAGACTTAAAGTCCAAGAAAAGGTAAACCAAGGTTGATGTGTGGTCTGGTCAAGTGAAACTTCCTAGAACTTTATGCAGAACTCTGCAGGGGGAGGGGTGGTAATACAAAATAGAATCCCATTTTACAATGAGGAAGTGAGTTGAATAGTATACTCAAATCTCATGAGTGGTTGAGATGATACTTGATAATTCAAGCCAGCTCTGCCCCTACAGTTTTTTATAACACTTTAGTTGAATAAAGTGAATAAACTTTGAATAAACATGAGTGTTAATCCTATTGAAATTACACCCACCAGTGTGGCCAGTTTTCATGGGTGTTTGCAAGGACTTAAGAGGGTGACACATGAGAAGTGGCCTCCAAACAGTAGAGCTCTCCAGCCCATTCCTTTCTGGAGGAGTCACATAGGAAGCAGTCTGTTCTGGTGGTAGAGTCCCCTTTGCAGATTCTTGGTTTCATTGATAAAAACTTTTTTAAAAATGGACACAAAAGGAAACCTCAAGAGAATTTACTGGAGCCAGAGAGAGGGAGATAGAAGAAGAGGTAGAAACTTACACTTTTTCATTAAATTTGTTTATTTTGTGTGTGTGTGTGTTCACACATATGTGTATGCATGTGCATGCCATGACAAGCATGCAGCTGTCTGAGGATGACCTGAAGGAATTGGTTCTCTTCTATCATATGGGTCTCAAGGATCAAACCCAGACTGTTCAGGCTTGGCAGCAGGCACTTTGACCTGCTGAGTCATTTTGCTGGCCTGGAAAGTTACAGTTCCAATAAAGCAAAAACATGCATCTTGGATAGACAAAGTAGGCACAAATGAAAAGACAATGAAGTGGGTGCCCAAAGACTTTGTTCCTTGCTTTTATCGAAGGAGTGCAAAATTTGCCTTTCTCCCAGAATGACCTTGGACCTTGGGCCTGAAAACAGTGTTCCACCCTTTTGGACCAGCTAAGGAAGAAATAGCCAATCTTAACATAATTTGATTGATAGCCAAGTATAGTGATACATACCTACAATCCCACTATTTGAGAGACCCAAACACAAGTTTGAAGTCAACTTGGGCTATATAGCAAGTTCTAAGCTAGGCTGGGTGGCCATATAGTGAAATTTTGTCTCAAAAGAAAGTAACATGCACATACACATATATTATATGCATGTGTATGCATATATGAATATGTATTTACTCATAATACTGTTTAACCTTGCACTGAAAGTTGTTCTGTATAGCATAAAACTCAGGATGTGTCTTAGATAAGAAGAAATACTAGCTTTATTATCTTTCAATGAACTTTTTCTTTTGTGTCCAGGAAGGAATAGCAACATATATTGCACCGATGTACCTTTAGTTTTACTAGCTTTAGGCCAAGATAGAACAGCTAATTGTATCTACTCCCATCAGTTTGACTTGTGGCTTTGTGATCAATCTAAAACCCCTGCTGTTGGTTCATCATTAAACTCACCATTAGTCACAAGCAGTCTGAGGAACTTTATCACTTACTGAAAGGTCACTGTTGGGATTGGGGTTTTTGATTTGGTCTGGTTTGGTTTTGAGACAGTGTCTCAGGGTGCCCCCAGGCAGGCCTTGAACTTGTTATGTAGCTGGGGCTGGCCTTGACCTCATAAGCACTGAGTTTATTTTTAATCTAGCAACAAGAGCAGTGGCTGAAAATGGGTTATACACACAAACAGATGTGCAGAGAGGGACACACACACACTTTATTTGTCTTTAAAGAAATAGGTCTCACTATATTGCCCAGGCTAGCCTCAGTCTCATGAGCCGAAATAATTATCTTGCCTCAGCCTCTCAAGTAACTGAGATGGCTATACCTCCTTCAGAAAACCAATTTTTTTCAGTGCAAAGAAAATTTTTTCCTTGATTACTTCCTATTTTCAATGAGCCACATCTTCAGTGGAGTGTTAGACATTGTGGTGGTTTGATCGAGACTGTTCCTCATAGGCTTGTTCAGTTTGTGGTGCTATTTGGGGTGGGTCATGAAATCTTTAAGAAATGTGGCTGTTCTGGAGGAAACATACAGGGGTCAGGCTCTGAGAGTTCAAAGCCACTTCCTAGTCCCAGTCTTTATCTCTGCTTCCCATGCTTGAACAGGTGAGCACTCAGCTTTCTGCTCCAGCTGCCTCCTGCCAAGGAAAAAGCTACCAGCTACTCCCGTACCATACCTTCCCTACTACGAGGGACCAGATTCCCTAAAACCATGTGCCAAAATAAATCCTTCCTCCTTTAGGTTGCTTCTCGTCTGCAATGAGAAAAATAACTCATACATTTTGCTACCAGGACTCATAAAATTTCACAGGTGTCAAGGTGTCAAGAACAGGAAGTCCCAGAAGCTGAGACTATCTTAGATAGCCACGTTGGCTTTGCTTCTATTTATTTTTTAAAAGATTTTATTTATTGAGTGAGTGAGTTTGGTTGATTTTTTTTTTTTTGAAACAAGGTTGACCTGTAGCTCCAGCTGACCTGACACTCTCCAGGTAGACCAGGCTGGCCTTAACCTCCAAGATCCACCTACCTCTGCCTCCCAAGTGCAGGAATTAAAATCTTGTGCCATCACGCCTGGTTTGATTTATTTGTTTTATTTTATTTCTATGAGTGTTTAGCCTGCATATATGTAAGTGCACCCAAGTGTTCGATACAAGCAGAGGCCAGAAGATGGTATCAGATCCCCTGGAAATGGAGTTAGCAACATGGGTCCTGGGAACTGAACCTGGGTCCTCTGCAAGAGCAGCTAGTGCTCTCAACTGCTGAGCCATCTCTCCTGCTCTGAATTTTTAAAGATCAGGGTTTTTTTTTAAGCTTTAGGACACTTTTATTAGAATTTAAAGAAAAATCCTCGGGGCAGGTAAGATGTGAGTCTCAACAGCTGCCTTGAGAAGGAGAACGGAGGTGAAAATGGAAAAAGTCGGGAAACTGGGCTACTTTAGAGCCTGCATAGAGGTCAGACAAGTGATGGCTGAGAAGCCAAGGGCAGGGAGGGAAGGGAGTCATAGAGAAAAAGGCAGAGAAACCCAAAACATTGGGGCAGCCCAAAGTGTTAGGGTTATAAATTAGGTATAAAATAGGTATAAAGAAGTAAAGGAGCAATTATGCTTTTCTGAAGACTTCAGAAAAGTTGGCAAAGCTTGCACGTGTCTTCCTAGACTGAATTCATAAGAACTGCCCTAAGGGGCAGGAATTCCAGCCAGGAGAAGTTCACAGTCTCCTTAACACATTCAGTATTCCACCCGTCTTTTCAGTATGACTTACAATGAACCACCTTCCTCGGGGTGCCCTATGACCAGGTGATTGACCAGTGAAACTGGTAATTTGGGTCTTTACCCAGATCAGAAATACCAGAGACTGTTATTCTCATGACCAGTTGCTCTTACAGGGTTTTTCACTAGCTTAACATTCCCTCCTCTGAAGAGGTCTCTGGTCTCTACTTCCCCCTTACGTCTCCTCCCAGACACCTGTCAAAGGTTTCCTTTTCTCCCTAGAGCTAACAATTATGCACTTTGGGGACCTTTTAGATAGACCTACAGAAGGAGCACCCCAGTTACCACACTCAATGCCCTTTTCAGCGTGGAAGAAGCCGGCGAGGTAATTGCCCTAATTAGGAGAACCTCTTCCAAGTGGGCATGAGAAGAATGCCCAGGGAGGGAAAAATTGACAAGGCAGTTTAGGGTGAAAAAGACCCCCATAGAAAAATAACAGGTTTCTTTCTTGGCTAAAAGTGAAAAATGTCCTTGTGTCTATTGGCACTGACTCTGTGCTAAAGGCTGGAAATGCCAAAAGTATTGAGGGGGGGTTCTTATCTGATTCTTAAATACATTTTAAATCTTTATTTGTGTGTATTTTCTGTTAATGTATACCATGTGTTTGGTGCTTGCAAAGGCCAGAAGAGGGCTTGCTCACCTGGAGCTCAAGTTACAGGCATTTGAGGGCCACCCAATAAGGGTGCTGAGATCCAAATTCAGCTCTCCTGATTACTGTTATCGTAAGCCACATGTTTTTCCATTTACACCAAGGTAAGTGTAGGGAATTAGATTATAGTGAAACTTTACATGTAGTAGTTGCCCTAAAAGGAGTATGTGACTTTTATGTAAGCAAATCCACACAACAAGCACAAAGACCGAGGTCAGTTTATCACTCAATTTTTTATGCAGGTGAATGATGTCTCAGATTTCCAAACCAACAAAGACTACAAAGGGTCATATGACCAGTAACCCTAGAGTCATCACACCTGAAATATGGGCTAAACAAAGGCATATTCTTTCACAAGTGAGTGAGGCAGAGTGTGCCTTTTAAAGATTTGTACAAATCAAGGCAAAGTTCAATGGACTGCTGCCTTTCTATGACTTGCTTATCAGTGTGACAGATCTCAGAGTTTATCAGGCCCATTTACTGCATGCTCCTTATGTAATATTCTTTAGGGATCCAAAGACACACACACACACACACACACACACACACACACACACACACACCACTCCTTACAAGAATTTAATTGCAAATTCTCAACTAAAGGTCTGAAGAACTCTAGGATCTTACAAAATATCGCTAAGATTTCCATAAGAGCTTTTAATGCATTTTTTGGACTTCAGCTGTCATGTGATGCTAGTATTCACTGTAATGGACAGTGTCTAAACACTGACTATTGCTTTGTGTGCAGACTTTTCATCCCCATACAGCAGTGTGCAAAAGAACAATATTCAGTTGGTTAAGTTCAACTTTTGCACTTAAGATAGAAGAGATGGTTAGAGATGAAGAAGAGGAGTAGGCAGAAATTTTTTGCCTTTCCCTCTCTCTTTGCTTCCCCCTACCTCCCTTAGTCCTTCAGGGACTAAGCCATTACTGGTATAATTGAAAATTGAAGAGAAATTCGCATTCTTAAACATGAATTTGCATGCACTGCCACTCAGCTGTCCCATGGCACTTTGCTATCATTGTAAACACTGAAAAGTTTGAACCATGTTTAAAAAACCATTCTAATAAGAAAATATTGCTGGGGAGGTTCCCACATTATTTTTGTGCTATTTTGCATTACATCTTGCAGGCATTTGACCAATAAGATGAGTTTTGAAGATGAACTGAAAATGAAAGAGAATTGTAGAATTAGGACAGTTCTCATAAGATTAGTGATGATGCATTACCACAGTCTTAGTCATTTCTCAAGAGGTCACACACCAAAAATTCTGTCCTTAGAAAAAGCCACTTATTGATGGAAGCTTCAGCAGTAGCTGTCATGCAAAGTACATCATCCTATTGCCCATAGACCAACAAATGGCTTTGAAACTACAGCAATGCATCCAGGAAAATGGATTATTGTCAATTATTTGACAAGAAAAAGATCTGTGTATGTCAAGAATCTGATGGAATCTATGTTCTGCTCATTCCTCCTCTCTCCAGCAAATGACTGACAATTTACTGAAAGTTAGATACTCCATATTAATCCCCATAGCAAAGTCTCTTTCATTTTCAAGGTTGTTTATTTTTCACTAGACCCATGTAACAACCCTGTGGTAAATAAAAAAGAAATTCTGATCTTTATAAATTAGGAAGTTGAGCTTAGCAAGTTTAATGACTTCTCTCCAGTGATGAAATAGAGCTTATCTAATGCCATTTGACCCTATACATAAATCTTATTTTTCCCAGACAAGAATAGAGTATGAGACTGGCGAGATGGCTCAGTGGGTGAAGATAACTGTCTCCAAGCTGGGTGATCTGAGTTCTGTGCCCAGGACCCACATAGTAAAAAAAAAGAGAACCAATTCCAGCAAGTTGTCTTATGACCTCCAGATATGTGCTGTGGCATACACATGCTCCTACATACAAACAAATGTAATTAAAAAAAAAAATTCTGGTCTTTTTGAAACAGGGTCTCTGGTAGATTTAAAATTTGTTAAGCAAATAGAAATAAGAAAGCTCATTCCTCACTCCTCTCCTTTTACCTTTTTTCTGTGCTTTCTGAACTTTAATGTATTCTTTTCTTTCCCTTATTATGATTTATCTAGGCACATATACTCCCTAATACAGTTTGGCAGGATAGATAATGGAATTGTAGAATTAAATTATTGGACACAAACCTACACATGCACAAAATAGAATGCCTTTTTCTATTCGTCTAGATTAAAAACAATTTTCCTTTTGAGCTTGTGTTCCTCTGGAGAGGGAAGATGTAACCGCTGAATTTAAAGTACTTGATTTTTCCTTGAACCCCAAGTAAAGTTCCTATGACTTCTGCAGTGCTGAGAGACTTGGGGCCGGGAAGCTTTGCTTTGACAACATTATGCATTCTTCTAAACCTGTTTTGCAAAGTATGCTAAGTTCAGATACCTCATAGGGGGGACATACAGGCTATGTGAGTCTATAAAGAAAGCCCAGAGATAAACAGAATACGTTAACTGTAATGAACTAAAACTGACGTGTCCAGTCTAAAGGTATGTAATATACTGCATTAAAAACAACCCTGCGGGGTATGCTGCCACACTCCCTCCGGGTTCCTGCAACTCTGAAGGCTGAAGAGAAGGATCACTTTAGTTCAGGAGTTTGAGGCCAGCTTGGGCAATTAGTGAGAACCTGCATCAATAACAACAGCCAAACAAAGTCTCAACAAACAGTACACACCCCCTTGCGACCTCTATAATACATATTGGCCATTAGGTCTTCTGTAATTCAAAAGTTGGCAAAATATTTTGTTTTCCCATTTCTGACATGCCATCTTTGAGGCAATGGAAACTGACTGACCTCCCCTAGGTACAGAAAGGACAAGAAAGGAAATTGTAAACATGAAACTTTGAAGGTAGAGGAGAGTTCAGATCCATCAATTAATATTGTTAGTGGTTACAGAAGCTGACATTACTTTCAACTCCAAAAACTTCAGCATCTTGTTACTTCTCACTATGATTAATCTATATGACTTTTTTTCATTTTCTTGTGTTCCATTTTTATAGTCTTATTCTCAATGAGGTTTTGTCTAATTAAACACATTTAGGGATACACACTCTGGCATTTACAACTAGCCCCAGCCTATTTAATAGTGTAACCAACCATCTCATTATAAACAGCATATAATATTTCAAAAATTTACATCTTTATTGGTTTCTTCCTTTTAAGATCTCTACTTACACTATTAATTAAATTAATTGAAAGCATAAGAAATAATGACTTTTATTACCTGACTTATAATAATCATATTTTAATTGTTCAATAGCAAATATAACTAGTGGTCACTATATTGGAAAATACACATAAGATACTTTCAAAACTGGGAAATATTCTATCAGACAATACTGCTACAGATAATATAAATTCCTCTGAAGCATCTCATTCAAGCCTGTATTCATCCATTCCTGGCGCAGTGGTTAGTAAATATTTAGTAAATTATTTCAAAGAATATATAAGAGAAAATAAAGAAAATTTTCAGGGCTAATATGAATTTTAAAAGACAGGAGCCAAATTGAACTTTTATAGAATACTTCTGAGGATGGAAGACTCTTCAACATCCAATGGAATCATTCCTAAATATTCCAATTATTTGCCCTAGAAGGCACGACTCCCTATTTCATGGTGCCAACAAAAAATGGACATAAAGAAGTTAGGACAAATGCAATCCTGCCACCTTGTTCAGGGTTAGCCTCGCAGTGCTTAGGGGAGAGCCAGAAGCTGCACAGAAGCAGCCTTACGGGGCCTGAACATGAAATCTGGATGTGGAGCAGGTTAAGGATATCCAGTCTGTAAGTTTGGACCACTGTTACTTGTTAGGAGGAAATGCAGCCATGAACTGGCAAAGCACAACATGAGAAAGAAGGAAAGAAAGAATGAAAGCAAACAAAGCATCACCTGTGTCAGATCAAGTTACTAATCCAAACGAAAGGTTCCATTCTCATTAGTGCCTCCTTGCTGTTCCTCCTTCATCTGAAAGCACTCCATCATTCACCCCAGAAAGAAATGCTGCCATACCGGCCCATTTCCCCCTAAACTCACACACTAAAGCCAAGAGAAAAATGGCTCAAGAAACATAAGAAACAATCTCTCCATACACTTACATTAATTGGACCCTGGCTTTGCATTCACGTTGTGTATTCTGCCTTCAAAATGTCTCTAAACTTCTTGGTTAGATTGATACAAGTGACATAAATATATCAGTTATATAATATATACAATATAATACAGCTGCACTTCTGACTAACACACTGCCTAGGATCATGATTCTAGTCCCTCAGAGAATCTGTTACCATGCACAACTAGAGAAACACACATAGCAAAATGCAAACAACTTTCTCTAGTGTTTACTACTAGAAAACAACACCCGAACCATGGGCTCTGCGGCTGAAGCAGTGTAGACAGAGGAGCTTGCTGAACTTAATAACTTAGAAGCATCGGAGGCTTACCTTAGCTTGTAAATTGATAACATTCAGAACGTCCCAGCTTATTGTTGATAGTTGGCGTTGTCAAAGCGCCAGTACTCCTATTGGTCAGATCCCCAGGATCAAAGCACACCAGGAGCAGCAGCAGCGTCTAGGTAGAGACTCTGTCCCTCTTGTCTGCCTCTCAATTGAGGCATTTCAGAATGGAGTCTAATATTTCTTCACAAGCTTTTTCCCTTGACTCCTCCTATCAAGCCGGAGCTCCAGTCTCCTTTGTTTTTAGTTCCTTTTCAATCTGTTTCTTTTACGCAGCGGTCACTTAAGCGGGTTTTTCTCAATCAGTTCCTAAAAACGGATTTAATAGATAGCAAAAGATTTAGCTGATTAGTCTGTTTTTAAAATATTTCTAGGGCCCACATCTGGAAATTGTGACTTGATCTCTGAAATAAGATGCCGGAAGTTTTAGGATGCACTACGTAGATCACCAAAAAATTCTCAAAGCTTTTATCTTCTAGTTTTAGGAAATCAATATGCATAGCTACTAATATGAGGTACTTTAAAATACTTGGTTCCTTAAGAGTTACTAAAGCTTCTTCTATGTTAAGATTATATACTAAAGAACTGGAGAGATGGCTCAGTAGTTCAGAGCACTGAGCAGCTCTTCCGGAAGACCCGGGGTTCAATTACAATGCAAAGTGGCTAACAATTGTCCATAATTCCACGTTCTTTGACCTCTACTGGCATTGTACTATACAGGTGCACTTACATACAAGCAGGCAAAACACTCATACACATAAAATTAAAAGTAAAATAAAAGCTTTAAAATATTTTTAAAAATATTATATAATAGCAACAACAATGCTCTAAACAACATTCATTTTCTTTTATTCCTAGCCTACATCACATTTCCCAGCTTGCTTTGCAACAAAATAAAGCAATGTAAACAAGAACTCTTGTATAAAAGGCATCTTATACAAATAGTAGGGGACTTCAATAAACCACTGTCTCCATTAGATAGGTTAAACCGACAAAGAATAAACACAGAGACATTTGAATTAAAAAACACCATGCATCAAATGGACCTAACAGACATCTACCAAATATTCCACCCAAGCACCAAAGAATATACTTTCTGTTCAGCACCCCATGGAATTTTCTTCAAAATTAACCACATTCTGGGGCACAAAACAAATCTCAACACATAGAAAAATTTGAAACAATTCCATGCATTCTATCAGACCACAGTACAATAAGGATTAAAATCAACACTGGAAGAAGCCCTAGTAACTACATGAATCCATGGAGATTAAACAATACACTCCTGAATGATGATGGGACAAAGAAGAAATTAAGAAATAAAAGTATTCTTGGAATTAAAAGAAAAGGACAATACAACACAACAAACCCTTTAGGACACTTTAAGGAAGTTTATAATTCTAAGTGCCTACAATAAAAAAATCAGAAAGAGCAAAAATGAATGTCTTAACTTTGCAACTCAAGACTCTTGAAAAGGAACAACAATGAAACCTAAACACAGAAGAAATAACAAAAATCAGAACAGAAATTAATTAAATATAAGTAAAGAAAACAATAAAAAGAGTCAATGACTATAAGAACTGATTCTTTGAAAAGACAAACAAGATAGACAGACTCTTAGCCTAGTTAACCAAAAGAAAGAGCAACTCAAAATCAAGAAAATCAGAGATTAGTGGGGAAACATCACAATAGACAGCCAAAGGATCCAGAACATTATAATGGAATACCCTTAGAACCAATACACTATTAAATTTGAAAACCTAAACTCATGGGAATCACTAAAGACAAACCAAGAAGAAATCAACAGCTTAACAGACCCATAACATCTAAGTAAATTAAAAGTATAATATAAAATCTCCCAACTAAAAAGGGTCCAGGCCCAAATAGATCTACCAGACATTTAAAGATCTACAACCAATACTACCTAAATTATTCAAAAAGACAGAAACAGAAGATACCCAACTTCCTTATATGAGGCCAGCATCTCTCTAATACCAAAACCAGGTAAAGATACAACCAAAAAAGAAAACTATACACCTGTATCCTTAATGAACATAGATGCAAATATTCTCAACAAAATACTTGCAAACTGTATACAGGCACACATCAAAAAGATAAACAAACATGATCAAGTCGATTGTATTCCAAAAATGCAGGGGTGGTTCAATATATGTAAATCAATAAATATCATAAAGTACATAAATGGACTCAAAGACAAAAATCACATAGTCCTCTCAATAGATGCAGAAAAGATCTTTGACAAAACTTAATATGCATTTATCTTAAAAAGTCCTAGAGAGGACTGGACTGGAGGGAACAGACCTTAAAGTAATCAAGGTTATATAAAACAATCCCACAGTCAACATCATTCTAAATGGGAAAAACTAGACGCATTCTCATTAAAATCAGGAGCCAGACAAGACTGTCCAGTATCTCCATGCCTTTTTAGTATAGTGTTTGAAACTCATGCTAGAGCAATAACTCAAAGAGAAGAAAATTAAAGGAGTACTAATTGGAAAAGAAGAAGTCAAATTATGCCTTTTTTGCAGATGACCTGATGTTATACCTAAAAGATGCCAAAAATTCCATCAGAAAACTCCTAGAAATGATTAACACTTTCAGTAAAGTGGCAGGTTACAAAATTAATCTACAAAAGTCAGTAGCCTTTCTATATATCAATAATAAGCAATCAGAGGAAGAGTATATGGAAACTCTCCCATTTACAATAGCCTCAAAAATAAAATATCTCAAAATAAACCTGACCAAAGACATTAAAGATCTCTACAATGAAATTTTAAAATCTTTAAAGAAAGAGATTGAGAAAAGCATAAGAAGATGTTCGTGGATTGGAAGAATTAATATAGTGAAAATGACCATCCTACTAAAAGCCATCTATAGATTCAATGCAATGCCAATCAAAATCCCCATGACATTCTTCACAGAATTAGAAAAAAATCCTAAAATTCATGTGGAGGCACAAAAGACCTGGATGGCCAAAGTAACCTTGAGCACAAAGAGTAATGCTAAGCTCGGAGGGATTACTATACCACATTTCAAACTATATTACAGAGCTATAGTCATAAAAACAGAATTGTACTAGCACAAAAATAGACCTATAGATAAATAGAACATAACTAAAGACCCAAACAATGTCAGCCACCTGATAGTTGACAAGGGAGCCAAGAACACTCACTGGAAGAAAGACAGCATATTCAGGAAATGGTGCTGGAAAAACTAGATCTCCACCTGTAGAAGAATTAAACTAGACTCTTATCTTTCACTTTGTACAAACGACAACTCCAAATGGATCAAAGATCTCATGAGAAATCTGAAACTATTAGAAGGCAGTAGCCTACAAGATATAGTTGTCGGAAAGGACTTTCTAAATCAGACATCAGTTTCTCAGGAATTAAGGTCAATAATCAACAGGTGGGACTTCATTAAAGTAAAAGGCTTCTGTACAGCAAAAGAAACAACCAAGGAAGTGAAGAGAAAACCTACAGGGTAGGAGAAAATCTTCTCTGGCAACACATCTGACAGTGACTTAACATCCATAATATATAAAGAACTCAAAAACAAAGAACCAAGAAAATAAGTGACCCAATTAATAGATGGGCTAAGGATCTGAGCAGAGAATTCTCAAAAGAAGAAATAAAGATGGCTAAGAAATATCTTTAAAAGTGTTCAGCATTGTTAGTAATTAGGGAAATGCAAATTAAAACCACTTTAAGATTTCATCTTACCCCAGTAAGACTAGCTAAGATCAAGAGAACAAATGATACCAAATGCTGGAGAGGATGTGGGGAAAGATGGAACACTCGTTCACTACTGGTGGGATTATAAGCTTGTACATCCCCTATGGAAAGCGCTGTAGAGACCTCTTAAAAAACTAAAAATGAACCTACCCTTTGACCATCGACTCTTTGGCATATACCCAAATAACTCATCCTATTGCAGAGATACTTTTATATCCAGAAGTATCTAAGAGACAGAAGAAAGCTAAGGGTCCCTCAACTGACGAATGGACAATGGAAATGTGGTACATTTACACAATGGAGTTCGACTCGGTGACAAAGATGAAATTTGTAGGTAAATGGATGGAACTAGAAGCTCGTACAGTACGTGAAGTAACGCAGATTCAGAAAAACAAATGACATATGTTCTCCCTTATATTTGCATCCTTATTCACAGTTTTCCCAGTCACCACTCATTAAAGAAGCTTTTGTTGCAACAGATGGAGATGACTACAGACTACCACAGCTGGTCGCACACATTGTCTCTGAATTGCCCAAGCTTAAGTGACATATCTACAATGCAAGCTCTATACCTAAGGCTCTCACGGATCGTGGAACAAAGGAACACTAATGACTCTCTCAGCTATCATTAATGAAGCTCCCTCATGCAACAGAGGGCCAAGGACACAAAAGGTCACAAATGGCCAGAGCATAGAGAGTAAGAGTCTGAAGAATGTGGATCTTTTGACAGGACTTCTATATTAAACTTCACCCACTCAGTGCTCAGGAACCATTATAGAAGAGGGAGCAGAAAGCTTGTAAGAGCCAGAGAGGACGTGCGTGACCATTCAGAAATAGGGACCTACAAGCTCCTGGGACCCTGATCATATGAACTTACAGCAATGATGTCAGCATGCACAAGACCTGATTTTGCAGTGGATAACGTATAGCTTACCCATCCAGCAATGGGGTCTATCGTACACACTAGGACATTAATCTTACCAAGTCATAAACTCACAAGCCTACAAGGCTGTATACACTGATGCCAGCTGCTTTTCAATGAAGGCGTAGTAATCTCTGTCCCCCTTTACTCTTGTGAGAAAAACACTATAGATAATCATCAGGCCCCAACCAAACCCTGCCATATCACATCCAGCTCAAATGATTAAATTTCATTGATGGTCCTAGGCATGTGTGCTTAGCCAGCAGCATTTTTGGCAGCTACACTCAGTCAGATCCCATGTTACTCTTTTGTATACAAGGGACGTAATATCTGGACCAGGTGGGGGATGAATAATCTCCAATACCCCAACAGCTCACAAAGGTTTGTAATTGCTTAACAATAAACAATGACAGCTATGCCTGGACCTTATCAAGTATAGTATCTTGTATAACTTTGGTCTTACCGGACCAGACAACTCCCAAGAATTTGACAGATGAACCAGACCCCTTACACATTGGAGTTATTTGCAGCTTATCCTCATGAGTCCCAGGCAACTCTCAGACTTACAACCACTGATTCCAAATGTGTAACAGAATCAGAGATTAACAAAATAACATCAATATAATGATACAACGTGACTATTTTAGGCTGTTTCCAAGATGCCAGGTCCTGAGCAACCAAACCATGACAAATAGTGGGCTATGTAGATACCCTCTGAGCAAAATGACAAGTGTCTATTGTCTCACTTTCCAGGTGAAGGCAAATTATTCTTGACTTTCCAGGCTAATGTCAAAGCAGGAAAAAAGCCTTTGCCAGATCCACCACAAAGTAATATCAATTCAAACTCAAAGTCAGCTGTTCCACTGAGTCCACGATGAATGGCGCTGCAGCATGCATGGGTGGAGTGGCCTTATTCAAGTCTCTATACCCTAGTCATTTTCCATGCTCCATCTGGGTTCCACACTGGCACATAGGGGAGTTGTAAAGGTTCTGTACATACTGCCTATGTTATATCAGTTGCTTCTAATTGCAAAATAGTCTGAATAATTTATTATTCAGGTGATATTGGTATACTCAAACCACCCTCTTGGGGGCTGGTAGCACTTGTGGGAGTGGGTGTGTATGGCCTTTTAACATTGACTTAACAGTCTACACTCACCAGCAGTCATTTGGTGGCTTAGCAACCCTTGCAACATTCATCTACTGGATGAATTCATCTACTATATACATTATATATGCAATAGTCATCTACTGTATACATTATATACAGCTAGGAAGCCAAATCACTGATACCCAAAGTCACAGTCACTGGCTTGACTTTCATTCTGCAGCCACTGTAGCCATCTGTTTACGCAGGAAACAGACTCAGGTTCCCATGGTCTAAAGTATACTTAGCTCCATCATCAACAAGGGCCACACTCTTTGAACACTGATAGACCAATGAACAGTCAGTTCAACAATAAGCCTCTAGTCTTTCCGTCTTCCAGGATCTTCCTGGTCAGGCACCTCAGCCTCAACCCTAGCCCCAAAGATCGAGGTCATTAGATACAAGTGCCAGCACACACTTTATGTGTTCCTGCTGTCCTAGACTTCATTTCCATGTCCTCAAGGAACTTCTGGTACCACTGAGCAGGCTTCTGCTGTTTTCACAGGGTTAACACCACCTCGTTTGTCTAGTGATGTATCTTCTTACTGGTTCCAAGTAGAACAGATATACCCACATCTGGGTACATGAAAGGTACTGTGCCCACACTTAACTCTCAGACTATCGGAATTAAGTCCAAGTAAGAATTTCATGTACTTCCTGTCTCTGAGAATTCACTAGTATCAGCTCACAGCAGACTTGCTCCAATTTTTAAGCAGTTCATTACAGAATATTCTTTTTGATTTTGTGGTCTGAAAACCTGTATGCACTAGCCATAGAAAGGGATAGTGGTGGTGGAAACCAATTTTTCCATCCCCTTCACAGTTAACAAGACACTATCTGTACCTTCATCTCAGAGGTTCAGCAACCAGGCAGGGACTGGCTCCCCGGAGTTCTATGTATACTGTTTCCCCAGCTCTCACAGTTCTGTCACATATGAGGAATGTAGGACATATGCTCTGTAGTTTCTGCCTTCTCTCAGGCCTGACCATTCTGACCCAGGAGGCTGCTTCACCTCTGTCTTCTGCCAAATTATCAGTTGCACATGCAGCAGCAGGTGGGGCTTTCTCATACTCTGCCTCCCTCTTAAATAGAGGGGGACTTGGGGAGCTTACACTCCAAATCACATACCTGGGATTCCACAGCATTCGACTCACCCATTGTGACTTCCCACTGAAGGAGGTGTCTTTATGGCCAGCTTTCAATGTTGTCAGAAACAGCCAGTCTATCTTTCCAGCAATTATCTATTTCCTGTCTGCCAAGGCATCACCAGGACCCGTAGAGTCTTTTCCAAAGATACAAGGATCCTACCTACCCACTTCATTGTAGATTTTTGCTGGCATAGAATCCTGCTGACTGTCTATCTAAATGTGGGGTCTGAGTTTGCCAGCCAGGAATGAAGTATCACAAAGAGCTAAGACATTAAAGATGATGCACAAAAGCCACTGGCAAATGTGACCTACTTTATTCCATGCAAGAACATTCTCCAAAAGTCATTTTGTAGGGAATGACACAAAGGTGGTTTCTTGCCAGAAGTGGTTATATAGAAAATCATGTACCAGTCCTGTGCACTGTTTACCATGGTTCCTTGGACATCCAGCAGTGGCCATCTTAACTAGGTCATCCCAGAGGTATACCCTGGTACCATCCTGTCTAAAGCTTTAAGTGACCCTCATGATCTTTATTCCTTTCAGGGCCTCCCTGACTGGGGCATCTGGGGAGTAGACTCTCCTCCTGTGTTGGTAGCACCTGCAACATGGGGAAGCGGGGCTAGGGTGGCGGCTGGGTGAGGCAAGTCGTTGCATCTTGTTGCACTCCCCACGCAATGACTCTGGCTTCAAGCTTCATGCCCGGAATGCACCTCCCAGAAAGACTGATTCCGGGAGAAGAACAAGCTGTCAAGGTCCTATCTCTTAATCATTACTGTGGGAGCCTATGGAGGAAGTAGGTCACTGGTGCATGGCTTTGAAGGGGACATTGTGTCCCTGGCTACGTCTTGTCTCTGTCTTGTGTGCCATTGGGTGAGTTACTTTGTGTCACCATATGTTCCCTGGCATCGTGTTCTGCTGCAGGATGCATGATCCAGACAGAGTCAAGGGACCCTGAACTTAACTTCTGAATCTGGGAGCAAAAGAAATCCTTTCTCATTTTGTTGTTGTTGTTACGTTATACTGATAAAAAGCTGGTTAACACAATTACAAATCTGAACAAAAAGAGAAAAGAAAAATATACAACCCATACTACTGGAAACAACATCTTATTTTCCAGGAATCTATTGCTTTGCATTCTTGTAGTCTAGTAATCCTGAAAAGAAGATTTTTTTTTATTTAAAAAAGGTACCTTAGAATATAGTTTGAGGAATATATTATCAGAACAAATGGTCCAAAGTGTACTTCTACGTGTTTATTTTCTCACTGATTATCCACCAGTTAACTTCTATTTCCATCCGCTGCAAATCAGTAGCTCAGGAATATGAAGGACATGATTTGCCTTTGAAAGAAGTCCCATGATCATTCAGATTTCTCTAGATCCACAGGTACAAAATTATATTCTGCAAGCCGATAGTTCTTGTTTACTTGTTTATTTGTTTTTTACCCACGTATTAACAATTGGTTTATATTTGTAAATTTTTGGAGAAGAATTTTAAAGCAAATTACTATTTTCAACACAAAAATTATGAAATGTAAATTTCAATAAATATAGCTAAAGGTTTAATCGGAACACAGGAGATCATTTTTCATTGCATGCTACCTCTGTTATCGTACACAATGAGACATACTTTCACATATCTTATAGATAAAAAAGCTGAAATTATTTACTATCTGGAACTTTACAGAAAAAAAAATTGCCAACCTTTAACCTAGAGGCATGCAGTCCCCATTATTACAGTTACTTTCCTGAAACGCAATTCTGTGGACTTCAAATAACTCTTCTTTCATTATAGAGAATGTCAAGTGCTGTAAATGGCTATAGAGAAAAGTAATTTTATTAGCATCTGCTAAACTGTTGATTGTAGACTGAGTCAATGATCTTGTATGCATATAAGCTTTTACAATGCAGTAAAGTACCTTTCCCCAGTTTCTAATGTCACTGAAGGAATAACTATGAGATGCAGGAGTATTTTCAAACACGGGAGATCTAAGCAGACTTGATTTGAGTTCTAGGAAATCAATAAATGGTAGCATCTAATTCTGTTCATTTCTTTTATGGCCAAAGAATTTTTTGTTTCCCATTGGTAATATTTTCCTTTGATAACCTCTGTTACTGAGAATGGCTATAATGGTAAATATTTCAAGGAAGCTAGAGCTGAAATTTTATTTACACAGATACAGGACTCTCACTGCATATTTCATTAAATGGAAAACATTTCCACTTTCCCAACTCAGAACACTATCATCCTCAGTCCTCCTATCCTGTTCTTCTGATCTCTTCCTCCTTACAATAAGAGTTCAAAGACCTTCCTGTATGAAAACAAGAGAAGGTGCTAATAAGGACATCTGCTTCTCTTTTCCACAGGAAGATCGCCTCTTCTCAGAGTTGACTGGTCACCTCCAAAATGAGATGCTTCTTGAGAAAGTTCTGGATCTCCTTCCAAGAATGCTCCTGCGCAGCTGCATGTGGGATAGCCTCTCCTCCCCAGTGGATGTTTGGGCACACAAAGGGGATTCTTGAGGCGCGGCACAGCGGGGAATAGGGAGGCTCAATCAGGTGGCCTGCCCCAGGGTAAGACAGCAGGGTCCAGTTCTTCTTCCCATTTCTTGTCAGCTGTGATGTGGCCTGCAGCGCATGTACTTTGCTATTGAGATTCTTATCCTCTTCTCCCACAACGAATAGGAAATGTCCTTCAGCTTTTTCAATGGGAAAACAGTACCGGCTATCAGCATCTCCAGTTTGCTCATAAACTCGATAAAACTCAGCAAATCCCAAGGCATTGGATAATGTAAATTCGATATTGCAGGGTGTGGGCGGGCTGACCTGACCACGATATACGTGTGGATTGCTTATAGCAAAGTTAGGCCCATTAATAAGGACAGTGGCTGTGATGTGTTTTAAGTTAATAGCCATAGAGAGACCAACCTCTGCTCCTTTACATACAGAAATTATCCCGACACCAGGGCCAAGTACCTGAAAACAATAAAAATGTGATATTATCCTTTCCTTCAGTTAGGAAACCCAGAATCTCAGACAACCAAGAACTTCAATAAGAAAAGGAAGCAAGACAAGTAAAACAAAAACAAAAGAAAGTAAAACAAACAAACAAAACCTATCCAGATCCTTATGCACAGCCCTTCTAGAATTCTGGAATGTAGGCTCTATACCCAATAGAAATACTTCAGAAGAAGCATCAGGCTTTATTGACTAAATGTGTTGGATTCATCATTATGGTTGGTTCTGAGTTTAAAACACCTTCCAGAAATACCAGTGTGAGACTGATGATATAGGTTGGCTAGAGAGTGTTAATCACCAGTACCACAAAACAAACAAACAAACCAGAACAATAAAAACCAATGTAGTAGGTAGAGCAGGCAAAATGATAAATGCCATTGCATCAAACCTGAGCTCTCAGAAAGTTAAAAGGAATGGGTTTCTTCTAGAAAGACATGAAAAAAAGGATGGAAATTGGAGTAGAGCATGAAAATTGAACAGAAAGTATTTATTTCTTAAGAATAGATCAAGAGGGAGCTTATCTGAACACTCTTTTTCATTGTCAGTCAACAAATGAGCATCTTTAAAGCAACCACTACGTGCCAAGCACTGAAAGACCCAGAAAAGAAAAGAACAATCCCTTATCATCAGGTAACTCCTTGCCAGAAGAAAAGATGGGCTATGAATGATGGGACGAGACATCTAGCTGAAAAAGAGTATCATGAATTCTAGAATAATGCATATAGTCATTTCAACAGAATCAAAGAGTCACAGAAGAAATGGCCTATTAACTGAGTTTTCACACTAGAGGAGAGACAACAGGAATAATATGTTGGGTGTGGCAAACATGTTAATAGCATATAAAAAAACAAAACCATGGTTTTGTGTAGTAAAACAATGTATTTAAGTCCAAAGGGATAAATTCAGATCGATCTGAACCTATGGTCTTTTTATATATATATATGAGAACTATGTTGTAAAATCAGTAACATTCTACCTATAGACTTCTATTCTCATGTAAAATGACACAGAATCAAGAAGTCAAATTTGTGTTCTGGCCCATTATTTCTAGCTTAAGATGCTGATATGTTGACTTAACATCTCAAACACAGCTATCTTACAAACTAAAGAATAGAACCAGAGAATTGAAAAAATATAAATCTAATTGCCTTGATCAGGAACTCAAATAGTTCCCTGAACCAAAACCTGAGTCACCTATCTCCAGAGTTCTAGAGCATGAGAAAAGCAATACTTTATATTGACGTTGAGGCCCCCATCATCCACTTGTCTGGAAAATGTAGACAAAGTACTCCTAATCAAGTCATGGGAGGAACAGATGTTAAACTACAGAGAAACAAAGAACGATAAATTTAAAGAAGCGTAAGTACTAGTTTGCAATTTGAATTTAGAGCATAATATGGTAAATAACTTAACAAAGCTGGAAAAGAACAACATGATAATAAATGTCTTTGAAAAACTGGTCAGCAGTCCTGACTCTGCCCAATGAAGAGTAGGATTAGCGGGTGGAAGATGCCTCAGAGGTTTAGAGCACTGGCTGCCCTGGCAGAGCCCCAGGTTCAGTTCCCACCATACCTGGCTTACAATCATCTATAACTCAGGTTTCAGGGGATCAGATGACATCATCTGGCTTTTGTGGGCACTGCATGCACATGACGCACTTACATACATGCAAACAAATACTTATATACATTAAATAAAATTTTAAATTAAAAAACAGAATTAGGGCAGGTTTCAAGAATGGCAATTGTGCTGGGCATGGTGGTACAGTCTTTTAATCCCAGCACTCGGGAAGCAGAGGCAGGCGGATCTCTGAGTTCAAGGCCAGCCTGGTCTATGTAGTGACTTCCAAACCAATGGGGCTACAAGGGAGACCCTGTCTCCATAAAGACAAAAAGAAAAGAATGCAGATATGGGAGGGAGGAATCAAATATGACCAATGTGTAGTTTATGAAATTCACAAGGAAGAATGGACATAAAGAGAGACTGAAGTATAGAAAACACGAATCATAGAAAGATGGATCTAACGTGCTAGAAGGCCTGGGTTGTCCTAGACTAAATGATCTTGACCAATTGAGCAAGACAGACATGATCCAGAAAGCCAAACCTAGAAATATAAATTGAAAAACTGGAGGCAAAAAAGCCAGACCTTATTGTGAAATACTACAGATAAAGAATGATGGTATCATTTTCACTGATAAGCCATTTATAAGAGTAAATCTAGGCAGCTCCTAGGGCTGGAGAGACAGCTTAGTGCTAGCTGTGGACATGTGCGGATCTGAACTATATTGCCAGCACCCACTTGGAAGACCAGGCCTACTGACTTGCATGTAATCTCAGTGCCACCTAGAGAGGTGACCTAGGGGCTCACTGACCACCTATTTAGCCTAATAAGAAAGCTCCAGGCCCCCCGAGAGATCACATCTCAAGCAATAAGATGGCCCTAAAGATCAAAACTCATGGCTTATCTCTGTCTTCTACATGTATGTCCGCACTCATGTACACACACACACACACACACACGCATACATGAACACTCACAGATGCCCACGCATTCACAAACCCACACAAAACACCCATCTCTACGCACGTATATGTATATAAATATGTGAATATGTATATAAGCATACAGATATTAGTCACTGGATAGGTATGGAAATGCCAAATAGAGTCTCAGAAAATTGTTCCTTGTGGCACAAAATTCAACCTCAATTTTCTTGAGCCCTGGCTCCTTGTAAGGATAATATTTCAAGAGATAATCATCCTTTGCTTCCAAGGCCTTTGTTTATCATCTATTTTTTAAAGAATTGGTCTCCTTTATTTTCAACTTATGTTTAAGGTTGTTTTCCTACTCTTTAGAAATTACTACGTTTGCCACTTGTGTTTAGCAGAGTGAAAGCACTGTGAGAAATAATTAGAGTAAGGGGGAAATGTCTACATAAACAGAATAAATTATATATAGTCTTTATTTAGCACTTGCCTATTAAAATGAATGGCCTGAATCAATTGCAGGTCTTCTAAATATTTAAAATTCTCTTTTAATTTTTATTTTTAGCTAATACATAATAACAATACATAATAACAAATACTTATGAGTTACAATGTGTTTGTGTGATGTACATAATGGAATTTACAAGTCAGACAAGTGAACATTTTATTATCACTTCAATAATGTATCATTTAGGGGGATGAGAACATTTAGAATCTAGGGCTATGGCATTATCTGTGTGTGAAGCACTTGCCATGCAAGCATGAAGACCTGAGTTCACATCCCCAGTGCCCGTGTAAAGCCTGGTACAATAGTATATACATCTGTAATCCTAGTGCTCCGACGGCAAGAGAAAAGGTGGAGACAGGAGCGAATCCCAAGATAGCCTGCCATATGCAGCAGCTGCCAACAAAGAGGCCATATCTCAAATGGGGTAGGAGGCAAGAGCCAACACTCAAAGCTATTCTCTGATCTCCACATGAGTGCAATGGTATGTGCATGCCTACACACACACCCCATATACACACTGATCATATGTACACAAATAATAAGATCTACACTTTCACCAATTTAAAAATAAACACATTATTAGTAACTATAGTCATACTACATAGTGTTTTAAGATTCAAAGTGTATAAAAGGAACATACTACCGAATTATATTTAAGTCCTCTCAAGCAAGTAAAGATTCAGATTCAGTCTTTAAAAACAGTGTTTAGAATCTGTCTGAAGAAGCAGGGAGTAAGAAAATAGTAATATCAATAATTAATAATGATACTTGCTTACCTCTATTGAGTGATATGGACAGATATAAGGATAATTACATCGTGTGTTATAACCCTCTTTAAGGGCAGGAGGCTATCTCAGTAAAGTGTTTGCCAGGAAAGCATGCAGACCAAAGTTTGATCCCCAAAATCTATATAAAAGCTGACCTGTGGTGGAACATTCCCAAAATCTAGTCAGTATAACCTGCTTGGCAAACTCCTTATTAGTGAGGGTGTCTGTTGTAAAATAGGTGGAGAGAGGTTCTAAGGAATGACACTCAAGATTGTTCTTTGGCTTCCACATGTACATGCACACCTGGAACACATATCTTCATACACACCACACACACACACACACACACACACACACACACACACACACACATCACTCTCAAATCTCACAGAAAACTTATTACGAAGGTTATATTACTGAAGAAATGAGGAAGCACAGATAGTAACAGAGACTGGGTCACTTCCCCAAAGATGAGATGAAGCCAGACATATAACCTATTTCTGCCTGAATTCAAAGCTAATGCCTTTCTTCATCATGATGGACGAAGCCTAATGTCCTCTGCACTTTCTTTCCCTGAGCAAAGGACACTGGATGAGAAATACATCCTGAGACTAGTACATGAAAACAATAGGATTTCCAGTTCACTGTGGGAGAATTGCACTTGAAAGATAAAGGAAGTTGTAGAACATTGGAGTTTTTATAATGCTGGGACTAAATCCTACTAGTGAGTCAAATACTACCTTGGGGTGTTTCAGGAGAAACTCCACAGCTTCCTCAAAGTACTCTAGATCCACCTTCTCTAGTAGACGGGGCAGGTCGTCATAGCCCCAGTATGCCAGGGCCAAGGCTGCAAAGCCATGACTGGCCAGGAGACTGGCCCGGAATTCAATCAGTCCACCAGTGCTCCCAAACAGATCGATGACCCCTGGGAAACGACCTTCTCCTGAAAAAGAACATCACAAAACAGTCTGTGTGAAGAGAAGGTGCAGAAAAGACAACAAAACATGAAACCCCACAAAGAACTGCATTGGGAATCTTCCAGTTAATTAACGCCTAAGTTCTCAAGTAGAATCCCCAAATTTTCAGCCATGTATTTGGGACAGACGTGAGGCCTACTCAGTATAGCATAGAACATAATATCTACGGGATTTACTGAGAACCATGTCCATTGACAGCTGCAGAACAGGGTTTATTTCCAAAGGCTTTGTATATAGAAAGTCATCAAAATTGGGCATGGACTTCTTAACAAGAACAACAAAAAATAATGGTACACAGATGGGCTGTAGGAAATCAATGAAGATCCTAAAATTAGATACAAAATATGTTATCTATGTGTATATATGGTTTACTGGAAACTACTTCTATAGGTTGATGTGGAATATCTCCAAAGCCTATGCAATAAAGGTGAACCTTTAACGAGGAGCTAATAGTAGAGGTCTTCAGGTCACTAAGGGCACACTCCCACAGGGACTAGTGGAATTCTAGCCCTTTCTCTTTTCTACCTGTTTATAAGATAAGCAATTTTGCTCTACTACATATTCCTACTTGGATGTGCTGTTTTGCCCAAGACAATGGCATCCTAAGAAGGTGATGGCTGTGTCTCAGATCAAATCACGTATCTGCAGAACTTCAGACAGACCTGAAATTCTCTTTGGAAATTGATTTTGTTTCATTCAACCCCAATAAAGGCTAATCATTAGAAGTCAGACCCCACTTACTAATGTTTAATTTTAATTATCAACTTTATAGAATCTAGAATCACCTGGGAAGAGAAAATCAAGGAGGAATTTTCTAGATTAGGTTGGCTTGTGGGCATGTCTGTGGGGCAATTGTCTTAAGTTGCTGAAGCCACCACTCCCTAGGCAGAAAGGAGTTCATGGGCTGCAAGACTGAAAAAGGCAAGCTAAGCAAGAAGTACGCATGTACTCATTTTCTTTCCGTTCTTCACTGTGGATGTGACTAGCTACTTCAAGTTCCTGCCTTAACTTCTTCACAATGATGGACTGTAACTAGGAATTGTGAGCTAAATTAAACTATATCTCCCTTAAGTTTCTATTTTTCAGGGTATGTTATCACAGCAACAGAAATGATGTTGAACAACTAGTGGTATGTGCAGATAGTTGTGAGAAAACATGAGTGCTCTGCTAAGTTTCATGGTCACTAGAGAACATGTTGTACTGTCTAATTAATGGGGTATAACCGAGCAATATTATGGGAATAGGAAGTATAACTCGTCTTTATAATTTGTGTATTTGTTGAAAGTGTTCAATTCATCATATCACACGCTTGTTACAGCAAAAATGTAATATGCTTAAAGCAAACATGATATGCTTTTTTAAAAAAAATTTAAATATGGCTTTCTGCCATATTTCATAGGGTCTTTAGACAGGCAGACAATCATGAAATAAATTGAACCTACATCCAAATCTTTGGAAACTCCACAAGGCAGGGGCTTCATAAACAACATGTAGGGTAGGATATATGAGACAAGCTCCACGGTAGTTGAGAAGGAACCTGAGTTTGAGTGGAATATCACCAAATGTTCATTCTGACCCAAAGTTAACCTGATTCTGAGGGAGGATGGTGAATTCCACGTATCATCCACAGCTAAGCTAAATTTCTAGAGGCACAAGGCATCCCAAACAGGAAAACACAGGATGACAATCAGAGAGACTGTACTCACCTGGAGGAAGAAAGAGGGCTCCGCGAAGGCGGCCTTCCTTTATCTGGATCCTCGTGACACCAGGTGCCACATACCACCTTTCCAAAGTCAGGCTGTCCTTTGGAGCATCAGGAATTATACCTTTTATTGGAAACTGGGGCTCACAAAGTTTTAACTGGACCTGGAAGGGGGTATTCATTACATCTCTTTTTGCCAGTCTAGTCAAAAGCTTTTCAGGTTTCAAGGACCATAAAAGGCCCATGGGGTGGACACCCATATAGTCTCCTCCAATCGAGGCATCACGCTCCAAGTCCACCTCACCCTCTTCACTGGCCTTGTAGAAGGCCTGAGAATTAAACAGGTTCCCTTTCTCGTCCGTTAGTGACGCCTGAAGGCAGACCACCTGGAAAGGAGTCAGTCCTGTAACTCGGATGTGCACCGGCTCATCAACAAGTGCGCTGAGAGGAGTAGCTATCAGCTGAGCCATTTCTGCAGTGTGGTACCTCAGATAATGCTTCAGGAATATCTTCACCAAAACCTCAAAGCAGAAGAAAATAACAAGTAAGGAAATGAAGCAGTAATCAGGTCAATGAATAATAAAAACGACAGGCTGAGTCTGGTGGTCTAGACCCTTTGACCCCAGTACTCAAGAGGCAGAGGCAGGCAGATCACTGTGAGATAGAGGCCAGCCTGGTCTTAATCAGCTATTAACAAGAGAGTGACCACTGTTACTAACAACCAAAACTTGTTTTGTCTGTATTTTAACTCATTAGATTGTTCAGAATGCTACAAATCCAAGTGCATTGAACTCTAGCAGGTAACAAGCTACTCCTGGGAGACAGGAAATTTTTTTTCTTACATGCTGATTTACAATTATGATAAAGTAGCAAAAAGAAACCTGTGGAAATAAAGTGAAATAGATGAGGAAAGTAAGTGTACTTTTAATTGTGACTGGTTTGGCGGAATTCTGAGAAGCTCTAGCCTCTGAGTACCTCAAGGATAGTGCATCAAAGATTGAGACAGAGATACACACCAAGATAAATCCATGGCAGGCATTCAAATCTTCATATACAGGAAGGCAGCTAGCTGATTTCCAAAGGATGAAGGCAGAGGAACAGAATAATGTCCCCACACTCGGAAAGCCAGAAACATTACTGCAGAGCCAAACAAACTCCTTACTGACCTTTCTTCCAGAGGACTTGTAAATCTTAATTTCTCACAGTTTGAAAAGCTAGAAATGGTTGTAAAACACAAAGATCTCTCCCCAGAAGTAAACTAATGCCAAGAAGCCAGTTTCTTCTGATGAGAAAGGACTTAATCCTCATTCCAAAATAGTTGAAGTCTATGGTACACTGGATCAATAAAGTTGCCACAATTCTCAGACCTAGATCAAACACATCCCAGAACAGACTGATCAGTCCCTAAACCCAACATTCTGACAGAGCAGGGGTAGGTTGTTTTCTGAAGATAAATATTACAATAATTTTTATTATATTTATTTGTGTGTGTGTGTGTGTGTGTGTGTGTGTGTATACTCACACAGGTGCTTGTGGATGTATGCCTTGGTGCATGTGGATTTCAGAGGACAGCTTGTTGAAATTGGTGTTCTCCTTCCACCATGTGTTAGGCTTAGTGACAAGTGACTTTATCCCCTTAGCCATCTCATCAGCTCTTATTTAAAAAAAAAATGATAATTTTCATACAATACATCCAAGATCCATTTTTTTAATTATGCGACACAAAAAACATTTAAGAAAAGATTCATGATTTTAAAATAATACAATCAGTATTTTAGAAACAGAAAATGACCCAGATATTAGAATCACCAGTCAGGAAACCATAGGGACCAATAAGCATATGAACAGCTCAATCCAAAGTACCCAAACTGAACCACAAAGAGAAAAAATAAAGCAAAAGAATAAAGGACTTCAGATCGTGGACAAATATTCAAATATATATACTCTAATATAACATAAATTCCTCAATAATTGCAACTTTAGAAAGAGCAGCTAAAAAAAAGTTCAAAAGAAATCTCTAAAAAACAAGGGCTGAATATTTCCACAATTTGTGTTAAAACACCATGCCTCAGTTATAAGAAACTTTACAAATACAAGGGGGTGAAAACCAAGAAAGCACAGCTATTGCATTAAAGTCAAACTGAAAATACACAGAGCAAATTTCAATGTAATCAGAAAAAGTAGAAACTGTGTGAAAGAGAATGATGAAAATAAATAAAATTTGACTCTACCTCAAAAAAATGAAAGATAAATCCTTATGGTGCTCAAACGGAAAGAGAAAACAAAATAAAACATCTGAAAGTCCTTATCTAGCAAACATGGACTTCAAAAAGGAAGGCAAAATAAAGATATTTTCACACACACAAAATTAGAAACTGTCTACAATAAACCAGCACTTCAAGAAATGTTATATGGGATGGAAATTATACCAAATAGAAAACTTGAATTGCTTGAGAAATGAGGGCAAGTGGAAATATGTTCATTACCTGGGTGAAGATAAAAGCCATTTTTTTCAAAATTTCATTATTTATACAAATGCACACGTGCATGTTTAAATATACTTAAAAGCCTACAGGTTGTTCAAAATAAAAACAACTTTACTGTGAAGTTTATGTAGGATGTAGAAATAAAATCTGGCAAATAGGTGGTAATATGAAAAATATAATCATAGGACTCATCATATCACTGTTTTTCAAATAATACAAAGTTTTCTGAGAGTAGTTGATGATAACTTAAAGGGCTTATCAAGACCTGGCTGAGCTAGAAGATAACAGAACAGCAAGCCGCAAAGCAAAGAAGAAGTGCTTAAGCACTTACTGAAATGGTAGAGCAGAGTCTGAAGCAGAGTGCCCAAGCACAGGAAGGCCAGAGGATCAGCACAGATGCACAGGTCTTCTCATTCAATCTCAAACAAAGGCTCTGACAATTTATGTATGCCGTAGGAGTTGAAAAAAATGCTGTTCATCCAGTCAGCGTTGAGAAAAGTGATTTTAAATATCACCCCTCCACCACACATAAGTAGGCTGAACAAATCCATAGAAATCCTTGGAACTTGCACTTTGATCGAAGACCTGAGATAAACAGACCTAAAAATAAAAGCTACTAATGCCAAAAAGTCCATAGGACGCCTGAGTCTTTGCAACTCAGAAACCAGCCCCTCCTTTGCTGAGAACTGGTAGTGAGCTCCTGTTCTCCAAGACCTAGGAAGGCTGCGGCCAGTATAAGGGAATCTTGCTCAGAAATACAATCCAACAATAACAACAAAAAACTGTTTTTGTTCTTTGTAAATCTCAGAGGCAAGAGAGTAAAATCATCTAAGATTCGTTATGATTCATTCTTTCACATATCTGGAGTTATTACAGGCTCTGAAGTGGAGATACCATTTCCAATGTTTCAATATGTACAGTATACATGGATTGTCTTGTGAGTTTTCTGCATGAGCTAGTTGGGGTTTCTCACAGCATAGTTGTGAGGCAAGAGATAGAACCAGGTATAAGCTGTAATCTCTGCCATTTTGTATAGAAGTGATAAGTCTCCATCACACTTCAAAGAGAACATAGACTTTTCTTACCATGGGATAAATGTCATGTTGGAGTGGGAATATCGAGAATGAGATGTGTATGTGCTGCGTATGTCTGAGCTATCCCTGGGAAATACAATCTGCCACAAAAGAAAGGAAGAAGAGCACATTATGTGATGAGCATAAATGTGATGCATGGAAAAGAGACGCTACAGTGGGAGATTTAAACCCAATAAATTAACAATTACATTGAATAGAAATAATTTAAACCCTGTTAGAAGGCATACTGTAAAACTAGCTGGGAAATGAAAAAGCCAATTTCTACTTTTTAGAAACACACTGTCAAAATAAAGACTAAAGTAAAAGTGAAGACAAACATATACAATAGAAACACTGAGTATAAGAAAACCCATGGTCCTACATGAAAAAATCTCCAGACTACTGACAATTGAAATCATCTCCATAGAAACTTCTAGCTCCTATTTGTTAGGTCCCCAGGGTCAGGGCAGCAACAGGAGCAGCTACAGTGTCTAGGCTGAGACTCTCCTAGTCTTTACCTTTAAACTGAGGTGTTTCAAAATGAAGTCGAGTCTGATATGTCACAATTTCTTTCTTTTTCAGCAGCTGCATAAGAGTCTAGTGTGGCTGGGTATGGTAGCACACACCTTTAATCCCAGCACTCAAGAGGCAGAGACAGGCAGATCTCTGTGAGTCTGAGGACAACCTGGTCTACATAGCAAGTTCCAGGGCAGACAGAGCTGTAAAATGAGAACCTGTCTAAAAAAACAAAACACAAACAACCAAACAAAAAGATTCCAGTGTGTATCACATTTTTCAATGATGGTATGGTATATTTCTTAGAAAGAGAAAATACAAGGATATTGTTTTTTTAATTAAATTTGCTAGCATGTGTCTTTTGATTAGAGAACTGAGACCATTAATATTTATTTAGTATTAGAAGTTGTGTATTCATTCCTGTCATTTTGCTAATTTTATAGTGTTTGGTGTTTTTCTAAACCCCATTTGCCTAACTACTATTCTGTTTTTCCCTCTTGGGTATCATTCTTTTCAGTTGGCATAATTCCTTTCCTTATTTTCTCTGAGCTTAGTAGTCATAAATTTCATTAACCTGCTTTTATCATGGGCAGTTCAATCATGACAAATGATTTTTCTGGGATGAGTAGTATGAATGGACAGCTATCTTTCATAACTTCAAATATATCATTCTAAGCCCTACTGACCTTCAAAGTTTCTATTGAGAGAGCATCTGTTATTCTTATGGGCCTGCCTTTATGTCTCTTGGTGTTTCTCTCTTGCAACTTTCAGTAAACGTTTTGCCATATGAAGGTATATTTCAAACAGAAAAATTATAATATTCATAACACTGGAAGTCACAGTATATAAACAGCTTATTAGTATTCTGATAGTACACTTCAATGTTTGATTTTTAATTTTTTCAGTTAAATGTTTCAAAGGTGGGGGGGTCCTCCAGTCATTCTAATTGTAATGAGATGAAATCGCAAAGTGGTTTTAATTTGAATTTCTCTGATGACTAAAGACATTGAACATTTTAAAAAGTATTTGTTAGCCATTACATTCCATCTTTAAATCCACTATTCATCTTACCCCAGTTTTTAATTGAGCTTGTGGGGTTTTCTTGTGATGTTCAGTTTTCTTTCTTTTAGTTCTTCATATATTCTAGATATTGACCATCTGTCAGAGGTCTAGCTGGCAAAGATTTTCCCCCATTCTCTAGGTTGCCTCATCACTAGAATGAGTGTCCTTTGTTAAACAGAAGTTTTTAGTTTCATTAGATCCCATTTGCCAATTGTTGGACAATGTTTGCACTGTAAGAGTCCTGTTCAGAAAGTTCTTTTCTGTGCTGTGAGTTCAAGTGTATTATCTACTTTCTCCTCTATCAGATTCAGGATATTATTTTTTTGTTTAGGTTCTTGACCAATTTGGAGCTGACTTTTGTGCAGGATGAAGCTAGGAATCTAGTTTCATTCTTCTACTTGCAATTATACAATTTTACCTGCACCATTTGTTGAACATGCTGCCTTCAGGGTGTATCTGTGGCTCCTTGTAAAAAGTCAGGTTGCTGTAGATGAGTAGCTTTAAGTCTGGGTCCTCAGTTCTGTTTCACTGATCCACCTGTCTGACTTTATGCCAGTACCATGATGTATTTATAACTATAGCTCTATAATGTAACTTGAGATCAGAGGTGGTAATGCCTCCAGCAGTTACTTTATTGTTCAGAATTATTTTGGCTATTCTGGGATTTTTCCACATGAAATTTGAGATTATTTTTCAATTTTTGGTGGGGAATTGTGTTGATATTTTAGTGGGTATGCATTGAATTTGTAGACTACTTTTGGTAGGATGGTCATTTTCACAATATTGATCCTACTGGTCCATGAGGAAGGAATGTCTTTCCATCTAGTATCTTCTTCAAATTCTTTTCTCAAAATGTTAAAGTTTTTATTATACTATCCCTTCACTTTATTGGTTAGATTTATTCCAAGATATGGTTCTTGAGGTTATCATGGATGAGATTGTTTCTCAGTATTGTTTTGAGGTCATTGTGCATGGAATTTCTTTCTCAACATGCTTGTTGTTGGTATAAAGGAAAGCTACTGAATTGGAGGTGTTAATTTTGTATCCTGACACTTTGATGTGTTTGTCTGTTGTAGGAGCTTTCTGCTGAAGTCTTTGGAGTCTTTTGTGTATAGAATCATATCATCTTCAAGTAAGGATACTTTGACTTCTTCCTTTCCAATTTGTGTCCCATTTATGTCCTTTGTTTTTCTTATTACTGTAAGATTTCAAGAATGGAGAGAGTGGACATCTGTATCTTGTTCCTAATTTTAATGGGAATGCTTTGAGATTTTTCATTTAGTATGATGTTGATGGTTAGCTTGTTGTGTATTGCCTTTATTATGTTGAAATGTGTCTCCTATATTCCTAGATTCTCCATAATGTTTTATTATGAGTGGATGTTGGATTTTATCAAAGGCCTTTCTGTATCTAATGAGATGATAATGTGGTTTCTGTCCTTGAGTTTCTGTTTATGTGGTGGTTTAAATTTATTGGTTTACATGTGTCGAACCATCCCTGCATCTCTGGAACGGAGCCACACTGATCATGGTGGATAATATTTTTGATATGTGCTTGCCTTTGGTTTGTGAGTATTTTATTGAAAAATGTTGCATTTATGTTCATCAAAGAGATTGGTCCATAATGTACTCTTTTGGGGGGGTGGGTAATTGTCTAGTTTTGGCATTAGAGTAATATTGGCTTCATAAAAGAATTTGAAATTGTTCCTTCATTTTCTATTTTATGGAGTAATGTAAGGAATGTTATTAGTTCTTCTTTGAAATTTTGGTAGAATTCTGTGCTGCTTTGTCTGATCCCAAGGCTCTTTTAGTTGAGAGATTTTTAATTACTGAATATTTATCATTGGTTTTTATAGGCCTATTTAAATTGTGTCATTTTGATTTAACTTTGGTAGGCCACACATATCAAGAAATGTATTCACTTCTTTTAGATTTCCTAGTTTAGTAGACTATGGATTTTAAAGGATAAACTTACTGCTTTCGGAAATTCCTTAGGGTGTGTTTTAATGTTTTCCTTTTCAGTTCTGAGTTTGATGGTTTGGGTCCTCTCTTTCTTGGATTAATATGGCTAAAGATTTGTCAGTATTGCTAATCTTTTCATAGAACCAACTCTTCGTGCTATCGATTCTTTGCATTGTTTTCTTTGTTTCTAGTTCATTAATTTCTTGATTTTATCTCTTCCCTTTTTAGGTGTCTTTGTTCTTTATTTTCCAAGACCTTCAAGCACATCATTAATTTGTTTATGAGATGTTTCTAGTATTCTTGTGTAGGTACTTAATGTTATAAACTTTCCTCTTAGAATTGCCTTCATTGTGTTCCATAGGTTTTGGTATGTTATGTTTTCATTTTCATTCAATTCTAGGATTTAAAATTTTTTCCTTCTTGATGTCTCTCTTGATCCAAATTTCATTCAGTAGTGTACTGTTTTGCTTCCATGAGTTTGTGTATTTATCAAGCTTTATATTTTTGTGGTTGGATAGAATACAGTATGATATTTCAGTTTTCCTAAATTTGTGCAAACTTTCTTTGTACCTTAATTTGTGGTCAGTTTTGCAGAAGGTTCCATGAGCTGCTGAGAAGAAAGTGTATTATGTGGTGTTTGGGTGGAATGTTCTGTTAGGTCCATTTGGTCTATGGTGTTATTTAGCTTCAGGATTTCTCTAGTTTTTGTTGGGTTGAACTCTCCATTCATGACAGTGGGGTATTAAAATCCCTACTATTACTGTGTTGGTGTCGATATGTGATTTTAGATCTAAGAATGTTTCTTCTATGAAATGTTTCTTTTATTCTTGAATGCCCCTTTGTGTAGTACATACATGTTTAGGATTTTACTCTCTTCCTGGTGTATTTTCCTGTCTCTTCTGAGTTGTTTTAGTTTGAAGTCTATTTTGCCAGATTTTAGAATCATTATATCTGCTTATTTTTTAGTTACATTTACTTAGAATATCTTTTGTTCCATCCTTTTACCTTAAGATGGTGCTGGTCACTGTTTTTGAGGTGTGTTTCTTAGAGGCAAAAAATTGATGGATCCTGTTTTCTAATCCAATCAGTTAGTCTGTATCTTTTTTGCTGGAGAGTTGGAATATTAATATTGAGAGTTATCATTGACCAGTGTTTACTCATTACTGTCATGTTGGCATTCTAGTGCTATTTGCTTAGACTTCTTTTGGTTGACTATCGTGGGATAATGTATTTATTCTTTGTGCCCTCTTGAAAGAGTATTTAATCTTTTCTTCAGACTGACATATTCCATTAATTATTCTCTGTAGAACTGGGGTTTGGGGTATAAATTTCTCAAATCTGTTTTTATAATGGAAAGTTTTTCTTTCTCCTTCAATTACAACTGATAGCTTTCTGTGTGCAATAATCTGGGCTGGAATCTGTGTTCTTTCATGACTATAGGACATTGTTCCATGCCCATCTGGCTTTCCTAGTCTCCATTGAAAAGTCAGCTCAGCTGTTGTTCTGATGGGCTTTCCTTTGTATGTGACTTGCTCTTTCTCTCACACAGCTTTGAATATCTTTTCTTTGTTCTGTACATTTAGAGCTTTGACTGTTAGACAATGTAGAGAGTTTCTTTTCTGATCTTGTCTACTTAGTGTTCTGTATGCCTCTTGTACCTTGACCTGAGTTTCTTCTTCTACTTTGCCTATTACTCATAGGTTTGGTCTTTTTTATAGTATCTTAGTGATTTTTCATATTCTGTTCCTGGGCTTGTTTTAGATTTAAATTTGACATTCTTTTTGATAGAGTCATCCATTTCCCTAAGTTCGTCTTCAAGATCTGATATTCTCTGTTCCATTAGCTCCACTTTCTTTTCGCTTTTCCTATAATTCTTTTTGTTTGAGTTCCTGAGTTTTTTATTTCAGCTTGGCTTTTCTACATAGATTCTCTTTATTAAATTCTAATTTCATGTTTTGAGTTGTTTTAGTTATTTCAAAGGTTTCATTTAGTCTTTTATTCAAGACCTCTTTGAGTTCCTTGAACGTATTTATAATTACTATTTTGAAATCATTGTCTTGTGCATCCTCCAGGTTGCCCTCTCAGGAAACATTGCTATGGGGTGCTAATTTCTGTAGTAGATATATTATCTTGGCTATTCATGTTGTTTACATTTATTCCATGAGGCCTAGGCATCTGGACTTGCATTATCCATGGTGTTTCTTGGTATGGATAGGTGATCCTGTCTTTGTTTATTGGCTATTTGTAACTGCTACTTCTCCAACTTGTGAGGATATGGCCAAGGCAAATAATGCTCAGTATTTAATTTGGGACTTTATGTTGATGTGAAAATAGGGTGTAAGTTGTTGTCTCAGCTAACCTATTGATAAAGTTCAACTATGTAGTTGAAGTTCCAGGGTTGTGTCCTCACAGTTCTGGAGCAGCATGGTGGACTGGAGGATTTCTAAGTGAATAGATTGACTGATATGTCAAGCTTGGTGAGCTCACAGATCTTGGGCAAAAGGATCCTAGTAATGAGGCATGTCTGGTGTTCCAGTTTGCCTTCCATTGCTGTGACAAACTACTATGACCAATACCAGCTTGAGGAAGAAAGGGTTTATTTAGCTTACATATACCAAGTCACAGTTTATCACTTAGGTATCCCAAAGTAGGAACTCAGGGTAGGAACTCAGGGCAGGAACCTTGGAGGCAGGAGGTGAAGCACAGGCCATGGAGGAACACTGCTTATTGGCTTGCTCCGCTGGTCGATGCTCAGCTTACTTCCTTATACAATACAAAACAACCTGCCCAGGAGTGGCACCAGTCACAGTGGGCTGGGCCCTCTCACATCACTCAACAATCAAGAAGATGCCCCACAGACATGGCCACATGCCAGTCCAATGGAGTCCCCCAACCAAGGCTCACTCAACCCAGGTATGTCAAGTTGATAAGTAAAGCTATTCAGAACATCTGGAAAAACTTCCAGAAGCACACAAGAGTTGCTAGAAGAGCTGAGATGGCCATGACAGAGTGCAGGCACATGTGGGAAAGGAGAGTCACCATAGTAGGTCTAGGAAAACTCTCAGATCTTGGGGAACAGGGTCCACCTGGAAAATACCTAATAGCCCATGAAACTGTCCTGAGCTGACAACAAAATTTGCCAGGCTCCTCCATGTGGTACTTGCTTTACAGGCATGAACAATGCAAAAGTGAGAAGGTGTCATGAAGACTTATGCCAAAGTTGTAAAGGACTCTAAGGCAAAGCAATGTGAGGAAGTATTAGATTACCTTTAAGAAAGCCCTGTGAGGCTAGTGTGTGAATGTGAAAGTAAAGCCAAGTTGTAATGGAAACTTTAGGATGTTGGCATGCCAGGACTGGAGGACTTACACTGCTCTAAGAAAGAGGCTATATTTGCTGTCCCCTAGAGAACTGGAGGTGCATAATTATTTAAGAACATTGATACCCAGATGGCTCCATGAAAAGTTCCTGGTGCCTCACATGGTACTAAAGGATTTAATGTTCTCTCCTTTGGGTTTTGGTATTTGTTTGGTTAAATATTTCCTTACTATGTCCCTATTCCTCCCTTTGGAATAAGGATGTTTACTATGTACCTTTGTGTGTTAAAAGTATGAAGCTTGACTGGGTGTGGTGGCACACATCTCTAATCCTAGTACTCTGGAGACAGAGGTAGGTAAATTTCTGTGAGATTGAGGCCAGCCTGGTCTACATAGCAAGTTCCAAGCCATCTGGGGCTACAGGGAGATCCTATCTATGAAACTTGGGGCTGGAGACATGGCTCAGTGTTTAAGAGCACATACTTTTCTTACAGAGGACCCAAGTTCAATTCTCAGCAACCACCTATAGCACTCACATACACAGGTACACATAATGAAGTTAATCAATTTTTTAAGTGTGAAACTTGTTTTTCAATATTATTGGGGCTCAGGTAATTAAGAAATTACCTGAATCACAGAAGAGACTCATTGTTTATACTTTTGATCAGGGTTGTAACTACTGAATATTATGGGGACCTTTGAAATAGAATTGGTTACACTTTACATTATGAGATGTCGGTGAGCCTGTGGAGACAGTGATAAAAAGTTATGACTTAAATGTGATACATTTGGATGGGGATGGGCTTGTGATACTTAATTTTGATTGTCAACTTGGTACATCTAAAATCACTTAGGAGATAAAATTCTGGGAATATCCTTGATAGAATTTCTAGATTGGGTTACTTCTGTTCATAAGATCCATGCTACCTTGGGTGGCACCATTCCAATGGGTAGATTCTGAGACTGTATACAAAGGAAGCAAGCTGTGCATCCACACTTACCTCTCTGTTTCTTTTATTAAAAATATTTTATTTATTACATTTTAATGTGTATGAGTGTTTTGTCTGCGTATATGTAAGTGCACCATATGCGTGCAATGCCCTGCAGAAGCCAGAAGTAGGTGTCTGATCCCTTGGAACTGGAGTTATAGATGGTTATTATCCACCATGTGGGTGCTGGGAATCAATCTGGGACCTCTGGAAGAACAGCGAGCATTCTTAACACCGAGCCATCTCTCCAGTTTCACCTTTCTGTTTCTTGATACATGTGCAATGTGACCAATTACCTCAAGCTCCTTTCATCGTGACTTCTTGCCATGATGGATGTACCCTCACACTGTGAGGCAAAACAAACTTGCCCTTCCTTACATTTGTTTTGACAGGGGCTTTGTCACAGCAATAGGAAAAGTAACTTTAAAAAAACTAGCTCATGGGATTGCAGGAAATGGTTGGATCCTGACGTAATGGTAGTAATCTAGACACTGCAACAGTAATGGAGATTGGTGGCAAACGAGTTGGATTGGAAGGCAGTGAATAAATCACTCATTAAACCAGAGTGAAATCAAAGTTCACTGCGTGGAGTACAAGGAGACAGTGGTCTGGGTATTGTCTAGGGTGATTCCTGCAGCCTAAGTCAGTGAAATGCACAGGTCCGCATCTGAGAGAGGCATGAGTTCAGAATGGTGAGCTTGCTTGCACACAGTTTCCTGGCAAGTGATTCACTGCACATGAATGAGGACATCCAAGTTGGATGGTATACAATTTTAGGAGGCTATCATGAACCACGATACCTATAATTTCCACATATGCAATCTTTGTCATGAAGTAAGGGTTAAACAAATAAGGGTAGCCCTCGTCAAATAAAGTTCAGTACTGATCAGAGATGCAAGTCATGGGGCTTTGGCTGTGTGGTTTTATAGCACTTTATAGGTAATATTTTGGATAGAAGTAAAGTTTTTCATCTTGGGGTTTCTGGAGCAACCTTATGAAAATTCCCTGAAAGGAACTAGTACATTTCTCTATTTTTTAGAAAACTATCTGACTTCATTAATCCCTGAAGGATTCATAATATAGTGGCATTATTGAGAAGTAATGGAGACTAGTTGGTGGTGGTGATTTAGGGGGAGTGGATCACTCGAGGCAAATCTTTAAAGATACCTTTAGAGATGCCTCTTCTTGTCTCTCTGTTTTCCTAGTCACTATAGGGTGAGCAAACTCTTCTGTCATATGCTCCTGGCACCATGATATGCTTAGGCTGAAACCTGCCTCATCACAGGCCTACACAATGGATGGCTATGAACTGAGACCCATGAAAATGTGAGCCATGATAAATCTTTCATCTTTAGTTGTTTTTCTCATGTTTCCAGCCATAGGAACAAAAGGAATAACCCAGTTAGAGAAATTTCAAATAAGTAAGAAAATAAAGACATTCATAGGTCATCTATTCATACATATTTATTTTCTGATTTCACAACAAATCTTTGATTATGTTATGAGTACAACTATCACATAAATTTTTGTTCTATTGGCAGAGATTTCTAACCATCTTTCTTCTGGTTGTTATGTTCGTATACAACATAATTGTGAGAAACTTTGCTCAGCCAATGTTTTGTAGAAACTCACATTGTTTTGGATTCTTGCTCTGGCCTCCCCTCTGCTCCCTAGTTTTCATGTCCTCTGTCAAGTAACACAGATGTGATTTACAGAACACAGTGCAGAGGACAGTTTGTTAGAGTGGTAAGGGATAAGACTGGCCATGAACCAAAGGGACCAGTGCTGAGGAAAACACTCCATGGAACAAGTGCAGCCACTGCATATAGGGTACACTTTGGAAGTAGTAAGAGGGGACTAGCGTGACAACCTACATTTTTGAGTAGATGTTACTATTTCTTAAAGTTCCTGGAACAGACAACTTTACCGGACTATAGTTTCCTGCTCAGTTGATTAACAGGCTCATTTAGATGAACTGTTAAGGGGTGGGATAATATGTTCTCTATGAGAAAATCTCTGCTCCAAAGTAGTCTTATAATCCCCTTAGAAGTTCAAAGAGTTATGTCTCCACCTAGGACCAGAGCTACAACTCAGATCCCATTCCTGTTACCAGTGTAACAGAGTAGAATAAAAAGAATAAAGGAGTCCTATCCAGGGACACACACTCTGCAGTCTCTTATTCTTTACAAGCTGGCGTGAGGGAGAGCAGGCCTTCCCTACGCTCTCTAGATAGGCTGACTGAACTCCAGTGAATGAATTTTCACCGAAAGATAATCTGAGTACAAATGCTTGACTGGATAGGCATTAACATGTATGGCAGAACGCATGAGGTCCCACAGAGGATTGGGAGGGCAGAGATGGGGGTTGGGGGTAAATTTGATTAAGCACTATTGTATGAAATGTACAAAAGCTCAATGAATTTTTTTAAGAAGAAAAGAAAAATATAAACTACAAAAATATATTTTATATGAAAATATAAAACTATAAAAATAGCCATGCTTTACCAGGAAGAAATAGCCTTCCTGGCAAACACCTTTCCATATGATATTTCAAATTCTGAGGAGGGAGGATTGTGATACAGTCCCCCTGTTGTGGAACAGCAGGGAGTAAGGAGGCTCAATCAGTTGGCCTGCCCCGGGGTAAGACAGCAGGGTCCAGTTCTTCTACCCATGTCATGTCTTCTGTGATGTGGCCTGCATGTACTTCGCTATTGAGATTCTTATCCTCCTCTCCCACAGCGAAGAGGAAATGTCCTTCAGCTTTTTCAATGGGAAAATAGTACTGGCTATCAGCATCTCTAGTTTGCTCATAAACCTGATAAAACTGAAGATCCCAAGGGTTTGAAGGATGTAAACTCTATATTTCCAGATGTAGGTTGGTTGATTTGACCATGATATACATCTGGAATGTCAATGACAAATTTGGGCCCACTAATAAGTACAGTGGCAGTGACTGCTTTAATTTAATAGTCATAGAAAATACAATCTCTGTTCCTTTACATACAGAAATTATCCCAATGCCACAGCCAAGGACCTGAAAACAATGGAAATGCAATGTTATTCTGTTTTTCAGTTAGGAAACACAGGGTTGCAGATGATCAAGAACTTCAATGAGAAAAAGAAACAAGATAAATAAAAATAAAATAAAAACTTCACCTTCCTATATATTTATATTTCACATATCTGTTAATATGAAATATGAGTTCTGTAATATACAATGTATATTGAAGGGATTGCTCTTTCAAAAGATGTATCAGGCTTTACTGACCAAATATTTTGGAGTCAGTATTATGCTTGACTGTGAGCTTAAAAATGCCCTTAAAAAATGCCACTGTGGGGCTAGTAATATAGATCAGTGGTACAATGTTTCTGTAGCATGTGGTAAGCCCTAGGTTCAATTCTCAGTTACCCAAAACAAGCAAACAAACAATACACTGCAATAATTGTAGGGCCAGAGAGATGACTCCGCAAGTAACAGTGCTAGCCATTCAAGACTGCCATGCTGAGATTTATCCTCAGAATCCACATAAAAAGCCAGGTGTGGTGGCATACAACTGTAATTCTTGCACTCTTACTGCAAGATGGAAAGCAGAGACAGGAGAATCACCCAGAAGCTTGTGACAGATAGTCTGAGATAGACAGTGGAACAGCAGGAACAGCAAGACAGACCATGCTTCAATAAGGCAGAAGGAAAAACTGACTCCTGAAAATTGTCTTCTGGCTTCCACACATGTCATGGTATGTGTGTGTGTGTCCACATTCTCTCTCTCTCTCTCTCTCTCTCTCTCTCTCTCTCTCTCTCTTTCTCGCTCTCTCTCTCGCTCTCGCTCTCTCTCTCTCATACACACACACAGAATGGTCCACACAAACTAATTTTTTAATGCAGTAGGGAAAATAAGTAAAATAAATGTGCTACTGTGAATAATATAAAGCAGGGATTGATGGGTCAGCTTTATTACAACAAATCCAAACCCTCAGATAGTTCAGAGGAGTGGGTTTCCTACAGGAAGTCAAGAAAAACAAAACTTGAAACTTCAATAGAAAACTTTTGTTTCAAAAGGATATTTCAAAGGAGAGGTTATCTCGGCATCATTTTTTCACTATCAGTCATCAAATAAGCATCATTAGATTACTCCCCATGTGCCAAACAGTGGGAGGCCAGAGAGCAAAGGAACAATATCTTGTCATAAGAGAACTCCCTGCCGTATGCAAAGATAGGAGGGAAGACAGGCATGATCATGGGGCAAGATACCCAGATGACTAGAATATTACAAATTCTGTAACAATGCATACAGACAGGCTGACAGGGCCAAAGAATATTAGAACTGTGCTCTGCATCATGTTTCACAAAAGAGATGGGAGACCATACAGAGTAGTCACCGCTTCTATTCTGAGTTTAACTGTTAGTTGCCCATAAAAGAACCATTCTCCACAAATTTGGAACTGACATGACCTTAATTTTATTTAGCAAATCAATATATCAGTCCCAAGGGATACATTCAGACATCTTTTCAGCCTATGTTGTAAGGGCAATATATTCTGCTTATGAACTCCTCACGTAAAATGTCACAGAATCCCAGAGTGAAATCCTGTGTTCTTGGCCATTCTTTCTAGCTTATGATGTTGATATATTGAGTTAATGCCTGAAACTGCTATAGCCATCATATAACCTAGAGGGTAGAGCCATAACATTGGGAAAATGTCAATCCAGTCTCTTTGATTAGGAACTCCATTGATTTTCTGTTTTGGAACCTGAGAGCTTTCTCCAGAGCTCTAGACCATAAGAGTATCAACATCCCAAGAGCCCTAATGAACTCACCGTGAGAAGAATGCTTGCAATCCCTAAGGAACAAGAAGCAATGCACTCGTACCACCACAAGTACGGTGGCTGTGCTTACAATTTGACTTTAGCATATAAGATGGGAAATGGATCAATAAAGCTGGAAAACAAAACAGCAACATGATAACACATGACAGACTACTAAGCAGCCTTGACTCTTCCTAAGGAATAGAATTAGGGCAATTTTCGAGGATGAGTGTAAAGCAAGATGGAAGAAGTGTGCAGAAGTGAGAGGCTTGGCTTCTGTCCTACAGTGAATGGGGAAATCATGAACAAGTCAGCAAAACGGATGTGCTCTAGGAAAGCCAATCTTAACCACAATGAGCTGAAGATGGAGAGAGAAAAGTCAGAGCTTACTGCAAAGCAGTACACAGAAATGTTGCTGTCATTTCCAGTGGGGGAAAATAACTGAAAAATTCATGCCTGCTCATTAGTGAGGTATGGCTGTGGTGCCCTGTAGAAGGAGCTAAAAATAATTTGTTCTGCGTGACACAAAAAATGCAACCTTGAATGTCCTGAGACCTGGCCCATTTCAAACATAGAGCTTCAAAGAGAAACATGATTTTTTTAAAGGCCTCAGTTTATCTCCTATTTTTTAAAGAAATAATATCTTGTATTTTCAAGGCATTTAATCAACTAATATGAGGAGATATTTTTCTACTCTTCAGAAGCTACTTCATTTACTACTTGTGCCCAGTGACAGAAAAGTGAGAAATAATTAAAATACAGGGCCAAGAACCCACAATGGGATGAAGCATATATACTCTCTATTTCTTACTTTGCATACTAAAAAGTGTGCATTAATAAGTTACAAGGTTTTTGTAAAGATTTGAAAATATATTTTTTTAATATTTATCTTGGGACTGGAGAGATGGCTCAGCAGTTAAGAGCACTGGCTGCCTTGCAGAGGACCCAGGTTTGGTTCCCAGCACCCACATGGCAGCTAACAACTGTTTGTAATTCCAGTTACAAGGGATCTGAAACTCCCTTCTGACCTTCATGGGCATTGCATGACACAGGTACACTTACAAAGATTCAGGCAATGCACTCATACACATAAAATAAAGACAACAAGTAAAATATTTGAAAATGTTTTTAATATACTTTTTAAATGTAATTGTGTGTGTGTGTGTGTGTGTGTGTGTGTGTGTGTGTGTGTGTGTGTGTTTATTAGGTATTGGGAGATGACTATTCAAGGGCTTCCAGGTACAGACAATTCAGCCCCTGGGGAATAGCCAACAAGACATGGCAAGTCCTATTCTGGCCGGCCCAGAGCTGGACCTGCACTGGACAGTTGCTGGTTCTCAGTCTTCTGGTACCTTTTACTCTTAATTTATTAGACTCCCTTGCTGCCAGTGGCTTGCCTCTCTCTGTCTGGCATAGCATTGCCTGAGCTTGCTTCTTGGGAGGAGACTTTTGGTCATGGAAAAGCGAATATGCTGAAGGGAGCAGTAGAGATCGAAGTTTACTTGTGCTGGACAACTCCTGCCCCAGGACTAGCTGCAGCCCCAACATGTCCTGCCTAGGTTAATAGATTACGATTACACTGGAGAAATTAAAGTCATTGCACACTCTCCTATGGGAAAATCTACTATCACTACAGGACAGGCTCTGGCTCAGCTCGTTATCCTGCCTTTGGGGTCCTAATGAGGAGATTGTCAGGACACTTGCAAAAGAGGAGACCAGAGATTTGGGTCCTTGGGCATTTTGGTGAGAAAGAGTAGGACTAGAATGCCCCCCCCAAAGACATTAATTATTATGGGGAAACTTTTTCATGATCTTATTGATACTGGGGCTGGCATTTCTTTACTTAGCCTCCAACACTGACCACTTGAGTGGAAGAAACATATGGTTTCTGATTCTACAAAGAATCAGACAGACACAAAATCCTGAAAAAAGTGCAAATTTACTTTATCAGGAATTATCGGAGGGGCATCAAGTACCTTTCAGTTGTTAAGCTGTTAAGCTAGAAGAGATGTGTTGTCACAGATGGGCGCCATGATCTATGCCCCTTCACCCACTGTTTCCAAGAAAATATTACAGTGGGGATATGACCCTAGAAAGGGCCTTAGTAAAAAACAACAGGAGATTCTTGAACCTCTTGGGCCCTCTTCTGTCAAGGATGGGGTGTGGCTGGGTTTTTCTGGGTACCACTGATGTCTCCGCTTCCCAGACATGCAGATGCCACTGTACGGACAACTTCAAAGTCATTCTGAGTGAATCAGTGACCCGCCCGTCCAAGGAGAAGCTAGCTGCTGCTCATGAGTTAGTTCAAAAACAATTATAGGCAGGACATACTGAACTTTCCATGGGTCCTTGGAATACTCCTATTTTTGTAACAAAGAAAAACTCAGGAAAATGGCAGGGTCTTAGAGTTGTCTATCAAATAATGGAACTGATGGGTTCACTACAACCTGGACTACCTATTCCAATTGCTATTCCTCTTAATTGGCATCTTACAAAAATTCTATACCTGAAGATTGCATTCTTTACTATCCCATTACACCCACAAGACCTTCCTACTTTTGCTTTTAGTCTCCTTTCTTTAAATTTTCAGGAGCCAGTGTCTCGCTTTCAATGGAAAATCTATCTCAAGGAATGGCTGATAGACCCACTTTATGTCAGAAATATATTTCTGCTGTTCTTGCCATTTCCCTCATGGAATGATAATACACTATATGCATGGTCTTTTCCTTGTTTCTGAATCCATGTCTACCTTATCTAATAGTTCTTTACTTTTACAGGACCTTTTAAAACGGGCTGGCCTCATAATAGCTCCAGAAAAGATGCAACAAAGTGCTCCTTTTTCTTATTTAGGATACATCATAACAAATCACATTATTTTCCTACAGCAGCTATAATCATAAGAGGACACCCTGCTCACATTTAATGACTTCCAAAAACTCCTAGGAGATACGAACACCGGACCTTCCCCCAAACTAAGCACTTCCCAACTTCCACCTCTCTTTCAGATTTTCCGAAGAAATGCTGATCTGACTTCACCCCGAAAATTAACCCCTGAAACTTCCCAAGCCCCTTCATTAGTGGAGTAAGCTATTAATCAAACACAACTCACTTGAGTTGACCTTCATAAACCCAGTTGTCTTGTACCCCTTCCTACTGACAAATAGTGCACAGAGGTTTCATAGCAAGCTCATGAACCTTTACAATGGATTTTTCTTCCCTCCATGGGCAAAAAACTTATTATCCAATATTTAGAATTAATTTGTCAGCTAATAACTCGAGGCTGGCACCAATGCTTACAATTTGGGGATGTGGCTCTCCTATTACTAGTCACCCTTACTCCAATGACAATCTTTTTCATCTCTAGGACCATGCTACCCATTAGTAAATTGTGGTAGCAGGATTTATAGTCCAATTTTCTACTAGTTACCCTTCTACTAAACTTTTACAGTTTGCCTGCCATTAGGCTTTCATCCTGCCCTGATTGGTTGTTTCCACACCCCTCGCCAGGACATCCTACTGTGTCCATAGATGGTTCTAGTTCAGGTATAGCTGCTGTCATAAAGGGCGAGGAAAAATTTCTTTTTCCTTTCTTGGCCAAGACTGCTCAATGGATTGAGCTTTATGCAGCCAACAAGACCCTGCTCCTTAGCCCCAATGTTTGTAATATAGATGCTGACAGTCATTATGTAGTTCTTGTTGTAAGACATCTTCCTGAAGCCTTGATCAAATGGACTGAGGATGAAGAACTCTATCATTTATTTGTTACTATACAGCAAATACTCCACCAACGTTCCCATCCATTGTTCACTGAACATATCAGAGTTCAAAGTGACCTTCCTGGCCCTCTCTCAGAGGGCAATGACTTGGTAAACCAGCTAATCTGGCCTTTGGATGTGCTTATCATTCTTCCATCGATACAGTAGGCCATTGACTCACATGCTATCCATTATCGGTCTGCTACAGCATTCCAACACCCGTTTCACATTACCTATGAACAGACTGGTCAAACAGTTCAGTCTTGTGGTAACTGTCAACAATTTCTCTCTGTCCTGTTTACAGGAGTCAACCCTTGGGGCCTACCCACAGGAGGACTCTAGCAAATGGATGTCATCTATCCCACTTTGGGGTGACTAAAGCATTTCCATGTTACTACTGACACTTACTCTGAATTTTAATTGCTAAAGCCAGGATTGGACAGTCAGCTAACATTGTAGTCAACATTGTCTCCATGCTTTTGCCATATTAGGGGTTCCTCAGATTTTAAAAGCAGATAATGCACCTGCTTGCACCTCAATAACATCTCAAAAATTTTGCACCACTTTTAAGATTTGTTATAAGACAGGAATTCCACACAACTCCCAGGGACAGGGCATTGTTTAATGCACCCATAGTATTTTAAAATGGCAAATTGAAAAACATAAAAATGTTCCAGGAACATGGTGCACATGCTCAAACCAGCACACATAATTTACTAAATCATTATCTTTTATTTTAAATTTTTAAATCACTGAGGCACATGGTCTCTCTGCTACTGAATGATATTGGGAGTGGAGGAACTCAAACTGCGCCTTGTGGATGGACTTACCGGAAGGTCTCTTGACAGGAAAATGGCATCCTCCTGCTGCAGTGTTGGTATGGGGCCAGAGTTATGCTTGTGTCTTTCCACAAGATGCCAATGACCCCCGATGGTGGCCTGAGTGCTTTGTCTGACAATGCAATGACCTGCAAAATTGCAGGCAAAAGAGCCTGATGGTGAAGACGCAGTGCCTGTCTATCAAGGTAAAGAAGAGGAACCGGATTCGGGCCCAGAGCACCAGGGAACGTCAGCATTCCAACTTAAGGACAGTTTAAACGTAGCCGCCAGAGGACCCAGGAACTTTGAAGGTAGGGGAGAAGAATGATTCTGGCACTCCTCCTTGTGGCCTTTTTGGCTATTCGATCCAACCCTAGTGAAGGGAGCACATATTGGACCTTCCTTGCAGAATGTCCCTGTAACTTGGCATGAACCACCTATTACTGTGTTTGTTGATAATATTGCCCTATTGGTGGTCCTGGTGCTGAAAATGTGGCTCCACATTCCACTGAGATCAATTATACCAGTCTGGGCTCTACTCTGCCAATTTGTTAGGTGATTTCATCTCGGTCGTCAGGTACTGTTTCTGAACTTGTGTGTTTCCCCCCATTACCCAGGTGACAATAAAACTTATGGATTTAATATTGAGAAAGATTACTTTCAATTCTCCAACCATCCATATTTCATACATCACCTGAGCTTCCCCTTGGCGCATACCCCTATTATCACTGCTCCCAGCCCCCCATTAACCAATTATCTTCCTGTTTTGAGGTCCTACACCTTGAATTCATCATATTCCCATTTGGGAAATGTGTTCACATCTACTAGCTAATCCCATCACCATCCTTGGTTGGAAGGAGGTATTTCTTTATCTTTCCTGGTGACCACCAGGCACAGATTATAACTAGTCCTATGGCACAATTCTTTGGCTCCCATCCAATTCTACAAGCTCCAAATGTAAAATCAAACCAGGTTGTAGCCCTTGCCCCTGCCATGGACACGGTTAAAACTAATGGGACTTTTAGCAAAGAAGAATAATTATGGTATGGACAGCCCGTGATTCTTGGACTCACTGCTTCTATGAAGCTCTCCTCTAATGTAACTATTTGGAAATCTGGTTATAGAGTCAATTTGTACCAGAGTCTGGTCTACTGCTTCAGGTAGACTTTGTCCAATTGAATTAATGCCATCCCATTTCACTCTCTCGCCTTATTGATTGTAAAGCAACCTTCTTTTGTTCTGGTACCTGTACTGGTTAACCATAGTTGGTATGGAAATTTTGGCGAGCAGGTCATTTTTTAATTCCACAAGGGTCTTGTCAGATCCGATGATTCCTCGGGCTCTTTATTGTTAATAATTTTGCCAAAGTCACTGCTGTGGCTAGTGCCGCAGTCGCTAGCTACCGCTGCCCTGGTACAGTGGGTCTACGCTGCTCACTTTGTCAGTAAGTCAGCCCACAATGCTTCTCAGGTTCTACAGACTCAAGAAAACATGGATAAGAAAATGGAGGCTAGATTGAATGCCATAGAGGTTTTACACTGGGGGATGAGGTACAGACTATCAGATGGCTCTTCAATGTCATGCAACCTACAGATATATATATGGATCCCTCCCCTCCAGGATAATGAGACTACTTGGGAGTGGAAATGAGTAAAACATTTACTAGAGATATGGCATCATGACAATTTTAGTTTACATCTAATGAAACTGCAAAGGAAATTGCTGAACTGCTTCCCAGTTTGATGATGTTTCACCTAGAGAATTAGCAAATGATCTGTCAGCTTAAAGGCTTATTAATCCCTTACAACATGCTTTTCCAATGATATTAAGCTTGTTGGCATTGTGTATTCTTCTTGAGACAGTGTTTTGTTGTTGTGACTCTAGGCTCTGGAGTGAGTTGCACGGCACCTAGTCCCAGGTAACTCAGCTTGTATTAAAAAACAAAAAACGGAGGCTAGAGAGATGGCTCAGTGGTTAAGAGCACTGGCTGCTCTTACAGAGGACCTGGGTTTGATCCCCAGAACCCACGTAGCAGCTAACAACTGTTCACAACTACAGGTCCAGAGGACCAAATGCTACTTCTGACCCTCTGCAGGCATTGTGCAACATGGGTACACTTACATACATGCAAACAATACACTCATATGCATAAAATAGCAATAAATAAATAAATAAATAAATAATATGTTGGGCACTGAATATTCAAGACTGCCAGGTGCAAATAATTTGGTCCGTGGGGAACAGCCAACAGGACGTGGCAAGGCCTATTCTGGCTGGCCCAGAGCTGAACCTGCATAGGACACTTCCTGGTACTCAGTCTTTCACGTACATATTTTTGTCTTACTAATTCTCCCTGGGTGCTTCTAATTCAAATGCTTATGGTTAATGAAACTACAATTACAAATGATTAATGAGACTGCTCAGCTCAAGGAAACTTGGGGTTCTGTGTAAAAGTTCCTGTTTTGACACAAGGTATAAAATCATTGTAATTTTGCAATAAATTGCCTGCTTGGCCATCAGCCTACAGATCCTCCTGATCTTAGCTGTTTCTGTGTGTCTTTTTTTCCTTATCTCCAACCTTCCCACTCAGGTGTTAGGACCCCCACACCTGGAATGCAGCTAGAAACAAATTTACCACTTTACAAACTTATCTTTCTTTGTCAGGAAGATATTTAAAATTTATTTGTGGGGCTGGAGAGATGGCTCAGCCTTTAAGAACACTTGCTGTTCTTCCAGAGGACCAGGGTTCAATTCCCAGCACCCACACGGCAACTAACAATCATCCATGACTTCAGTTCCAAGGGATCTGCACCCTCTTCTGGTTTCTGTGGGCATCGCATGCCCTTGGTTCACTTACGTACAGGCAGGAAAAATACTCATACAAATAAAATAAAAATAGTAAATAAAATAAGATTTATTTGTCAAGAAAATTTAAAATATGAAGAACATTATTCTGAGTATAATGATCATGCAACATGATAGATCACCAAACCTATGCCTCGTGTCTACTAGGTTTGGAGTCCTTTGACTAAGACTTTCCTTTTCCAAGCCCAGCTTCCTTTCTGAAATCTATTTCCTAATTTAAAAAATAGTCATAGTTACATTTAGCCACAGGAAAAAAAAGTAAAAGGAACTATGATATAAATGAACACAAATAAAAGGAGGGGAGTCATCCAGATATGTGCTGACTTTAGTTTCTAATCTATGGAAGGACAGTGGCACTTGCTATGACTTCTGCCACCAATTCTGGGATGATGGAATTTTGTAGAAATCACTTAAAATGAAGAGAGAAATAAGGAATGAAAAGAACTGTGGTCTAGTACCGTGCAGAACAGGCTCTGTGAAGCAAGGTTAATGGAAATACTACAGCTCAGGAAGGAAAACTGGCTTCCAGGCCCACGCTAATCACTAATTAGCTAATTGTGATACTACGAGAACAGTGATGAAAAAAAAAATCACACAGCAAATATAAAAGGAAGCAGACTAAGAACCTGAAAAAAAGTCACATAAAATCTCCATGTTATTAGTCAGTTCTATGACTAATGCAACCATAGCATTGCTTATCTGAGAGTTTAAAGACAATTCCATTATGTGTATCAAAAATAGCCACTGAAGGGCCTGCAAGATGATTCAATGGGTAAAAGTGCTTCCTGCCAACACACACATTCTCTCTCTCTCTCTAAATAAACAAATAAATGTAATAAAAGATATTTTAAAGCATTCATTTAAAATATCAGTATAATATACACAATATAATATTATTCAGCTCTTAAAAATGAAATTGTGGTGTCTGGAGAGATAGCTCAGCAGTTAAGAGCACTGGCTGCTCTTGTAGAGGATTGAAGTTTGGGTCCCAGCAACCACATGGCAGCTAACAACCATCCAGAGCTCCAGTTCCAGGGGGAATACAATGCTCTCTTCTGACCTCTGCAGGCATTTCATGACACAGGTGTACTTACATACATACAGGCAATACATTCATACACACACACAAAAAAGTAATAAATAAAATAGTTGTTTTTTTAAAAAATGAAATTCACTGGTTAATGGATGGAACTGGAAACAATCATCTTGAGTGAAGTAACCCATACCAGAAAGACAAATGTTGTATGTTCTCTCTCGTGACTGGATGCTAGCTTTGAAATCTTAGATATGCATGTTTCAACTGGAAAGTCTAGAGAAGTCAAGGAAATAATAAATGGCCATGGGTGTGCGGGCAGGGGAGAGCTTTCTGGGAGGGGTGGAAAGGAAGAAAGAGTTAAGAGTCTGGTCCTTTTTCATGAAGGAATACTAAGGTTGAGAAAGGCTTTGAGACCCTACAGCAGATATATTATACATTTTTAATATATATATATAATATAAAATATATCTCTGTCCTTTGAGCCCCTTCAAATTAAAGACATGAAGCAAGAGTACCATTACATGCAAAGTCCCAGAAGGTTAGCAAATAACACACCCTACACGGGTTTATCATCCAAAAGTGAAAGGCCTGCACCAATATGTAAAATTTTAACAAGGATGGGATCTGTATTAGTCACTTTTCTATTGCTGTAATAGAAACACTGACCAAAGGATCTTGTAAAAGGAAGAGTTTATTTAGGTTACGTTACAAAGGAATAAGAGTCCATCATGGCGTGGAAGCATGGCGGCAGAGGTGGCTGGAGTAGACACAGAAGCTAAGCACTCACATCTTCAAGCAGGCAAAGGTAACAGCTCACATGTGGAGATCCGGCAGCTTAAGAACTCTCTAAGCTCACCACAGATATAGTGCTTTCTCCAGCATGGCCACATCCAATAACTAAAATATAGACTACTTCATTCTGTGTAGGATCTGAGAAATAGCACAAAGCTTTGTCTCTGTAGGATCCTGTGATCGTTTGACGGAGACTGCCCCCCGTAGGCTCTAAGTATTTGGATATTTTGTCCCCAGTGGGTGGCGCTGTTTCAGGAGGTCTCAGAAGGGGCATACAGACAATCAGTATGCATTTGCCACCACTCACATGCATGAGGTACTGTACCAAGAGCGAGGACTCCTCACTTTGGCTGGGAAGGAAATAAAAATCAAAGGGGAGATCTTGGCCCTGCTGGAAACTATATGACTACCCAAAAGGATGGACACTGTGCACTATAAAGGACATCAGAATGGGGATTCCCCTGAGCCACAAGGTAACAATACAACTGATCTAGTCACTCGGGAGATGGCCCTAGAACTGGTGGGGCCCCTCAAAATCTTGGTTATGAAGCCAGAACCAAGTTTTCCCCACAAACCCACCTATAAGCCAGAAGAAGAGCCTTGGGCACAGCAGCAGGGCATTACACACGAAAAAGAGGGATGGTGGACGTTGCAAGATGAAAGATACATCCATCCTCTCTGTGGTTCTGGGAAGGTAACTGGTGGCCCAGCTCCACCAACTGACATACCATGGGGTTACAAAAGCTGCTGAACTCTTTTTCCCCCAGTGATCATGTCCCTTGGCTAGGTCATATGACAAAGGATATTGTATTCTAACCTTCCACCTGTGCCCCAGTGGATCTTAAAGGAGGGAAGAAAGCCCCGGAAGGAATCCATGCTCATGGTAACACACCTGGGGAACTCTGGGAACTGTATTTTACTGAAATTAAGCCAACTTTCTTTGAGCACAAGTATCTCTTGTTTTATGAACACATTTTCTGGATGGGTAGAAGCCTATCCCACCTGGACGGCGACAACCTCTGTAGTGGCAAAGAAATTATTCCAAGAATTAGTTCCTAGGTTTGATTTGCCCCTCACATTGGAGTCCTACAGTAGCCCAGCCTTCAATGCCAAGATTTCCCCAAATCTGGCAAGGGCATTAAATATCAATTGGAAGTTATAATGTGCCTATAGGTCACAGAGTTCAAGACATGTAGAAAGAATGAACAGAAATCTAAAGGAGACTCTGAGTAAATTGGTAATAGAAACAGGTGAAGGTTGGGCCAACCTCCTTCCCTTTGCCCTACCAAGGACTCAGTGTAACCTATACCAGGAAGAATTTACCACTTACGGAATCGTGTTCGGAAGACTGCCAACTGTCCTCCCCAAGTTAAGAGATATACATAAAATGGAAATGACTAATCACTGCCTTCTCAAGTCATTACAGGTCCTGCTACAGAACCAGAGGGCCATCCACCAGACAGTCTGAGAAACAGGTCTCCAGTCTGCTTCAGAACAGGTCCATAAGTTCGTATGGGTCAGGAGAATCCTCCACCACTCCTCCCCCGTCCCACTTTCCTGTATAAAAAGCTTACCTGAGAAAAACCTGCACTACACTTGGGACATTTGCCCAGTGTAGTTGTGGGTCATCTATAAAGACTTTTTTGGCAATAGCTTGTGTCTAAGTAGTCTTCTCTGGTGAAATACTTCATAACATTACAGTATTCTAGAAATTGACTACTTAAGTCACATAGAAACACTGGATAGAGTCAGGAACGGAATCCATATCTCCAACTCTTCACTAAATTATTAATAGCTCAACAAGTCACTGGAAGATTGGTTGCAGCCCATTCCAAAGGTGTTGAATTCCTTCCAGTCATTATCCATTAAACTTTTATTTAAATGCCATGTGTCAGCCAGTGTGCCTAAGTGGGAAAAATTGGAACTGTTCACTTTAATTCAGCATGAACTTGGTATTTTGGTGTTTGTTTTTAATGCATTTCTGAGAAAGCATTCCCAAGTTGCATAAGCAGGTACAGGATCCATGCTTCAAGAATTTTTTTTCATAGAATGTAATTCTAATACATTGTTAGGCTCACTTTAAAACAAAAGTCATCTTTTAAATAAAACATAAATGGACAATTTAGTTTCCCAGACTAAGAGCTTTTTCCTATCATAGTCTAGAAAATAGTCCTTTGAAAGAGGAGAACTATTCATGGAGGATAAGGATAGAGCAATGGGAAATCAAGTGATTTTTGATTTTCATTTTCATTTTCCTCAAAAACTTCTTCCTGTTCTGATTCATTGCAGCTTTCAAATGGCCACCTGTCTAGGCAAACCCCAACTGAAAAGTCACTGTGTTTCTACACCGCTGGGATCATCAAAGCTCTTTGAGATTATAAAAGAAGAAATACTTATCCTGGGAACTACTAGATGCCAAACACTGAAAAAAGAATCTGAATCTATTTCCAATTCAAGAGCTGAGATTTTTAACCTATCTCAAATCATCTTGGAGGAAACAGCTTTGAATGAAAACTAGCCAACATCCTTTTTCCTTCTTGAAGCTTCTTTCCCAGCAGTAAAGCAAAAGGCCTCAGTCCTGGCTGCCCGGAAGACCAAAGCCTTAATGTCTGACATCATTACATTACTTTGACATTGCAGAGTACACACCACCAACTTACTTCCTGCCTTTAATTCTTTATTCTGGTTTCCTATTAACTTTTAATTTTGAGTGAACCTAGTCCCTTTATTTTTCTCTTTTCCTGATTGATTGATTGATGATTGATTGATTGATTTTTGAGGTGGGGTCTTACTACTTGACCAAGCCTGCTTCGAACGTACAGAGCTCTGCTGGCTTCTGCCTCCTAAATGTGGAGTGATGAGATTAAAGGCGTGAGCCACCACAAAAAGCTGGGTTTTTTTTTAAATTATTTATTCAGTTTTTAAAAAATATTTTTATAGGGGGGGCTGGAGAGACTGGCTACTCTTGCAAAGGACCTGGGTTCAATTCCCAGCACCCACATGGCAGCTAACAACTGTCTGTAGCTCCAGTTTCAGTGGATCTGATGCCCTCTTCTGACCTTCACAGGCATTGCAGATCATGGGTGTACTTGCACACATGCAGGCAATACACTCATACACATAAAATAAAAATAATAAGGGGCCAAAGAGACAGCTCAGTGGTTAAGAGTACTAGTTGCTCTTGCAGAGGTCCCCAGTTTGATTCCCAGCACCTACATGGTGGCTAACAACTATCTATAACTCCAGTTCCAGGAGATCTGACGCCCTCTTCTGACTTCTGTAGGTATTGCACAACAGGGATGTACCTATCTATTGCAGTCAATACACTAATACAAATAAAAAAAATTATTGAATTTGCGTGTATTTCATACATTAGATCTTAATCGTCTTTATTTGCCTTTCCTCATTGGCACCCTCTTATAACGGCCCACTGGAGTTCATGCATTTTGTCATTGATGTTAAGGCCTAGCGAGTCAAGTTAGTGTCCTCCTAAGTCCCTCAACAGAGACTTCTCAAAAGAAGAAATAAAGATGACTAAGAAATACCTTTAAAAGTGTTCAATATCTTTAGCAATTAGGGAAATGCAAATTAAAACCACTTTTAAGATTTCACCTTACCCCAGTCAGACTGGCTAAGATCAAGGAAACAAACGACACCAAACGCTGGCGATGACGTGGGGAAATGGGAACAGTCATTCACTGCTGGTGGAACTGTAAACTCATGCAGCCACTACAGGAAGCAGAGAACTCTTAAAAAACTAAAATAAAGAGCGGGGGATGACGACTCAGCAGTTAAGAGCACTGACTGCTCTTGCAGAGACCCAGGTTTGATTCATGGCACCACATGGTGGCTAACAACCATCCATAACTCCAGTTCCAAGGGAATCCAACTCCTCCTGACTCTGTGGCATTGCACACATGTGGTGCACTTACACACACGCTATCACTGGGGTCTTATCTGTCTTCTACTTAAAAAAAGAAAAAGAAAGAAAGAAAAAGAAGAGAGAAGAAAGTCAAACATCACAAAACATTTCTTTCCTGAGTCATGCCAGCTGAAACTATGAATGTGGTTAAAAATAACAGGTAACAAAACAGCTTTTAAGGGTGCAAATCCTGCTTCCAGAACCTGGAGAATTTCGTGTACTGCCTCTGGACTACACATGGACTCTTGGGATGCAGGTGAGTTGGCCAAAAAATAAGAGTTAGTCCCGTGAAACATTGGGTCTTTCTAAATTTGAAGTGATATAATTTTAAAAGTGCAAACTTAAAGGAAACACAGTAAATTTCCTTAATTTGAAGACCCTTGGCTGAATCAAATGCTCCACAAAATAAATTGAAGGCACCAGCTACTAATTTGTAAAAGATTTATACTGATACAAATCTGACCAAGAGACATTAGTCAGAATATATAGAATTCTTTAAAATTGATTTCTAAGACTTATTGAATATTACATTAAAAATTTAAACAGGCAATTCACAGATAAGGAAAAGCAAATGTAAATATATGGAAGAAGTTTTAATATCAAAGTCATTAGAAAAAAAATGTAAATTCAAATTATGGGGTATATTTCACATCCACAATACCGGAAAAATTAAAATTTCTAAAATCAAAGTGGTTAGGAACCTTAGATTGCCAAGGTTCATGCTCAGCTATGGGGTATAAATAGGCATAATCACACTGAAAGCAGTTTGATATTATCTAATAATGCAATGGTTAACAGATCTAATAATTACTCTTACAATGTGAATTGTTTTTGATTTAGCAATTCTATTTCTAGAAACATACTCAAGAGAAATGTGTGCTAAAGTTCATCACAAATATGAGCAAGATTATTAACAGTGGTAATTTTCAAGATATTAAAAAGCTGTAAACCAAATATCTATTAACAATAGATAAAATGAATTCTGACATATTCATGTTATAGTTATAAAATGTAGAATGCTATAAAAATTTTAGATCACAAGTATATGCCATACCCTTGAAAAATCTTACAAGTTTAGAAGTCAGTCATAAATGGATACAAAGGGCTCTAAAAATTTTATGTGCTGAACTAAAACTATAGGGCATAAGTTTTAAAATCTTCAAAGAAAATAAAAAAGATGATAAAAGCCAGAAGTATGTGAAAACTTATTAATGCAGTAAACACTGATAGTACAATAAATAAATGGTTGGAAAAACATAAACCATACACTACTGGGTGTAGGAAACCTGACTGCCAGTACCACAAAGGAAAAAGAATTAAGTAAAATAATAAAGAGAAACCACAAGTGACTGTGTCAGCACTGCCAGAAGTGGATTTGAAAACCAACAGCATGTTCTGGGATAAAAAAACATCACAAATCTTTGTGACAAGAACATAAAATCACAAATTCCCATAATGGATCTCAAAATACATGAAGTCAAAATTAACCAAATTAAGAGAAGAAATAGAAAATTTTATATAATCATAACTAGAAATTTTAGCATCTCTCTTTCAGCAACTGATTGAACTTGGCAAACACCTAGATTTATACCTGTTATTCTTAGAACACTAAACAAAACAATGTCCATTGTGTATGAAATATTCAACAATACATGGCTGGGGAGGAAGTTCAGGAGTAGAGAAAGGCATGCCTAGTAGGCATGAGGCCTTGGGTTCAATACCACAGAAAATAAAAATAAAAAATTTAGAGGATGGAGAGATGACTCGGTGGTTAGGGGCTTGCTGTACCAGAAGGAGTACTGGAGTTCAGGTCCCAGTGGCCACCCAAAAATCTGGGCTCCTGCAAATACCTGCAACTCCAGTTCCAAGGATCTAATCCCCTCTTCTGCCTTCTGTGCAAGAGGTGTGCACATTTGCACACACATGCATATACACACATACATACAATAAACTTCTAAAATCTTTAAAAGATATCATAAGCTGGGTAGTAGAAGAAAACATAGTACCCTACAAGATATTGGTGTAGGAAAAGACTTTCTAAATCAGCTCATTCACTGCTGGTGGGAATGCAAAGTCGTGCAACCGCTATGGAAAGCAGTGTGGAGAACTGTCAGAAAGCTAAAAATGAATCTATCATATGATCCAGTTATACCACTTCTTGGCATATACCCAAAGAACTCATCCTACTGTAGACATACCTGTACATCCATGTTTGCTGCTCTTTTTACAATAGTTAAGAAATGGAAACAACCTAAATGTCCCTCAGCTGACAAATGGATAATGAAAATGTGGTCCATTCACACAACGGAGTTCTACTTAGTGGAAAGGAAATTTGCAGGTAAATGGTGGAATTAGAAACTTTAAGTGAAGTAACACAGGCTGAGAAAAGGAAGCAACATATGTTCTCCGTCACATTTGTGGGTCATAGTACCAATTCTGACACTCACCAATGTGAGTCTATATCCTGATGTAACAACAGAGGTAGGAAAGTGGAAAGGAAACACTGGGGTAAAGGGAAAGAGCCTTAAAGAGGGGGACAGTAGGGAACAATGTTACCAAGGAGAAAAAATGGGAATATTTAACTGGGAAGAGAGAAGGGAAGGACACCCACGGAACCTTGGGGGTAATGGGGAAGAAGGAACTCAACAGATGGGGATAACAGCAGACAGGTGCTTTCAAGGGGAAATGGAGACACTTAAACTGGGGAGAGAAGAGGGAGGTTAGACAGGGAGAGAAAGGAGAGATAAAGCTTGGGTGGCATAAAAAAGCCAGAGGAAAATATATTAACTCAATGCCCCTCCGAAAAATACACGTACAATATCTGAACCTTAGTGCATGTGTAGACCTGAAGGCTTTGTAACAAGGAACAAAAGGCAGGAGAAACCTCCCTTCAAGTTGCTGGTCAGAATAGTCCAGGATTCCCAAAATAACATGCGCTATTGCTGGGCTCCTGATTATCTCCCAGGACTTGACGGTAAGACCCTACTTCTGAAGACAAGACATACTTCACACAGGATTTAGAGCAATGGAGCTGGAACTGGCCTGGAAACCTTTTTCCTTGAGATTAGCGCTCATATTTCTAGAGGATACTTACTATGCAAGCTGCTAAGGAAGAAAATCCATCAGCCCAGCTCTAAAGTCTATTTATCAAAATGACTGGCACAATAAACTACCTCTTTTAGCGCAGTAATAGCACTGTTATCTAGGGGTTAATCAACAGTTGTCTAATTGGACTTAAAGCCCTCTCAGTGGGAGGGAACTCATGGGTCGTACTGTAAATACAATCAAATACACATGGCTGGAGAGATCATAGATCATAGAGAAACCCTATCTCTAGACAAATGAAATTTCTTGCAGTATGCTAAATATAGATCCTTATATTTACAGAGAAGTATACCATACACCATTCATCAAAGTTTCTTTGCAATAGATAGAGGCTATTACAGAGTTCCACAACTGGTCACACACAGAGACTATATGTCTGAGTGATGCTCAGCCCTAAGTGGCACATCTACAGTGGAATCTCGACACCTAAAGCTCATGGAACATAGTGAAACAGGTGTTAGAGAGAACACTAATACATTCCTTAACTCTCACCAGCAAAGCTTTCTTATATACAACAGCACACGATGCACACAGGCCACCACTGGCCAAGGTGTAGAGTGTGTGTCCCTGGATAGGACTCCTATCTTAAACTTCACCTACCCTCAGTAGGGACCATTGCAGAAGAGGGGGTGGAAAGATTGTAAGAGCCAGGATTGGTACATAAGGAAACAGAGGCTTGCAGGTCACTGGAAAGTTGTTCTTAAGAACTTGTGTCAATGCTGACAGCATGCACAAGACCCAGCCGACTCAATCAGACAAACGAAAAAACAGCATACAATAGGAGATATGGGTAGTAGGCCCCAACCCTAGGCCAGGAGCTACTGGCAAATGATTATTGTAGGGTGAGGAAGAGTAGATCCTTAAGGGAGTGTGATTCTAGATAGGCTGACTTGACTCCAGTGAGTGAACTTGCCCCGAGAGACACCTGGAAGGAAATGCTTAAATGGATAGGACTTAACATACATGACAGAACGCTTGAAATTTAGTGGGGAGCGGAGACTATAAGGTGCAGGGAGAGGCAAGGGGGGCTAAATTTAATTAAGATGTATTATATGAAATGCACAAAAACTCAGTATTAAAAATCTCAATAAATGTAAAATATTGAAATTATTTTCTTACCACAATTGTTAGAAATTAAAAATAGAATACCTAGAATTTTGCCCTCTTCCCCAAAGATTGTCTATTTACACACTACTTAAAGCAGGTATGTCCAACCAGTGAACTAGATACAGAAAGTATGATTTTTTTTCATTTGGAAATATATCAGAATGCTAGATTATTATCTATATAAAGGGATTTTTTTACCCTCTAATTTTTTATGTGTTTTCCCCAATTTTATGGAGTGTTACTCCTGAAACCATAACTTCACATGTTAAAATGTACCAAGAGTCTTGTGTTATGTTACTTGAGACATGTTGTTTATGTAATACCATTTGTTGATCCTGAATTGCTAATGATTTTATTGGGTTTTATATACACACCGAGATTGTAGACTCAATTAAGTAAAACTGTAAAGCTATTGTGTATGTTTTGCAACCTCAGTAAAGAGGCTAACAAACCTTTTCAGAAAAACTAAAATGTCATTATTCTGAAATAGTCAGTGTACTGACTGTATGTAAACCAATGATGCCCTCTAGAGTTAGTGACAGATATGCAGCTTACCTTCTGGTTTGGATAAATTTTACTAGACCTAATGTTTTAGGGTAGAGTACTTTGCTACCATATCATGACTCTAAGACCATGTTACTAAAAATATGATCAGGATTACCTTTGAAAGTTCTAGACACACAGCTTTGAGAGTTCTAGACACACAGCATTCCAGATATCCAAATGTCCCTCAAATGACTCATTTAAACTTTGAGAAACACTGCTCCAGGGTACAAAGGAATGATTTGTCTTAACAAAAAAGCTCTTTTTTGTGTGTGTGATCACTTCTCCACTTGTAACCAAGTGTTTCCAAACTGACCTTCCATCTCTTTCTGTTTGGTTCTTATATAGGAAACAAGATATTCAATCTGTACATAAAACCCAAATGTTTAGCACAGTTCAAGTGGAAGCAGGAATGTCTAAGCTTCAGACATCAACACTTAGGGTCATGAATAAAATGCTGATGGACATGAAGCAACTACTCGGTGACTTTTAGTCTATGCTGTCAATTGATTTTTCTTTTTCCCCTTTTTTGGCGTGTATGGTGTACGTACACGGAGGTCAAAGCCTGACATCTCTTTTTCTCTATTGCTCTTCACCTAATTGCCTTCAGAGAGGGGCTCTTGCAGATTGGGAAGCTCACCTTTTGGGCTAGGCTGGCTGGCCCGCCATGCATCTCTTGGGATCCACCTGTCTCCACCCCAATGCAGACGGTACAGGAACAAGCAGCCAGCCACACCCAGCTTTTCACAGAGCTAATCAGGGATTCAACTCCAGTCTTTGTGCTTACAGACCAAGCGTTCTTACCCACTCAGTCATCTTGATACCTCTTCAACTAACTTTTCTAACGAATGTGTTAGAATTTATATACTCTGATTTTCTTCCTTCTTCAAAGAGGTCACCAGGGAAAGAGAACAAATGTAATTTCCATCAAATTATCACAGTTCCTATCATAGCCACTAATTTTTTCATTCAGAATTATCGGGTAATCTAATTTCTACAAACTAAGTACATCAAAGAACAAAGATCTGACAAGCTAATATATCAGTCACCCTAAGGTCACTGTTTTTGTTGGTTTTGTACCCCAGCTGGCCTGGATTTCAGAGATCCACCAGCCTCAGCCTCCCCAATGCTAGGACTAAAAGTTTGTGCCACTATGCCCAGCCCTAAGGGCACTTTTAAACTTTTTAAAGTTACAGAAAAGAGGACCTGGGAGATGACTCTGTGGGTAAAGGCTCTTGCTGATGACTCCAAGTTCAATTTCTGGGTCCCACATTGTGGAAGAACCAACTCCCACAAGTCGGACTCTAACCTCCATAACAAGCCATGGTACACAATAAATAATAAACAAGGGAAAGAAGTAAATGTTAAGAAAAAGTTACAATGAGGCTGGAGAGATGGCTCAATGGTTAGGAGCACCGTGGCTCTTGTGGAGTTCAGTTCCCAGCACCCACATGGCTTCAAACAACTGCCCATAACTCGTTTCAGGGGATCTGATGCCCTCTCTGACCTCCACTCTGTACCAACCTCTGCCGGTACTGTAAGCAAATAGTGCACTTACATGCAAGCAAAATACTCATGCACATGTAAGTTTTTAAAAGATTACAGAAAAGATAAAAAATTTCAAATATGTCTCATCTTGAGAGTATGTAATTAAATACAGAATCTGGCACATCTCTTTAAAAAGCTACAGCACTTAATAGTTGGTACATATTCTAATTTCTTCAATTCTACCAGTCATTTTAAGGAAACAGTAGTTACATATAAAAGCAAATTTCACTTAAAAAATAAAAGACACAATACACTTTAAGAATTTTTCAATTAAAGAGATGAATCCAGAATACACAGGGTATTTCCTATTATTTTTATTCATTCAGTAAAGCAAAGAAGAAACAACTTTCTGTAATACACATCGTAGACTTTCATGCTTATTTCATACAGTACATCTTACTTGAGTATATATATTATAATCCCACCTTATATTTAAGAACCTTAATAAAATCTTCTTACAACTACTACTTCATTTGTATGAAGGGTAAAGAAAACATGTGAACTTGTAAGGACTTCCTGTCTCAAACTGTAATGGGTAATCTTGGCTGTCAACTTGACTGGATCTAGAATCAACGGTGAGATAAGGCAAGACACAGTTCCTATGAGGAACTGTCTTGATCACATTAATGACTGGGAAGACCCATATCAAACACAGGCAGCCTCCATGGAAGGAGGAAAACGTGGCTTTGGGCCTGCCTGACCTCACTGTTGGCAATGGGATGGATCCTGTGCCTGCGTTTCTTCACTAACATTAGAGCCAGCTTCTTCAGATTTCTCATGAAGATTGAAGACCAGTAACTCTCCAGAAATCCTCCAGGTCTTCAGTGTCAGACTAGGATTGATGAGACATTTAGCCTTGAGGACGGAGCAATTATCAGGCTCTTCATCTCTCCAGTGGGAGACAGTCACGGTTGGACTACCAAGACTATATTGTGTATGCCAATCTAGTAAATCCCCTTTAAATATATATTTATTCTTTTGGATCTGTTCCTCTAAAGAACCGTGCCTGATACATCTTGGAGCATTTTCATAAACATTAAAACTTGATTTTACTGGGGAAAACTGGTTTTAACAAGAAAATGTCAAAACAAGAGGAAAAAAATAAGAGAATGCATTCTATAGAAAAACAAATCAAATCTATAGGAAGAGAAGAGTTTTGACAGGTAACATATCAAAAGGTCTAAGTGGAAGCCACCTTAATAAGGAGAATGAAATGAATTCAGTGTGTTCATCTTCTGATGACTTGCTCAGTAACTCCAAGTGATTTTCAAATTGGGAGGCAAATTACTGGTGATGAGTTCATCAAATTTAGATCTGTCTTGAACAGGAACATTATAGAAATCAAGAACATCTTTGACCCTGCACATCTGGTGAAGCCTGGAGTTAGGCACTGCATGGCCCAAGTCATCAGCTAAATGTGCCAAGAGACTGAACTTCACATGACTGTCTTCCAGGGAGACGTCTTGCCAATTACTAGGGAGAGATGAACCAAGAACTTCTTTGATACAAGACTCCAAACGACTGTGGAGATCTTCGGGTGGTGTGTATGCGGGGCTTCGCAAGGGTGGGCACACCAGAGCAGGCTCCGTTCTCGCCTCTTCTACTGTCTCAGTCACCTCTGGCTCTTTCTCTTTCCTAGAATAATCAAAGACACATACAGGAATCTTTGGTTGACTATACTAATGAAGCTATAAACAGACTGAATCTTGTCTTCCAATTTGCACACCTAATACTTTTTGAGTACAGAAGGGAACAGAAAATAGTAAGACAGACATCTACCCTTCAAATGCTTATAGTTGAATGAACTGACACAGACAACAAAAGCTAAGTGTATATTTTATATACTCTAAGAATTTCTAAAACTAAGTATTTTTCTGTCTAGGTTTCCTAGTTCTTCAAGATCTAACTTCAATCTATACCTATTTCAACTTTCCTCCCACTAATTTTCCTAATGTATACAGACCTACTCAACTGCATTCTGTTTCTCAAACACAGTCCTACTTGCCTGTCACTTGTTAGCTCCTGTTATATCCTCTTAAACAAAACTCTTTCATCTTTACTTATGGAAATATTACTTATCCTTAAGTGCCAAAACAAAACACTAGTCTTCTAGGAACTTTAACTCAACTTCATTCAAAAGTAAGTTCCTCTGATCTTCACTGTACTTTACAGTGCCCAGAGGGTTTAGGACATCTTAACCGAATTTTTATTATATTCTACTTTGCTTACAAGATCAGGGTTCCCCAATCCCAAATACATTTGCAGTTTGACTAGATAATTCCTTGCTGTGAGGGGCCTACAGTTTCTACAATAATAGAACTCAGTAACACTCTTTCAGTAAATGGGTAAGATATTCACACATTTCATCAATAAACAGTGAACCTGAATAGCCCAGTGCACTAAATGAACACCATAAAGCTTTCAGTTCAGCAGCAAAAGGATACACATTCTTCTCAAGCACACACTGAACATTTCCTAAGACAGACCACACTACATCACGACTTTAAAGGATCAAAACCATACTAAGTAGCCTTACTGACCATAATGAGAAAAAACTAGTTACCAGTAATGCAAAAGAACAACAAAAAATAACAGATACATTAAAACGAAGCAATATACTGTTGGGTCAAAGAGGAAAGCAAAAGGAATTTCAAGAATATCTTCAGATAAGGGGCTGGAGAGATGGCTCGGTGGGTAAAGTGAATGTCATACACGGAGTTTGATCCTCAGCACCCACATGAAAAAAACTGGGCACATGTGCATGCCTGTAATCAGAGTGCTGGGAGGCAGAGACAAGAGGATCAATACTTGGGGCTGGTGGCTAGCCAGACTAGCCAAATTATCAGACTCCAGATTCAGTGACAGCATATGTCTGGAAAAATAAGGTGGAGAGCAACTAAGGAAGACATAAACTTTGACATTTGACCTCTGCCCCCCCACCCCACATCCCTAGAGATGAAAACACAAAACCTTAACTAGACTAAGAAAAAAAAAAAAGGACAAAACTCATTTAACTGAAATTAGAAATTTGAGAGGAGGTATTACAATGGGAGGTTCATAATAAAAGGGACCATTATAAATAACCACACGCCAACAAACTGGGTAATCTAAAATAAGCAGGTAAGTTCTTAGGAATACGAAGCCCTAAAATCAGGAAAGCATAGAAAGCTTAAACTAGTCAAAAGCAAATACACTGAAGAAGAAAACAAAAACAAAACACCTACCAACAAAGAAAAGGGCTGGGACCGGAGAGCACCAGGTGATAATTCTACCATACAGTCAAAGAGTCAGAATCAGCCCTTCCTAAAGTTTCCCAAAAAGTAGCAGGGAAACTTCCAAACTCTCCTTATGAGACCAGGATGTTAAAGCCAGACAAAAGTACCACAAGAAAGCTACAAGCCAATATTCCTGATAGATAGAGATACAAAAATCCTCAATATAGCAAACCAAATTCCATAGCAGATAAAGACTGTACTGAGCAGACCACTTGCCTGGACTGCAGTTTGTTTAATTTAAGTGAATCAATAGTGACATGCCACATTAACAAGATGAAAAGAGAAATCATAATCATCTCAACAGATGCAGAAAAAGTATTTGATATAGCTCAACACTCATCCATGATAAAAGCTCTAAAAAAACAGGTACAGAATTTATCTCAACCAGATGAATATAATTTAAGAAGTCCCACAGCTAACATAACACATGGGAGAAAACAATTTATGTAGCACTAGCTGGCCTGGAACTACTATATAGCCCAGGCTGGCCTTGAACTCATAGAAAGCAGTCTGTCTCTGCCTCCCAAGTGCTGGAATTCGAGATGTGCACCACCGTGCCTGGCTTTATGTTAAAATTCTTATTTATTTTTATTTTATGCATATAAGAATTATACCTGCATGCATGTTAGTGCACCTGTGTTGTGCAGTGTCCAACAAGGCCAGAGGGGGGCATCAGATCCCCCGGAACTGGAGTTCAGATGGTTGTTAGCCATGTGGGTGCTGGGACTTGAACCTGGGTCTTCTGCAAAGGCAGCCAGTGCTCTTACCTTCTGAGTCATCTCTCCAGTCCTTTTATTTTTTTTGAGACATGGTCTATGTAATGGATAATGTATACTGGCCTTGAACTCATCATCTTCCTGCCTCAGCCTCTGAGGTACTAACCACTTCTTCTCAAAATAAAAAGAAAAGTAAACCTGCCTGTCTGCAGACAACACAATTCTGTAAGAAGAAAATTCTCTTGCACTTAGAAACTGTTAGCACCAATAAACTAATCCAGTAACGTTGCAGGATGAAAAATCAACACCAAAAATCAGTAGTTTCGGGGCTGAGGAGATGGCTCAGCAGTTAAGAGCACTTGCTATTCTTTAAAAAAATGTCTTTACTTTATCTTATGTGTAGAGTGTTTTGCCTGCATGTATATATGTACACGAACAAGTCAGAGCCATCATATGTCATGATTTAAAATTCTATTATAGAGCTACAGTAATCAACACAGTATAGCACTAGCATAAAAACTGGCAGAGATCTTAGTGTATTTGCTTAAAGATAAAAAGGAAACCAACCACATAGAGATGGAATGAGCTCAGCTGTAGTTAACTGGTTCTCTGTGTGGATGTACATCAAGACATCATTTTACAGCTTACAAATATACACACTTTTAAAGAATGGGAAACTGAAACACAATGTAATTCATTCCCTCCATTCCCTCCTCTGAGGACAAAGATTTAGTCTAATTAACCACCATATCTTCAACAGCTGGAGTGTTGGTTGGCAGTGGTAGACATTAAAATATCTGTTGAGATTATAAAGGAAAAAACTTGGACATTTGACACTAACCAACAAAGAGAGAATACATAAGCTGATGACTCAAAATTCCTTACAGAATCAAACTTAACACATAGTTCCTATTGAGGTTCCCTCCGTAAGTTTTGATGTCTTAACATTACCTAGGTAATCTAGACGGATTCCACATGGCTGTCCTGTGCGCTTCGAGGAAAGGGGCCTCAGTTCTCTCGCATGTCACGGTATTTAAGAGTGGGGAAGAGACTTTGTTTCTACCAGTGAATCTTACAAGCTTTAGGCGTTCAGAAACTGTTCACGAATCAATGAATTAAAACACACACACACACACACACACACACACACACACACACAGCCGGCAGCCCAGTTATTTCAGATTCTGCTTAAGAATTAAACCCCGTGGTTTGTTCAGCTCACTGTGCACTTTTACGTAGTTTTAGCATAATGTTTGCTGACACTACACTGCGAGGCTCAAAACGTAGCTAACCGTTTGCTGAGGAAATGAGACGGAAGAGAAAGGGCACCGTTTTACCTTCAGGAAAAGCCCACCACCCGTGGAGACGCAGGCCCGAGTTCTTGAACTTGGATCCCAGAGTCACACTCCTCTTCCTCGGCTGAGGACCAGGGTCCCTTCTTAAGAGCACCACACCCACTTCTGAACCCGTCCCCTCATGCTCCTCAGTTTCTCTCCTGACTTTCAGGAAACGTAACCCACTTCAGCTTTACCTGATTCGAGACCATAATTCTCTGCGAGGTGGCAAGGGGACGACCCGCGGCCAGCCTCTTCTAGCGACACGACATACACAGAGCGCCGCCATCTTTGAACTGCGTCCACGGAGCTCCCCACTCTCCGCCTTGACGTGCCCATCCTAGCCAATCAGATGAGAGCTTACTACAGTGGTTCCTAATCGTTGCACTCACCCTATGCATACCGGGAAGTGTAGTCCGGTCGCGCTGCTCCGGGGTGTCATGGGAGTTGTAGTTGGACGCTGTCCCGTGAAGGTTCCGGGTGACGCCTTCTGGTCCGGGGGCGGATGGTCAGAGAGCTGCTTGGCTGTGGGGAGGTGGAAGTGGCACCCGGGAGGAGGCTCTAGCAAGGCCTGGAAGACTGTGCGCAGTTGGGCAGGGGAGGGGATTGCGGTAGGAGGGAACCCAGGTAGAGCGTCTGATGTGCTCTTGGGAACGTGACCGCTCAGGGAACCAAGGCAGGATCTGTCCGGACCCCGCAAAAGAGCCTCCTCTTGGCTGGGCCTAATTTCCAGCCGCCGGCTAGGCCTCCGTAGAGTCCCGTTTCTGTGTGGCCCCTATTGCCTGTCGAGGAGATGGCATCCCCGAGTCCCCCGTTGGAGCCAAAGGTGAGTCACCCCTTCGAAGGAGCTCCGTTATCTCGCCACTCCCAGGTTGGTTAGGCCGCGCCACCATCCCTCCCCCGCCCCCATCTCCTGGCCTCCAGCCCTGAGAGAGGACCCCAGCTTCCCCGCCTGTGTCCTGTACTCTGGGTGCAGTTCACTATCAAATTGCCCACTGTCTCCTTCCTCCGCCCCCCGCCCAAGAACAACTTAATAAATCGGCTGGAGAAAATTAAGACTGCTCCAGGCTAGCTCTCATTTGTGAATTCCTCCAGGTGAAGCACTATTTTTGACCTCCTGTATCCTCTGCTTCTAGCATCATGCCTGAATTCAAGGTAGGTGCTTAGAGAACCTGATGGACTTGAACTCAGGTCACAAACTGGTGTGGATAGAGCATTGGAGGGGGACAGTGAGATGAAGGAAGCTTACAGAGGCCGTGGGGCAGTTAACAAAAATAAAGATATTAGTGATGCTAGTGTGTAATTACTAAACCAGAAAAGACCTTGCAGTTCGGAAGGCAAGGATCCAGATCATCTTCCGGCCTGAGGTGCCTGTCTGTTAAGTCAGTTCCTGGCATTGGGCACAGTTGGTACTCTTAGCGTGTTCCTCCATGGTAAGTGATTTCTTCTGCCACCTTCAGTGGCAGAATTGTCCTTGAGACAGGACTGCCTGCAGAAATCGCACTGTTCAGGGGTTGCTGGCATTTGAAGATGTGGCTGTGTTTTTTTTACCCAGGAGGAGTGGGATTATCTGGATCCAACCCAGAGAAGCCTGTATAAAGATGTCATGATGGAGAATTATGGAAACCTGGTCTCAATGGGTAAGAATGTGCCGTTTCTCTAAAATATCTAAGAAGGTACTAACACTTGCACTCAATAGTGCTAATACCAGAACCATTCTATTCCAAAGTTCCGATTCAAATCTTTGAGCCAGTAATTATTTCTAGGACTCTCTTGTCCCTAGCTTCCTGTAGTGGCCCAAACGCAAGCTTTTCAGGCTTCCTAATCTTATTCCCATATTGCTCTGTACTGTTCTTCCTGGTTCATCTTCCCACTGCTTTCCTCCCACCCCTTCTCATTCTGCCTTCTGGAACCCCAGTTACTCCTTACACAGTGTTCTTACCCCTTCTGGCCTACACTGAAACGTGGCACACTTCCAAGGACACCACGTGGCTGGCTGACCTTCCAGTGGGGGCTTCCCCTTTGTCTTGGGTCCTCCTCCTTCCCTTTGTTCAAGGCTGGAAGGGAGAAGGTAATTGTTCTAACAGCTTTTCAGTGCTGTTCCTGAAGCATTAGTTTTCTACTTTCAAACAAAAATATCCTCTGGATGTCTCAGCAGTCTTGCTCTACCCACTCCATTCTTTTTCATCCTCGTCTATCAAAAAAAAAAAAAGTTTTTGTCCTTCACATGTAACTTGATTCCATGTTTTAGTGTTGTGCACTCACTTGAGCTTTTGTGGATCTGCATCATATAACTTCAGGAAGCCTGCCTTCCATGATTATTTAGCTACTCACAGCATTGATCATACCCTTAATTATAGCAAGCAAGTCTGAAAACATACTATACTATTCTCTGACAACTTAATTCAATAATAGATAGTTGTTGACTAGAACTGAACAAGAATAACCGAAACAGAGATGCCACCAGCCCTTGTTGAGCTTAACCTACCTTTCCATCACTCCCTTACTGTTCCACCTAAACCTATTCATTCTTCATGTGTTTCTTGTCCCTTAATGTGTCCCTGTCTTCCCTAAGGTTTCAGTCCTTTCCTAGCTTATGACCAGCATGTTGTGTGGCCACTTTGCTATTATGCTATAATCATTCTACAAATTTCAGATCTGTGACTTTTTTTTAAAAAATAAATTCCTCCCCCATTCTACCTAATTCTCAAGCATACCAGGAAAAATTCTCTAAAAGGATTCAAGTCCTATTTGTGTATATATATATTTTTTTTCTAGTTCACATTTTTTTTCTCTAATTTTTTATCTGTGATATGTTAATTTTAGTGACAATTTCAAAATTTAGAATTTTCCATCACTCTGTGGGCCTTACTTTTTGTTTCACAAACAATATATATATATATGTATATGTATATGTATATTTATATTTATGTATGTGTCCAGAAGGGACTAATATCTAGAATAGAGTTTTAGTTTTCATCCTCATGCATAATATTTAGGCAGGGTGTTAATTTAGAAGGCAATAAGAAAGCAAGTCACTAAACATGAAATTTCAACTCCTGTCCCCCTAATCTACACACTTAAAGCAACTTGCATCTGGTCTTCAGAAAATAACCTCCAGTCTCTGTCCTTTCTCCCTTAGTATTTTAAAAATCTTTTGGAGGAGGCGGCATCAAACCTAGGGTCTTGTTTGTGCTAAGCAGCCAGTCAGTCTACCAGTATAGTATGTCCCCAGCCCTTTAGTAGCCTCTATTCTGATGATAGGCTTAAATCACGAATATTTTTCATCAGGGGTTGGGTGCAGGGAGAGACACTCAACTGAACCAGACTCTTCCTCTTGCAGTTCCTGTGACTTGCTACATTTCTTTTCATGGCCAGATTTTTATAAGTTCATGTGCATTCTGTATGACTTTATCTTCTACTATCTCTGTGCCTTTTCTCTCGCCTCCACGGGTTTCCTTAAATTGTTCAGCAGGGTTTAGAATAACTTCATCTTCAAATACAATAGATTCTTTTTGGACCTTTATTCTAGCATTTTGTGAATGCTTGTAATTTTTTGTTGTTTTGTTTTGAGATAGGTTCTTGCTTCATAGCCCAGGCTGGCTTCAAACCCATAATCCTCCTGTGTCAACTACCCAAGTGCAAGGAATTCAGATGTGCCTTATCACCCATTGTTTACTTGAAATTTCATTACTTCCCTCCATTTGCTTGTATTCCTTAATTATCTAGACTCTACTTAGGGGACCTTATTTGGGTCATCAGCTGCCACTGTGTTATGGTGAGTCCTACCTGAGAAAGGTAATGTGGAGTGTAACTGCCTAGATGTGAATCCTAGTTCTGCCATTGCTCCGTCTGTGACCATGGGTGAATTCTTCACTTTTCTGTGCCTTGGTTTCTTCTTTATTTTTCTTCATAAAATGGAAATAATAATAGCACCTAGTCGTTAGGTCATTGTTAGTATAACTAAGCTAATGTATGCATAAAACACTTAGCACGCTGACCAAAAGGTAGTAGTACAGTATAATTGATTACTGGTTTCGTTTTTGGTTTCATTTACTATTTTCATCATTATCTCTGTTGAGCTCCACATTCTCACTTGTCTATTTTTGGGAAACCAAGTAAAGTATACCTGATGGGTCTCAGATAATCCATTGAGATCGCAAGGGCCTTCTCCAGAGTTAAATATACAGCTTTACTACTTTGTACTTCTATTTCTGTCATACTGTCCTATAACTTGTCCTTATATTATTTCTCTTGCTGCACTGATCAGCATGAGGACAGTAACTATATCTTTTATTTGATATTTCCAGCACTTTCCACAAAGCCAAGCTTGTATTGTAGCTTTTTAAGTAATGATGTTTCTGAGTAATTCATAACTGAATCAAAAGATTCAGTTTCTCCTAATTGGATTATTGCCTTAGCTATAAACTAGGCCCTTACCACCAGACTCCTTTTAATATATTCTATTTATCATCACCAAAATGATTTTGTTAATAGTTTAGTGTTTTAAAGTTTTGAGAGTTCCTGATACCTTAAGGATGAAAATCATAATTTTCTATCACACTAGGATGTCCCAGATTCAGCTTCTGCATGCTTTTCTTCCCCCCAATATGCCAGGTCTCTGGGTCACTGCCAGCTTATCCACACTTAGGGTATCCATGTTGATGGACAAGTGCCAGTCCTACCTGCCCTTGGTACATATAAATACCATATTGGCAAAGTGTGGTAGTGAACTGATCTGTGATCTTGTCCTTTTGGACTTTCTTTTTTATTTCATTCCTTTTTTCCTTCCACAGTCTCTTCATCGTCTTCAGTAAACTCCATTTCACTCTCTGGACGAGTGCTCTACTGGTCCAGTGCAATATTCTGTGTTTCGGCTTATTATTTTTCAAAACACTCTTCTACCTTTATAATTTGACTTTCCATACTTTTCCATGTTGATTTTTTTTTTTTTAATTTATGGCCATGTGTGATAGTGTATACTTTTAATCCGAACATTTAGGAGGCAGTAATAGGCAGGTGAGTTCGAAGCCAACCTGGTCTACATAGCAAGGCCTAGGTCAGCTAGGGATGCATAGTGAGACCCTGTCTAAAAGTTTTTTAATTAAAAAATTAAGACCTACATTAATGATTCAGCTAATAACTTAATCTTGATTCATTGGCTTTAGTTTCAGTGACTCTTCAAGCTACTTGAGTCCTACTGGATCTTGCCAGAACTGAGAGATATTGAGCCTACAGTACATTCGACTCTTTTTCTTCCTTGACTAGTTCTTTCTTCAGTTACTTGTTAAAGTAGTCATTTACTCAGTTAACACTTATTAAACACTCCACTAAGTCTCATGATTCCAGTTCTTCCCCATTCTCCATTCTGTTAACCAGGAAAATTGTTCGTTTAGATAGTAAAGTTGGCAGCTGTGGCCAACAGGTCTCACAGCCTGTTTTTGTGACTCATCTTATATTGAAGCATAGACCCACTTATTCCTTTATATTACTGTATGTACTTTTCTGTATAATGACAGAGACCTATAGAGTGAAAATATTGTCTGGTTTTTTACTGGAAAGTTATGCCAACTACAGTTCTGAAGTTCTTCCGCTTCTACATCACTGTCTGCTTCTGATTTTCAGCTACCGTATTATTAGTCCTATTTAGCTAAGGAATATTAACTCTTGCTATTTTAAACCAGCAAGATAATTACTATAGAGATGTTTTATAGAATATATGAACATGATTTATAGCTGATCAGAATACTACAGGAAAACGAGTCAGTCTCAAAGAGTAAGGTATTATTCAGTGCGTAGACAAATTAGGCTGTTGTAGCACAATACTGTAGACTGAATGGCTTAAACAGCAGATGTTCATCTTTTATAATTCTAGAGGCTGTGAAGTCTAAGCTCAAGGACCTGACACAGTCAGTTCTTGATGAGGCCTCTTCACTTGCAGATGACCACCTTCTCAGTTTTTCCTCATAGCATGAGAGTTAGGGTAGGTGAGGATGCCTGTCTTTATTCTTAAAAGGACCCTATGTTCTGTTGTGAGGGAAGCACTTGTGACTCTTCTAAACCTGATTAAAGAAAAAAAAAAAGTCCACTCCCAAATGTTATCAGATTGGTGCTTAGGACTGCAACAGAGAGGACAACGTTTTGTCCATAATACTTTTTGCTCCGTTTCTTTACCTTTAGTTGACTAATCTTTTCTCCTTATGTTCACATGCTTCTGCCTTTTTAGCTTCTGATTAAATAGGCTATAATTTTAGCTATATTCAGTTTAGTTTTTTTGTTTCTACTCTCCTAGGGGGACCCACCGGAATCAGTTTGCCTACTAGAAATAATTTAGTTGTGGACATAGGATGGGAAGATACAGAGGCATGACATATTATCGCCAAACCTAGATCAAATAGTCATTTTTAAGGCTGCTCTTTGTGGAAGCCTGTACTGACTTACTGTTACCTGCCCACCCCACTGATCTGTTTATTGTATTTATGTCAGCTTCATTGTTCTGTTTACTTTAGCAGTGTACTTTGTGTCTAACAAATTCTGTAATACTCTTTCAGAATATACTTAACTAACCAGATGGCTATAGTCTTCCAGCTGAAATTGAGAAATTAGAAATTTTGTTGGAGTTAATTTATTATAATTGGTACATATTATTTTGATTGGAATACTGTTAGTTTATAGATTGTTTTGGAAGCAAATTGCAGTCTTATTAGAATGTAATTAACCATTTGGTTGACTCTTGTCCTTTTGTCTTTCAGAAAAAAAAAATTGGATAATTTTTGTGTCTCTTGTATTTTATTTTATTTTACTTGTTTTAATTTATTTTTTTCTTTTTTGAGTTGGGGGTCTCACTGTGTTTTCCAAGCTTGCCTCGAACCCCTGGGCTCAAGTGACCTTCCTGTTTCAGCCTCTGAAGTAGTTAGGTTTACAGACGTGCGCCACCATGTTCAACTTGATCCCAATTTGTTTTATGAGGCAAGGTCTTGCTATATAGCCCAAGAAGCCTGATCTCACTGTGTGGTATAAGTTGACTTCAAAACTACAGTAGTCTTCCTACCTCAGACTTTTAGGGTGCTGGGATCATAGGGATGAACCACCATGCCTGGCTCTAATCTTGTACATTTCTAGTTATGTTTATTCCTAGATTTTATTTTTTGGTTGTTACTACTTTAAAGAACATAGTTCATTTTTCTATAATCTTTACTAGCTAGATTTTTATGGTGATAAGAAAGTGCCACACACTCCACCCTACAAAATTTGCCTTAGACTCTGAATAAAACCCATGACTCATCAGTCCAGAGACTTTCATTTCTTAGAAGGAATTCACAATCCGGAGGAAGAGACACACAACAGTTTAAAAGTACAGTGTGAGCTGGTATGGTGGTACATACCTTTAATTCCAGCACTCAGGAGGAGGAGACAGGTGAATCTCTGTAAGACTGAGGGCATCCTGGTCTACATAGTGAGTTCCAGACCAGAAGACTGTGTATAAATAAATCTAAAAGAGCATTGTAATGATACCATCTAAAGAAAGTTCTTACTGTGGTTATTAACATTGTAGTAATTGGCATATAACAAAACTAGAATGCCTAAATCTATCTGGTGGACTTAGTAAAGACTTTATAGGGTAGCTGCTTTGGACTGAATCTCAAAAAACCAAGTTTCTTTGGTAAACAATACTAAAGAATGATCATAAAATGGAATATCCAAAGATAAGATGTGAAAGACGATAACTCAAGCAGTTTACCTGTATAAAGTATAACTATCAGATACAAAGGCTGAGTTGAGGCTTAGAGACCACATGATGAAGAGCTTTGAGAATCATAATACCAGTATCAAAAAGAGCTGCCATTTGATCTTAAATTGGGTGCTGGTGAATCCTTGGATGATGGCATAAATTATATTTCTAAACATGTCTCTGGAATCATGTGTAATATGATGTGTCAGCTTAAAGACCAAGACCAAGAGTATTAAATAGCTACCTGATTGTGACAATTAAAATAAGAAGGTAGATATTAGAAAGAAATTAACCAATTTTGATGACTAACAGTAAGGGAGAGATCAAGCACTTGAGGATAATAGATAATGATAATAGATGTCACTTAGGAATAAGGAAAGGTGACAAAGATGATGGTAGTCATATTGTGAAACACTTAAGTATAGGTATCCAGAGGATGTCTTTATAGAACAATGTTATAAACATATTAACCTGGCTAATAGTTATAAAAAGCCATTGTCAAAAGTAGAGAAATCAATAAGGAAAACTTATTAGAAAAGGCCAAAGTAGGGAGGCAACTAACAAATAGCACAAACAGAAGTAGGATCAAGAAATGGGATCAACAGTGTTGGATGCTGCTGAATAAAATAAAGACAAAAATAAAATCCCATTGTGTTGTTTGAAAGTCATTGGTGATTTTGGTGAGGTGTTTCCCTGTGTGTTCTGGAAACAATATTTCCTCATATCATACAGAATAGATTGAATGGGAAGAGGTTGAGCAAGGGAAAAAGAAAATGGAAAACTGTAAGTGTTGAGATTTTGTTTCAGGTGACTTTTGTCAATAAAAGTATTTGAGGCTCAAAATGAAGGGTTCATATGATGATAGGCCAGTATCAGGGAAGGTGTAGACGGAAGGAAAAGGATTGGATCGAGCAGCTGTTCAGAGGACAGTAGGAACGGGAGGGGTACTAGGTTGCTTTTGGACATGGATGGCATATGCATATCTCATTGCAGATAAATTTTGTAGGAAGAGGCAGAATGTTGAAGGACCTTTTTTATCCTTTCATGTGCAAAAGGGAGCAATCCAGTGAAAGTGAATTTATGAGAACGTACTAGCCTAAGAAGTCATGATTCTAGTAGTTTTGGGGGGAATAAGATGATTTGGGAGAAGGGTGTAAAATAGCTTAATAGTGTTTCAAAGTACATTAAGAGACTAGGAGACTAGCAAATGAGAAAAGATGGAAATGGAACTAGTTTAGAGCCAAATATAAAGTGCAGTTATCAAACAAGTGCTATATAATCAGCCAACCATTTTTATACACCAGTACACTCTTTTTTTCTTCTGACATGTACAAGATTTTTATTCCTCAGATATAATATAGATTGTAGCTAAAAAGAGATGAAGAACCTGAGGTCTTCTATCTTAAGAGGGTTGACAATCATTTGTATTGGAAAAATGTGTGGTTTATGGTAGGTGAAGTTATAAGGTACCACAGCTGCCTTTTCTTTTCTTCCAATAACTAACTGTTCCTTTGTATTTATTCTTTCTTGTAGATAGATACCCTCCAACTTCAATTCTTTATTATAGGTACTGAATTTTACTTAATATATTATCATTATTTTCTCTCCAGTTTTATTTAAGATACATTTCATTTGGTACAGTTTCCTGTCTTATCTTTGAATTTTAGCTCATTATGTAATATCTGTCATGCATTAGATAGTAAATTCTGGTTAATTTATTAACTGTAGCATCCCCTGGTTTTTGGTCTGTCATCCTTTCATGGGTCTTCTTGTTCTTTTCTCTGAACTGTTGGTCTGCCCATATTCCAGTAATGCTTTCTCATCCTAAATTTTCCTGTACTATTTTCTTCTCATGCTATCCTTCTTTTATAATCCCACCACTATGAAAACTAACAAAAAGTACATCATATGGCTAATGTTAAATAAGATTAAGCCAGGCACAGTGACATAAACCTAGAATGCTGAAACAGAGTCTCATGAGCTCAGGAGTTGAAGCCCAGCCTAGGTAACATACCAAGACCTTGTGCCTTAAAAATTAATTTCATATGTGTATATCTTTGTCAGGGACTGTTCTAAATAGTTACATTCATAAACTAATTTAATTCTTGTAAAACTGTGAAATACTAAAGTACACATACACATATTAGATGTAGTAAGTTGATTTGTCTTAGATTATTGGATATATATATATTTCTCCTTGCCATTGAAAAAGTTTGGCTCATATCTATATTTTTTTTACCAATATTTCAGATGTTTTAAACAGAAATAAGGATGAAGAACCAACTGTGAAACAAGAAATGGAAGAAATTGAGGAAGATGTGGAACCACAAGGTGTAATAGTTACAAGAATCAAAAGTGAAATTGATCAGGATCCCATAGGTAGAGAAACCTTTGAACTTGTTGGTAGGTTAGACAAACAAAGAGGGATCTTCTTATGGGAAATACCACGGGAATCTTTGACCCAGGAACAGAAAATGTTTAGAAGAAACACTAACATTATCCATAAGAGACCAAACTCTGAAGAGAAATGCCATAAATGTGAAGAATGTGGGAAGGGTTTTGTCCGCAAAGCCCATTTCATTCAACATCAAAGGGTCCATACTGGTGAGAAACCTTTTCAATGCAATGAATGTGGGAAAAGTTTCAGTCGCAGTTCATTTGTTATTGAACATCAGAGAATCCACACTGGGGAAAGGCCCTATGAGTGTAATTACTGTGGGAAAACCTTCAGTGTGAGCTCAACCCTTATTAGACATCAGAGAATCCACACTGGAGAAAGACCTTACCAGTGTAATCAATGTAAACAGAGCTTCAGCCAGAGAAGGAGCCTTGTAAAACATCAAAGGATTCACACAGGTGAGAAACCCCATAAATGTAGTGACTGTGGGAAAGCCTTCAGTTGGAAGTCACACCTTATCGAGCATCAGAGAACTCACACTGGTGAGAAACCGTATCACTGTACCAAATGTAAGAAAAGTTTTAGTCGAAACTCATTGCTTGTTGAACACCAGAGAATTCATACCGGGGAAAGACCTCATAAATGTGGTGAATGTGGGAAAGCCTTTAGGTTAAGTACTTACCTTATTCAACACCAAAAAATCCACACTGGTGAGAAGCCTTTTCTTTGTATCGAATGTGGGAAAAGCTTCAGTCGGAGCTCCTTTCTTATTGAACATCAGAGGATCCATACTGGTGAACGGCCTTATCAGTGCAAAGAGTGTGGGAAAAGTTTCAGTCAACTTTGCAACCTTACTCGTCATCAGAGAATTCACACTGGAGACAAACCCCACAAATGTGAGGAGTGTGGAAAAGCCTTCAGCAGAAGCTCAGGTCTTATTCAGCACCAGAGAATACACACCAGGGAAAAGACTTATCCATATAATGAAACTAAGGAAAGTTTTGATCCAAATTGCAGTCTTGTTATGCAGCAGGAAATCTACCCTAAGGAAAAATCTTATAAATGTGATGAATGTGGGAAAACTTTTAGTGTTAGTGCTCATCTTGTACAACATCAAAGGATCCACACTGGTGAAAAGCCTTACCTGTGTACTGTTTGTGGGAAAAGCTTTAGTCGGAGTTCATTTCTCATTGAACATCAGAGAATACACACTGGTGAGAGACCTTATCTGTGCAGACAGTGTGGCAAAAGTTTTAGTCAACTTTGTAATCTTATTCGACATCAGGGTGTTCACACTGGTAATAAGCCCCATAAATGTGAGGAATGTGGGAAAGCCTTTAGCAGGAACTCAGGCCTTATTCAGCATCAGAGAATACACACAGGAGAGAAACCTTATAGGTGTGAGAAATGTGACAAAAGTTTCAGTCAGCAACGCAGCCTTGTCAACCATCAGAAGATTCACACAGAGGTGAAAACCCAAGAAATTCATGAATGTGATGCTTGTGGTGAAGCCTTCAATTGTCATATTTCTCTAATTCAGCATCAAAAATTGCATATTACGTGGATGCAGTAAGCTTAGAGACATCTATATGCTCAAATCTGAAAATAGCTACCGAAGTGCAGTCTTAGTGTGACTTAACATGGATCAGTTTTAGCGATAAAGCAAATTCTCCTTGGTGTCACACAAATGGTTTCTAAATATTCTATAAATAGTGGACAGTGGCCATGGGCAGTTGACTTGTAATCACTCTTTGCTTTCATAGTCACTCTTTGCTTTCATAGTTCCAGAGAAAAACTCACTGATTTATCTAAGCCTCTTTAACCTTTCAGTAGAGTTGAACCTTGGTGCAGAGCATGTGAGAGATACTCTGAAGGATAAAATTAAATTAGTGCAAGGGAAGTAGAAGCAGCTGGTATTTGAAAACTGAGAATAGCAATTCAGAGTCCTCAGTTACCATCTCAGAGTTGGCTTTCATTTCCATAACATTTGACTGTACATGCCAAAGTTCAATGATTTGTAAGTGGTGCATCCCAGGTATTTTCAAAGCCAGCATACAAAGATTTTTCATCATTTAAGAAAGTTGGTTGGCTATTGAGTTAGTGAAAGGGAGGCATAATTGTGCTTCCCAGGTGGACTGAATCATTAACTTGTAAAGATATTTGTAAGTGTTTAAACCAATAAAGGTATTACCAAGGAATCTTTGGGAGTGCCTTCCCCTAACCTTCAAGATGGGCCCCAAAAGGTAGAAAATTGTGGGGTGTGCCTGTGTGTGCACACACACGTGCACACTGTCCTATCTGGGAAAACTGTTTGTAAATACTATATGAATTTAAACTTATTCCTGTATAACCAGGAGCATGTGAAAATGTACATATTTTGCTTATTAAGATTTGGAAATTTTTTTAAAAACCTGAAGTTTATGCTCAGAAGGTGAGATATTTTGGTATTGCTTCAGGTTTATGGTAGATTTTGCATGCAGTTTTTAAATCCCTATTTCTGATTTCAGGGCATTCCTTAGTTAATACACATCTATTATTTTAATCACTAAAGGCTATTTGAGTTTTTGCTTTGTGGAACTATTCTTTGTTATTTTAGGGTACTATCAGCTCTATTACTGTGTTTTTTTAAAGTTAGAACCAAAGGTTTGAATTAAATTACACATTCTCTGTGACTCATTAACATTTTTCTGGGGCAATTTAATGTATGGTTTAGATTCTTTAGTATCTGAGTACACACTTCCCAATCTTCAGAACCCTAATTCCAACCCTATCAATTTGAGCAGATTACCTTTGTTTTCTTATATACCATCCGTTCTATAATTCCAAGATTTCTCCTCATGTCTGAATCTCATGTGTGCTTCTATGTGTGTGTGTAATGTAAGTATGGAGGTTTTGTTTATCTGGAAGTTACCAATCTGTGCACTCGTTTGTTAGGTGCTATTATCATTATACAGTTAAGATTTCAAAAACAAAGTCCTGTTGCCTAAAGTACTTTTAAAAGCCATGCCTAATTGAGGCTGCTGAGACAAGTTGCTATCTTGGATAAAGGCCCTTCCTGTCAAGCCTGATGAGCTTTGTTCAATTCCAAGGACCTGCAAGGTAGAAGATAGGTGCTCTTCAGCCTCTATACTTACTCCATAGCACACATGCATGTGTGCACCCATAAAATAATAATGTATTTTTTTCAAATTTATTTTATTCTCATTTATTTTATACCAGTGGTACCTAGGTAAAAGTAAGGGGTTATAGCTCTTAGACCTCAGAATTAAAAAAAAAAAAAAAAACTATTGCAAAGTATGGTTTCACTGAAAGCACAGTAACATTTACCTGCTTTTCAATGAATTAACAGTGTCAGTACAAGCCAGTCTTCCTCATTGTGCACTTTCAACCTCATAATTTGGGTCTGGGATTGTGTGAGTTGTGCTTACTAGAATTAGAAGGTTTTTAACATGGAGTGAGAACTTTAGTATCAGCGGTCAGTTCTTAGTTTTTATGTGTAATTCATTTTTATTAATAACCAAAAGAGTAATTTTTTAAAGCAAGGTATGTTTTCTCAAGAAAATGATTGAAGTATGCATGGAGTTCTAGCAAAGGAAATGAAGATTCTAAAAGAAGAGAGAAGGAAAAAGTTAAGTCTTTGAAGAAATGTTTAGAATGAGACTGAAAAAAGTACCAGCAAAACAGCAGTGTTTGAAGATGGGAAACTAAAATCTACAGTTAGGACTTGCTTAAGGACTAGGGAATGTAGAAGCTAAGGCAGTCCTTCATAAAAGGAGATCAAAAGATAATAAATTAGTCTGCATAAAGTTTATGTGGTAACATTGCATGTTACATTAAAAAGGTGTATAATTATGTAACTGAACTTTCACATCCAAATACTTACACTAGCAACCCACTCAATCTCATTAGATTCCCCCCCCCGCCATTTACTGTACTTGTACACCTCAAATACTACACACAAACATATTGAGATGTTTCTGTTTTTTTTTTGTTTTGTTTTGTTTTTTTTTTTTTTACTTTAAATGACTAGGAGTGGGAAAGATCTGGTACCATAGCTTACCTTTCTTGAGTCTAGGTCTTACCCTCATAAAATTGCACATGAAAGTTACGGTTTTCAATGGTTTGTAGTTTCCATATGGAGAATGTAATAGGATTTACATTAGTTGAAAAATTACAGTGCTTCAGCTAAAGCAAAGGAAATGAGATGCAGGTATGGAGTACCTGTAGACACAGTTGGAAGGGAGAATAAAGATTCAAAGTAGGTTTGAATGGCGGATGCCTTTATTCACTCTAGCTGAAAGGGGAACAAAAATGCAGCTGGTATAGGATTATATCACAGAAGTTGTTTTAACCATTCAGATTTTAGCTGTGGCCAGAGTACATGAGAAATGTGGCTTAAATTTCTTTTTATGCGTATGAGTGTTATGCCTGCAAGTGTCTCAAGTGCACCCGTGTTGTGCAGTGCCCACGGAGGACAGAGGACTGTGTATCACCTGGAACTGGAGTTGTGTTTGTTAGGTGCCATGTGGGTGCTGGAATTTGAACCCGGGTCTTCTGTAAGAATAGTCAGTGTTTTAACTGTTAAGCCATCTCTCCAGCCCTGAGCAATATGACATAAAGGAAAAAAATATATATTTATTTTGGTTCACAGTCTCAAAGGGTTTGGGTTAAGTAGGTCTGTGGTGGCTTGGCTCCATAGAGAACATCACGGAGGAGGGTGAGAAGTAGCCAAGGAGGTTCTTCATCTCATGATAGACAAGAAACAAGAGTAGAACAATAACAGGAAGGCGCAATCTCCCAATGACCTGCTTTCAACTAAAGTCTGCCTCCCACAGTTCTACCACCTCCCAATAGGTTTCATTTTTTAATCCATCAATGGAATAAACTATTCATTAGGTCAGAGTCCGTGTGATCTAACTGTCCCTGCAAATACTCTTTGGACATTACTGGCAAGGATATGGTACATATGCAAGAGATCTAGGCTAGAAAGCTAGGGATTCAGCGTTTAGATAGGTTTTATGGAAAGTGTAAAGAGAAACGTCTGGAGGTTTAATCCTAAGGACCTGTTTAGTGAATGTGTAATAGGCACAGAAGACAGAGAAGAGCAGCTGGGAGCATGAAGGCCGAATGCATCGATAATTGCTGTAGGAAAGTGACTTGGAGAGTCACTAAGGCAAGGCTGAAGAATGTCCTTTTAACTCATCATTACGGAGTCATTAATGATTTTGTATAGACCAGCTTTTGAAGTTGGGAAGAGCCCATTTTAAGGGTCGAAGTGGTGTCTAGAGATCACTTCATCAGATACCAAATTCTGCCAATTTGGGTGAAATTTTAGTATATTCAAGAGGTGAGAATAAGGGCAATATAGTAACTTTGTAGAGCTAAATTTATTAAAGACCTTTATTCTGACTGCCCTTTTTAAAGTAAAAAGTCATCTTATGAAATAGTAGTGATGTGGGGGAGGACACATTTGTTAAATGCATTTCCTTATTACAAAAAAAGTGACAGCTGAGCGTGGTGGCATGCTGCTATAATCCCAGCACTAAAGCGCTGGAAGCAGGGGTCATAAGTTCAAAGCCGTCCTAGACTACAGGCTGGGTTCAAGGACAGAATGAACAAGTGCCGTCTTTAAGATGTGGCAATCCTTTATTGATTATTCTGTCTGCTTAATTTTACTGCTCTGTAAAAGTGAGGTAATAAGTGTAGATTTCCTGTATATGAATTTTAAAAATTCACTATCACTCTGGGCTCCAAAATATTTAGAATTATTTATCACTAATAAAGTTAGGGAAAAAAAAACTTTTTTTTCTATTTTGGAAAGTTGAAGATGAAGTACTTTGAACAGGAGGAAGATTAAGTTATTAGATGAACCAAAGTGAATCCTAGCTTTAACGTTCATAGTCCAAGTATTGAGAGAAAATAGAAAAGATCAGGTTTAGTGTCAGGTTAGGAAATGTTGAGGAATTGAATTCATCTGAGATGGTCCATTTTTGAAAAATCAGTAAATTTTTGTTTGGAGGGGGACAGGAAAGGGGCTGACGTGATTTACGGGTAGAGTTGGAGCTTTGTCAATAATAAAGATCTGAGGTAGCAGCTATGGACTATGGGAGAAGGAAATAAAACGTGATAGCTTGTAAACTTCTCTTTAGAGCTTAGCCAAAGACAATTTTATAAACTCATTTCCTTTTGGGAATTAGCATATGGAACAATTTTGAAAGTAAATTAAAATGAAAGTAGATGATGCAAAATTTCAGTCAGCAGTTAAAATTCTAAAAGGAGTCTGAGGTCAGAAAGGTTGGATACCAGACACGCATTTCTAAATGATTTTGATGAGTAGTGCATTCTTTTGTCTTCCTAGGGGAGAATGTCAAATCTGGAAGCATCTATGGTTGAGTTTATTATCTGTGGCTTACAGAATAAATTCAACTTTTAGAAACATGTACTCCAGATATCCCAATTTTTAAAAAGTATTATTATCAGTGACTTTCCAATACCAGACATTCTGTTTCAGCCTCCTTTGAAAGTGTTTGTGAATGTCTATCACTATGACAGGTAAAGAAATAGGAAACACATTTGCTGCACAAATGGCCCCAAACCAATTGACATGTATTTTAAAAGCATCTCCCAGGTGCCATTATTTAAGTATTCATTACACAGTTGCGTCAATCGACTCTTCATCCACATGGAGATGTAGAAATGAATACTAATCTGTATAAATTACATAGAGGAGGAAAAATCACATAACTTTCAAAACACAGAGTTTTGACTATGCATTTGACATTGCTTTCAAAGGCAAACTTCTATGTTAATCAAGTAACATAAACCTTCATATCACATGGCAGTCAGTGCATCCCTGGAACCAAGAATGGCACTCTGCCTTCTTATAAATTTCTCAAAAGTGAAGGGGGGCAAACTAAGAAAAAATCAGAAGTATCTTAAGGAATATGTCTTGACCTTGAATAAGTATCTTAGGAGAAAAAAGTTAATTTCTCTGACATTTGAGATCTTGAGCTATAGCCTGACAGCTTTGGGTATTTAAACTGCCAGAAGAATTAGTGATGTGTTTAGAATATTTCCTATTTTACATGTGCCACAGTGCTCAAAAGGCCAAGTTTCTGCATGGATATAAATCCCTTTTTGAGAACCAGGTACAGAATTTTGAGATTCTATTAGTGTCAAATGCTTGCCTGTCAGGGTACAATGGAGCCTTTATTAGGGTGGTAAACTGCTGTGCTACCTAAGGAAAGGTTTCGGTTGTTGTATTCTTCATCCTAAACATGTCCTGTCCATGCACACACCACACTGCCAACCTTCCAGACCCTCTTTAGGATTGCTTTTATAAATGTTTTAACTGATTCTCATTTTTCTCCTGATCCTGCACTATGTAGAAAAGAGTAATTATTAGCAATACTTTTCAGTTTTATTTGCTTTAAAATCTACAACAGAGCCCTATTTTTTTCATTTCAAGGCATAGTCCCAAAATAGTCCTCCTCTACAGCCCCCATTCCAATCATGCTACTCCACTAGGATTCACTATCTCCTTAATATGTGTGGTGACTTATTTTTTTCTTATTATTTGTGATTTTCATACAATATAATTTGATGGTATGTAGATTCCCTCTCTTTTCTTCACCTCCCATTATTGCCCCATGCCCAATTTACTATATATATATTTGGCCTATACAGTCCAATTTCACATATCCTTCAGTGTGAGTCCATCATTGCAGCCTGGTTAACTTACCAAGAGTCCTATGCTTAAGAGAGACTGTCTTTGGTCTTCCAGAAGCCATTGTTTGCCAAATGTTCCTTAGATTAGGTTGGGATTTCTTAGCCACTTCCTCATGTCTATGTTGGGATTTTATCTGGTTTGAGCTTGCATGGGATTTATGCATGCTGTTACCATTGCTTGAGTTGTTTGAATAACTGACCAACTGTCTGGAAAACTCTGTCTTACTGTGGTCATTTGCAGCCTCTGGTTCTTACAATCTTTCTGTCCCCTCTTCTGCAATGATCTCTGAGTCCTGGGAGGCAGAAGTTTGATATAGGTGTCCTATTCAGCGATAAGCACTCCATAGCCTCCTCTTCTCTGCACATTGGTTAGTTGTGGGTTCTGCGTTAATCACCGCTGCATAAAGAAACTTCTCTGGTGGCATTAATCTAAAAATGCATTTGTTGGCCCTTGGGCCAAATCAGCTACAAGAGATAAATTAGATCCTGGCCAAGCAGACAGAAGGAGCTTAGAGTTGAGGTTCATTGAACCCACTTGCAGCAGCTCCCTCTTATCCAAACATGGTTTCATATAAAAATAAGTCATTAGAAGTCAGTTTAACATGATAGCTATTTAGTTGAAAACTAGTATTAGGTTCTCTATGCCCTGAATTTTCTAGCCTCAGGTTCCTAAGCCTGATAATAATGTCAGGAGGTTCGTCCCATGAAGTAGACCTTAACTTCAATTAAAGAGTGATTGGTTACTCACAGAATGCCATTGTTGTACTGATGGACATATATTCTAGGCCAGTTGTTGTTGTAGCTTGCAGGATTCACAGCTGGGCAATGCTCATGCTTAATTTTACATAAAGAGGTAGCTTACATAGCGCCTTCCAGAACTATGAACACTATTCAGTAGAGATGAGGCTTTAAAGTCAGCACCTTGATTTTGCCTTGTTTGTTCTAAAGCTCATGTATGTACTTCTGTCCTCAGCAACTGCTTCTTGCCACCCAGTTCTGATATGTAATCATGAGCAGGGACAATAGCCAGTATTATTTGAAGGTCTATGGGGCCCCTGGTCCCTGGCCAGCAGCTTCTAGAGAGGGACTCCATTCCTGGCATTGAGGGTTTTGTTTTTGTTAGGATGGTTAATCTTGATTGTCAACTTCATGAGATTTAGAATCACTATGGAACCTCATCCATTGAAGGCTTTATTTTGTGAAAATATAAATTCATTTGAAAAGTAAGAGGCTAAACTGACAGTGCAGCTGAAGGGGTTCCCTGCTTTAAAAGAATTGCCTAGGAAAGAATTTCCCTGGATTCAATGTGGACTAGTTTTGCAGGCATGAGAGGTGCAAGATTGCAGGACTCATGAAGTACCACAGTTACAAAGAGCTGCTGAGGACAGGCAATGTGTGCCAGGATCAGAATCCCATCGAAAATGCTCTGAAAGGCCATTGCATGAAGCTGTGAGGGTGAAACCTTAGTTATAGTGGAAACCCAGGGATGCTGGAGACACCAGGACCTTAGGACATCCACTGATGAAAGCTGTAGGCATAGAGTGGAGCTGGCTCAGGAAAGAGGCTATGTGTACTGTAGGCAGCAGAGCTTGGAAGGCAGCACACCTAAGCCCCTTTCACACATCATAAGCTTCAGATGTCAGACACTGATTTTCAGGATTTGGTATTTACCTCGTTGAATTTGGTCTTGATTTGGTCCATTACGTGCTATGTATCTCTTTTTTCCTTTTGTAATGGGAATATTTTTTCTGGTCCATTGCATATTGAAAACATATAACTGGCATTTTATTTTCTAAGAACTCAGTTAAGAAATTGCCTTTAGTCTCAGATGAGACTGATTTTGGACCTTTAAACAGTTTTTGAACTGTTAAAACTCTGGGGACCTTTGAAGTTTGACTAAATGCATTTTGCATTATGAGATAGCCATGAACTTGTGGGGACAATGGGTGGAAAGTTATGGCTTAAAAGCGACATGCTTGCCAAATAAATAAGGGGTGGGTTTATGATGGCTAACATTTATTGTTAATTTGATGAGATTTAGAGTCACATGCAGATAAATCTCTGGGCATGTCTGTGAGGGATTTTTCTATACAAAATCAATTGAAGTGGGAAGACCCACCCTGAATGTGACCAGCACCATTCTGTGGACTGGGGTCTTGGACTGAATAAAAGGGAGAAAAGAACCTGAGTATCAGCATTCATTGTTCTCCATTCCTCGCTACAGATGTAATGTGACCACGCTCCTCAAGCTCCACCTGACTTCCTTGGTATCATGGACCCACAAACTATAAGCCCAAATACTCTCTTTAAGTTGCTTCTGTCAGCTGTTTTCTCCCAGCAACATGTAAAGTAGCTAATAGAACATGTATCATAGATACTGTATTCAGGACATATATAATTTAGGTTAATTTCCATTCAAATGCTTCACCATTCTTCAAAAGCTGGAGGACAGAAACACGTATTTATTTAGTACCTATGTACATTGATAGCCCTCACAATAGCCCTTTTTTTACAGATGGGGAAACTGATTCTCAAAGAGACTGCTAAGCAAAAAATCATTTGACTAGTAATAAACTATAGGTCATCCTTGCCACCTCGGCAAAGCGTGTCTTTCTCTTTGAACTCAGCATCCAGCCGATGGCACTGTAACACGTAATTGCATGCCTTTTGTTTGTCTGCACTGTATCTCTGTCTTCTTTAGTTTAATGGTAGTGTATGTAACTATCTGATATTTTAACAATGTTGAGCAAAGCACCATATGGGGCTATTTCAATTAATACACATGTATATTACTATCTGGTACTGAGTATTCCAAGAAGGTTAGGACAGATTGTATTGCAACCAGGAGATGGCACTAATTTGAGGAAAGGAGAAAGAGCTGTGATAGGCTGGGTTGACCTTTATATTACTTCTGGCTTCTAATTCACCTACTCTAGAAAACAGACTTTTTTTTTACTAGCATTTTACAAGCCTTCCAGGCTCTATTGAACATGGGGAATTTATCATTTACTTTATATTATTGGCAGATAGTATTCTAAGAACAAGTCCACAATTCTTTATCTGAATGCTTTGAGGTCATGTGTTTTAGAGATCAGAATTTTCAGATTTTATGGAGAAAATACAATGCTTTTGCCATAAATTATGCAACTCTCTACAGGGTCTTGGCAGAGCCTACAACCAAACTCATTAATATCCTGTATTGCACAAAGAGGAATGATGATGATAGATGGCCTCAAGTTAAATTTTACTATCAAATACTTTCCTGCAAGATTATAAAATCTTAAGGGTTTCTGGACATTTTGGATTTTAGAACTGTGAGTAATAGATTGTGAGCCTGTGATTGGCTCTGCTAATTTACTTATGCTCTCAACAATATAGGAAAATATATTTACTTTGGAGATTAGGAAACACAGCCACAAAAAGGTGGTATAATGTGTTCATGGTCCCACAGCCATGTGGTCAAGCCAATATTTGAATGCACTGTCTAAGCCTAAAATCTGTGCCCTTATTCGAGGGGAGGTTTCAAACTACAGTAGACTAAATCTCCCAAACTGGTTTTGTGATCTTGAACAACTTTCTTAGAAAATTGGACCCAAGTTGCTCCTCTTTCTGTGAGACTTGCTACTAAAAAACTAAATCGAGCCTTATGTCCATTTTTGCATGTTGTGTGCTAAGTTTCTAAAGGTTTATATTCTCAGTGACACAGAATGAATTACTGTAAATCATCTCTCAGCGTCTCATTTTTGTGAGGCATAATATAGACTCATTTTGAAACTACAATTTTCCTCACAAGAAGACAAGTGTCTTTAGATTGCTTGGTGGTTCCTGCTCTTCTTCAAGATCCTTCAGTCACCTCCTTAGTTACAACTTTCCCTAGATTCATTTTGCCTTCTTTCTCACTTCTTCCTCTCCTCCCTAATTTCTCTAAGCTTTCCCTTGCTTCCTCCCCTTTCAGAGAAAGCAACAGATTCTTCATTTTATTCCTTCCATTGTTTAAATGATTTTTCGGCTTTGGCTTTTATTGTTTATACCTTTAAAGTATCATCTTTTATTGACTTATCTAAGTATTTTCTTATACAAGTGCGGTTCCTTTCCTATGTGTCCATGTCCCCTGATTCTTCCATAGCTTATCTAAATATCATGCCCTCCTTTATTACACCAACCACCTGGTTATCCTTTTCTCCCCACTTACCAACCCCCAGTCAGTGGCTTGTATGTGTCTCTCTTCAAATTTTAAGTTTGTCTGGCTTGAGGTATTATGCTTTCCCTAAAGATAAGATTTCTCTTAATTACTTTTTATGTTTAGGGTCAGATTTATTTTAGTAGGTGTTCGATCTCTACTAGAATAAATCTGAGTAACTAACATTCAGACACCACTAGTGTATTTATTTAGTAATCACAGAGACAATAGAAATTGAAGTTTGAAACCTCATAACAGTTCTTTTCATATTACCTAGAATTTAGGAAATTAACGAAATTAGATTTCAAAGATAACTATAGCCCTTCAGGATAGAAAGTGTATCAGGTAATAGTGAGAGAAATGCTTTATATAAATCCTCATCCTCCATGAACTATAATTTACTCTTGATATAAATAACAACCTTGATTATAATAAATAAATTCTTAGCCATTAATGATTATCTAAGAAACTTGTTTCTAACATAGGTTCTCTAATTATTCATGATGTTGAACACTTTTTAAGATGTTTCTTAGCCACCTTCATTTCTTCTTTGGAGAACTCTCTGCTCAAATCCTTAGCCCATCTTTCAATTGGGTCACTTTTTTTCTTGATTTTTTGTTTTTTGTTTTTGTTGTTTAGTTCTTTATATATTCTGGATGTTAAACCTCTGTCAGATGTGTCAGTGGTGAAGATTTTCTCCCACTCTGTGGGTTTTCTCTTCAATTCCTTGGCTGTTTGTTTTGCTGTACAGAAGTTTTTTAGTTTAATGAGGTCCCACTTGTTAATTATTGACTTTAACTCATGAGCAACAGATATCTGATTAAAAACCTTTACCTATACCTATATCTTGTAGGTTGTTGATGTTTACTTCTAATGGTTTCAGAATTTCAGGTTTCACCTTGAGGTATTTTATCCATTTGTAATTGACTTTTGTGCAAGGTGAAAGATAAGCATCTAGTTTCATTTCTCTACAGGTGAAGATCCAGTTTTGCCAGTACATTTTCTGAAGATGTTATCTTTCTTCTAGTGAGTGTTCTTGGTCCCTCTGTCAAGTATCAGGTGGCTGAAATTGCATGCACTCATGTATGAGTCTTCAATTATATCCCATTGGTCTATATGTCTATTTTTGCACCAGTGTCATACTGATGTTATGACTACAGCTCTGTAATATAGTTTGAAATCTGGTATGCTGATTTCCCATGCATTCCTCTTGGTGTTCAAGTTGCTTTGGTTATCCAAGGTCTTTTGTGCTTCCATATGAATTTTAAGATTTTTTTTCTAATTCTGTGAAGAATGTCAGGGGATTTAGATTGGACTTACAGTGAATCTATATATTGCTTTTGGTAGGATATTCACTTTCACAACATTAATTCTTCCAATCAATGGGCATGGGAGGTCATTCCATCTTCTGGAGTCCTCCTCAATCTCCTTCTTGAAAGATCTAAAGTTTTTATCGTAGAGATCTTTAATATCTTTGGTCATGTTTATTCTGAGATTTTTTTTTGAGGCTATTGTGAATACTGTTTCTCCAATTGCTTGTTAGTGGTATATAGAAAGACTACTGACATTTGTAGACCAGTTTTTTAAGTTGCAAGTTTACTGAAAGTGTTAATCATTTCAAGGATTCTTTGGTGGGATTTTTGGCATTTCTTAAGTATAATATCATGTCATTTGCAAAAACTGACAATTTAACCACCTCTTTTCCAGTGAGTACTCCTTTAACTTCTTTCTTTTGTCTTATTGCTCTAGCAAGAGTTTCAAGCACTATATTCAAAAGGAGTGGAGATAATCGACAGCTTTATCAGGTTCCTGATTTTAATGGGAATGCTTCCAGTTTTTCTCCATTTAAAATGATGTTGGCTGTGGCGTTTTTGTATATAGCTTTGATTATGTTGAGGTATATTCCTTTCCGTTCAATTCCCTCTAGGACTTTTAACGTAAAGTCATGTTGAATTTTGTCAAGGGTCTATTTAGACCTGTGTTTTTTGTCTTTGAGTCCATTTATATGCTTTATGACATTTATTGACTTATGTATATTGAATCATCCCTGCATCTCTGGAATAAAGCTCACTTGATCATGGTGGATGATCTTTTTGATGTGTGTGGTATTGTGGTTTGCAAGTACTTTTTTGAGAATTTTTTGCATGTATGTTCACTAAGGATATGGGTCTATAGTTTTCTTTTTTGGCTGCATCTTTACCTGGTTTCAGAAATAGGGTGATGCTGGATTCATAGAAGGAATTTGGGAGTTTTCCATCTGTTTCTATCTTTTTAAGTAATATAGGTAGAATTGAATATAGGTCTTCTTTGAATGTCTGGTAAAATTCTTTTCTTAAACTATCTGGGTCTGGACTTTTTTGTAGTCTGGAGGTTTTATAACATTGTTTCAGTTTTCCTTATGTTATGGGTCTGTTTAAGCTCTTCTTGGTTTAGCTTTGGTAATTCCCATGATTTCAGATATGCTCCATTTCTTTAAGGTTTTCAAATTTAATACCATATAGGCTTTTAACGTATTCCTGTATAATGCTCTAGATCTTTTTATTGTCTGTTGTGATGTTTCCTCTTTCACCTCTGATTTTGTTGGTTTTTAGTTGCTCCTTCTTTCTTTTGATTGTTATTTCTTATTGTCTTCTGGGTTTGGGTTTCATTTGTTGTTGGCTTTCAAGATTCTTGAGTTGCAATGTTAGGTCATTTATTTGTGTTCTTTCTGATTTATTAATATAGGCACTTAGCGCTATATACTTCCCTCTTAGGACTGCTTTTATTGTGTCCCAGAGGCTTTGTTGGGTTATATTGTCCTTTTCATTTATTTCCAGGAATACTTTTATTTCTTTCTTAATTTCTTCTTTGACCCATTCATCACTTAGGAATGTATTATTGAGTCTCCATGATTTCATGAAGTTACTAGGGCTTCTTCCAGTGTTGCTTTTAAGCTTTATTACATTGTGGTCTGAGAGAATGCATGGAATTATTTCAATTTTTTGTATTTGTTGAGGTTTGTTTTTTGCACCAATATGTGGTCAGTCTTGAAGTTAGCTCCATGGGGTGCTGAATAGAATGTGTATTCTTTGGTACTTCGGTAGAATATGTGGTAGATGTCAGTTAATTCCATTTAACATATGGTATTGTTTAATTCAGATATCTCTCTATTCTCTGTCTGGTTGATGTGTCCACTACTATTAGTGAGTTGGGATTAATCTGTGTCTTAAAGTCCTGTAGAACTGATTTTATGAAGTTGGGTGTACCAGAGTTTGGTGCATATATGTTCATGATTGTAATATCTACTTAGTTGTTACTTTGACTAGAATGAAGTGACTCTCTTTATCTCTTCTGATTAGTTTTACTTTGAAGTCTATTTTATCAGATATTAGAATGGCAACTCCTGCTTGTTTCTTAGAGCCCTTAGCTTAGAATATTTTTTCCATTCTTTCCCCTTAAAGTAGTGCCTGTCCTTGAAAGTGAGGTTTCTTGCAGACAACAAAAAAGATGGATTTTGTTTCTTGATCCATTTAACTAGCCTGTGTCTTTTGACTGGGAAGTTCAGTCCGTTCCTATTTGGTTATTATTGAATGGTGTGTATTGCTTCCTATCATTTTAATTTCTGTTTGCCTCCTTGGTCTCCCTTTGTGTTTCTCTGGTTGTACCTTAATTTAGTTTCTCTGTTGCCTCTGGGTGTAGTCATTCTTTTCTTTAGCTCTTTGTGTTGATTCAAGTATTCTCTGCAGGGTTGGTTTTCTGGACATGAATTCTTTCAGCCTATTCATGTCGTGGAAGATTTTTCTTTCAACTATAATAGACATTTTTGATAAGTAAAGTATTTTCTGGTTGATGATCTTGTCATTATCATCATCCTGAGATTCTTCTCCTTCCTCTATGCCTATGATTTGATTTTTTTCATGGTGTCCCACATTTCCTACATTCTTGTGTTTTAAATTTTTTCATAATATTGAGTGTTCTAGTTCTTCAACTTTATCATCTAGATTTGGTATTCTGTTTTTCATTTCATTCATATTATTGGTGAGACTTTCTCCTTTCATTTAAAATTTGATTATTGAATTTTTTACTTCCTTCTTCATTTCAGCCTCTGTTTTCTTCAATATTTCTGTTTTGTGAAATCAGTCAGAATTTTATCCCTCTATTCTTTTAGTTCTTTGATTTGTTTATTTGTATATTCTTTAAATTCATTGAATTCTTTGATCATGCTTATGATTATTCTTTTAAACTTTATGTTCTATGTTATCTCTATGGGGTTCTCATTGTAGAACTCTTCTATAAAACTGGTTATGTTTGGTGGAGACATATTGTTTGGCTTTTTCATATTATTATTTTTTTCATTGTGATGTTTGCATGTGTATTTCTCTTGTTGTTTGTGATTGTGATGTGAGACTCAAGCCTTCCTTTGAGTTGAAGTCTGATTCTGTTTGTATACTTGATGTGACTTGGCTGTTTTCTTATTGGGTATGAAAAGCTACTTGGTCAAGGCTTTGGGTTATCTTTTTTTATTTTATATTGATGTAACCAGATGGCTCTAGTCCAATTTCTCAAGAGTTCCCTCAGACACACAAGTTAAGTGAGACCAGATGCTCTCAGGCTTTCTCTTAAGACCTGGGCTCCTCTAGTCAGTAAGCATAAAACAATTTGAGAAGATTGTTAGGCAGAGGCTGAATTCAGGCTTTCTCAGTCAGTCTAAAACGTTCTGGGCCCCTACTAGTGCTAAGCATAGAAGCCTAGCACTGCAGCAGTGGGAGGGGCTGCATAGGGTACCAGTGTAGGGGCGTGGGCATGGTGAGATTTGAAAAGCTCACAGCTGGGAAGAGGTCAGAGTATAGTTCAGAACTCTGGGGGACTAAGAGTAAAAGTTTGCCTGTGCCCAAGTCTAGAAGGAGAACAGCATGTGGAGTCGGGTTGTTTAGCATTTCTGCAGCACTGGGGGATTGGAGACACAGTGGGCAGGATCTGATTTATTAGGGAAGAAGGCTTGTCTGTAGAATCCAAGGTAAGTTGGGGTAGGCACTGACTGCCTGGGTAGAAGGCTGGCCTCAGGAATGCAAAAGCAGGTTGGGGTTGGGACAGCCTTTGAAGGGTCTAACAAACTAGACTGAAAAATCGAGCTGGTCTGAGTATGGGGGATCAGGACACAGTGGATGGGTCTGGACTAAGACAGTCGTCCAGAGATCTGAGGTGCTGAGAGCAAGAGCAGATCTGTGCTCAAGGGTAGAAGGAGAACAGGATCGCAATATCTCTTTTTGATATCCTCCAATGAGACATATCTCTGCAGGCCTAGATCTTCATCAGTACTTCTGTATGTTTTAACAGATCGTTGAGACAAGTCTGGTATCTGAGGTCTGTACTTCTTAACTGCTGCACTGAAAACCCAGGAAATAGAAGCTAGTGGAAGGAAACAGTTTTATTTAAGGCCATCGCCACAGAAATTAGTCCTTGTCTCAGATCTTCATGATCCAGAGCATAAGGTCTTACTGATTTTCTGAACGAATGCTTTAAGAATTGTGGAAGTCCTACACCAGTTGCAGAGGTAATGCACACTGCCCATAACTTTACCATGACCTTCCTCCCTGGATCTGGGTTCATTATATGAGAAAGAGACCTAAATCCTAACCTCTCGGCTCTACAGTACCTGTGTGACCCTTGGCAAACAATATAGCCACTTTAGGCTATATAATAATCTGTAAGATGAAAGCCCTTTGCTAAATGACCTGGGCTTGTAATTTACTTAGGTTTGAGTTGTTTAGATTAATATACTTGCTTCTCAGGAAGAAATGGGAAGAATATGGAAATAAATATTCAAATGCAGAGGGCATATAATAAATAAAGACCACTTCCCTCTGTCTTACTCCCAGCTCTTTCTACTCAGAAAAAGCCCACTTGGACAAGTTGTACCTTATTCCTCTAAATGACATGTTTATGTCTCTATTTCTAAATTTATTTATCCTTATATTATTCAAGGAATTTACTTTGCTACCTTCTGTATTTTAATTATAAGTATACATTTTCAATTATTTGTGTCTATTCAGCTCATTTAAAATGCTATTTCTTAATCCATCAGTTTGATATAATACTCCTAATTTCCTTTGCTTTTCTTCACTTTTCCTCTCTTTCTTTTTTTTTCTTTCTTTCCTTTCTTTTGTCTTTCTTTTTTTTCTTTCTTTATTGAGACAAGGTCTTCCTGTAGCTCCAGCTGGCCTGGAACTTGCTCTAAGGGCAAGGCTGGCCTTGCTCTCACAGAGGTCCACAGGCGTCTGCCTTCCGAGTGCTGGGATTAAAGGTGTGCTCCACCACGCCTGGTTCCACTTGTTCTTATATATCCCTGTTCAGTTAAATCATTCTTTCTGTATAATCCAAAACTACAATGCTGCAACTGTCTTTTGTTACTATGCTTTTCTTAAATGCTTTTTGTTCTGAAGATTGAGTCTGAAATTGATAACCAGAACCAAAAATCATATCATTTTTTATTGCAAAACTAGGGAACATACTCGATTGTTGCTTGAAAAGGCATGCTTCAAGAGTGAAGGCACAAGTTGTCAGAACAATTCTATCTTGTGGCTTAATATTAATTTTCAAACTTGAAATCCAGATTGTCTCAAATGTGAGTGCATATTGAAATCACCAAAATAATTTTTAAAAATCTGGTGTTTCTAGTGCAGCTGGGTTAAGGTGAGGCATCTACTGTGTGACTCCAGTGAGCCTCCCAAGCTGAAGATCCTGACTTAATGCTGTCGTGTCAAGTACAGTCAAAGACAGCGGCAGACACAGAGCCCATCAGTAAGAGCAGAGAATGAAATGCAGTGCCAATTGAAGGTTCATGCAACATTTTATTTCCTTTCCCATTGCTGCCGCCTCCTTCATAACCCATCCCTGGGGAGGTTATTTAATAAGACGCACTTCTCCACCCTCAGCTTTCAAGGTGTTTTTCTCAGTAGTTGTTATCTGAATGGAGAGCTGATTTTCCTTTAAAGCCTGTTTTTTTTTTTCCTGAATGAATATTCTGGAGCATGGGGAAGCTGGAGGTGTTCAGAGAATACTGTGTGATGTATTCACATTGCTGTTTCAATAACTGATTTGGCTTTAACTCTGTGTTTAAGATTTACATATATTGTGTTGTCAGCTGTTCCAAGCTAAAATTTTCTCATTTCCAGTGTTGATTGAAACACTTTCAGCTCTCCACTCAAAGTACTTAGGAGGATAGAGTCTTGCTGGTGGGCATCATGACTTAGTAAGTGTAGGAGGGTGTGAAGAGAGACTGGGTGGCCGCTGCACCTGAAGAGCTCGTGTGCACGTACTGTCCCTGGGCTGCCTGGCAGTTGGCCTAAAAAACAAGCATAAGAGAAGATAGTGAGTTAAAGGGACACAGCTGCTGCTTACAATCGCCACTCACTCGAAACACCTACACTTTCATTTATTTATTTTTATCTATCTATGTATTTATTTATCCATTCATTTATTCATAATAATGCTGCTGAATACTGCTGTTGAGGCCACCTCCTTCTGTTCTATGTTTTCTCCCCGGTTATACTAACTTTCTGATCATTTATTTGGCAAGCTTGAGGTTTGTGTCAGTTATTGTGAAAAACCTCCTTTTAGCGTCAACTGTACTTCAGAAATAGCACTAGATGTTAAAGTTGAGAAAGTTCTCACTATTGAAGTCCACTACAACAAGAAGAAAATTAATTTTCCCATGTCACACCTGTACTGATCCACAAGAATATGTATTTTATACAATCATTGGCACTGTATCATTTTATTCCCTGTACACACTCTAGTCAAAGCTAAATTTAGAGTTGTTAAATGTTTATACTAATATCTGGATGCCACTTAGAGGGGCCAGTTTGTTCATCACTGTTGCTCTTGTCTGTTCTCACTAGGCTCTCAAATGTTGACATCTTACATCACTGGTTCTCAAAAGGTGTCTCATTGACCATCACCATCATTTAGAAATTGGTCAAAAATGGATACTTCCTAGTCTCACTCACAACATGCTGTTAGAAATACAACCTGCGTCTTAATAAGTCTGCTTGTGATTATGATGTGCACTCAAGCTTGAGAATCACATCTTAGATGAGAAACTCAGCTGCCCCGTATGGGTGACCCTTCTGATCTTCACTGTCACAATGACTCCATCCTAGGAGTCCCACCTCCCACCTCGCAGGTGCAGTCCTGTGGCCAGCAAGCCAGATGAGACGATTGTTGAAATTCAGCAGTCTTCTCCTGCTCTATTCTCCTTACACTCTTGATTTTTCCATTCCCTATTCAGGTTTATCTGAACTTTCCTAAAGACCTCATAGAGTTTTAGAAAAACTCAAGAACCAAGCTAATGGACCCCAAACTCCATCTCATTCCTACTGTAACTAACTTGATCCTTGGCTATATTTGGCCATAACCTCTGTAGATTTCCCAGCAGATCCCTTCACTAGGTATTCACAGCCATCCCGCTCTTAGGATTGATCTCTGCATTTCTTGTAATTCCTTGAAACTCTTTTCCATTTGTTCCTGGAATTTTGGGTTCATCCTACTGGATAATTTTCTTGGTAGCTTTTTTGTTCATATTCCCAAATGAAAGCATCCCAAGTTCAGACCTTGGGCCTCTTATTTTCCTTCTACTGAAGTGCCTCTGTTGAGACTGTCTTTCAATCTTCTGCCATCAACTGTCCCACTGGGGTGGAGAATTCAAAACTCTCTCTCACCCCAATCTTCCTACTAAGCTCTCATGTCTCATTTTAACACATATAGACACTATCTACAGAAACCTTCATGGACTAAAGAGAAAAACTCTTCTGTAAGCAAGAACGTCAGAGCGCAATTATCAAGTCTATGAAGCAGACAAAGGAGAGCCGCTTCTTACCAGGGCCCGTTTCATAAAAGCCTCCTGGGTTGCCTTCTTGTTTTCAGCCTTGCCACCCCAGGCAGCCAGTGCACTGGCCTGCAGGGCTCGTCCATATGAGAAGCTTAGTTTCCAGGGCTTTGGCAGAGGGCAACGGTTGATGGCATTGAGATTGAGCGTGGCATCCTCCTCGCTCATCCCGCCAGACAGGAAGCAGATGCCTGGAAGAGGAGGAGTCACACGATGTGTCAGTCCCAGCCTACGTACTCCACTTGAGAAAGCAAGCAGTAGGCCTAAGATAAATAGAATGTTTCAATCTTTGCATGGGACCAAGTCACAGAAATCAGTTTGCCTTTGCTGAGCCTAGCTAGGCCAATGAGAGAAGGGCTTTACTCATTAAAGCGGGCAGTGAAATTTTGAAGAAATACACAGATATCTGCCTTCAGACAGAGTCAAGACATTTAGCATCATAGAGTAGGATATGAAGTTCTGGATGCCTGTGAGACAGAAGAACAATTTCAAGGATAGAACAGCCTTGACTTTATGCAGTTACAAATGTTTGTGGCCTTCGTCCAGATGATGAGGGCTTAGCCATTGAGCAGAGCAGAAAGAAGCCGTTACCAGGAACAGCTGCAGGAACGGTGCGGTGGAGAGCTGTGACAGTGGCCATAGCCACTTGCTCTGGTGTATATTTCTTGGTGCAGGCATGTCCAGCAGTCACCATGTTTGGCTTTAGCAGGGTACCCTCTAAGTAAACATGATGGTCATTGAGAGCCTTGTAGACAGCAGCCAGGACCTGAAGAACAAGGGATCCAATTAGGTGAAACACAGGGTCAATCTTAGAGTCACCTGACCTTAACACTTCTATAATACAAAGATGCAGGATGAAGGAACTCCCATCTATTTCTTGGTCAAAACTTCTGAATCATCCTCCAGGCAATGTATTTGCAAACCATAGCATCAAACCCAACTGATGAGCAACCCTCACAGTTTTAGTACATGGTATATTGCTCTTCTGGAAGAAAGATGAGATTTGCAGTACTGAGATTTGGGTTGAACAATCCTTTTTATCCACTGTGGGGCCTTGGGAAAGTCTTATTACAATTCTGTGAGGGTTGCTCAGCACCTCTTTACATTTCCCATACTACTTGACCGGAGACCTTTGCATTTAAAACCTACCTTTTCAGAAACATACTGGCAGTGCTCCAAGTCATGGTCCCCATCAGGAAGTACTTCTGGTTCGACAATGGGTACCAGCCCATTCTGAAAAGGAAAAGGGAGGAGGCACGGAAATGAGGTGCTGCTCACTGGCATCCTCTGCTTGGAAGAAGTCAACAGATAGATGTGACTGGTAGAAATGAAGCTGCTATGATGAAAAACCATAGCGGTGAGTTCAAAGTGGTGAAAGGAAACTGACAGAGTACCCTGGGGACCATTTGTGGCCTGGACACCCAGAAAAGCAAAGTTAAATCAAAACTTTTCAGGAATGTGTGAAAATACAAACCTCTCATTTCTATATCTTGTTCTAAATTAGAGGTTGTTCTAGTTGCCTCAGAACCTAGATACTGTTCTTTTAAGGCAGTCAAGTTTAAATCATTAAGAAAGATCCTCTAGTATGAATTATTTAAGGAATTCAAGGAGAACCTTTGAATTCAGTTCTAATTTGAAATTTCCAGGTGCCCACAATGCCAGTAACCCTTACAAAATACCCATGAATACAAATTAAACTCAACTCTGGCCCAGAGATATCTCAATATATGTTGGCTGGAAACTTTAATGTTAAGTCGCCATCCTGTAAAAAGTAAGTTGAAATTCAGACAAGAGCTACACTATCATCCTCTAGCCAGGCATCTAAAATTATCATATCTTGGGCATTATGAAATATAGACTAGTAAGTTCCCTGCCTTGAGAACTTGATCATTTTTAAGACTTGGCTTATAGAACTTTGGGAGAGGGCAGCAGTTGGTAACGTTGGCCTTTGAACTCACAGTTTAATAGAGTCCTTACAGGCTTGTGGAACTGAATCTCTCCCTACACATGTGGTTATGGCAAAGGTAGTAAAATATGTTACCAGTATACACCAGTAAGGGAGGAAAAAGGATGTATGATTATGGAGAAATTAAAAAGTACCAGACTTGGTGGCACATGCCTTTAATCCCAGCACTCAGAAAACAAAAGCAGGTGAATCTCTGTGAGATTGAGGCCAGCCTGGTCTACATAGAGAGCTCCAGGCTAACTAGGTCTACAGAGAGACCCTGTCTCAACCACTTCCACACAAAAGTGAGGTTCTGAAAAAAAGGCCTAGCCTACTGTTATTAGCCCAAAGGGAAAGGAAAGCACCTGCTGACAGATGCTGGCATAGCGAGCCAGGGCATTGGCATTTTCTTGGATAGCAAGGCTGGAGGGACACTGGTCAGAAATCTTCAACACAGCACGCCATTTCCCAAAGTCAACCCCATCTTTCTTGTACTGAGCACAGCGCTCTGAGAGGCCATCAAGTCCTGAAAAATCACAAAAGGAAAAAGAAAGTCTTCTTTATACCCCATACTTGATCCACGAGGCCTCTAATAAAGTGAAGGAGTGTCTGTTGCCTTAGTTTGAGAACTGACAGCACCGAAGCTAGTAAGTATCAGTTACAATATTGAATAGAGACCCAGATTTAATAAATAGGGTTTTGTTATACAGTTTTGCTACACTATAAGTAGAGCAGAGGGAATTAACATGTGAAAATAATTCTTATTTCATAAATATAGAAACAGAAGTTCCAAAGGTTTAAGTGACTTGACCATAAAATTTGAACATCTAAAAAATAACAAAGCTGACAGCTAAATTTTGCTGAGCTAACCTGGTGGTGGGAATAATAAGTTTCTGCTTAGGCAGTGAAATACCCTACAAAAAGATCTGTGTAATGTGTTGGATTCAAACTGACCTCAAAGGTTGAGGCTTTTCCTCGCCTCTGCTCTTGGAGTTTTCTGTAGAAAGGGTGGTTCCAGGTGCAGAGTGCCTTCCAGGAAAGGTACCGTGGTAAACACTGTGTACATTGTCTCACATTATCTCTACAGTATGGTACAAAATGGATATTGCCACTCTATTTTAAGGTGAGAGAACTAAAAATGGACCCAAAGTCATATAGTTATTAAATGGAGAAACTAGGATTGACGTGGGTTGGGGGAGGTAGCTCAGTGGTAGGATGCTTGCCTAGCATGTGTGAGACTCTGGGTTCAATCCTCAGTACCACACACAGCTGAATACTCAGACTGTGACACAGTTTTCTGTGAGTTACAGACTAGTCTGGACTATTGAGTGAGATTCTGTCTAAAAAAAACCCACCAAAAATCCAAAAAGAAGTCCATCCACATGCCTCAGTGCCTAAAGGTACAGGTACTTGCCACCAAGCCTAGCAATCTGAATTTGATCACCAGAACCCACATGATGGCAGAAGGAAACCAAGTCCCACAAGTGGTCCCCTGTTCTACATAGACATAAACATTGTGGCACAAGAATTCTTTCTCTCTCTCTCTCTTTCTCTCTCTCTCTCTCTCTCTCTCACACACACACACACACACACACACACACACACACACACTAAATAAACAAAGAAATAAATGTAAAAAATGTTTGGAGAATACAGCTCAGTATACTGAAAATTGAACCTGGGGCTTTAAGCATGTTAGGTAAATTCTCCCACTGAGCTGTATTCTCCAAACATTTTTTACATTTATTTCTTTGTTTATTTAGTGTGTGTGTGTGTGTGTGTGAGAGAGAGAGAGAGAGAGAGAGAGAGAGAGAGAGAGAAGAAAAGAAGGAAGAAGGAGAAAGAAAAAAGGGGGTAAGGAAGGAAGTCTGACAGTCTGGGCTGAGAATGTATCTCAATGGTAAAACATTTGCCTGGTGATGTTTTGAAGACACTGGGTCCCACCTCCAATACCAAACATGGTAGAGATGCGGGAATGCAGAAGAAAAGGAAAAGAAAAGAAAAATACACAAAGAAAAAATCACAGGTGTATTCACTGGCTTTCAAACCCGTGTGACGTTCATGTTTGTTTGTTTTCCTTTCTTCACTCACCTTCATTTCTAGCCTTCATGGCATTCTTGCCTTATCAGTAGGTAAGCTCCTTACCTTGAATGGTGGTTTCCTTGTTTGTCCCAGCCAGAGGAGCAGCTCCTTGGTCTAGCTGTGGATAAAACAATGAACAAGTAAGAGTCAGCGTTTGGTAAAATACAAGCAGAACTCCTGGTGATGTTCTCCTCTTTCACACCCAAAAAGTAAATTAGGAAGGCATGCTAGTCACTAGAGGGCACAGCTCAGCTCACAGCAGGAGGAGGTTACTTCCAGGGAGCACAGTGAGCGTCAGTCCTGGCATTGATTGAGCATCTGCACCTGCCAAGCACTGTGTTCAGATAGGCGGTAAAGAGAAAAAGGATGCAACCTCTGCTTAAAATAGCTGAGGTAGATAGCATGTAGATACAATATATCCAGGTTATAGGAGCCCATGTGGTTTCACAACTATTCTAAATAAGGATACTAACTGAGTGTACTCACAGCTTGTGTGAGGGGTTAGATGAGTGCTTGCAGCTGTATGCAGCTAGTGAGTGTGGTTTTCACTGGAGAGATGCATGCTGTATTTGAAGACTCAGGTAAGAGAACAGCAGGTGCCTTAATAAAAAAGACTGCTCTTGACTGGTAGTTATGTAACAGGAACTGTTTCTAAAATTCGTTTCGTCCTTATATAATTGATGAGTTAGGTAGTCAAACTTCTATTTTAAGAAATGAGGAAATGGGGATGCACAGAAATTAAGTACCTCTCAGAAAACTTGGTTGAAAGGAGAGCACTGGAAGAAAAGTCTAGAAGAGGGTCTATGTCTCTATCAGGGGAGAGGATGGAACAGGATGAGAAATGACACCAGAGGAGGAAGACGCTGGGTGCCAGTCTTGCGCTGTCCGAGGTGCTGGGAGCAGACGCGAGAGGAGGCAGGGTGAGACGGGATTGGAAGTATTCACCTTGATGCCCACCACAATCCCCTTCTCCTTGAGGATGTTTCTGAACAGCTTTCCCTGGCTGTCCTTCTGGTAGAGGGTCTCATGGAAAAGGATCACTCCTCCAATGCTCTTGTTGATGGAATTGTCCACAGTGAAGAGGATTTCTCGGAACTGCCTGCGGTTCTCTTCAGTGTTTTCCACTTTGATCCTTTGCAGGCGGTTTCCCATGGTGCCTAGCGGGGGAGAGGGGACAGACAAAAAGCAGCACGAAGAGGAGTAAGCCAGAGCTATCCTGTGGTCTTCACATCTAGTCATCCTCAACACGTGGAAAGCAACCCCTTTCCCTCCCCCTCTCCCTTTAAATTCAGATCTTCAAAGCTCCTCACTGGTTTTTGTTCTTCAAGGGAGAAGACAGTCGCTGTCAGAATACTGACTGAGCGGTATACAGGCTATCGTGAAGAGGTCAGGTGGAAGATGTCTTTGAATCATGGTGGATATGAAAAGCCCTTCCCTGCCCCAGTCCTCAGCCTCACCGGATGCCCACCCCGTGGAAGGAGACAGCTCTTGACTTTAACTCCTATTGTTTTAGGGTGGGCTGTGCAATCCTGTTATCACTCTACCTTGCATCATTCTGGGATTTCCTCAACCACACGCCCTAACCTACAACCTAAACTTATTTCTCATTAGCAGCAGATGGCTACATATCTGATGTCACCTTTATTATCGGATCATTGGCTTGCTACAGGCTGTATTCAAATGATGAAAGCCCTAACATTGAGAATCTGAGCCTTTTCCCTTGATATTCTGGAATCCACTTTTTAAGACTATAAGACTTAAAATGCCTTTACTCACTGAGTATGTGTACATAAACCTTTACTTCCAAGAGGAAGGAAGATGATTATCAAGGTGACTTTGCCAGGTATAGAAACAAGTGAATGCTCTTGTGTGATAGGAATTTCTCACACTCACCCACAGATTCATCTGCAGCCAGGATGCCTTTTCCATTGGCAACAATGCGCTGGGCAATTTCCGAGAGTTCCTTCTTTTGTTCTGCCGTGAGGGCTGGAAATCGGTGGGCCATGGTGCAGGTCTGGAAGAGAATGCAGGAGAGCTGTGCACAGAGCTTTGGGTGGCTCCGATGGATTAATGACCAAGACAGTTGGTGTATGCAAATGAGCTGTCTAGGCCCCTCAGATACTTCCAGCCCATTTCCAATGAGCTTGGTCATATCTCCTCTGCCTAAATAGTTGCAATTAGTCATAATGGATGAAGGTGAGATATCAAATGTTCATAGTTACCCTAAATAGAATACCTTCCAGCATATTTCTGGGATAGATGATCCTGAGTAGGAACTTGATAATTGGCAATTCACTAAAATATGACAAATAGGATCTTTGGTAATGGGCCTGTTCTCTGCTCTGTGGAGTGCTCTGAATGCCTGTGGTTATTTCTGACTTTACTGTTACTCTGTTAGTCTGAGCATCATATTCTCCAGGCAACAAATTTGAGAGGAGAAATCTATACTTGACCTTGAAGTTAATCTGTTTGACTTTGGACTAAAAGGGATGAAGTGTGAGGAGCCTTTTTCTTACAGTCAACCATCTAGATGATGACTTGGGTTATACCGGTGAAAAATTTTCGTAGGTGCCTCTGGTCTGGAGCTTCTAACCTCTGAGGATGCAGAAGTCAGATGGTCATTCTGGCATCACTGCTTACCACAGAGAGACTCTCTACCCAACAACCTCTTTGGCAATGACCCAATGTCAAAGCTGGGAGAAGGCAGAGTTCGACTCCTAGTTCTGTCCTTTCTAACAAAGCTGCATCTTCACATTTTCTGTATCCCTTCAAGGAGTGGTCTCAGAACTGAGTCCTCTTGATATAAAGACTCAGTAGTTTCTGAACTAACTCAGGACAGGGTGTAACTGAGACCTCACTGTTGCTACTCTCAACACATGGTTTTGTTCTGACCCAAGGGATGGAGCCTTAATGCTGTCACTGGGCACTAGGACAAGCTAGTGAGCAGTGTTTAACAGAAAAAATGATTTTTAAGCCTCTACCTCATCCCAGCCACAGGCAGATATTTTTTTTGCCCTGTTTATGTATTGTGTCTAATATGATAGTCAGGGATTTAAAAAATACTTTATCTATTATTTTATATATATATGAGTGGATTGCCTGCATGTAAGTTCACGTGTGTCATGCAGTGCTGGTGGAGGCTAGAAGAGGACATCAGATCCCCTGGAACTGGAGTAATGGATGGTTGTTAGCAGCCATGTGGGTGCTGGGAATCGAATCCCATCCTCTGCAAGAGCAGGCAGTGCTCTTAACTGCTAAACCACCTCTCCAGCCCTAATAGTTAGGGATTTTTAACGTTGACTTTAGCCTCCAGATCTTCAGACTGGCAAAACTAATATGGGGATGTGACCAGATGAAGATGCTAACTTTCCCTCTCTGTGTAGGTATAGTGACAAAGGAGTAGAAGGAGTAGACAGTTGCAAAAGGAAAAAAAAAAGTTTTTCTTAATGAAAAAAAAGGAAAAAGTGACTCAACAATAATGACACATATCATCATTAATTCCACTTGCCAAATAGTCTGCCAAGTACCTGGCATTCATCATGTAATCCAGTCCTCAGGAAGCAATTACATTTCCTCTTCTATCGTTAGGAATGAATGTAAAAGAGGTTAAAATACAGTGCACGACATTGGGGAAGAGGGTGGTGCTGCCTGGTGTTCTGCTTTCATTCAAGAGGAAGAGTGAGCCTGGTGAAAGGAATTAGCCTTGAGATGATTCCTAATGTCATTAATGACAAATCCAGTGTACCCTGGTCTGTGAGTTAGTACACCTAGACATTCCCAATTTATAAACAGCTAACACATTCGCACAGAGAATTGCTACTAGTACATCAGACAAACCTGGTTCTGCCTCCCTCATAGAAACTTGGTAAACTCTGAGTGTTAGTTCACTATTATTTTATTGGCAGTAATATCTGATCTGGTTGTCTGATTGTTGAGTGACTCACATGCAACCTGAATTTTATGGTTGGTAAACAAGTACTTTTGTTGCACTGTGTCATAAGTATGAGGATGTTTTATAAAGCATAGGAAAATGCAAGGTATTACTATTTATCTGTTTATATTTGGGGGGGTCTTTTTGAGACAAGTTCTCCCTGTAACCCCACCTGATCTGAAATTCAGGCTGGCTTCCATCTCACAGAGATCTGCGTGCTTCTGCCCTCCAAGTGCTGGGACTAAAAGTGTGTGCCACCACACCAGGTTATTTATCTTTTACCTTCTATAAAACTAACAACCTATAGAGCCTCCATACTTCTGTTTATTACCAAGCTATTCTCTTCATTACAGATATGCTGACTCAATGAGAATTACAGGGGAAAGTAAAGTCAAACTCCTCCTGTTTACAGGAAGTTAAATTTCTATAGAGGGATTAAAGGTCTGTTACACATCAGCACAAATGTTCCCCCTCTGTTAATCATAAAACAGGGTCACAAGTCAACGTTCACCCCTGGAAGAAAAGGGGTCAGCCCGGAATGGATAATGGTAGATAACAAATTTTATTCTCCTAAGCTTCTGATTTCTGAGTCCTCAAGTCAATTTATTTTCAAAAGTGTGATAGAAAGCAATTCACACTTATTATTAAATAAAAGTTTCAGAGACGTATGCAATGCATAATATTGTCCTGTTTTATAAAATAAAGTATACCCATATACTGTTTGTGAATCTGTACAAGCAAAGAGAAGCAATTCAGCAGCCACTTCTGGAGAGCGGAATAAAGTGGGGAGAGCTCTCATTCCATTTTGTACATACTTTGAAGTGTTTGATTTAATGAGTACACATGCACACAATACATGTGTATATAAATCATGGGGAAGGTTGTAAATATTAACTTATATGAGGAGAAAAAAATTAAAAATAAAACAGAGCTACAAATGACCTCAGAGATATTTAGAGCAGACCTACTATTGTAGAGATGAGGAAACTGTGGCCCAGTGAGACTAAGTTGTGATGTTCTAGGGTTACAAGTCACATCCTACTGCACTGTGACTTAGATCCTATTTCCAGTCCTTCAAATACTGGATGGAATCTAGTCATTTGTAAGATGTAGTTAACTCCTAGAAAACTGTAAGAGCTTCGCTTCTCTGTGCACAAAGCAGGTGGATTTTCAAGGCAAACACAGGGTTGGGATTATAGTTCACTGAAAGGCTGTAATTGCCAAACTCTCGTACAAGCACTGTTGTGTATGGAACCAGGAAGGTGTGTGCAGCTTTGCTGCCCACTCTAATGCTACAAAGACACACACAGCGGGTTGTACTAGGGCTGCCTTAGGCAGCCTGATCCCTGGTGCTTTTGAAGATGTGGAGTAACTCAAAAGGAAACCACTGTGTTGCTATTCGCCAAAGTGTCCTGCAAACCAAAGGATTTTCTGTAGCTGTATTTCATTCCATGGCCTAACCCATCCAGTTCTAACCTGGACCTCTGTGCTTCCCAGAAGTGCTTTGCCTAAGGCGATGTCACAGGAGCACAACTTAAAACTCCAGCTGATTCAAATTGACTAATGGAGCCCTAGGGAATGGGTTAGAGGAGTTTATAAAAAAAAATTCAGTCTCAAAGCATGCCTGTTTTTCAGATAGTAGAGCAAATGTGCTAAAACAAATCAGGAGCATTTGATTCCTAATATCTGAAGCTGTACGACTCTCCCATATCTGCCAATGGGAAATGCCATTGGAAGCAACATGTATGTATGTAGAGGGCTTGGAAATTCATGATCACAGGATGAGCATGTGATGAAGTATCCAGCCCCGTCGCATCTCCTCATCTGAGCAATGTGAGAAGGCAAAGGGCAAAAACATTCCAAGGATTCATTTCTGTGACAAAGAAACTCCAGTGCTAGTACCAGTATGTGTGGAAAAGAATACCGAAATGACCCAAAGTGATCGACATTAAACAGAGTTGCAATAAGTAGTTGTTATGAAAAGAGAGTAAAGATGACCAGGAATCTAAAAAGAAAAAAAAAAAAAAAAAAAACCAACTCACTAGAAATTCACACATATAAGTGCTTATGTTATTCTTCCCAGACCAAAAATCTCCTGAGTTTCTCACACAAATGAACAGTAACTGGCCATCTTCTGAGCCTTTTGCCACTCTCGGGAAAGATATGAATGAGTATCCATGCTTAGAGAGAGAAAAACAGTCTCTGTAGCAGATCCCTAAAGCTTTCAGACACCACCAGGCTCTTCCTGGAGACACACACAAATACACCTTCCCCTCTGTGGGCCCATTTCTGTCATTAACCCAGCTTGCTGGTATAGCTTAGGTATTTAAAGGAAGTTCTTTTACTTACACAGTGACGAAGAGACCTCTGAGACAAACAGAAACTGTGTGTGAGGCGGCAGCTGCTAAATAAGGTGGATCTCCTCTGGGAGCACAGCTTTTATAGTCCTCCCATGAATTTTTTTTTAATGTTTACCCTCCCCTTTCTTGCCTTGGCCCAGTAGGGAGGTGTTTATTCAGTAACTCTGATTGGCTCATAAACAGCCAATCCTTATAATCAAACTTACATACTCCTTAGGTTCACAGAATGTTAAAGCTGAAAGAATGTCTTTAGATCAAACAGCTACTAATCCAAACCTGACATTTTACAATGGAGGAAACTGAGGTACTGTGGATTATGAGACCAGATTACACACTGAGGGAATGAACAGGCTCTGGGTCCATCAAGAGACCCTGGGAGGGTGCTAGTACCTTCCCAAACACATGACCTTACTCAAGGTCATTTATTTATTTACTTCTCTGAGCTTTGATTTCCTCCTCTGTACAGTAGGGTTTAAAGTGTCTGTGTGCAGAAGACATTTAAGAATTATTAATTCCAATGTTATATTCTCATTACTTATCTTCATGTGTTTTGGTTACCAGTTGCAACATGTATTGTAAAACTTTATAGTTACCTAGGAATAATCTTACAGTAAAGGTTAAATTTTGAATCTTTGAATTCCTACGCGTGGATTTTGTTTTCATGAAAAATAAAATCCCAAATTCTATTTAATTTTTAAAAACATGAGAACGTATGTGTTTGCATATTGTGAGGGTTAGTACAGACATGTGTGCATGGTGCAAAGGGAAGGTCTGAGGACAAAATGTGGAAGTGGGTTCTCTCGGTCCAGCACATAACCAGCTCAGGTCAGCAGCCTTGACAGCAGGCACCTTTACTCTCTGAGCCATTTTTCACTTACGCCCAATTTCTAATTTTTATGTATATTTTAAGTATTGTTTCCCCCCGGCGCTTTCCCTATCTCCAAAACTTAAGCTGAATACTCTGGTGTATTCAATGCAGAAACTACTATCTTGTACACTATTCTCTTTCTCAGCCTTTCTACTTTCTAATAGTATTTTTATTCCTTTGACTGTTCCATACATTTATACAATGTGTACTGATTGTATCAATCCTCTGCTCCCTCTGCCCCCTCCCATCCCATCTCTTCCCCAGTTTCATGGCCTCTCTTTATTTACTTCTCATGTTGTTACTACTCCCTGAGACCAATCAGTGCTGTCCATGTGCACATGGGTGTGGGACCACCCAGTAGTGGCCACATCCCCAAAGCAGAGTGACTTTCTTCCTCAGCAGACAACAACTAATAATTCCTCTGCTGGGCTGAGGTCTCGGGGCCCCTCCCCGATCCGTGCTGGAATGTTCGCTGGCTTGATCTCATGCAGGTCACCACAGCTGCTGAGTCAACGTGTGAAAGAGCCATGTCATGTCTAAAAGTCAGCATTTCACAGCTGTCCTTGTTGTCCACCAGTTCTTACATTCTTTCCAACCCCTCTTCTGCAAAGTTCTCTGAGCCTTGGGGATATCCTCAGGGTTAAAGCTACAGTGCAGATAGGAGAGTCATGAGAGGGGAAGGTTGGTCCTGGGTTAGCACAAACTAAAGATGTATAACCTGTTTAACGTGGGAGTTTGAACAGAAATACCCTTGTAGGTGGGCAGTGCTGCTCCTGGAAGACATGGACTATTAAATGAGAATCTCAGTGCCAGGCACAAATGCCTCCCTCTAAGTTATTGGTTAGAGAGGCCTCAGAGTCACCAAAACAACACAGGCCATTGGCACTGCTCTTGGTTGCTCACCAGGCCTAGATGGTCAGAGAAGCTTTTTGCAGCAATTAGTGGATAATGCAGAGGCTCATAACAGGTTAAAGTGCCAAGTATAAATGATTCTTAATGCTCAGCTATAGATGGATCATCCACATCAATCTTTCTACTTCTATCTTCAAAGTTGTGAGATTTTGAGTTGAACTCAACTGATCGAACTAATTGATCAGCACCTCCCAAATATGACATAAAGTATGAGTTCATTCTATAGATTGTTCCTATGAACACTAGACCTAAATCCAATTCTAGAGAAAGTAAATAAAAATACTACTTCCTAAGGCAAATAAAAGGCATAAGTCTAAAAATAGTGAAATCATCATGATCATAGGAAAATGTAAGTTCTTCTGGAATATGTTGCTGTGCCATAACTTAGAAAATGCAAAATAAAAGCACAGTGATTAATGTTGCAGGATATAGCACTAGACACCATTGGCCAAAGAAAAGTGGCAGGTTGAGGATATGGCTGTCTGGAAAGCACTTACTGTGCAAGCATGAGGACCTGAGTTCAGATCCCTAGCACCTATGTAAAAGACAGAATACAGAGTTTGCCCGAGACCCGCAGCTGAGAGGCAGATCCTGGGGGCAGAGGTTGCACCCATGAATTCCAGGTTCAATGAGAGAAACTGTCTCAAGAAATAAGGGAGAGAGCAATAGAGGAAGACACCTAGCATTGACCTGTGGTTTCTGCATAGGGACAGAAGGACGCATGTATGCACACACGAAAGAAATAGTAATAAAATGAGGTCAAACCTTTACATAGAGTTAAAGCTTAGGCAGCTTCCAAAACTAACAAATGTCAGACATTGAATGTGATAAGTTAAAGAAATTAAAGCATTTGAAACAAAATTAAAGCTCGTTTGGTCAGAGAAGTTCTGACCTAGGCTTGTCCTAAGAGTGTCAGAAGGCTAGATCAGGTGAAGTTCCCATAGCCCTCTGACACCATTGGCCACCTATAGCACATGTTCTGGTCCTCCATTTCCACCAAGTGTTCATCCAAGCACCTGGTACTTGATCAAGTCCAAGATGATAAAGACCTTGGAGGTTTCAGCATAAACAATTTTTGTTAAAGCAGTATAAGGGAGACTGGGCATGGAGGTGCGTTTCCTTTATCCCAGCACTTGGGACACAGAGGCAGACATATCTCTATGAGTTCAAGGTTTGCATAACCTGTCTCAAAAAAAGACAAAAAACTAAGGGACAGAGAGGCAGAGGGTAAAGGTGTCCCGACCAGCAGGGCAGGTACGAGAGCAGGAACCTGGAATGAGAGGGGCAAGAGATACACGAAGGACCGACAAGACAGTTTGTCTGATCAAATCAGCAAAGTTTATTTTCTCCATAGGTCTTTATATACGTATTGGAAAAGCAGGAAACAATCACTAAAAAATATCAAGGAATGATTACCTAAATAACAAAAGCATTTCTAAGCTAGGGCTAAGCAAGGGTCAGGTCACAGGTAATTTTCAGGGAATGTGTACAAACAACCGCACAAACAACCTTTCCAAGAAAGAGTAATTGCTGATCAGGTCCGGGAACTTTCCAGATCATGATCACAAGCCATGCTGGGTTTTTCAGATATTGATAAATCTTAACATGGAGTCTGGTTGGCTCCTGGCATAAAGGGAGAGAATATGGAACAGAAAGGGGAATGAGCACGTAGCTCAGTACACAACACACGTCCACCATGCCCTAGTCCCTAGGTTGGCTTTCCAACACTCAGGAAGAGAAAATGTAGGAAGAACTAAGTGGTGAGGAAAGACTGACGTGAGTGGAACAATGACTCTTGGCATCAAGCTGGGGTGGGTGGTTAGAACCCTGACTAGAAATGCTTTTAGTAATAAATATTCTTGTTATAAGAATGATAATATAACAACACCTATCAATTCATTTTCAAGGCTTTCTGATGCACCTGGCCCTTTACGTACATGATACTCAGGCCAGCCAGCACCTATCTGAGGAAAGGTTTATTACCCTATTTTACACACAATGAAACAGTGGTTCAGAGAGGACAAGAGAGTCACAAGACATGCACATGGAGGGTCTATGTTCTCTAAGTCATGGTCTGAAGCAGACCTGCTTACATTTTGGTGACCACAGACAGCATAGATTAGCTCTTTCTCCATTCCCTTCTAAGCACTTTATGACCTTGGACATTAAACCTGCATTAATCAGAAAGGAACGCCTTGCTTGTGCAGACTTAGGCATTCCTGGTTAGGCTGGGCATCGCTTCACGTGAACAGCAACCTGTCCAGACACGTCAGAGGAGCAGGCATACACCGGTCCCTGAGCAGTACTGCCAGCTGCTGTGTCTGTGGCCTCAGCATGCCCACCTCTGGGACTTACAGTGCAGCTGAAACTCAAAGTTCAAGAAAGCAAAGTTAACAACTTGCTAGACTTCAGAAAAAGCAACTGCTGACTCAAAACGACTAGTTGCAGGGTTGTTTCACTGTTGCTGTTTGACTGGTTGGTTTGTTTTGTTGTCACTGAGGTTTTGGGGAGACTTGGGGGCACTATTACTCTTTTTAGGTCTCTTAAGTGAAAATTGTTCCAAGTTCAGATACCATCTTAGGAAAACCATTGGACATAGAGATTGTGAGACATCAGGGAATGACCTAATTTTACTGATCCACATTTTCACCATACATGAAATGTGATAGTAAAACCTCCCAAAGAAAGTGGTTACAAGGACTGAGGGTATAATTCAGTGGAAAGTGCTTGCCCAGCATGTAAAAAGCTGGATTCAGTCCTCAATACCACAAAAATAAACCAAATAAACAACAACAAAAAAAACAGAGACTGATTGTCAAGCATGAATGCAATGACACGAACAAGGGCCTAACACAGAGCAGACTTCCATTAAAGAGCTGGACTTGTATGTGTAACTTGGATTTTTGTCTCCAATTACAGGTTATTTTGTTTGTCTTGTTTTTGAGACAGGGTCTTCCTGTAGTCCCAGCTGGCCTGGAAGTTACTGTGTCAATCAGACTGGCCTTGATCTCACAGAGATCTGCCTGTCTCTGCCTCCTGAGTGCTAGAATGAAAGGTATGCACCAACATATCCAACAAATGTGTAGCCCAGCCTGGCCTCGAATTTGTGATCTTTGTGCCATGGCATCTTCAACCAGCACAGATTATTTTAAGAGACAATCTAAAGAGCATCAGTGCTCCTACTGCCAAGGTCTTCAACTGCTGTCCCTCATTCTCCACTCTCTGCCCTACTTTAAGTGCTTCTGGTGTGAGTGTGATACACAAGTGAAAAGAATGAGGTGTGAGATATAAAGTTGCATGTGTAAGCATATACCACTGCACTATTAGTGGCAATGCAGGGAAAGACCTTTAATAAAAAGAGGTCACATCTGCACATTGCACGTGAAATACTTGTGGCTGGACTTTTAAAATGTTTCTTCCAACGTCTGATACAGATATTGCCTTATTGTTTTGCTGTCTGTTTTGGGGTCTGGGATGATTTTCAAGACTGCAGTCATCAGTTGTTATTTTGGTCATGGAGACAGGGATAGTGTTAGCTTAGAATATTCACACAGTCTTTATTGAGCTTCTGTCTGATTGACATTTTGTTAGCTGTGGAGCCATTTGGTCGATGATTACCTTATCTGGGAATACAAGAGGAATAACACTGGCCTAGACTTAGAAGCTCAAACCTCAGAGGTAAAAGGAGAGGACTGAGACCATGAAGCAAATTCAGTCAAACCAAGTAGGAGCACGAAAAGTACTAATAAACTGCAGAGGGGGTGGGGGTGGTAGAGATCACGGTGAAGGTAGTTAGAGTGGTGGTAGGGTGGAGGTGATGATAGTGGGAGTTGGGGTGGTATGCAAGAAGTGGCATTGGAGATCATGGAGGAAGTGGGAGGTTGGCGGTAGAGGTAGATATAGGCAGGTAGTAGTTGTGGCAGTGTTTATAAATGACTCCGCGAAGTAATATAATCGAAGAGATTTGGGAAAGTCTAAATGTTTCAGTTTTGCACATGATCAATTCATGCTTCATGTTTCAGTGAGACCTAAGAGCCTCGGGACAGCAATGCTTCACCAATGCCCCCAGCGCCCAGTGCTGTGTCCTGTCTGGACTACAGTAGGCATGTGATTCACACTTGTCGAGTGAATGTATGAATATGAACATTAATTCATTCATATACATTTCAAAAAGTCTGGAGTAACTGGCTTATCGTTTTAATTCCTAGGGTGTCTGAAATAACTCACAATAGAATATGACCATTACTTTCTTTTGAAACTGTCCTAGGTTTTGAAAACTCGTCTATCACCATTGAATGGAAATTTCATAGGAACCTAGGTTGCAACTCCCTGCCATGTTACACAAAAACCACAGTCCCCTATTTCTTAAAACATGGTGATAAAATGCATGTGTCATAAAGTTTACCATTTTAAGAATTTTAAGATTAAATTCAGTTCTGTAGTATTAATAATATATACATTGTTAAGCAACAAATCTCCATAACTTTCACAAAGCTGAAACTCTACCCACTAAACAACTTTCCATTCCACCCTGTCCCCAAACTCTGGCAACTACTATTCTATTTCCCATCTCTGTGAAGTGGACTACTCAAGCTACTCCATATAAATGGACTCATATACTAGTCTTCTTATGACTGACTTGTTTCACGTAACATAGTGTCCTCAAGTTTCAATCAGGAAATAGCACCCAAACCTCATGCATCCTCATCTGGGTACTTTGCCACATAATGCCTTTCCATTCAAGGCTGAGTAATATTCTACTGTGTGACTATACTTTGTTCATCCATTTACCAGTAAATGGACCCCAGAGTTATTTTTACCTTTGATTACTGTAAATAATTTTGCTATGAGCATAAGTACATAACCAAGTATATAAACATATCCATAGAAATCATGGCTGCCAAGCATGTGAAATACCATGGATTTGATCCCCAGTACCAGAAAAAAGAACCAACAACTGCCTTCCTAAATAAGCTAGGTCAGAAAGATAGGTTTGCAAGCTTGATTTCAGATATGGACTTTAGAGACGGGGAAAAAAGACATGCAAATAAAAAGGGAACCTTGAGTGAAGAGGAAGGAACTCCGAGGAAGAGGAGAAGGGAGAATAATGTGTGCACGCGTGTGTGTGTGCGTGTGTGTGCGTGTGCGTGTGTGTGCATGTGCATGTGTGCATGCGTGTGCATGTGTGTGAATATAATCAAAGATTGTAATAGAAGCAGAAAAATGTCACAATGAAATCTACAGTTTTATAATTAATATTTTCTAACCGAAGTTTTAAAAGTTTGCTTCTGTTACTTTTTTTCTTAATGATCAATACCATTCAGCTCACTGGATATTTTTTTAAGTTTTAAAAATATTTTAAGTATTATTTTTATTTTATTTTATGTGTATGAGTATATTGCCTGCATATATGTAAGTGCACCTGTGTCATAAGGCTTGTGGAGATCAGAAAAAGGTGTTGGATCTTCTGGAACTGAAGTTACAGATGATTGTTAGCCACCACGTAGGTGCTGGGAATCAAACCTGGGTCCTCTGAAAGAGCAGCCAGTGTTCTTAACCACTGAGCCATCTCTCTGGCTCGTAGTTCACTAATTTTTAAAGCTCCGAACTGGAGAGTGTAAAGAGCACCATAATGAGGCTCAGGGCAACACTGAAACTGACACCTTCCATTTCCTTGGGGAAAATTTTCATACACTCTTCACTGCTAAGCAATCTGAACTATTCATTCTGAGTAGGAGAGTGCCTGTATGTGCTAACTATCGAGGGTCAGCAAATTTAAGAGTATCTATATTATAGGGAATCAATCCTACCTCCTTAGATACTGGAGATGAAAACTGAATCTTGAAACAGACAAAGAGCTTTCCTAAAATGAGGAGGGGGGCTCATCTACACGATTCAGCTGAGAGAATCATGACTGTAATTGAAATATATCTACTCCAATCTTCACTAGAAGTATTTCTGTATTGAAACACGCTGGTGGGTAGGATGAGTTTAAGACTCTGAAATCAACAGTCATTATTCATTGAGAATTTGAGGTTTTCCTTGTCTGAGAAAATTTGTCCAGTCAGTTGAGATGCTGCAGAAATAGAGCAACAAGGAAAGAACTTGAGAGTTACTGAAGGACCAGTATCAACAGAAAGAGTTAAACCTGGCCTTCGGCAGCCATCAAGCTCTATGTTCCCATGCCCCAGCATATTGGACTATTTGCCACCCTGTCAGTGTTTTCTTTGCCTTTTGCTCAATGGTCTCAAAGTCCAAATTTCCTCTCACTATCTAATCAGCCAGTTGGCTATTCGTCATTTATGAACCCCAGTCGTTCACTGCCTTTATCTCTTTAGTAGAACTGTTGCCCTTATGGTAGAAAAGCATTGTGTGCCAAAAAAGATAGAAGTGCCTGTGTGTACTGACTACCCAGTTCAGGGAATTTTTAAGAGTACGTATATTGTATGGATCAATCCTCCTCCCTAGATACTGCACACAAAATCCTTGTATGCCAGAAGTGAAGCACCCAGCATGAAGTCTGGATGCTGGGGCCAGCTCTGTCCCATACTGGCCACAGGACTGAAGGGAGTCTTTGCCTCTCAGCCCCTCTTCCCTGATGTGTACAATTGGACTAGAAATAACACACTACCTAACTTTATTGGGTTGTTGCCTTGCTCAAGTGATACCATCTGAATGTGTGCTCTGAAAATGATAAAGTACTTCATAACAAAGCATGCTACTTCATAGAAGCAGACAATGAAGTGCTCCTGTGCTGTACACAAACACATGCATGCATACACATATGTACATGTATGCATATATGCATGCATTTAAGAATCAGAATGCAACAGTCTGCCCTAACTCTGCTCCTAATAGCTACCTGACATTATTCATATGGGGTTAGTACTGCAGTACTATTTGATGAACACATAATTCTTTCTGTGTTTTTAGAGAGGGTCTTGCTGTATTGATCAAGCTGGCCTTGAACTCACAGAGATCCACCTGTCTCTGCCTCCTGAGCACTGGGATTAAAGGTGTGTGCCACTGTGCTTGGCTCACATATTTCTTTTTAAAAAAATGTTTTTGATTTATTTTTATTTTATGTGTATGACTGTAATGTCTGCGTGTGTGTTAGTGCACCTGTGTCGTGCAATGCCCGTGGCGGACAGATGAGAGCATTGGAACCCTTGGAACTGGAGTTACAGACAGTTATTAGCCATGTGGGTTCTTGCATTCAAACCCCCAACCCGGTCTTCTGGAAGAACAGCCAGTGCTCTTAACCACTGAGTCATCTCTCCCGGCCCTCACATACTTCTTATAAGGACTTCTTCAGGCACTTTTCACAGAACACATCATGTAATTCCCACCTATCAGTGGGGTAAGCACCTTGCCCAGTAGCAAGTGGTAAAGCAGAACCTGAAACTCAGATCTATACTCTAAAGCTCCCATCTAAAGAAAGAAAGGAAGGGAGGGAGGAAAGGAAGGAGGGAAGAAAGGAGGGAGGGAGGGAGGAAGGGAGGGAAGAGTCCCTTCATACTTTAATGTTCTATAGTGCTTCTCCAAATTGCATATATTTTTTTAAATACACAGTTGACCCAGAACAAAGAAAATGGCTTAAGAGAGTAATATAAGACACTTCGACATACAATTTCTTCTGGGAACTGTTGCGGGTTTAAATTCTTACCTAGGGATCTTCAAAGTGCTTGCAGAGGTGGAAGAAACAGGATAGTTCTAACCTCCTGCCCCTCCCCTGTTTTTATATTGCTTCAGCCTGCCTTAGTGTTGTTAGGAGTGAAGAATACCAGTCTGACCAGGCTCAGGATGCACCTCCCTGAAGGCTGAACTGAAGGCTCAGACTGCTCAGGGGCAGGCAGTCCCCACTCATTTGCTCAGTGGTTATAGTCGTTCCATCATCTCTCCCACAAAACAAAAACTCCAAAAGAAACAAACACACAGACATGAAGAACAGGACCACTCAGCCTTCCTGGTAACTTATTCAGCCATCTATCAATTCAATCCTCTGCCTCTCTTTAGGTTCAGTCATATATTATCTTGGCAACCCAATATAGTTTAGGCAAACCAGTAAAATTTACTGGTTAAAACTCTGAACACTGACAGAACTTGTTTCAAATTCCAGCTCGGAGCTTTGACTCTGTCACTTTGGGAAAGCTCTAATTTTTCTGAGATGTATCGGCAAAAGGATGATAATGTAAATTACCCTATAGGTTTGGGTACTTGGTTCAATGTGACTCTGCGGTTGAGCAAAATGCCTGGGAAAGAATCGGAGCCCTGAAAATAGCAGGTATGGACATCAGCAGTGCGGTTCCTCTGTCCTCTCCAGTCACCAAATTCCCCTCTGTCACCAGGAGTTACTCTTAAAAGCTTGCTCACGTGGCAGCCAACCTCATGCCTGGCATCCCATCTCACTATCACTTCCCAAGGATTTTCCCCATGTGACATGTACACAAATTAAGCTAGATCTACAAGTTACCTAGTTATATCCTTAAAGAGGTATCTTGGCAGGTCAGGGCGGGGCTGTAAGGGGCACCCCCTTTGCGCGGGAACTAGCATGCACAGAAGGAGATGGAAAAAGGCAGCAGACGGTCGGGAATAAAGAGAGAGCGGTATGAATTGGGGAAGATGTAAAGGAGAATTGGACCAGCGGAAGTGGCGACAAGCTATGGCTATACACCTATGCTTCTGAGTCACGAGTTGAGTGGCTGAAGGGTCACCCTGCCACCCTGACTTCCCAGGCAGCACGCTATGCCATGTCACTGGGGGCACACAGCCAGACTGCGTGGACGGACACAGCCGACTGGCAGGCTAAGCGCCCTTGCTGCCCTGCCAGTTAGAGTGTAATAAGAGGCTGGAACAAGGTGTCTCTGTGGCAGGGAGCCAAGGAGGTTTGTTTCTCACACTGCTGCAGTGCGAGGTGCACGTGCACATGCACGTGGACTGTGAGTGTTCAGAGGCCACGCCCTTGCTCCCGGGGACATGGGAAGAATGGGTCATCCCACCCGATCTGTTTCCTACTCCAGAATCTCCTTTCTGTTCTCCAGATGGCTTTTTGAGTCCCTTGCCAAAGGAGAATCAGGTCCTCTGATTCCAGAGAGGAGCATCAAAACTGCCGCTTTAAAAGCGGGAGGACGAAAATGGCAGACACATTAGAAGGTCCTTATATCCTGCAGTGCTCCACTCAGAGGAAAGGAATAGCTGTGGATCGCAGAGCGCTTGCTAACTGTGTGGGAAGGCAAAAGTGCCTGTCATTTTTCCCAGTGCCCCAGCCTCTCCTCCGACCCAGAAAGGCCCTGTCTCTGAGATTTCAAGATGCACATTCTCCCTGATCTCTGCTGAGGGAAGTGGGAAGCTGCCTGTGAAGTTTCCAGGAGAAGTGCAGGTCCCTCTTACAGGGGTCTATAGAGCAGGGAAGGGAAGACAAGGTCACAAGTGCTCAGAGCTCCACTGGGCTCTCCTTGGCTTTTTAGATTCAGAGAGGTCGCTCCGACGTGCGCTCTAGAACCTCCTGAAAGTCCTATGCCTTCCCTCATCTTGGGAAAGTTGTCAGCATGTGTGGGATTATGCTATTAAGAACACTGTGGGTGCTGCAGAGATGCTCAGCAGTTAAGAGCACTTACTATTCTTCCGAAGGACCCAGGTTCAGCTCCCAGCACCCACATGGCATCTAACAACCTCCTGTAAGTCCAGTTCCAGGGGATCCAATACCCAATTCTGGCCTCTTTGGGCATTGCATGCATATGGTGCATTTATATACATGCAGGTAAAACACTCATACGCATAAAAAAAAGAATAAATATGTATTTTTAAAAAATGAACACTGGCTTCTTATTTCACTCAAACAGTTCAGTCAAGTCCATGGGCATCTCCAGCCCCTGCACTCTATGTAATGGGAAGCTTGGCTCTTTCTAGAAATAAAATCAAACACATGAGTATGGTTATATTTACAAAAAGTCATTACATAGATCTAGGTAAAGAGGAGTGGGTATTTCCTGGTGGCCAGGAAAAAGGAAAAAGAAAAGCAACTTCAAAGTGAGCATCAGTTGTCCCTACACCTGAATCTTCTGTCCATCTGCTGCTGTGAACTCTACTTCTCACAGATTTCTTTGAATTGCTTTTCTTCTATTAAGTGGTATATTCCAAGTCATCTCCAAACCTTCTACATCCAAACAAGTCAACTTGTTGGGCGGTGGAGCAGGGCCACCAACAGAAGAGACTTGAGACTTTCTATGAGAAGAGACTGAATTGATGAAGGAAATTGGCATTACATGGGACTCCTGACCGCAGAGCATCTGGTCCCCCAGTCCCTATCTTTAGAATACCCAGTTCTGTATTGGGAGCAGACTTCCCCCTGGCAGAAACAAACTTGCTCCAATAGCTGACACCTCCTGCAACTGCTTCCAAACTTCCCTTTGCAGCTGCCTTCCTAGAGACCCTATAAAACTCTTAGCCTCCCTCTACTCTCTGTGCATAGCTTCCATCCGTGGGAGAGGTTGTTGACCCTTGCTGTGCTAATAAACACAGTCTTGTCTGTTGAGGTCAGACTTGGGTTCTTTCTTTGTCTCCCGTCCCTGTACTCTGTGCTATGGAATCTGACACTTGAGACTTCCTAGGAGGTATTCCACCCTCCTTCATGGGCATTTGTGGTATTATAGCACAATCTTTGTTTCTCTTTGTAGTTCACACTAAGGCTATACTGTATAGGGAGGGCCCCAAGAGAGGCAAGAGAGAGCTTTGCAAGTGAGTTCAGAGGAAAGGTGATCAATTTCTGAGATAGTGGAGACTCGTAAGAATGAGGTAACTATGAGCATGATTTGAAGTATAGAGCTTACAGGTATGTGTATGTGTATGTGAGTGTGTGTGTATGTGTGTGTGTATGTGTGTATGTATGTGAATGTATGGGTGTGTGAGAGTGTATGTGTATGGAGAATGGAGGGTAGTAGGTGTCTTTCCATGGGTCTGTTTCCTCCCTTTACTCTGTGATCATAGGAATGGAACAGGGTCAGAAAACAGCAGAGAAGAATTAACAAGGGACCAGCTTCCTTTATACTCAGATGACAGAGCTTCAGAACTTCACTCTTCAGAACTTCACTCATGAAGACATGACCAAATGCTATACAGTTATGGAAGCTGCTATTGAAGAGCCGTATAATTTATGGAGCCTGGTACAAAATGAAAATATGGCATTCTTGTTCAAAAAGGAAATGAGAAGTACCATAAAAAGCAGTAAAACAATGCTATTGAGATGACTCAGTTGGTATGGTGATTGTCACCCAAAAATGTGGAATCTGAGAACCCATAACAACAGCTGGGTGTGGTGGCACATGCTTGTAACATCAGCACTGGGAGGGCAGCAACAAGCAGATCCTTGAGGCAAACTAGCCAGCCCAGCCAGCCAGGCCTTCTCGATAAGCTCCAGGCAATGAGAGACCCCAAATAAACCGACCAACAAAACAACATCATCAACAACAATGAAACCCCAACTGTGCCTGAAAAATGATACCCAAAGTTGACCTCTGGCCTCCAAATACATGCATACCCACAAAAACATGTATCCACAGAGGTATACACACACACACATGGACACACACACAGACAAGGAGCAAATATAACTTTTTTTTCTATACTCGGCCTTTTGATTTCTCAAAGTATTTTAAATTGCCACATAGTATTATTTTAGGTTTAAAAAAAGTGCTTAAAATTTAAATCATTAGCATGAATTATGTCAATATAAGAGCATTTAACGTCCAAGGGAATCATAAAAGCTACACAATTTGTATTTCATAGTGCATAAATACATATGTTTTCCAATCATACCAGAAGAGTAGAAACAGTGCATGAAATGAACTCAATTTTAATTTCACTTCTTGATAACATTCCTGAGAAGGAAATGTGGGTTGCTCTGTCTTGGTCACCTTTGCCTCCTTTGTCTGTCGTCATTGTCAAGAGAAGTGGCTAAACCAGAGAAGTGACATGAAAAGGAAAGCTTGTGGTAGGTTTCCTTAATGCTCATGCTTCTTATAAAGCCATTGCTTTCTTTCTGGAAGGTAGAAGCAACTTCTAGTCTAAGCAGCAAGCCTTCCCTGCCTTATCATCACATTTTCCCCCAAACCCTTGCTTAAGACCCTCCTTGAACTGTCAAGTACAATGGAGCCTCTGGAAGTCTGCACTCATAGGCATCGCAAAGACTATATGCAAATATGGTAGCAAGGAATGGCAGACACACACGTACTCTGCATCCTGTTGCTTAGGTGCATAGTCCCTTGTCCAGTTGAACTTAACACAAATTCAATTATAAAATTATTAAGACTTTCAAGATGACAACAACAGACCATTGAACCCTTCTGAGTGGATCCTTGTGTGATTACACAGCTCAAAACTACATTCAGACACAGGATTTGGAGCAATGGAGCTGGAACTGAGCTGGAAGCCACTGCCCCTCTCATGGCTTTGGAGAACGCTATGGAAGGTGCTAAGAGAGAACATCAACAGATGGTCCAACACCAGCTTCAAAACCAAACAGCCACATCAATGACCAGCATAGCGCATGACATTGGTACAGTAGTGGCAATTTTATGTTGAGGGCAATCAACAGCTACCTAATTGGACTTGAAACCCTCAATGGGTGACTTAAACTTTCCTCAGTTGGAGGAATCGCATGTGTACTATAAATATAGACATATACACGTGGTTGAAGAGGTCATAGATCTCAGAGAAATCCCCAAGATTGTCATATCCCTAGGCTAATATAATTTCTTACAATGTGAAAAATATTTTTCCTTATGTTTACAGACAAATAACCCAGTCACCACTCATCAAAGAAGCTTCTTTTGCAACAGCTGATGACTATTAAGAGTACCACAATGGGTCACACAGACATTGTCTCTGAATTGCCCAAGCATAAATGGCACATCTACAATCCAACTTCTCTACACCTAAGGTTCTCAGAATATAGAACAAGGGGACACTAATGAATCTCTCAGTTCTCATTAATGAAGTTCCCTTATGCAACAGAAGGCCAAGAACAAAAGAGGTCAAAAATATTCAAATCATAGAGATTAAGAATCTGCAGAATGCTGGTTGTTTAACAGGACTCCTGTATTAAACTTCACCCACCCAGGGTTCAGGGACATTGCAGAAAAGAGGGTGGAAAGACTGTAAGAACCAAGGAGAAGGTGCATGACCATATAGAAATAGGGTCTTACAGGCTCCTGGGACCCTGCTCATTCGAACCTACAGCAATGGGGTCCACATGCACAAGACCCATGCAAACTCAATCAGTCAAAAACCCAGCATAGAACTGGGGCAATGGATAGTTGACTCAATCTTAGATGAAGAAATATTGGCAACTGATTACTGCTGAATGAGGAAGAGCTGATCTTCCTAAAGCGAGGGACTCTAGACAGGTTGACTAGACCTCTGCGGATGAACTTGCACTGAGGAACGCCTAGAGGCACTAACTTGACACAATAGACCTTAACACAAATGACAGAATGTATAAATTCCAATGGGGAAAATATGGGAGAGTGCCAGTGGGGAAGGGGGATAAAGATGATTAAGACTGATTGGGATGTTCTGTATGAAATACACAGAAATTCAATGAAAAAAACTTAAAAGAAAATGGAGTGTCCAGGGTGAAAAGTGGTTTCATCATTTCCTGTCTTCTTTTACGACTAATTTTGGATGAATTAAAGTATTTGTGAAGGTGTTTTTTTTTTCCTGATTACCTTTCCAGGTTTTTTCTTATAATGATGATATAATGATGATAAATATTCTATAATAGCCACAAAGCTGTTGAAATTAGATGCTTACAATATGTACGTCTAGTGTTAATGTCTCGTGTATACTGTTGATTGACTAGTTCAAGATTGTTTCAAATTTAAATAAACCTCTCTAAGGAGTAAAAACAAAAATCATATAAGGCAGGGCTAAGTAGCCACTTTCCCTTTGGCTCTGAGGCCCACACCAGAGCCTGCTACTGTATACCTGGTTAAAAGCTTGTAGCTAGAGAGGTCATAGACCCTTTGGGGAATCTACTACTGATGTTTTACTAAATGGACATGCAGTTAAATTGCTTTTGAATACTTACGTTTCGACCCATAGCCTGGCACAACTCTCAGCCATAGTGAAGCCTCTTTTGGCAGCGAGAAATCATCAAATCAGAGTCATAACTATTTAAAATACTAAGAAAGAGAGACATCTGTGTACTCAGCCCCAACTGAGATAGCTAATCACCCCCTCTGAGATGCAGGGAACATTAAAGAAGAGGAGTGGAAAGACTGTAAGAGCCAGAGAATGGGGAAGAGTGTCATGAAATGCTGTCATCTGGGCATGACATGTATATTGCAATCATAAACACACAACAGCTGTGACCATCAATACAAGATCTACACACAAAAAGACAGGAGATTAAGCAGGGAATTATGGGACTAGCTGAAGAGAGGAAGGTTATCAAGAGGAGTTGGGAGGGATAAAGACAATGGAGGGTGAATATGAACGTAATATATTGTAAACAAATACAAAATTGTCAGAAGTTAAACAAAGCAAAACAATAACAAAAATAGTAAGTCATGGGACTGGAGAAAGGTTAAAACCACTGGCAGTTCTTGCAGGGGACCTGGGTTTGATTCCCAGCACCTACATGGCAGCTAACAACTGTTGGTAACTCCAGATCTAGGGGAATCCAATGTTATTTTCTGACCTCCATGAGGATTGCACAACACAGGTACCATTACATACATATAGGCAATACACTCATACTATATAAGATAAAAATAATTTTAGGAAACCAGTAAGGCCAACCCTGAATAATTGGACCCTAGACTGGCAACCCATTAGATGTTTCCTGAAAGTGAAAACATTGCAAGTTTAAGTTGCTGGTCTCTGTTACACTTTGTTTCCTGACTAACATAAACATGTTCAGCTCTCAAAACACATTGATAGATTGTACAAACAAGAGAGAAAAGTTCTCTATTTAGACAACATTCCCATTGGCTGTCTCCATCTTGATGTTTCACCTCTAACTTAATAGGTCAGACTGAACTCACGTGTGCTGTTACATCAAATGCAACTCAAAAGTAACATTTACTTAGCATTCAACATGCACCAAATATATTATATACTTATTTAATACTTATCATCATCGTTGTTGTTGCCATTTTCCAGAAGAGGAAATGAAAGCCTAAAGGTTCATTTCACTTGCTCAAGCTCATTCTAAGCTGAGCTATGATCCCAATATTTATTTGTTTACTTATTTATTTTTTGAGATAGGATCTCACTATGTAGTCCAGACTGGTCTCAAATTTGTAATCCTCCTGCCTCAGGATCTTGAATGCTTGGATTATAGGCATACACCATCATACCCTCCTATGATCCCAATATTTATAATCACAAAGCCTATGAATTTAATCCTTCCTCTTTAGCCACCATTCCTTTCAGTGATTACAAGATAATTTGTAGAATGACAGCTGGCATAATTGGGAAAAGAAATGTCTTCCTTTTCATAGCAAATCAGCATGTAAGCAAACCCAGAACACTATCATATCACCCTTATCTTAAGAGTCAGTATTTCAGCTTGGAAAAGTTTACTCAGAGCAGTGATCTTTATTCTTTTGGGGGACTATCTGCTGGGAACTGGCTTTTTGAGGGTACTCCACTAGTCATTTCCTTTGTGCCCTGGACTAAAACAAGCAAGCAAACAAATAAAAGACCAAGACAAACAGAAAATAATCTGTAGCAGGATAAAATTGGGAGCTAGACTGTCACAGGGTTTCATAAATACTGTTAGATTTTAGAGCGCAGAGTACAGGAACAGGAGACAAGGAAAGAAACCAAGTCTGACCACAACAGTTGAGAGTGTGCTTATTACACATCAATGGGCAACATCCCACAGGATGGAGGCTGTCCACAGAGTGGAGGGCAGCTCAGGGTTTAGAGGTCTCTAGGAAGGCAGCTGCAAAGGGAAGTTTAGAAGGGGTTACAGGGGGTGGGTGGTCTGAAGACAGCTACTGTAGGAAGTTTATTTCCACCAGGGAGAAGTCTGCTCCTGACATAGAACTCGATGCTCTTAGGGTAGGGGTTGGAGGACCTCTGTGGTCAGGGGTCCCATGTAATACCAATTTCCTTCACCAACATCCTTGGAAACCAACTTAACAAAATGTCATCATTAGCAATCTAATATATTCAAAAGAAGCCAAGAAAATATGTAAACATGTTGGGTTTTCTGATTCTTTTATTTGACTTCTGTGCTTTTTTCTTTTCCTTCTCTCTTCTTTCCTTTTTTGTTTCAAGACAGGGTCTTCCTGTAGCCCCAGCTGGCCTGGAACTCGCTATGTAGACCATGCTGGCCTTCATCTCACAGAGATCCACCTGCCTGATCCACACTGGGATGAAGGTCTGCACCACCACACCCAGCATCTTCCCTCTTTTGTAATTTCAGTGAATCAAGAATGTTTCAATGGAACATAAACCAGATTGAAGAAATAAAGACTGCTGTACCAAGCCTGGTGGTATAATAGTGTATATTAAGGTCTGAACCAAACTGTTGATTTAAAAATATGTTTTTACTTATTCTTTGAGCATTTCATAAACGTATATAATGCAAAGATCATCAGTGCTTCCTCTATGCACATGGGTGTGGGGACATCTACTGGAACATGGACAACCTACAGGTGGCCACATCCCCAAAGAGAAATGAGTCTCCCTTTCCTAACAGCGGTCAACTGCCAATAGTTTCTCAGTTAAAGGTAGGGCCCTGTGAGCCTCTCCGCCATTTGCAGTGGAATTTTGGCTTGATCCTGTACAGGTCTGTCCTAGTTTGCTTCTCCATTACTGTGACAAACACTCTGACCAATACCAACTTGGGGAGGAAAGGGTTTATTTTGCTTACATCTCCTGGGTCACACAGTTCATCAGGGAGCTCAGGGTAGGAACTCAGGGCAGGAACCTGGAGACAGGAGCTGGAGCACAGGCCATGGTGGAACACTACTTACTAGCTTGCTTCCCCTGGCCCATGCTCAGCCAGCTTTCTTATACAACAGACAACCACCTGCCCAGGGATAGCACTGCCCACAGTGGGTTGAGCCCACCTATAGTACTCTGTGACAATCAAGAAAATAGCCCACAGACATGGCCACAGGCCAGTGCAATGGAGGCAATTCCCCAACTGAAGCTCCCTCAACCCAAGTGTGTCAGGTTGACACCAAAGCTATCCAGCACGAGGTCTTATGCAGGTAACCACAGTTTCTGTGAGTTTATGAGTGCAGTGGCCATGTTATATTCAGAAGAAAGCATTTCACAGCTCTCCTCCCCATCCTCCAGTTCTTACATTCTTTCCGTGCCCTATTCTATGATACTCCTTGATTCTTGGTGGTAGGGTTGATGTAGGGTCCCATTTAGAGTTGATCATTCACAGTCACTTATTCTCAGCACTTATTCTCAGTCTGGATTTACCAATAACCACTGTAAAAAGAAGCTTCTCTGACTATGGTTGGCCACAGCACAAACCTGTGGGTTTAAACATGCGTATTTAGAAGGCAAGCTGACAGACGGATCATTTAGAAAAACAATAGTAGGATATTAAGGCCTATGACTTCCCAAGTCATGGGCTTTTGACCAGGTTTACAATACCAGGTATGAATTCCCTCCTGTGGAGCAAACCTCAGTCAGAAAGCAACTGGAAGGGCTGAAGAGATGACTCTGTGGTTAAGAGCCCTCTTGCAGAAGACTTGAGTTTAGTTCCCAGAACCCACCTGGCAGTCAACAACTGTCCATAACTCCAGTTCCAAGGGACCTGATGCCCTCTTCTGGTCTCTCTTGGCATTGCATGCATGTGGTGTGCTTATAATATGGAGGCAAAATGCTTACGTACATAAAATCAAAATAAATGAATCAAAAATATTTTTAGGAAAGCAGTTGGATACCTCCACAACATTCATGCCACTATTGCGCCAGTGGGCACATCTTGCTTGGAAGGAAAGTATTGTAGAATACAAGGTCCAGTGCTGAGCAAGACCATTGATGACTTTCCTCTACAAGTGGGCTGCATGGCACTTTCTGGCACTATGAAAGCTAGTCAGCAGGAAGGAAGTTTTCTGGACAGTTCCAGATTGAGTTCTCTATATCCTATAACTAAAGCGTATGTTATCTTTATCAATAGAGTCTTGGCATCTAGTTATGATGGGCAACCAAGAGCAATAGCGTTGGCCTGTGCTGTTTGGTAGGTTCCAGGGTCTTTGTGACCAATAATTCACATGCAGGCACCTATGCCTGATGCCTGGCACTGAGTCTTCTGTTTAATAACCGTGTCCTTTGGAATCATTAAGTGCTGATTTTAAGAATGTATGTGGTGTGCATGCATGGTGTGTATGAGAGACGAGAGAGAGAGAGAGAGAGAGTCTGAAATTGATGTACAGTATATTGCTTGATTACTCTTTATTTATTGAGACAGGATCATTCACTGAACTTGGCACCTGAACCTGGATTCTGAACCTGAAGCCTGTTGCCTCCACTGATTTGGCCCTGGGGTGAGGCAGAAGATCATGGAGATAGGACACTGTAGCAGAGAAGGCCATTCATATCATGGTATCCAGAAAGCAAAAGACAAATAGAAGGAGCTGGGATCAAGATATACACCCTTTTAGAGTACATAATGGTTCAGTTCCTAGCACCCATGTTTGGTGGCTTACAACTGCCCTAATTCCAGTTTCAGGAGATCCAATGCCTCCGATCTCCATAGCAACCTACACTCATGTACACACACCCACATGCAGACACACACATCATTAAACATAACAATAAAAGATATGAATACTTCACCCACTTTAAACTATTAACTAATTAGAATTGCTCTGAGAGAGGCTTGGGTACTGGCATGTTTCAGAGTTCCCCCACATGCTTATAATGTAAGCCAGTGTTGCTATGTTGGGTTTTACAACCAGTGATCATTTTTATAAATCAGGAAGAAGACCAAGCTAGAGAAGATGATCTTCATTTTGCCAAGTTACATGAATGTGTATTCGTATAAATAGGCTATTGCAAGCAAGCTAAGGCAGGAGGTAGCAAAAAAAATCCAAAGAAAAGACTAAAGTGACCTAACTTATCATGAAAATCAAAGTCAGGGAAACTTGGCTTTCTTTCTTCATTCTCTTAGATCCAGGCTGTATGCCCCGAGCATCTAACCAAACACCTATTTGAATGTCAGTTCTTCCTCTAGGAAATGAAGGCAAAGATATCTACCTCCATTGATTTGTGGGAACTAAGTCCACAAAGACTATGTAAGTTATTAGCTATAACATGGATGGAGGGAAAACTAGAAGAGGCTGGAGAAAATAAGGGAGCAGTGCAAGATAAAACACGGCCATTCCTTAAACAGCTGATAAGACCCTCCAAGCACCAGGTGACATTTACATTTATGGATTGAGGAGATGGAAAGACAGTTTTGTCATCCTAAAGCAGCTCACACGAGTCAGAAAGTGGTAAACTGCAGTATGTCGTACCATTTGGTGGTTGGTATAAGTCTGCAAAGAGGTTGTATCCGATGCCTCCCCTAAAGAGGGGGAAACAGCAGGAGCACCCAGAGCTGCTGGACTGGAGCTGTGTGGCTGTGTGCTCTGACCTCTAGGGGGAGCTCAAAGCTTTCCCCTCTGACATCTAGAAGGAGTCAGTACTTCAGAGCAGACACACCTTAAGCAGAACTGGCTAAAATTTAACCCAGATGTCTCCTGGTTTGGATAATCTTTTCTTTCAGATGTTTCCTCTTGAATTGCTTCCTTCTTTGCGCTTTTTCAGCTGGGAGTGTAGGAGGGCTCTGGGTCTCCCTCCTCCTTGAGAAAGTTGCTGTTTCTAACTTAGAAAACTAAGCAAGAGTAGAAGCCCCTTGAGCAGAGAAAGGGCTCACTCATGTAGGATAATTATTCCAATCTAGCTCATAAGGATAGATGACATTGTGATTTGGGGTGATTTTTTTCATAGCTTCATCTGTGTAAATACTGTAAATACTCTGAATGATGGTGTTTGCCAAGATACTAAAAGGAAGTGGCAGGATGGAGTTCAGCCCTCTTCTTAGTTGTTCCCTCCTAGGACTACATTGCAGTGGGAAGGGACTGCCCATTTTCTCAAACCAATCCTATTAACATTATACCGTACAGAAATTCCCGGGAACCTGTGGCAAGTGGTTGGCCTCCTACCTTGATTTCTAGCACAAACTAGTTTCCTTCACTTTTATATTCTGTGGTTGTGACTGGGGAAATCTTGGTGTTTGCAGTGATGGAGGCCTGGTGATCATGCTGATGTCAACTTTCATCCAGATGTTTCCTTCTGAGCCTCCTTAGAGGGTTCAGTGCATTTTCACCATCACACTTAACATGTAATGAAAGAGATTCCTTTGCCTACCTCATCATCACTTTTCATTATCCTCCAGCTATACTGAACTTCTTATACTCTAAATAGGCTAGCACTGTCTACTCATGACTCCCACAGGTTGATAGTCATCTTGCTGAGAACCTATGGTTCACTCAGCTATATCATTATGGCTCTACTTAATTCACTTCAAAGACCCCTTCACAATACCGCATGCCTTCTACATATTTCAAGAGACTTGCCTTTTTAAAATAGCACTTTTCACCAGATGAATCCATCTTACTTTTAAGTTTGCATACTTTCCAAAATCTGTGCTTCTTGTCTTAGCTCTGCCAGATCAAGGACCCTCATCTGTCTTGTTATTTGCTCTATCTTGAGAACAGTACTGGATGCTCAGTATATTGTTGTTGAGTGAACGGATACATAATTGAAAACTAATTTACGTCTTAAGAGTTAATCTGGAGTCTGGCTACAATCTCAGCATCATGGATTCTATTGGGTTTGAGGGGAAGGAAAAAAAAAAGAGCCAATGAAGCTGAATGTGAAGTCTTGATTTTAGCCTACTCCTTTTTTGATTATGATTATAATTTATTTCAATGGCACATTAGAAATGAAAATGAACTTAAGAACTGTAAAAGCATGCAACTTCATGAGCATTATGAGGCAACTGAGGTTCCTAATTGTGGGTTAAAGTTGGATTACCTGTAGCAGGTAAAGGAACCACATGCACAAAGTCCAGTAATGATGAGATGTTCAACACTAGTGAGAAGTTTAAAAACAAATTGAAGGAATATTGGCTACTGCTGATCTCTTAGTCAGGTAATATGGATGGAGAGCCTAAAGTCTCTGCAAACACACAGATTTACAAAAACAAACAAGCCTAAAACCAAGCCTCTCAGGCAATGTTGAAGTTTGCCTTTGAAAGGACCCTGATTTTGTGAACTTTGAACCCTTTCTCCTGACAATGAGTTTCTTTTGATGAAAGAGTATGTTTTTTTCCTTCAGTATTAGCTTTCTTCAGTTATGTTCTGTAAAAACTTCTTCATTTATGACAAGTCTAGCTTCTCATTCATCTGGACTCAAAGAAAGATCAAAGCTCCTGCAATGATGCCACCAGGCTGAGATAGCTACTACTCACTTGGGATCAGGTTTGTATTGCTGCTTCTTTAAGGGAAATCCTTGAGACTAACTGAGAGGCTGAGACATCACTCGGACACTGTGAACTTATAAAAGCTGGTCCTGTTCACTTCTTCTCACAGTGCTAAGATAATTACTACAAGAAGTATGCTAAAACATGCCTTTGAGCATTTTTGAAACTGGAATTTATCTTATGATTAATATACTTTTAATATATCTCCTTTGCTTTTATCCCCATGTAGATCTGTTAAGCAGAGCTAAGAACATGATCTTTTATTAACTGGGAGCACTTCAATTAAAAGAGATAGTATATTTATAAAATTCCTCATTAATAGACTCTTATAACCTTACGATATAATAGCTAGTGGGCATTAAAAATCATCTGATCCAGTGGATTTTAAGACTTTTCCTTTTTTTTCTAAATATGGACCTTTTGTGAAAGAAATCTTTAGAAAACTATTAACTAACCAACAGATATAATCATGGTATCTTTACTTTGCTCACCTGAACTTTTAAGAGCGCTTCAAACAAATTGTTTGAAATTTTGTGAAATGATAGAAGGCAGGCTTTTTTTTTTGCTGGTGCAAAAACCACTATATAAAAATCTTATTAAACAACTTTATGAGAAATAACATCTATAATAAACTTCACACATGTGAGATATAATCTTTGGTAAGTTTTGCCCCATGGATGCAATCATTGCAATCAAGAATTGGACATATCAGTTGTCTTTACGATTTTCCTAATGTATTCTTTTTGCTTTGCTTTTTTGAGACAGGGTCTCTCTATAGCCCCAGCTGGTTTGGAACTCAGCATGTAGACCAGGCTGGCCTCTATCTCACAGAGATCTGCCTGCCTCTGTCTCTGGAGTGCTAGGATTAAAGACATGCCCCACCAAGCCCAGCTCAGCCTTAATATACCCGTAGCTCTCCTCACTCCACAATATCCTCATCTCCACACAACTAATTTACACTCTGTCACTGTAGCGCTTAATTTGCATTTTCTGGAATTTTACATCCATGACTTCACACAATTTGAACTCTTTGTTTTCCTTCACTCAGCAAACTTATTTTGAGATCTAGCCGATATGTCCATAGCATTGTGGGCATCAATGGCTCATTCCCTTTCGTGTCTGAATAGTATTTCATTGTGTGGCTAATCTTCCGTCATACCTTGCCCCACTTCCAGTTTCTCTCTCTGCTTCCTGCCCACGTTTGAAGATGGGAGTGCTCAGTTTTCAGCTCTAGCCACCTCTCAGGTCTGCCTCCCCATTATGATGAACTCTGATCCCTCTAGACCATAAACCCAAAGAAATTTCCTTCTATAAATTGCCTTGGTATCACAGCAAAAGAAAAGTAACTAATTATCTATCTATCTATCTATCTATCTATCTATCTATCTATCTATCTGTCATCTATGTCCATCCCTCCTTCCCTTCATCCATCTACCTCCCATATATAGATATATTTATCCTCCCATCCATGCATAGATTTATCAATTCATCATTCACTTGCAATCCAGTATTCACTTGTCCATCCATCCAGTCATTAACATATTTTTAAGTTCCACAGACTAGATGATTAGTTTATTGTATAGCAATTAACAAACCAAACACAAATGTGTGAGAGAGGACGGTACAAGAGGGACAGCAGACGTGAATTTATAATGAATATATCTCTATCTATACTGAACCCACTATAGGGATTAGAACTAAAAATAGAGCTCATTCATGAGAAAGTCTGGAGTATAGTAGTACTGATTTGAAAACTAGGCAACAAATTGGTGCAGCAGTCTGAAAGAGTTTCAGTGTTTTCACTCTTCCTTAGGACTAGTAGTGACCTGTAAAGTCAGAATTCGTACTCATCAAAAATCTCTTTTCTTCCAAATGGAAGACCTTTTGCACTTTGGGGCCCTCTGGCAGTCATGTGGGGGCAAAGTGATTAGTTATTTTGCTGTTTGCAGTCTGAAACAAAGAGTGGATTATCTTTTTTAGCCCTGTTTAGTTGACTATGAAGGCTCCATGTTCCTGATAAGACAGTTGGAATATAGTGGAAGGAAGATCCCTCAGCCTAAAGTGATGGGTCATTACACAGAAAATACCTGTTGTAAAGTCATGTAGATCTCTATTAGAATTATGGCCCTGGGAAGTAAACTTTTCTATATTAAGCCACTGAAATGTTGGCATCTGACTATGATATACCATAGTCTAGCTTGGTCTGGAAAACTGATAACTGGAGAGAAACTGAAAGACAGTTCTTTTGGCATAAGCACCGAGATTCTCAAAAGGGTTACCATAAGCAGAGGCGAGAAAAGGGGCCCTGTAAGCTTACTTTGTAGGCCGAGTGAAGTCAGAGCAAGATAGAAAATATATACCAGATGCTATATAATGATTACAGCCTGGAAGCTTTTTTTATGAATACAAAGATGGTAAGTACCTTTTGCACACTCCCAAAAGTATTTGAGTAGGATTTGAAGGGTTTGGGTGCTACCCAAGGTAAATTATCTTTAAAACAATAAAATTCTGTTGAAGGCAGGGGTTTATATAGGGAGGCCTGTCTGGCCGTTACTGAAGGCAGGAAAGCTCAAGGCGGGGTCTTTTAGGTAAAGGCGGGCAAAGGTGGGCAAAGGGAAAGTTAAGCAAGAATTAAGGAATGAGGAAACGAAACCTAAGACCTGACTTTGGTGCTCTTTAAGGGGCCTGGGACATAGCCTCAAGGCAAAGCAGGCCAGACACCTGCCATCCTTTGAGGGTCTCTAGGGTCACATTGTCTGCTCGGTGCTTTTGCAATAGGCCTAGACCCCACACTGATACATGTGAGGATGGAGCATTCACAGAGAAAGTCTCCTTACGGCTATCTTTCACCATATGGTATGGGATAGTGTGTCTTCTTGCTGTCAGTGGCTGCGTGGCAACCAGTGCCCTCCACATTTGCCTCTGAAGTGGATAAAAGAAAGGATAAGGTGGAGATGTTTAATTTCTGTTTTTGACAGTTGACAGCATGAAAGGCAAAGAGCACACACTAGGTCTGTGCTAAACAGCCCCTGCTGAGATCCAAAAACCTGCAGCCCCCAGGAAGGGCTGGACAGCAAAGAGGAAGAAAACAAGCTCAAAGGAAGCTGAGGATAAAAGATGCTGTGTTTGGTGCCCAGTTTACCAGGTCAGATAGAACCATGTTCACCAGAGTTAAAATAGAAGTCGATTCCGCAGGGGCCATGCGGCTGGGATGGGGCTTTAGTGGCTTTGCTGGCCCCATGGTTGTGATCTTTATGAGGTCGGAGAGACTTTGGCAAGCCTGATTGACCTAGACCAGCATATGAACTAAATTTGTATGGTGCTTAAGCACCTTGGAGGAGATGAGAAAAGGAGAAAACAGACAATCCTGTCCCAGATCCTGGGAAGCACATGTGACAAGATTTATGCTGAGCTGGGATTCCTGGGAAAAAACTGATAGAAAGTCAAATACTGTGTTTGTGAGTTTTTGAAAGGTTTTAAAGCCTCAACAGAAGTTTGCCAAAGGATTAAAAAAAGAAGTGACAGGCAAGGAGGTAAAAGTGGTCCCCACTCTACCTCCTGACGCAAAGGAAAGAGATGTCCTGGGGTGGGAACCACCCAAGATGCTCCTCCGACAGGGTGACCGAGATTACCTGCAAGTGAGGACATTCATGGCGATCAGAGGCCTCCCATTGAAATATGGATTCATTGATCCCCTATTAATGTGTAAAATATTTTCTGTGGATACATAAGCAGAGCGTGCCTTAATTCAGGGCAACCTCCCAAAGCACCAGAACAATGAGCAGCAGTAGGTGGAGAGAAAACTGTACAGGCAAAAAGATCAAGCTTCTTCTAGAAGTGGGCAATTATCCCCTAGGAACAAACTACATTTTCTTCTGAAATAAAAAGTGCTGGGTGTGTAAGTCATTCTCTTAGCTTGGGACTCTCACAGCAGCTGGGGGCGAGTGAGGGAGCACAAACGGAAGAGGCAGTAGCAACAAGCTGCACTGCAGTTCGGGCCAAGAGTCTACAAGACCCAGCCTGAGGTTCAGTCAGGCAGGTGGACACAGCCATTCTCCCTTGACTCTGGACTAAACCAAACAGCTTGAGCTGGCCCCACCAAGCCCATGGGGGTATGGAAGAGCCCCCCATGGAGGTGCCCTAGGATGAGGAAGGCAGACAGATTAGACAAGCCATAGGATCTTTTTGTGTCCTGTTGTATTTTGTTAGTGTGTTTTTAGCATCCATTTGGCTGCTAGATCCCAAGACCAATTTGCTTCCACATAGAAGGGTTAACAGGTGGACCTTCAGAATACCTTCCCAAAGTTACCTTTACAGTCCCACTATTTGTCATGGGATGGTAGCCTAGGACTTTGCTTTGTTGTCCTGCCGGTTCCCTTTTAAAAAGTTTCACTTCATATATGACATAATGTTAACAACCTATGATTTGCTTTCAGAGATTTAGAAAATCACTTAAAAGACATACAGGGGCACATAAAGGAGGGAGGATGGAAGATCAGTCCACACAAGGTGCAACTACCAGGTGCAGCTGTAAAATTCTTGGGAGTATTATGACTTGGTAAGACATGTATGATACTTGAGAACATTATTTGGAAAATTCTTCAATCCTGTGCCTGCAAATCTGAAGGCACCGTGGAATCCTTGGGGCTCATGCAACACTGGCAGATTTCCATGCCCTATCTTGCCCAAGTTGCCCATCCTCTGTATAACTTGGTAAAGATGCATGCCATATGGAATTCAGACAGTAAGTCTCAAAAGGCTTGTGAGGGGGCTAAGACTCTTGTGGGACAGACTAAACAGTAGCATGCCGTGTGGCCCCAGTGGGGGCAACAGATGTGGACAGGACACATACATACGTCAACTTGCTCCATAAGGGACTGGTAATTAAACTATATAGGGCTTGTGCCTGTCCCTGGAGGACGAACATACGCCCTCATGTGTGTGAACACAGCCATAGGCTTCTTACAAGCATTTCCATTCAAATGAATGGCAGGATGACACCATCAGGAGTCTCACCTACCTCTGTGTTATGTATGGGCACCCACCGAGAGGTGACAGACAGCTGTAACCATTTCACAAACACCGATGTGCAGAACTGGGCTGAATACAACCAAGTACAGTGATACCTCCACCCACCATACAATCCGACTGGGGCTGGGTTAAATTTGTGATGGGTAATTAGAACAAGAGCTAAAGCGTTTAAGTACAGGACACATCCTGCACAGATGGAAAAGTGCTCTCCAAGGAGCCCATGGGGTTGTTAAACGAAATCCCCAAGGCCAGAGGTGGGCTATTTCCCTATAAGCTGTTGGCCAGAGAGGCCCCTTGAGGTCCTACAAACCGTAAAAGCTATTGCCACTGCTGTTGGTTACAGACTGGACAGTAAGCTTTTACTGCTGAAGATATTTCATGCTTAGGTTTTAGAATGTGGAGAGATAAAGTTGGGACTGAGCTGGAAGTTCCCTCCTTACTGGCTGGCTTTCATAGTGCCAGAAGGTGCTACGTGGGCTGCTGTGGGAGTACAGTCCTCCTCACTTACAGACCTTGCATGCTACAGTGTGGGAATGCCAGGCAGGACAGGCCTGCTTGTGCAAGAGTGGCGCGACCATTGTGGTGGTTTGAATGAGAAAGTCCCCCAAAGGCTGTAAGTGTTGGGATATTTTGTCCTCAGTTGGTGGTGCTGTTTTGGGAAGTCTTAGAAGGTGTGTCCATGCTGGAGGAAGCACGTCACTGGGGGCGGGCTTAGAGAGTTCTTAAGTCTCACTGGATCTCCAGTCACTCTCTGCTTCCTGTGCCTGCCTGAAGACGTGAGCACTTAGCTTCTGCATCTATTCTAGCCACCTCTGCTGCCATGTTATCCCACCACAATGGACCCGGGCCCCTTTGGAACTGTCAGCTAAATAAATGCTTCCTTTTATAAGTTCCCTTGGTCAGTGTTTCTATCACAGTAATAGAAAGCAAACTAATACAACCATCATGGTACAATCAACAGCTTTCTGACTGGACTTAAGGCTCTCTCCACAAGAGGTAATTCATGACTGGTACTGGAAGCCAAGACAAAAACCTGTGACGAAGGAGTTCATAGGCTCCGGTGCGGAAGCCACTGCTGTTGCATTATTAAATGGGTGTGACATGCCTGTCAAACTGTCTTCTAAACATTTGTGCTTATGACCAAAGATCTCTGATGCTGTCAGCTGCCACTGATCATGGAAGGACACTTCCACAGAGTCTCATTACCACCGATGAAGCTTCTCGGCACAAGTGGCGGTTTTTGTGGCAGGCTTGCCCAATGTTTAACTACAGATGGACATCTATATCATCCCGTCCAAGGCTCAGAGAACATTGTAGAAGAGAGGGTTGGTGAGAATCTAAGAGTCAAAAGAATAGAATGTCATATCACAGTTTCCTCTGGACTGAAACTTTCCCTCTAGAGGACGGAGGCTCATGAGACTCAGGAGGTAAACAAATTTCACACATCTGGGAAAGCTGAACCTGAAGGACTCACTAGGGCCACTCGCTAGACAGAAGCAATGAACAGCTGCTCGGGGCCGGGGGAGACTGACCAGCCCAGCTGCTGAGGATGTCTCAGGCCCGTTGAGAAGCTTGCAAGTCTTGCAGAGAGTTCTAGGGATGTAGTTTTTGCGAGTTACCACTCCAGTTGAGGTGGGCTTTTTGGTGATGTGGTGGTTTTTGAATCATCCCTGCTCCTCCTGTTAGTAACCCCAATAAAAAGTCATTGGTTCACCAACTTGACTTTGGTGCAAGTTTTAGTTAGTTCTCTCTCTCTCTCTCTCTCTCTCTCTCTCTCTCTCTCTCTCTCTGTATGTGTCTTCTGCGGAAAAGTCACACAACAAATGCCAACTCAGTAACTGAACTACTGAATCATTGTTGGTCATCACTGCAATTAATGGGATTGTCCTAATTTCTTCACTTACAACCTATAAAAGAAATAAAAAAAAATAATGAATCCCCAAAATAGCACTTTGGAGAAATACCTCAGAGTTCAAAAGCAAGTGATGAATTTAGCAAGAAGAACCAAGGAACAGAGGGCATAAATAGGTAGGATACAGATGTTGCTGTATCTTCCTGGTGTTGCAATGCAAATTACCTATAAGCACATCCTCAGCCTGCTTAGTGCCTCCAGACCAAGAGGTATTAGTACAGAGTGAAGTGGTGGTCACTACACTGCACCGAGTATCTATCAGTGAGGACAGAGATGGTCTGGTGGCCCCTAATTTATGTTTATTCAAGACCAGTGTAAATCTTGACATTCAGTGGCCTGTGACCATGGGTTCTTGTACAGTCAGTAGCCGGGGCTTGTGAATGAATGTCTACCTTCAAACTTCATAACCGTGTGTGTATATGGTTGTGATGATGGGAATGCCATTTGTGACATCAGAGAAGTCCATCATAAAAGAGAGTGATAAGATAAGCATGGTGGCATAGGCCTGTGATGCCAGCACTCAGTGGGAAGAAGCAAGAGGATCATGAGTTTGAGGACAATCTGGGCTACATATCATGACCCTGTCTCAAAAATCCAAACCAAAACAAACAACAACAACAGCACAGAAAAGAGAATGATAAAAGTCTTCTCAGGAAGGCTGAGCAGAACGTGTTTTTTTATTTCAACTGCTGTATTGGTATAGACACACTCAGGGCTTCTTTAGTCTGACTATAATTTAAACGCTGAAAGGCGAGATGGCTGTAGACATCCACCCTCCTGATAAGCTGTGCACCTTGACAGGAGATAAACACATTGGTGCTCCTACAGTTTCTCACTCAGGATGTAAATGAGCCTTCAGCGTTGGTGTGAAGCTGTTATCTGCCTGTTCAGCTGTCCAGACATGCTTAACATCTCTGGGTCTTAAACCTTACATTCTTCCTCAGTGTTTGTAAGCAGATCTCAAGACAGGGGAAAGTTTAAAAGCAAACATGATGTGGCATCAGAACAAACTGGACAACAGCTTAAACTCTATCTAATCTCATGGAGACTCCTGGTTGTGGTATTTTGAATAAGAATCCTCCCCCATAAGCTCCGAGTTTTTAGACATTTTGTCCCCAGTTGGTGGCATTGTTTTGGGAGGCTTTAAGTGGTGTGGTCATGCTGGAGGAAGCACTTCACTGGGGATGGGATTTAAGAGTTCTTAAGCCTTGCTAGATTTCCAGTCACTGGCTGTTTCCTGCATCTGCTTGAAGACGTACGTACTTAGCTTTCTGCCTCTGCTCTGGTCACCTCCTGCCATCATTTCTCCCCACTAATGGACTCTAACCCCTCTGGAACCTCTAAAACGTGGAACCATAAGCACAAATAAACTCTTCTCTCTCTCAGGTCCCTTGGTCACAGTGTTTTATTACAGCAACAGAAAAGTAACTAATATTCTGGTCACTAGTTTAAATAACTATTACCCAAAGATATCAATTTGTAAGGTTTGAGAAAAGGGATTTTCAGAGAGTAGTCAGTCTTGGAATAAGTTCAACAGGAGTCTCAGTTCATTTCCAAAGTGAACAACTATTTTTTGTTTAATTGGAGGTGGGGCCAGATAAGAGCTGAGGTACTCATCCTTAGATGCCCTGATGAAAAGTCAGACTCAGTTTCTAGTAGTGCTTGGTCTCAGCCAGCTACTATGCAGGTGTCAGCTTCATACCTCTTGACTGCTTTAAATAGTATAACTAATCTCTACTCAGAAGGTGCTAGTGTGGATTAGGGGGAGGGCTCAGTTGATACAGTGCTTGCCACACAAGCTTGAGAGCCTGAGTTTGCTGGCTGGCTAGCCAGTCTAGTCAAATTGGTGAGCTTTGTGTTCAGAGATCTTGTCTCAAAAAATAAGGTGGAGAGTAATTGAGAAAGATACCCAATGTCAACCTCTGGCCTCCACACAAATGTGCACACATATGAACACAAATATACACACAAAAAAAATACACACAGAGAAACAGACATATACACACACACAGAGTCACTGGAGGTCTACGTGTTTAATATGAAAGGTCAAATGGTATCTTTCAAATGTCTTTTATAGGCTAAGCATTTACTGTGTATTTTACTGTGAAGCAGCATTTTACAGGTGAAGAAATGAGAGACCCAGTATTGTTAAATGATTTGCCTAAGGTAACATTGTGAGGCCTGTAAGAAGGCTGAACTAAAAGTTTGAAGTTGCGGCTGGAGAGTTAGCTCACTCAGGAAACTGCTTGCTATGGGACCCTGAAGACATGAATTCAATTCATGGGACCCAAATATAAAAAGCCAGGCATGGGGGCACGTTCTTGCAATCCTAGTACAAGAGAAACAGAGACAGATGGGTTCTCAGGGAGCCCTGGTCATCCAGCCCTGCCTATCTGGTAAGCTCCAGGTCAGTGAGGGAACTTGTTCCCCCTCCAAAAGTGGACAGCACTCAAGTAATGACAACTGAGGTTGTTTCTGGCCTACAAATGCATTCACACTCACGGGTGTCTGTGTCTGTGTGTGGACACGCACACACAGACACAGACACAGACACACACACACACACACACACATACAGAGTTCAGGTCTTCTGACTTTACATTCCATGCCTTTTCTTCTAGACCAAATGCTACCAGAAAAAAAAAAAAAAAGAAAGAAAGAAATGAGTGAGTCACCAGCCAGCAAAGTTAGGGAGAAGGATGCACGACTAACCAAGCTCATTACTCTGTATCTGAAATGCTCATCTGCCCAAGAATCAGAATATGACAGAAATGTTAAACATTAAATCAGTATGTAATATAAGCAACTGGTAATTCAGAACGCACATGCAGATTTTGCTGTGGTTTAAAGTTCTCACTAAAAATATCAGCTCCAAGTACACAACAGATATGTGGGGAAAGAAGATGTCACAGATCATCTGCTCCAAGAAGCCAGGCACAGCACAGCTTTTACACTTTTATTACACCAGGATAAGGAAAACAAATAGAACATATCAACAGGGCCCTGCCTCTTCGGGCATATATTCTAAATACACATCCATTCTCCTAGCTCATGAGAAGGAAATGCATCCAAACGCATCTCACTGTTCACCAAATTCTACCCTTACAATCCTAACACAAAATCTTAAACCACTGTGCACGAGATTTTTGGCAGTTACAAGCTCTATCGCAAGGCAGAGCTTAAAAACAACGGGAGGATACAAGTGGCATTTACATGCACCCTCACTGGGTGGGGCGGACTGCGTGAGGCAGTGTGGCTGTGTGGAGGGACAGAAGTCCAGTCCTCTGGCAAACTGCTGCTCCTGCTGGGGGCATTTCCAGTCAAGGCTCTTGACATATGCGATTCCTCAGCTGTCCCAGTGCCTTTTACACCTAGCAACATGAAACAATAGAATATTTGCAAGCAAACATGTCTAAATAAAGAGTTCAGTATGTGATTCTCCAGGAAGTGGCCAATTACAGAAAGGCATTACTTGGCAACTCTAGAGTAGACTGGGGTGAAAGTTGTACCGGAGGCTGGAGAAGAGCCCAATGTGTTTCACAAGGTTGGGCTCCACCACGTAGGCTCGCTCCCCCTTGGCTCTTAACAGTGAGTACAGTGCCATGTCCTTGCCAAAGCCCTTGTGGCAATATACCTGGGACAGGTAGGTGAGGGTCCGGCGGGCCGCAGGGGCAGGGAAGAGCATGGCTGGGGTACAACACTGAGAGGCAGGAACCACACTATACAAGGAGGGACTCAGGCGTCGCAGTTCCAGGAAATAGTGGCGGCCCACCAGCTCCACCAGCCCCATGCTATAGAGAGAGAAGAAGAGCATGACAGGCCAGCTAAAGCCTGGACGGCAGGCAAACCTCATATATATCCAGGTTAGCACAGGCCCCAGCAACATGCCCACACCAACCCACTCCAGGATCCTCATGGGCTCCGGGTTGATGTAGTGCTGTAACCTCTCGGGGTGATAGAGCTTTAGATACAGGGCATCTCGCAGGTGCGGCTCAGAAAAGCGAGCCCTCAGAAGGTGCTCCAGCACAGGGAAGATCTGCTCTTCCGGAATGGCGTCATCTTCCACCATCAGGACGTAGTCTGGGTTGTAGGTCTGCAGCGACGACTCCAGGCAATAGACATAGTCCTGCTTCTCCTTCTCGAACGAGTTGGTTGAAGGGTCATCACCATAATCATCCTCGGTGCCCTCGTAGCGGTTGGCCACAGGGACATACTTGGAGAGCAGCTTGGCATCGAAATGGCTCACACTCCGTTCTACATTGCACAGGAAGAGCTGGTGTCCCTCACACTGGGGGCCACACTGCTGCAGAAGCCGGTGAAACTGGGACACCACCTGCAAGACGTAGTGGAAGCCAGGCTGCCTGTCCACAGTGATGATGGTGATCACCAGCCAGGGGCGAGGGGTGGCCTGCCAGACGATAGGCACCGAGCCGTTGGCGGAGGGCAGCTCCTCAAAGTAATGCAGGGCGGCCTCCCCCTCCTTCAGACTTTGCTGCAGGAACTCCTGGCTCATCTGATTTAGATGCCAATGGCGCAAATAGAAGTAGGAGTGAAGGAGTCGGTGACAGGCCAGGGGCGCCAGGAGGCCAAATGTCACCACAGTTAGGATGAAGAGCTGGACCGCGGTGCTGCCCCAGGAGAGTCGCCGCAGCCTCCGGAGAAGCATGGCGGCTGGAGAGGTTGACGTACTCATGAGGTCAACTTTTGGTCATGTCTTGTCCCAAGAACAAAGCATCCTGGAGGGCAGGCCAGAACCATGCAAGTCAAACCTAAAGAGAAAACGGAGACACGGAAAACAGAGCTTTAAAAAAATTCCCAACAACGAAGCCAAGCGGCACACATCACATCAGAAATTCCAGTTCAAGGCTGTGTAAATGCTAGAGACTTGAAAGAATCTTCTGCAATGAGTTTTTCTTAGTATCTTTCAGTGAGCTCTGGGATGCTCTTATTAGTTCTATGAACAGGAACATCTCAGGGCATTCAATCGAAACTTCATGCTTAAAGGTGCACTGTCAGCTTGACTCTGTGGCAGAAAATCACCAGTAGTTACTAAATCATTGTTGCTATTTGCTAGCTCTGTAGAACACACAAAACTTAAAGCTTGACAAAGAAGAAATCCAAGTAGTTAGGGCAAGCTCAGCCTAGTGCACAGTACTTGTTGACTGTGTGATTTCTGCATATCCCAAAGGAGAACAGAAATACTTAGGATTCTCTGTTGTTTAATTTCATCTTTGATTTCTCTACTCTCAGTTAATCTAATCACTTAATGCTGATTGTACTCATATTTTATTTTTCAGGTTTATTATTATTTATTTTATTTTTTATGTGAATGCATGTTTTGCCTGTAGGTTTATAGGTGCATCCATTCCATGCAAAGCCCACAGAGGAAAGAAGAGAGCATCAGATCCCCTGGAACTGGAGGTATGGATGGTTGTTAGCTGCCATGTGGGTGCTGGACTCGATCCTGGGTCCTCTGGAAGCACAAACAGTGCTCTTAACCACTGAGCCATCTCTTCAGCCCCTTAAATTTATTTTTAATTTTAAAAATTCTCTGTGTGTGTTGGGGGGTGTGCGTGAGTGCAGTGCCCACAAAGTCCAGAAGCGTGTATTTGGAATCTCTGGAGCTGGAGTTACAGGTGGCTGTGAATTGCCCAATGTGAGTACTAAGAACTGAACAATCTTGGGTCCTCCACAAGGGCAGTGTGTGCTCTTAATCGTAGAGTTATCTCTCCAGCCCATCCGATTTTATTTTCTAGCTCTATCATTGGAATCAGTGAAAGAAAGTATCTTTCTTCTGCAAGCAAAATCTAGACCCCCTACACTTTGAGAAGGGAAGAAACGTCATAATGGAGAAGTGGCTTTTCAGTGAGGGGTGTGAGAGGTGTGCAGAAGAACAGCCTGATTCAGAGAAGAATGTGATGGGGCGTGATGGCCCAGTGTACAGGAGTGAGGTCGAGAGCCTGCTGCTGCGAATGTGAGCCCTGCTACTCAGCTAATGGGGAGTCACCTCACCTATTTATAGTTGACTTCCTTGGCCCTAAAAGGGAAAGAATAACACCTGTCTCACGGGATTACCATGGATATTAAACATGTCAAAAAAGTAAAGTTATGTAGAATTAAAATGTGATTAAAATATACACTATGGGGCTAGGGAGATGCCCTAGTCAGTAAAGTACTTGCCAGGCAAGCATCCCTAGAACTCAACCAAAAAAGCTAGGTATAGAGGCACATGCTTGCAATCCCAGCACTGGGGAGGGAAACCCATGTACTGACTGGCGGGCCAGCTTAGTCTACTGGTTGAATTCCAGCCCAGTGGGAGACTCTATATTAAAAAGCAAAGTAGGATGAGATGGCTCCGTGGGTAAAGTGCTTGCTGTTCAAATCCCCCAAACCCACATAAAAGCCAAGTAGCATGCACCTATAATCCCAGTACTGCTACAGTAAGATGGGAGGCAGAAACAGAATTTCTGGAAGCTTGGGGCCAAGTAGCTTGGTATAGGATGCTCAGAGACTCTATCTCAAGGTAGAAAGAGAAGACCAATATCCAAGGTTATCCTCTGACTCTACATCATGCCAAGACACATGCTCACCTGAACTTACATACATGAACATACAAAAACATAACACACTTCAAAGAGAAGAAAGAAACCTCAAGGTGTACAGGTCCTGAGAAACAACACTCGAGGTTCACCTCTAATCTCCACACGCATGTGTACACATGTCCAAATGCACCTTCACAAACATGCACACCTGCACACACATGAACGCACACATACACACACTGAAAATAATACGCACTCAATGCTCATAATCCAGTAATATTTTAGGAACAAGAAATTCTAAGGTTTTGGTGGAAAAATGATTTGCAGCAAACAACAGAATTAAAAATACAAAGCTGGTGTAAAGTCAGCAGAATCAATTCAAAACTAAGTAATACCATGGCAAAAGTATATCTCTTGGAATTGGAGCAATGGATCACCAGTAAGAGCACTGGCTGCTCTGGCAGAGGACCTGGGTTCAATTCCCAGTACCCACATGACAGCTAACAACTGTCCATAACTCTAGTTCAAGGGGAATCCAACATCCTCTTCTGATCTCTGCAGGTAATGCATGACTTGGAGGCATATACATACAAGCAGATAATAGACCCATACACAAAAATAAAAATAATAAATAAAATATAAAAAGTATACCTTCTGCCTCAGAAGCATGATAAAGCTTATACCAATGTGGAATACAATGATCTAGTTCATGAGTGAGGAAGGGAGGGCCGTCCATGTCCCACATGAGGTCACAGTGGCACTGTCTGCCAGTCCTCCCACATCAGCATCCTCCCCTCAGCAGGCACACTAAAACCTTATTTCCCAGCCTTCCTCCTCCAGGTAGGGTCCCATGACTAGGGCTTGCCAGTAAAATGTGAGCTGAATGGAGACTCTCTAGGGATGCAGGGGAGGGAGGAGCCACCAGAGAGCAATGTCTGGATTCCTGAATGATGGCAGGGAACAGAGGTTCTTCTCACTGCTTACCTCTCTCCTCCCTCCACTTACAGCGGTTAGTGTCATGAGCTACACATAAACCATCATGTCAAGCTGCTGAGGACTTTGGAGCTTATTCATTACAGTAGTTATCATGACCCCGCTGTCTACAATCACGTGGAACACAAAATCTCTCTTTATAGAGTCATGATACAGTTCAAGGAAGGGAAGACAAATCTGCAATAGAAGAAGGTAATCCTAGAGACCAGAGGTAAGGTAGATGATTCTAGTACTATGAAGAGATTTGGAGAAGAGTCAAAGGGAAAGAATCAACTTTGACAGTCTATGACCCTAGGTTTGCTGGTTAATGATGTTCAGTGTACTATAGACGAATTGTTTCTCCCTCTGATCTGCTCAGGTCCACACTGTTAGTAAGTCACAGAATTGCATGTCTATCTCCCAGACCTAGTTCCACCACAGGTAGTGGACATCAAATACTGGAACTGGGCCAATCTCATTGGTGTAGTGGCTCTGGGAATAGGATGTTTTAAATGGCTCACGCTATTCTCCCTGCCCTTCCTATCACTCAAGACGGCTGGACCATCTATAGAAAGAAACTTAAAACTGAGTCAATAAGACAAGGCAGGAAGCTTAGAAAATGCCAGGTGCACAGGAAATGCTACCACTTACTATAATATGGCAGGTAAAGGAAGAAGGGGAGTGCCTGGATTGATATACAGAAGACCTTTAACCCAGGGCAGTTATCTTTACTTGAAGAAATAAAATCACTAACATCTCACAAAGTCCTTTGTTTTAAAAATATGACTAGAAGGCTGCTATTGCATTGATGGTCAAGGAAGAAGAGAGATCCAATCAGCAACACCTATGGTCTCTGCTTGCAGTGGTCAGCTCTTACTAGGGGTGACAAACACCTCAAATCTTCATGAGCTACAATAATGCCTTAAATTCCTTGCATACATACATGTGTGTGGATAGCTGTGTCCCTGCTAGATTCAAGTACAGAAGGCAGGTCAGAAGCAGATCGGTTGATGTTTCTCTCCTTCTGGAGCAAAGTACAGAGGAAACAGTTGCCTGGACTGTGGTTTGGGGTCAGGTAGAAAGAAGCTAAGGCCAAGTTAAAACATGGTACATTGGCATCCTCTCAGAAGTTTACTATAGATCAAATCCACCCACCCTATCTACTGGCCAGAGGATCTATCAATCTGCTTGAGAAAACTCAAAACTCTCTGGGACATAAGACTCAAGTTCCTCAAGTACTGTGAACTACAGAAGTCAGAGCAGGTTTCCAACATGACCCCCAAAGCTCAGGGGTTTATAACAACTAAGGTGATTTTTTTATATATATGGGATGACAAACATTTACATATATATCTACAAATAAGAAGCAGTGAATATCTATTTTTCTGAATATGACACAGAATAAAAAATTATATAATACACACCTATGTTGCTATTTAGTTTTATATAAATAGATTCTAATACTAGAGTATTTTTTAATTGCTTTGAATATTTTGTGTGTGTGTGTGTATGTATGGGACTCTTTCTTGCTTTCTTTCCTCTCTTTTCTAAGCACTAAGGTTTAGCTTTTGCTCAAGTGACTTGTCCATAAGGGTAAGCTTTACCTCAACTCCTTGTGTATACTCCAGAACCCAAGCAGAGGGAACCTCTTTTCCTGACATTGTTGATTTTACAACCTAGGATAAAAGGAGAAATGACAAGACACAGGCTAGCTCTCAAAGCTATTGCTCCAAAGTGACACGCTATCAATCAAGTTACATAGTTACTCTCCAATTCAACAGGAGAGGGATGTGCAGTTTTCCTGAAAGAAATGGATATTAAAAACCAAGATATGCCCACCATTTCAACAGTGGCACAGATATTATGGGAGTAACCAACCATTCTTTAAGTTTAAGGCCCACATTTTAGGACGGAGCCCATACCTAACACTGATATCAGGCTTAGGAATCTGCTGCTAGACAGGTCACAGGACATAGGGGAGAACCTAATGCTAGTTTTCTACTGAAGAATTATTGTATTAAACTGACTCTTAATGATTTATTGTTTTCCCCATAGATGAATACATCTCTGAACTCTTATCAGAGAAGTTTCCTTATGAAACAGATCAACACAGAAACCCACAACTGGCCAATGTGCCAAGAGCAAGAGGCTACAGAGTGCTTATCTCCTAAACAAGATGCCTATATCAAACTTCTGCTCCCAGGGCTCAAAGATCATTGCAGAAGAGGGGGTGGAAAGATTGGAAGAACCAGAGGTTGTGGATGACCACAATGAAATAGAGTTTTCCAGACAGCTGGTCAGATATTCAGATGAACTCACATCAATAGTGACAGCATGTACAGGTCCCATGCAAGTTCAACCCAGACAAAATCCCAGCACAGACTTGAGGATGTAGGTAAGAAGCTCCAACCCCAGCTAAGAAAATTTTGGCAACAGATGACATCCCTCACTTCATGACTGGATAACTGGTTTGGCAAAAATCCATGAATTATGTACACATTAAAAAGAAGGTTCTTGTTTGTCTTTGGGGGCACGGTAGGGTGTGGTATCCACCAGCACCATGACTTACTGCACTTCACTGACCTAGTTTTAAGACAACTGGCCTTATGGGAACAAACCTAAACAGAGGACTTTTCATTCACATTTGAGGAAAGGAGTTCTTAGCTTCCAACCCATGCAGATGGGCAGAGCAGAAGAGTACTGTGTGTACAGGTCTGGAAGCAGATGACAGAGGAAGGTGGTATCTAGATGATTATTCTGATATCTTTTTCCAGAGGTCCATAGTCACCTATGAGGTTACCTACTCAGGCCCACACTGCAATGACATTACAAACTGACAGGTTTCTGTGAGCCAGCTTAGTAACAATTGTTCCAATTACATAGAAAAGTGTTTAATGAGTTCTTACCTAAGAACTGCAAGTTCAAAAACAACCATTCTCTAAACTGGATTCCGCCTATGATCATATCTAGAAGACAGGACTCAGTAAACAACAAAGAATAAAGATACTGAGAAACAAACACGAATTAGGACTTACATGAAAAAACACATGGAAAGGTAGTGGCATATAGTGAAAATTAAACAGAGGGAGCCATGGGGGTTTGTAGACAGAACAGTCTATGTGTCAGGAAGACTGTCCCTGTTTCCCAAGTCTACTTTCTTTCTTTAATGATGCAGCCACTCTCTCAGGCACCCAAATCCAAGAACCTGGTGAGCTCTGACTCCTCATCTGCTCTCATTCACCTTGCAATTCTAGTTCCCTTTCTCTGTCACTTTGCCTCTTTGGTCTCTTACGCTTCTGCTCCCACCCCGCTTACTCTGTATCACCTCCAGGTTAGTTGATTACATCAGGCTCCCTTATACCTGCTGCCCTGAATCAATTGCAGATTCGAAGGAGAAACATTCCAGTCCAATTCTTGTCCCCATACTAATAAATCAGGTCAATTTGTATTAAGAAGCCATTTCTTTCACTGGCCCTATTCTGTCTCTCTGCAAAATAAGAAAAATTAAAAAAAAAAAAAACAGATCCCCATCTCTCGTTCTACACAAACATCAATTCAAAATGGATCAAAGACCTTAAGATAAAACTCAAAACTTTTAAACTGCCAGGGGAAAACCCATCAAGATATAGGCAAGAACTTCCTGAAAAGAACTCCAATAGCAAAGGAAATAATCCCAAGAACAGATACTCGTGATTACGTAAAATTAAAAAGCTTCTGCCTAACAAAGGGAGCAGTCACCATAGTGAGGGGACTGCTTCAGAATGGAAGAAACTCTGCCAACTATACATAAGGTGGAGGTTGATATCCAGAGTATATGAAGAACTATACGATAAACCCCCCAAAGCCAGATCTTGCCATCAATAAATGGGTTAAAGAATTGAACAGTTTTCAGAAGAAACACAAATGGTCAAAGGATGTTTGAAAAATGTTCGACATTTTTAGTCATCAAGGAAATGCACATTAAAATGACTTTTGTGATTCTTTCTCACTCTTATCAGAATGAATAGCACCAAGAAAACAGATAACATCAAATGCTGGCAAGGATGTGGAGAAAGAGGAGCCCTTATTCACTGCTGGTGGGAGTGTCCACCAGTGCAGCAGTTAGAGAAACTGGTATGGAGTTATCTCAAAGACAACCCCCTGAAACCTGAAAATAGAGCTACCACATGACTCAGCTACACCGCTCCTGGGCACATGCCCAAAGGACTCCAAGTCAACATGCCACGGAGACCTTCGCTTATTTATTATTCACCTTCACTGCTGTGGGCCGAAAATGCAACTAGCCTAGACGTCCATGAACAGATGAACTGACAAAGAAAATGTGATACGTCATTACCATGGAATTTATTCAGCCATAAAATGAAATCATGACAACGGCACGAGAATGGAAAATGGATTGAACAGAAGACCATTGCATTAAGCAAAATAAATCAGATCAGAAAAGACAAATACCGGGGCCTGAGAGAAACTCTGTGGTAAGAGCACTTCCTGCTCTTCCAGAGGACCAGAGTTCAGTTCCCAGCATCCACATTAAGTGGCTCATAACTGCAGCTCTCAAGGGTACCTGCCCACGTGTGGCATACATTCACATAGACATACACACTTATGCATGAATAAAAAGTCATAGAGACAAATACCATGCTTTCCTCTGTGCAGATCCTAGATTTTAATTTATGTATATGTGTCTACACACAAATATACGGAAGGACAGGTTGTGAAAATAGAATGGGGACCATGAGAGAAGAGATCTTAAGGGCGGAGGGAAGAGGTGATAGAATACATATCACCTGAAAAGAGAAGGGGAGAGGGGAGAGATCAGCCAGAGGGGGTCAGAAGGACAAATGATGCGTGTGGGGGAGGAGGACAAATAAGAACAACGTACTGTAAAAATGCCATAGTGAAACCCAAGCTACTTATGCTAACTTAAAACTAAAATACCATGTTATGAGTCAGACGTGGTGGTGCACACCTTTAATTCCAGCACTCTGGAGGTAGAAGCAACTACATTTCTGTGAGTACAAGGCTAGCCTGCTCTAAAATCCAGTTCCAGTCAGCCAAAGACTACATAATGGCACCCTCTCTCTCTCTGAAAAAAAAAAAAGAAATCTTATTAAGGAGAAAATGTGTAGATGAAAAGGAACTGACTGTGGAAGCACTTTGTAAGGTGTGGAACACTGCAAATGATGGTCACATTTTACAATATTTTATCAGATGATCCTCTGAAGCATGGGTTAGAACACAGAATTCCTTTCTGTAAAACTTGTCAATAATTCTGTGTCTGCAAATAAAATCCAAATTCTCTGCCAAGATCCCTCACAATCCAGCTTTAAGAATCTTTGCAGCAACATTCCTTCTCATATATAGGAACTTAACCAAGAAAAATCAGATCTTATCCAAAACCAACCTGATTTTCCCAACCAGAAGTAAACTCTTTTCTTACATGAATTTCTTACAAGAATCAAATTCTTACATGTATTTCCCCCAGAGCAGTCATTTGTTATTTTCTACATTAGACTATATAACTGTCCCTTGGCTGGGGCTGGAGAGTTGGGCTCAGAGGTTAAGAGCACTGGCTGTTCTTGAAGAAGATCCAGGTTCAGTTCCCAGTACCCACATGGCAGCTAACAACCATTCATAACTCCAATTCCAGGGGAATCCAACGCCCTCTTCTGATCTCCATGGGCACTGCATGACATAAGTGCACTTACATACATGCAGGCAATACAGTCATACACTTAAAATATAAATAATAAATATTTTTAAAAACTAACCCTTGTTATCCAAGTCAGACTGATCCCAGAACACCCAACCCCAGGATACCTAAAGATGCTCAAGCCCTTTATATAAAGTACCATAGTATTTACATGTAAACTCTATGCATCTCCCTATATACATCAAGTGAGCTCTACAGTACCTAACACAATGCAAATGCTATGTAAAATGTGGTTATACTTTATTATTTAAGGAATGATGGCATAAATATAATACATGGTCAGTATAGATGAAATTCTTTCTTAAAAGCATTATTTGATCTACAATTAACTAAGTCCACAGATATGGACCCTGAAATACAAGAGGACAAAGTATTTATTTATTTCAACTATTTATTAAGTCCCCTCTCAACAATTGAAATTCTTTAATGGAATAAAAAAAATCTCAGTCAAAATAGAAAAATGTTAAGTTTAGGATAAAAATGAAATGCCTGGGAAAAAATTTATGAAGTAGGCTGAATATACATATAAAATATTAAACATTTTAAAAAGTCATTAATAAATGCATAAAAAGAACATTTTCCAATCTGAAAGACTCAGTAACAGAAAAAGGCCCCATCTCCAAAATTAATCTCTATAATTAATACAGTCTCAATTCAAGTGACTTTATGAAAGAGCAGGAAGTTCAGCAAATGGGTATTTGCATGTAAATAGATGCAGTCTTTCAAAGTAAGACCAGGGCATCCCCATTACAGAGGATAGTAATTCTCCTTCAAGAACCACATCTGGCAGGAATGGCAAGGCATGCTACTAAAAATCAACAAGAAATTTTCACTTAAACTTTGTTTGGGCTAGAAAAAAAAAAGAGGGAGAATGAACAGGAAGGGAAGGAAAATATGCTGTAGAAAAATGTGAAAGTATGACCACTTAATTTTGTAACAGGAATACAATTTACTGAGAGATGAGGGTTTCCTGGGGTGGCATTCTACATGTCTACAAAGAACACATACGACTTAATGACCCTTACTCGACCTTTGATTCAGCAATGTGTATTGTGACTGGCACTTGGCCTAAACCCATTTTTAATCCCAATTTAAATTGCTTTATTTGTTATGTATTGAGTTGCATGTTTATACTAATATTTACTAATTATTTGGAGATAGGAACTTGCTATATAGCCGAAGCTGGCCTGGAACTTGAAATCCTCAACCTCAATCTCCCTTGTACTAGGATTACAAATCAGCACCATCATGACCAACTGTTTGCTTATCTATTTGTGTATTTTGGTGACATGGCTCTGGTATTTTAATTTTTGAGGTCTTATATCATGTTTTACCATCTAACCAGATATATTCCCCTCATGACCCAGCATAATTCTCTTAATTTAAAAAACAACTTTATTGAGGTATAATTTACATATAATAAAATGTACCATTTAATTGTACCATATTTTTATAAGGTTTGTCAAATTTAGTCAACAATTTTAAAAAACCACTGAAAGTATTCTTGAAATTCTCTGAAATCTTAACTATTAAGAATACAAGAAATACACTCCAATTAGAATACAGGGGAAAATTAATAATAAATCCATCCACATCAATGCTAAGATTAATACAAAGGGAGAGTTAGGTATTGGCTCCTAAGAGTAACTAAAGACAAGCAAATTCATTTCGAGGTTACTAATATACAATTTCAAACGCAGAAAAATTTAAGATAATCATAGAATCTCGACAGTCTAAGAGATGAAGCTTTATTTTTAGTTTCTGTTTTACATATTTTTCCTGGTTATCCTTTAATTTTTTTTCCCTAATAGCTCTTATCATGAAAAAATACACACACATTATTTTACCTTCTTGCCTTGTACACTATGCGGTGCATAAGGTATCTCTAGAAATCGGCCCCTACACTAGTGTTCCCTTTACAATTTAGTTCTCTCGGGAAACCCAGTCTGCGTGCACACATGAACACACGCACACACCTGCAGATTTTGCGGATGGTCTGCATAGTGAGCTCATGCTCAGAGCCGCCCTACTGTCGGTCCCGCTGGCAAAACGAGGCCCCGCAGGGGATGCCCGGGTCACTGCGACTCTGCAGGGGCTTCAGGCCTCAGGAACCCTGTGGGCGCAGTGCGACGCGGGCCACGCCCGAGACCCTGACCCCAGGTGAGGACCGAGACCCCCTCAGGAGGTCCTAACTCACTTTAGGGAAAAGAATGGTCGAGGACAAGCGGAGCTCTGGCATGCCGCTGACCTTGGGGAGTCCCCGCTGCCCTCGGGCCTCAGTTTCCCCACCTGCAGGCCGAGGCCACCCATGTCCATCGGGAGGCTGGTTCCCGGTGCGGGCGTTTCCGGGAGCCGGGAGGGGCGCTTTCCTCCGCGGTCACCTTCCCGGGCGCCGGCTGCGGAGCCGGGCGCGGCGGCAGAGGGGCGCGCAGCGGGCGGCCGGGGGACGACGCCCCGCCGACGGTCACGGCTCGCGGGCGGCCATCAGGCGCCCGGGCCTCGGGCACCGCGCGCGGCGGGGCTGCGGGGCGCCTTCGGCTCGCTTCCCCCGGCTCTGCCCACAGCGCGGCCCGGAGAGCGAGGGTGGGGAGCGGGCGAGCCAGGGCTGCGCGGGCACGGCTGCGGCGCCGGGCGGGCACGGTGGGCAGGGCCGCGGCCGAGGCAGCCGGCCGGGCGCGCCGCGCATCGCAGGCCTCCCGGCGCACCATCCCGCCCGCAGGTCCCCGCGCCCCGCCCCCATCGCGCCCCCTGCCCGGGCGTCACCCCGATGGGCGCTCCCAGCATCGCGCCGGCCGGGCTGCGGAGCCCGGGCGCCGCCAAACCTACCCGGTGCGGGCGCTCAGCTGGGTCCGCGCCGCTCGCCGCCGCCGCCGCGGCCCTGGCCCAGGCGAGCAGATCCCCGGGCCGGCGCCATCGCCCGACCCCAGCGGGCCCGGGAGCTGTGGAAGCCTCGTCTCCTCCCGCGTTGCTGCTCCGGCGAGGGCTCCCCTCGCTCCCGCAGGCCATGTGACCTGCGGGCTGCGCAGCGACTGCAGCCCCTAAAGCTGGATGCGGGGAGGAGAAAGGACGGCAAAAGGCGCCAACTGATGGGCAGCGAGGGAAAAGCAGGGATCGCAGCCAAGGCCAGCAGGCTTGAGGGGGGAGTAGGAGCTTAAGTTTTATTCCACTCGGTGGGCATAGGGAAGTTGATGTACATTAAGGAAATTTCCCCCCTTTCTTGGGGGTGGGAGGAGTGTTAGGGTGGGGAAACGCTTGCTTAGAAGGCGATTAGTCTGCAATCTTCCAAAAGCCTTCAGTTTAAACGCAAATGTCCCTGGGAAACATAACTCGAGATAGGAGAAAATATGTACATGGAGGTAGAACAACTCCTGGAGTGCACACAGGAAAGAAAAAAAAAAAAAAAAAGGAAATGATCCAGGGAGAGAAAATGTGTGCGTCTAAGGGAAAGTATCAGCCAGGACTTTCAACAAACATGTTTGTGGTCCTTCTCCTTGAATTGCACGTCAATTGTGTAGGTCAGGACTTCAAAGAATAGTTGAAGTCATGAATATTATTTGAAATTTGAATCCTGGTGATCATAACGTTGATCGGCCAATAGTTATTTACATATTGTTTATAGTAGCTCCATGAATAGCACAGTTAGTTGTGGCAGAGATCTATATAATCTACATAACAGAGATAACAATATTTCCTTAATTTTTTTTTAAACTTTGCATTAGATAATACATATAAGGTGCTTATTAGCATCCTTAAGGTACCTGGCAAAACAGGCTGCTATTCTGTTTAATAAAAATTGACCAATCACCTGCTTATGATGTACCTGACAGTGTCTCTGTTGTCTAATTTGGTATTACTAACCAGAATGACCACTGAAATTTAATTTAAATAACATGAAATTTAAAAGTCATTTCTTCAGTAGTGCTAACCACTTATCAGATGTCCAGTACCTACCTGTGGGTAGTGACTACTGGGTAGGATCCTTCAGATACAGAACATTACAGACAGGTCTGTTGGACAGCACTTTGCATACAAGGAATTCGTTAGGAATTAAAATCAGGTCTTTGTTCTTAGCGAACTTAGATTTGAGTAGATAATAGATGAAAAAGAAATCAAATGCATAATCTATCAGGTGCTAATAAGTATTTTGAATGGTAAAATCATCTGGAAATTTCTATAACTAATATTGTTCTACGTGCTTTCAATGTAGTAATTCTTTTCTGTTTTTATTTTATTGAGACAGGGTTTCCCATACAGTCCCAGCCAACTTGGAACTCACTATGTAGACCAGGATGCCCCTATCTCACAGAGATTTTCCTGCCTCTGCCTCCTGAGTGTCTTTCTGTATCTGAGTAGATTAGTGAAGACCTAAACATTTGAACACAAACTATATTCAGATTTTGGGTTCATTCCCTCTGTTTTCTTGTTTCACCTACTCTTCTAGTTCCAGGCTCTGTCCTCTGACATTTCAAACAAATAAGACTGCTGCTTTGAGCTTCTGAAACTGGGCCCACTTGGGAAAAAAAAAATGTATAACTGTCACCCAGTTCACTTTTACTTTTCCAACATAGATCCTCTCAATTTCTGTCTGTGCCATTGTTTTTGCTGTTGTCTGCCTTGCCTGGGGTATTGCTGCAGACTGAGTAGTTTAACAGTCAGCCAGGGATGCGGGCATAGTTTATACTCAAGTTGTGAATCTCAGTTATTCTGATATTGTTTTGGCTTTTAGCATTCCTCACAAATTTTCCAACTGTTTTGTAGTACTGAACCATGTCCTCTGCTATATCATACTTGTCCAAGAGCTGTGGAGATTAAAATGTAGAAAAATAGTGACAGAGAGAGAAAGAGAGAGAGAGAGAGAGAGAGAGAGACACGTTCTGTCTTATTACGATTTGATTCTGAAATGTCCTTTTAGGCCATGTGTTGAACACTTGGTCCCCAGCTAGAAACATTTTGGTTACTTCTAGAAGCTTCCAAAGGAGGGACCTAGTCAGAAGTACATCACTAGGAGCTTGCCTTTGAAAGTGATACGCAGTCTTCAGTCCCTCCCTTGCTCTCTACTTTCTGTCCACTGTGAGATGAAGAACCTTCACCATCACACTCTCCTGCTGCCAAGATGCTCTGCCCAAGTTCTGCAGCAAAGGGCCAAGCAACCAGGCCAAGCCCTCTGAACCACAAGCAAAGTAAATCTTCCTTCCCTGAAATGATTTATGTCTGTCATTCCGTACCAGTGATGAGAAAGCTAATACACAGTTTGTCAGAATAAGGTCTCCTCCAGTGTCTGCTTCCTTTAGAATATTTGTGTGCCATTCCAGTTTATAAAGGTCATCTGCAGAAAAGCGTTACTATGTCAAGTCAATCAACTATTACTAGGAATTGTAACTTTAATTACTTAGGTATTCTATAACCACTTATGTTTTATTCATAAATCATGCAGGCAGAAGAATATGTAGATAACAATTTTCAGTAGCTTTTTAGGTAGGTTTAATAGTTGAGTGAACTGCCCAGGGCTGATTCTCATCTTTTTATTTCTCTGCTTCCCATATTCTTCTACAAACTTGAAGATTTTTTTTTCCCCAAAATACTCTATTTACTCTTTATTGTCTATGTGCTCATCATAAGGGAGGATTCAAAAACTTCAATTTTGATTCAGTGAGAGTAGAAATATCAAACGTCCATGGCATCACACTGAAAAACTGAGTGCACCAGTGACTCTAATGACATGATAAAGCTAAGGTGGCCAGGCCAGAAAGTAAGTGTCGCAGAATGATGACAGAAATAGGGCAGAGGAAAGGTCATGTGGACCATGTGGCAAGTCAGTAATCTTCTAGTCTAATCTTCCTTCATGTTTATTCTGCTGTGACTCCTAATCTGCGGGTTTTTCTGTTTGTTTGTTTGTTTGTTTGTTTGTTTATTTGAGACAGGGTCTTGCTGGAAGTTCTGGCTAGCCTGAAACTCAATACATATCCCAGGTTGTATTAAAACTTGCATCCATCCATTCTCATCCTCCTGAGTGCTAGGATTACAGAAGTGAGCCATCATACTTGGCTTTTCTGTTCTCTCTGAAAATAAAATGGGTAGCTACTCAAACTCAACCAGTTGAGGGGATGAAAAGAAAAAAAAACCACGGTTGAAAAAATGCCAAGTACCTTTTTAAAAGAAAATTATCCTCATGCTCATAAAATACAAAAGGAACAATCATTTGGATGCCACACTTTCAAGTTTGAGCCTTAAAATGACAAGGATCACTGGTGCTGGTCCTAGAAGAGATGAGAGTAATAATAATAATGTTCTGAGTTTTCCTTTCTCAATGAAGAAGATCACTCTCTCAACTGTCTACATCACCCAGGTGCACTTTATTGGCAGAAGCAAGGTGAGAAGCAGTTTGCCTTTAAAGACTACAAGGCTGGGTCTGGAGGGAACTAGAGAGCCTCAGGAGTTGAAGGGTAGGGAGCAGAAGGAGCTGTGGGGGAGAAGAGTAAGGCACAGGATTTTAAGAGCAGACAGGCAAGTATTAGCTGGTGACAGTGCTGGAGTCCTGCCAGTCCTTGGCAATGGGCTCAAAATCACGGAAATTCTGGTTGCAGTCACATTCTGGTTGCAATCTCAGTCATTAAGTTTGGCTGAATCTGATGTTGATTTAAAACAGTATAGTTTGTGAGGTAATCTAGATTCCAGCACATACAGATTTTTATTTTTTAATTAATTTCAGATTTACAGCAAAATTGAGCGTGTGTGTGTGTGTGTGTGTGTGTGTGTGTCCCAAACTGTGAAAAGCTAACCCTTTACCCCATTGGTGTCATTCTATCTCCACCTATACATTTTATTAACATTTGTGTTGGAGTGGGTGATCACTCAAAAATAACTTGCAGATATCATGTCCCCTTACCCTTAAATACTTTTATATCTGTTGTTTAAACACAAAGACATTCTGTATAACCCCAGTACAATTCTCAAAATTAGAAAATCAACCTCCATACAATACTCTTCGTCGAATTAATAGCTCCTTTTAAGTTTTATCCATTGTCTTCACTAGTGTCCTTTTCAGTAAAAGAAAGAAAAAAGTATAGTTCAGTACCAAATCCAGGATCATACTTTGTACTTCTTTGTCTCATCTCTCAAATTTATTTTAATCATTCTTGCTTTGTGTTAGTTTCCTTCATCTATAACAAATCATCACAGTTTTAGTGTATTAAAAATCCATGGGTTGGGGACAGTGAGATGGCTCAGTGGGTAAAGGTACTTGCCACCAAGCCTGACAACCTGAGTTCAATCCCTGGAACCTGCATTATGGAAAAGGGAGAACTGATTGACCCTGGAAAGTTGTCTTTTGACCACACGCAAACACAAACACACACACACATACACACCATGAAATTATTTATGTAAAACCCACATTTTATTACCCCATAGTTGTGGTTAGAAGTCAAAATTAGTCTCAGTAAGTCAATGTCAGGGTGTTAGCAGGACTTTCTTTCCTGGATTTTCCAAGAAAAGAATCCATTTTTCTCAGGGTTTTGGAGCCCGTATACATTCGGTGGTTCACTAACCATTTTCCTTGCATTACTTTGACCCCTTCTGTTTCCATCTGTTACTAACTCTGGCTCTCCTGCCTCCTGTCATAAGCTCTGCCGTGATTATACTGGGCCCACCTGGATGATAAAGGATCATCTCCAAGATCCTCAGTATAATCACATTTGCACAGTCTCATTGATTCTGGAAAGTAACATTTGCACAGGTTTATAGGGATCAGGAAGCGGGTGCAGGCAGGGGTTAGTCAGCCCACTGCAGTATTCGTTATTTAGAACATTTCTCAGAGTCGCTGTAAATCTTTTTGAGAAGGCAGACGGATGTGACGAGAGCTAGTGAGAAGATAATGAGTGGGATGATTTTAAAGTTTTAGGCAAGAAAGGAGACCAGGAGGAACAGCTGCTAATGTGGCTCTCTGGTTGCTCAAGGTCTGGGTTCCTCTCTTAGTGGAGGGAAGGAAAAATGACAGTTGCCTTATTCTGGACCGGTTTTTTAAGTGCTTAAATTTAGTAGGAAAGCTTGATGCTTTTGGTAGGAGATTGTCTTGATAAAAAGTGAATTCTGCTTCATTAAATGTATTGATTACTTCCTTTCAAAGAACGTACACAGTGTATCCCTGGGGGTCTTTTCTGCAAGGAGATAAACTTTAACATTACTTTCCTACTCACTACAGAAAGCAATGGATTTGCTTTATATGAAGCAGAATGAAGTTCACAAAAAGCACTTTTCCCTTCTCTAGGATGGCCAGCGCCAAGCAATACGGCCATCCTTCCATGTTCTGCATGCACAGCTGATGTCCTCCCTCATCCACAGGACGCAGTTTGATTCTTCTTAGGGTTTCACCCTCTGTGCCATAACTGTTCCTATAGTGACACTGCTCTAGCAATAATAGAAAAATGCACTCTTAGAATTAGCAAAGGTTCAGAATCCTAGCTTGGCTGAACCTAATGGCTGAAAAATGGCAAGTCATAAGAAATGAAGCCCGCTGGTGAGTCAGAATAAGGCACAGGAAAAGAGGAAGGTGAGCTCTTAGATCCCCTTGCCTGGGATTTTTGAGCACCTAACTGGATAACTACACTCAGTCTTGGATTGTACAGCAAGATCCTCACACAGATGAAACAAAATCTTCTTTCTCCTTCCTTTTTCATTACCATCTGTCTAATTCACAATTGCCTTCTTTAAAGAAAAATCAAATACATCTCGGAGTATTTCGTTTCCTGCAATCCCTCCTGAGGGCAAAATCCTTAGTTCTTCAGACAAATTCCAAGTGGGTTGTGTCTTAGTCTATTTTGTGCTGTTATAACAGGATGCTGGAGAGTGGAACAAATTTCTTTCTTAAGGTCCTGGAGGTTGGGAAAGGCAAGATCAAGGAAGTGGAATCTGGTAAAGGTCTTCTTGTGTCATCCCATGATGAAAGGCAGAAGGGAAAGAAAGGGATGGGAGTGGACAATTTGTCCTTTATCAGGAAATCATTCTAGCTAGTCAACCTCCATATACCCTCCATAAAGAGCCCTCAGAACTTAACCATCTCTTAAGGGTCCCACCTTTTGACACTCTTGCACTTAGATTAAGCTTTGGGGACATATTCAAAACCACAAAAGGTTGACTTAGAGGTACCAGGATCTAAAATTTCACCACCATTTCAAGTCTGAATTTCTTCTTGTTAAGAAAACACCCCCACCCTCACTAGAATATTCTTTTTGGTTTGTTACATTATGCCAAAGCTTCAAATGATGAAGCTTATAAATGGCTGAAGTCTAGTGGAAATAATTTCAAAATACTTATGGCAAACGAAGGACAGACATGACAAAGTGCAGTGATGTACATGTATAAAAATGTCACAATGAAACCCATTATTCAGTAGCTAGTGGAAAACAAGACAAGACAAAGAAATTCCAACAACATGGGCTCTTACCACTTCTCTTGGCTGCTCACCATAACTTGATGATAAGACCTTACTGCTGAAAACAATACACACCTTGGTTGCATGAGGTACAGAAAACAAGCTGGACCCAAGCTGGAAACTTCCTCCCTGTTGGGTAGTTTTCATAGTGTTATAAGATACAATATGGGCTTCTAGGGGAAAAGAGGAATCAGTGGTCTTATCCAGCTGTGAATCTATGAAGTATAACACCAGCCTGCCAAGCAAGATATGCCTACTTGTGCAATAGTGGAATGACTCTCATGGGGGTAACCAACCACTTTCTGGTTGGATTTGAGGCTCACTCCACAGGAGGGAACCCATACATGTTACTGTAAACCCAGTCAAAGACATATGACTAGAAAAGTCATAAACTAGTGGGGAACTGACTATTATTGCCTAGTTAAATTGGCATAGCCCTCAGACTGCCCTCTAAGTATGTTTACATTCATTGACAAATGCTGCTCTTAGCTTTAATGAGAGAAGTCTCTGTGCAGTGAATGGTAATGAATACAGAGATTTATGGCTGTTCAGTTGCTGAGAATAAGTGATGCATAGTGCTCAGCCTTGAACAGGGAACAGCTCAGAAGAGGGGATGGAAAGAATGTAAGACAAGAAGAAGGGCCCTGACATGTCATCTTCTGGGCATGACATGAATTCACAGCAGCTGAGATAACGTGCACTGGACCTACACAATACTTCCCTGTCAATAATCAGTTATGGATGGGGAAGGAGCTCATGGATCCTGTACCTCCCTGCAGAACTATTGGCTACTTTAATATTGTGGAAGTCTTCACTAGTGTATTAATTAGGGCATCTACCAAGCTCCAATGGATAGTTCCAAAACCATGGTCACATAGATGCCCTTGAATAAACTCAGTGGATTATAAAACAAAACAAAAAGATATGAGTGTGGAAAAGATGTTTGTAGAGAGGAAGGGAGGATGACAGGTGAGGAGCAGAGTAATTAGAATGTATTTCATACATGTGTGAAATGATCAAAGAATAAATTTAACTAATACACTTATATGTATATATATGTGTGTGTGTGCATTTATGCTGATATAGGCACCCATGTGTGTGCCTATGGAAGTCAGAGGTGGATGGTGGTGTCTTCCTTAATCACTTTCCACCTTGTTTGGGTGTTAGGATCTCTTCACTGAACCTGGAGCTCACTAATTGGCTACATTATCCAGGTTTCCTCCTGTCTCTGCCCCCCTACACTGGAGTTATAGACACATGTGACCATACCTGGCTTTTTTTTGGGGGGGGGCACCCAAACTCAGATTTGCATGCTTGTGCAGCTGGTACTTTACCAACTGAGCCATTTTTAAAGGCAAGCAACCTGGCATCAACCAGTCCATTTTTATTGTTATTTTTCTTGCTTAAAGAACCTCACAAAAATTAATTCTTTTGCCATGTTCAGTGAAACATCCTCTGTTTCTAGAGAGGTTGGTTTCTGATTCATGAATATTGCTAATAGAAGACAATCCTTAAATTGATTAAAAATTTATTTAACACAGAATAGAAAATGATCCAATCATAATTCCTGACTCCTGTCTATGTAAGGATTTCTATCAATAATAATAATAGTAGTGATACAATAACAAGCAACTATGTAACTGGAATACCACAGTTTGTGATGCCTATCACCACAGACATTAATAAGCTGAGACATTAATTGAGTGGAGTTTATAGTCCATCACAGAGGGGAAGTCAACGTAGCAGGAGCTTGAAGCAACTAGTCTCATCACATCCATGATCAAGAAGCAGAGAACAATGAATACGTGCTTCCTAATGATCAGCTTGCTTTCTTCATGTTATACAATTCAAGATTCACTGGCAGGGAGTAGCCCCACCCACAATTAAGGTAGATCTTCCCACATGAATTAATGTAAGCAAGATAATCCTTCACAGACATTCCCAGAGATATATCTTCCAGGTGATTCTAGATTCTGTTAAGCTGACAACTAACAGTAACTATCATAATTCCACCTCTTGTCAACTTAACACCCAAACACATAACTTTTAAGCTAAAACTTTCCACCAGTTAGACTCATGACCATGCCACATAAAATGCATTCAGTCCAACTTTAAGTCTCCATAGTCTTAAACAATTCCAACACTGTAAAAGTTCAAAGTCTCTTAACTGTGAGTGCTTATAAAATTTAAAAAAGCAAGTTGCATAGTTCCAATATATAATGGCATACAGTAAATATACCTTTTACAAAATGCAAAAGTTAAGGTATAGCAAGGAACGATCTGACGAAAACAAGACCCAATCCCAGCAGGGCAAACACCAAATTCAACAGCTCCATATCTAGCATTTGGGGCTTGTAATATACTCTTCTAGGTTCCAAAAGGAATGTTCACCCCTCTTTTCTAGCTTGTCGCCTGTACCACATGTTAGTCTTTCTTTTAGGCCAAATCCACCCAATTTTGGCAAATGTCTCAGGGTCCTGACTTTTCCAATATCCGGAGATTTCCATTGCAGCTTAAGTTTAACTTCATGGTTTCATGCCATGACCTCTCAGGTTCTTTTTGTAGTGACTCTGAGCCTACCACATATTGCCTGGCTTCAACTGATCTTTGACATCATGGAGCAAGACTCCATGACCCTTTCAACCTGCATCTTTTGTGCCTTCAAAACCATACTGTGTGAATGATGCTTCCAAATCTGCTGACAGCTCCAGATATAATCTGGTCCCGTTGGATCAGTTTGATCAGTTTCTGTGTGCTAACTCTAGGGAAACAGCACATCAGCAGCTGCTTTCAAGGAACACAGAACCCTTTCAGTTTAGGCTTTCTTCCTCTTAATACATTTGGAACTTCACAAGTCAGAGGATTTGATGGGGACTGAGTCCCACCCTCAAGGCACTTCCTACTGTCCCAGTGCAGTGCATGAGTTTCCCCTTCAGTGGCACTTATCTCTTTAGCAAGTACAGCCATTCTCTCAGTGCCATCTTGAATGCTCTCCTGTCTTGAAATTTGTGAAACAAATTACTCCATTATCTTTAAATTCAACTTCACTCAAGTTCTCAGGACATAGTAGAATAAAGCCAAATTCTTCTCAGAAATATCACACGAATAACTTCTGCTCCATTTCCTCATAGAGTCCTTGTTCTCTGAAATCTCATGATCCCAGTCTCTACTGTCAACATTCCCCTCTGCTCTCTTGTCTTCCAAGCTTCCATCAGAATGGCCCATTAACCTCTGATCCCAGCATTCAAGAGCTTTTCAAGCTCAAAGTTCCAAACTCTTCTATCTTCTAGTCACAAACCAGTGTCAAAGGCATAAGAACCACATGGTCAAGTTTATCACAGCAACATCCCTACCTCTTAGTATCAATTTCTGTCCCATTTCTTTTTCCTGTTGCTATGCTAGAAATCTGACAAAAGTAACTTAAAGGGAGGAAGGGTTTACTCTGGCTCACAATTTAGAGGACAGCACATCATGGTGGACAAGTCAAGGCAGCAGGAGCTTGAAGCAGCTGGTCACATCACATCCATGATTAGGAAGCAGGATGATGAATGAATGCTCGCTAGTGCTCAGCTTGCATTCTCCATTTTATACAGTCCAGGATCCTCTGCCAAGAGAATAGTTCTGGCCACAGTTAAGATGAGTCACCCCACACCAATTAATGTAATTAAGATAATTTTCACAGGCATTCCCTGAAGCCTATCTCCCAGATGACTCTAGAGTCTGTCAAGCAACTAATTAATACTAACCATTACACTGAATTTGGATGGTGTCTGCTAATACTCCTTCAGGTACCACTTGGACTGGGGGTAAACTAAGAACAAGTAAGCCATTAACAATGTGTACATGCTGTGCTATGTATATAGTATACATAGAAATCAACACCATGGCATGCTATTTCCTACCTAAACATGCATGGAGATAGGAGACATGTTCAAATTTTTCTCCTTAATTGGCAGGTAGTGTTATTTGGGCTAAGGGAAATAGAGAGCTAACTGATCACAACTAGAAGCCTGGGTGCAATCATTTATCCTGTAGTTAGGTCCAGGTCAAATTTTTAGATAATTCTGGTTTGCTCTACAACTGCTGATAGCACCCGTCCTTACTAGTCCCAGTCTGCTTAGGCTCTGTTCTTGGTCCTCATGTTCCACTGCATGGAGATTTTTGGTTTCATCAGGTACATGAGGCCATTTGGGTCAGATCCTAGGAACAGGGGGTGCTGGACTGAAAGATAATGGATGAAAAGGGCCATATGTACCCATGTGCCTCCCAGAACCTATTTGGAAGACATGTCCTACCTGATGTAGACAGGAGATGTCTCTCATGTTGGGGAATCTGTTTGGGACATATGAATACTTTGTTATTCTTTGACACAAAAAGCATAGCTGATGGATAGTAACTCCAGTGGCAATGGTTTAATAATAAAACCTTTGATTTGGATAGCAGGTGCTTTCTTTGTCCAGGCAAAGACAGAGACCTCTTTTGAAAAGGAAAAAATCTTGTTTTACTATGTAAGAAAACCAACCAAGGCCAAAATACAACCAAATATAAGCTAAGAAAATGAGAGAAATATCCATCACTTTACTGGGATGTACACACACACACACACACACACACACACACACACACACACACACACCCCTGCTCACCCTTGATGCAGTTACTTGCAACTTTTCACTAAACGTTCCAGGTTTTTTAGTTTTTAACCTGGAAAGCGTAGCATACCTTTCCCCTCTTTCTATCTCTCTTCTGTGGACACCAGCCCACATCCTAAAGGTTTTTTTCTCTGATAGAGCGCTCTTACTCTGAATCACCACTCCATGCAGCTGATTGCAGGCTTTCATTGCTGAGTTGCCTGCTTTAAAAACTTTTAACTCAAAAAACAAAACTTCCCCCACTCCCCTTCCATCTCCTTCCTCCAAGCAGCTATCAAAATCTTCAGCTTGTCTGCTCAAGTTCGCTTCTGAGTCCTTTGTAAAGATTTGTTTTAACTATGAGAACAAGAATTTGCAAAAAGAACCCTGTGTCTCCTGATGACATTAGGATTTTTTCCACTCTGTCTTGAAAAAAACACCTTTAGTAATTTTGGAAACCCAAGTTTCCATTTTATGGCTCAGTTCTAGAAATATATGCTGGTATTTTGGCTATTGGTCTAATTTTACATTGTACTTATTTACAGCTTCTTGTTCTTGCTCAATGGGCCTGCCTCTGGGTGGGTGTCCTACTTTGCTTTTCTGTTGCTGTGATAAATACCATGACCAAAAGCCACTGGTGGGAGGAAGGGTTTATTTGGCTTATAGATTACAGTTCATCACTGACGGAAGCCAAGGCAGAAACCTGGAGGCAGGAACTGAAGCAGAGACTATGTGGGAACGCTGCCTACTGTCTTGCTCAGCTGCCTTTCTTATATACAGCCCAGGTCAATCTGCTCAGAAATGGTACCACCCACCATGGGCTGGGCCCTCCTACACCAATTAGCAATCAAGAAAATGCCCCCACAGAAGTGCCACAGGCCAATCTGACAGAAGAAATTTCTCAATTGAGATACCAAGTTGACAAAAACTAAACAGCACACTGGGAATTGCAACACAAGAAGAGTTGTCATGAAGAATGAAATGTATCTGCTGCCTGAGCATACTTCAGGGACTCACTCTAGAGCTAAGGCAAGCAGCAGTTTATCTGGGCAGAGAATGCATAACCAGAAAGGGAAACACATAACCACACACAGGCACAGCCCAGCAGCTTGCTCCTTCATGCTTCCTAAAGAAATGAGGCATTGGCTCTTCCCTGGGACGAGATTTGGCAACAAAATGGAGTCAAGTATGCTTTGGGCAAACTTTCACTGATGCATGCTTCTGGGTATAACTTGTTGAAAATAACGTTAGAGTTTTGTTAGAAATCAGCTTAGTTTGGGGCTCAGGGTACTGACACAGTCTGCATGGTGCTTCCTGGGCTATTGGCAGATGCCCCTCTACTCACAGGTCCCATTGATTTTATACACAAAGTCCATGAGTGATAATTTGTCCAGTGTTTGGGAGAACTACCAAACATGATTGGGAAATAGCTCTTTAAAACTCTATTTAAATATAATGGTCAGGCCAGTGAGATGATTCAGTGGGTAAGAATGATTGTTTCCAAGCCTGATAGTTTCTCACATGGTGAAGGAGAAAACTGATGTGATTTTGTTTCCTTTCATTGCTGTGATCAATTTGGTATGACATGGGTTTGTTTTCTGTTGGAGAGGATGGCTTTGTGCTTAGAAAGCACTATAGAGAAACAAATTCATGTGGATTTGCTACTCAAGAACTGGGGAAAGGCTTCAGTCCTTGAGTGAGGTCACCTAAGGTTAGAGACACCTTCCCTAGAGCACCTTCCCAGACAAAGAACCAGAAGAAAGGTTTAGGAAGCTTTCAATGACACCAGAGGAAGAGAAAGAAAATAAGAACAAAGAATTGATCACCCAACATTTTGGGTTGGTTGTAACTTTGATTTAAAAGTATGCGTTGAAAACTGTGTTCATCCCCAGATGAAGTGATTAGATAGGATGAAATATCTAACAGCATTTATTGTTGCCAGGTTACCGTTTGGCTTTGGGTTAGCTTAATGCTACCCTGGGCTGGCTTATGTTTGATGTGGCATTGGAACAGAAGTACTTGGAAACAAGATATGAGAAGACTAAGGACTTTGCATCACTTAGTGGAAAATGAGCTTTTGAAAGTTTTAAGTTGCCTTCTTAACAATCTGTCTCTTTCCATAATTCCTAGTTCATTGCTTACCCCATCATAAAAATTTAAAGTCAAAATACTAATGTTGAATTAAAACCTACTTTTTCTTAAACTTGTTTGCGATATCCATTTTTCTATTTATAAACAAAATAATTTTATACGCAAAATAGCTTAACTTTTTAAAATTAATTTCATTGTACTTAGACATTTAAACATATTTTATTTTTCTTTCTTGTTTTCAGTATCTGACAATGAACTCAAATAAACAAAACCTTAGTAAGCATTTAAACAACACTTGAACATGTAGCTCTGAATACAGAGGACTCTTGAACAATTCCAGGTTTGAGGCACCCAGGCCTACCAATGGAAACTCCATGTATCATTTTAGATCTCCTGCCATAGTAGCAGGAGATAGCTGTGAAATTATCAGAGTCCTGAGGTAGGTGCCGCACTTAACATCATGATTAATACTGCATTTTTACATTTGCTTATGTTCTCTCTACTGAAGATGGCAAGTGCTGTTTATGTACATAAGTTTGGAAACATTTTAATTTTTTACAGAAGGTCTGTATACATTTCGTCATGGTAAATGACAAAATACACTATTACCTATACACATTTTATGAATTCATGCATTCATGGCATACATTGTAACTTCAAGAATAAGCTCAGTTTCTCTTCCTTTTGTTTTATTTATTTTAGACTGGGTCTCTCTGTAGCCTCAGGTGGCCTGGAACTTGCTATATAAGCCAGACTGGCCTCAGACTCAGAAAGATCCACCTGCCTCTGCCTCCCAAGTGTTGGGACAAAAGGTATGTACCAACAAGCCTGGCTAATTTCTCTTCATTAAAATATAGTTGGTAGTTCAACTATATATATAGTTCAAAAGTCTAAAATATAATCTAAGTGGGTCCACACAATTCAATCCTATGTTGTTCCAGATTGTATAAGTTTGCTTTGGTAGAAGCACTGACCAAGGGAAATTATAAAAGAGTTTATTTGACTTACAGTTCCAAAGGGGTAAGAGTCCATGATGGTGGGAAGCATGGCGGCAGAGGTGGCCAGAGTAGACGCATCAGTTAAATGCTCACATCCTCAAGCAGACCCAGGAAACAGCCAGTGACTGGCTTCCTCTAGCATGGCCATAGCTTATAAAACCTCCCAGAACAGCACCACCAACTGGGGGCAGAATGTTCAAACACTTGGAGCATACGGGGAACATCCTCATTCAAACCACCACAAAGGTCAACCGTAGAATCTCTCCGAGTCTCATAAATCCCCCTGCAGTTTCCACACCGCCAGACTGTCCTACAAACTTCAAGTTAAATCAAAGGACAAATTTCCAGATTCTTGAAGACATTTTAAACACACCTAGATTGTTTCTGAATTAGATGGTAGTATTAAAATTCTGCATTTAATTTAACTCATTTTTCTCTACAGTTAATATTTATCTTTGAGATTGAAAACTCACTGAATGAAAGGGAGTTAAGGGACTGTTGAGATGGCTCAGCTGGCAAGAGTGCTTGCCAAGAAGCCTGACAGTCTGAATTCAATCCCTGGAAGGAACATGGTGAAAAAACTCCCACAAGTTGTCCTCTTACTTCCACACATGTCATGGAGAGAGAAAGAGAGAGAGAGAGAGAGAGAGAGAGAGAGAGAGAACTTTAAAAGTTTCAGGAAAAGGAATTAGGTGCATATCAGAGACTGAGATTTACTGGTTACTGTTGCAGTCATGATGCCATTTTTAAGGACTTCTCTGTGCCTCTCAGCAGCAATTTTAGGTGAGTGATTGGAATCTATATTCTTCTCATATTTTTGTCCATATCATGGCAACAACTTTATAGTAAAGTTAAATAGAGGTCATAATTGATAGGAATACTTTGTTTCAAAGTTCTGTTTATTACTTTTACAAACAATATTCACTTGGGGAAAAAATAAATGAAACCAAACGAAACAGAAATTGAAATTTCATAAGTCAGTAAATAATTATCAACATTGTCTTAGTCTATTTTGTCATAATAACAAAGTATCTGTGACTGGATAGTTTTTTTTAATGAGGTTTATTTAGCTCCCAATTTTAAGGGCAAGGTGTCAGCATCTGCTTGGTTTTTGATAGGGCGTCAAGCTGCCCGGTGCATGCCAGGAAAGCAAGGGGAAACTAGGAAGTGTGGGAAGAGCAGGAGTGGAAGAGACAGAGAAGGAAGGCTGACCCACTTCATGATCCTCAGCTGCTTAGCTTCTAAGATAATCCAGACTCTCAAGCTAAGATGGGTTAATACCCTCTGGAGGTAGCGGCTTCACAACTCAGTCAGTTCCTGCTACAACAAGGCCCCACTGCCCCTCAACTCTATTATATGCTGAAGGTTTTGTCAAGAAGGAGAGCTGAGGTGTTTGGATTCAAGGCAGAGGGCAAAAAGAAGGGAATCAAGTAGGATTAGGACAACATCTATCACCTGAACTGGGTTTAAAGCAGAGGGAGAAGTGGAGCAAGCCAAACTGTAATTAGGTAATGATTTATCTTATCAACTTGACAGAATTCAGAAACACCTAAGAGACAAATGTCTTGGCATGTCTGTGAGGGCATTTTTCTATGAGGTTTAACTGAGGTACAACTACCCACCCTGAAAGTGGGAGAGAGTCTTGTATGTGGGCAGGACTCTGGACTTGGCAATAGTTTAGCTTGCTATTTCTCAACTTTATGATGGTGTGAAGAGGTAAAAGTGATATGCTGGATTTCCGATGTTGAGTGTTGACTTTCTCCCAGGATAGTGATTTGTGTGGGAAGAGTCTCTAGAGATTCTGCACAGTAATGAGCTGCAGCCCCCAGTCAGCTCCATAATCATGAGAGAACACAAACCAATGCTTCATAAAGTACCGTGTAGCCAGCATTATTTGGATACTGTGTTTATCTGCATTATTCTTACAAAATCTCCATCTCTGTGTACACATGAAATATGAGACACTTATAAAATGGGCTTTGTGTTAGGCCAAATTATGGTATTTGACATATTAGTGTAGTTAAATGTACTTCAACTTACAAAATATTCACTTTATGATGGGTGCATCTGAGCCTAACCTCATTGCAAGCCAAAGGTGTTTCACATTCATTCAATTTTCCAGTCTCTGTTGAGTGTTGTCATAGTTTCTTATTAACGTTTTTAAGTTAGTCACAAATTCAAAACTTGTTCTCATAATTCTTGAGGTCAGAAATCTCAAGTGAGTTTTGTGGAATAAAATCAAGGTGTTGGCAAAACTTCCTTCTGGAGTCTGCCAGGGCTGGGAGGACCTATTTCCTTGGTTTCCAGATTCTACAGGTTGCCCACAGTCTTTGGCTGTGATCCCACATATCACATCGCCTTTTCTTTCCTTTCTTCTTTCCTCATTCCATCTTCTCCTCTTTTCCTCTCTCTTAGGAAGACTTTTATGATTACATTAGGTCCACCAGGATTATCCAGAATAATCTACCATCTCAAGTGCCCGCATCTCCTCTGAAATCTAGGTGTAGCAGTGTGATTACAGTCATTTCCCAGGGAAATGGTGGATACAAATTGGAAAAAGTTGAAACATGAACAGGGTAGAGGCAATATCAAGAAAGGGATAAGTAGTGGGTAAAGAGAGCAACAGCATTTCGGAGGATGGAGAGCGGCTGGAGGAAAGTGAGTGTGGAGATGAGTTGGTTACAGGTTCTGCTCAGGGTCCTACCAGGATGCCAAAGAGCCCCACTGCCGCTTCCTTCACCAAGAGCCATCTTGCAGAACAAGAAACATAGAAGCCTCAGTGGTGGCATGCAGGGCTATTTTTAATTGGTAGATATATATGGGTTGGAAACTTCTGCTTGGGGCAAGAGGCAGATAAGCATCATTGTAGAAGAACAAAGAAGGAGAAGAACTGAGAGAACTCTGCTTGCTCTCTCACTGCTGTGATGAAACTGGGCTGTGCCCATATTGGAGGTGACTTGCTCCTCTGACTCAGGTATCCACAGGGTACAGTTGGGCTGTGTTTACTCAGTTCACACGTTCCTTTTCATTCAAATCAGGACCCAGCTCATGAAATGGCATTCATTGCTCACATTCAGGGTGAGTCTTCCTACAATTACCTACTCTGTTAAGAAAATCCCCTACAATAACCTACATGGTAGCATACACCTTTAGTCCTAGTACTCTGGAGGCAGAGGCAGGCATATCTCACTGAGTTTGAGGCCAACCTGGTATACATAGTGAGTTCTAGGCCAGCTAGGGCTACAAGGAGACCCTGTCTCAAAAACAAGGAAGAAAGAAAGAAAATCCCTCAAAGACATGCCCAGGGGCCACCTAATTTATTAAATACTCTCTCATTGAAACTCACTTCCTAGTTGAGTTCAGATCCTGCCAAATTGATCATAGAAATTAACTATGGACAGTTATGATCAATATTGTGGAAATGGAAGTCCCACCAAGAACAATCTACAGATTGTTCTTGTAGATTGTACAATCCCCACCAATGCAATTCTCCCCAGAAACTGAAATGATAATCTTAAATTTCATATGGAAACACAAAAAACTCAGGATAGCTAAAACAATAAAAGAACTGCTAGAAATATCACCATCCCTGATTTCAAATTATACCATAGAACCATAATAAGAAAAACATTATAGTGCTGGCATTAAAAACAACACCTTGATCAATGGACCAGAACTGAGGACACGGGATATAAGTTCACACACCGATGGCCACGTGATTTTTGACAAAGAGGTCGAAAATACATACTGAAGGAAAGACAGCATCTTCAACAACAGAGCTGGTCAAAGTGAATAGCTACACATGGAAGAATGAAAACAGATCCATAGTTCTCATCCTGCACAAAACTCAACTCCAAATGGATCGAGGACCTCAACATAAGACCTGATACCCTGAGTCAGAAAGAAAAGAAAGCAGGAAATACACTGGAACTTAATAGGCACAGGAAAGGGCTTTCTGAACAAGACCACAGTAGTGAAGGCATTAACACCAACAATTGACAAATGGGACTGTATGAAGCTAAAAAGATTCTGTAGAGCAAAATACAACATCATTCTAGTGTAGAGGCAGCCAGCAGAATGGGAAAAACATTTCATTTTTTCCATCTATATATCCAATAGAGAGTTAATATCTAGAGTATACAAAGAACTCAAAACACTAAACATCAAAAATACCCAACCAACTCAATTAAAAAGTGGACTATGGACCTAAAGAGAGAATTTTCAAAAGAAGAAATACAAATGATCGAGGAACACTTGAAAAATATTCAACATCGCTAGTCATCAGGGATATGAAAATTAAAATTATTCTGAAATTTGATCATACCTCAATCAGAATGGCCATGGTAAAAACAAACAACAAATGCTGGTGTGGATGTGGAAAAATGGAAACATTTACTCACTGTTGGTGGGAGTGTGAGCTGAGCAGTCACTATGGAAATCAGTATGGAGATTCCTCAAACAGCTAGAAATAGATCTACCACAGGATCCAGCTATACCATTCTTGGGCATATATCCCAAGGGTTCTATATCCTACTAGAGAGATATTTGTTTATATATGTTCACAATGGCCAGGAAATGGAAACAAACTAGACGCCCATTAACTGATGAATGTATAAGAAAAATGTATGTTTACACAAGAGAATATTATTTAGCTATTAAGAATTACAAAATTCTCAAGTAAATGAGTAGAACCAGAAATGATCATTCTGAGTGAGGTACCTTAGATCATGAAAGACAAACATGATATGTTTTCTCTTATATGTATGTGTTAACTTTGAATCTTTAGATAAGTGTGTTTCATTTGGACTACTCACAGAGGCTAGAAAACTAATAAGGGGCTGTGGATGATGGGAGGATCATTCAAGGAAAGGGAGATGGAATGCACTGTTATAAAGCAGGGCAAGGGAATAATGGTACAGGAAAGAATAAACAGGGCAGGGGATGTGTGGAGGGCAAAGGGCGGCAGATGGGAAGGGATAACTAACACTGGAGAACTTTTGAAAAACCATATGTAAACCTACTATTGTTGAAACTTCCTAACATATATATATATATATATATATATATATATATATATATATATATGTACATATATAAAAAGAGGCTAAATGAGTTACCTTATAAAAGGGGACAATATCCTAACTGGACACCACATCCTAGCAAATAAATTCCAACACCAGAGTGATTTACTTTCTGTTGAGCTATTGGCCAGTGGGATCCCATTGACCCACAAACACTACTGACTATTGCCATTGCTCTTGGTGACCACCCAGGACTTGATGGTAAGACCCTCCTGCTGAAGACAACACACATACTTGAGTCATAAATCATGGAGAAATCAAGCAAGCACTGACCTGGAAGATTCATCCCTCCTGGCCAGCTCCATAGTGCTGGAAAGTGGTGTGGATGCTGCCAGAGAAGAAAAGTAATTGTCAGTCTTACCCACCTGTGAACCCTCGAGCTACAATAATGACTGACCTGAGAAGATATACCAGATATTTAATAATGGCAGGGATGCAACGGGAGTAACCAACTACCATGACTGGTTTAAAGGTCCATTACATGGATTAGAACCCATACCTGGCACAATTATTGTGGCTAAAGAACCTGAGACTAGATAGGTCATGGGCCCTAGGGGAAAACCTGCTACTAATATTCTACTAAATAGAATAGTATTTAAATAGATAGATATAGTATTTAAATGACTCCTAATGATTTATTTGCTATTTCCATAGATTAGCACATCTCTCAACCCTCATCAGAGAAGCTGTTTGCAGTAAAAGACAATTACCACAGAGATCCATAACTGGTCAATGTGCAGAGAATAAGAGACTGTGAAGTATTCAGGGCTAAACTATCTTTATCACACCCCTTCCCTCAAGGCTCAGGGATCTTCACAGAAGAGGGAGCAGAGAGAGTATAAGAGCCAGGAGTGGTGGATGACTACAACAAACAGTGTTTTTGAGAGAGCAGGGCATTTGCACATATGAAATCACAGCAGTTGTGACAGCATGTGCAAGACCTGCTCAAGTGGAAGCCAGACAAAATCTGCTCAGAATGGAGAGGGGAGGTGGGCACGAATTCCCACACCAAATGAAGGAGCTATTAGCACATGATAGCTGCTGAGAGAGGAAGAGTCAGTTTTCATGAAGAGGGTGGCTCCTGCGTTGACTACTCTCAAGAGTATTTGGGCAACACAAATTGTTCTCAATGGGTAAAGAAGAAAAAAACTTGAAGATGGGTAGGTCTGAGGGTAGGGGTGGATCTGGGAGGAGTTTGATCAAATTGCCCCAAATTTCAGATATATATGGAGAAATATTGAGATATATGACTAAAGCTTGAGATCTATTACAAGCCAAGTGACTAGATATCCATGGTATATTTTAAACTCACAGTAAATTATAAATATTTCTCAATGAAAAATACTAGAAGATTGAAGTACACAGATGTTAATTAGCTTGACTTAATTATTTCCTATCATTGTACTGCATAAATGTGTAACATTGTTAACCAAAATTATTTTATTAATAAAAATTATCACAATTAATTTAAGTAGTGCTATATTTCTTCATATAGATCATGATACAGAGATACACCCAAGCCCTAAATTACCTTCTAATAAAGAGTGAAATCTCCCCCCCTCTCTCCTTGTGTGTGTGTGTGTGTGTGTGTGTGTGTGTGTGTGTGCACCTGCCTGTTCGTGAGGAGGCTAGAAAAGGATATCAGGTGTCCCTCTCTATCACTATCTGCCTTATTCCTTTGAGACATGGTTTCTCACTGAATCTGATGCTTACAGTTTGGGCTAGTCTGGCTGGCCAGAGAGCACCCAAGAGCCTCATTTAAGCCTCCCAACAGAGACATTATTAGGCACACATAGCCATTCTAGGCTGTACCCGGTGCTAGGGATTTGAAGTCAGACTTTTATGCTTACCCAATAAGCACTCTTACCTACTGAGTCACATCAGCAGCCCCATTTTTGTCTCTTATTGACCATGATGAGATTCTGCACATTCTTGCACAAATATTTTATAGTGTTAGCTTTCAAAAAATACTATCTCAGCAGGGTTTGGTGGCATACATTAATCCCAGCACTCTGGAGGCTGAGGCAGGCAGGCTGAGATTAAGGCTAGCCTGGTCTACATAGAAAGTTCCAGGCCAGAGGCTAGAAGGAGACCCTGTCTCAAAAAAAAAAAAAATCTATCACATCAGTCTGAAGTAATTGCTGGCATCATAATCACATGCCTTTGGAATCTGGTGCATATTTTCACAGTCATATCTTTTTAATTTCAGTATTTCCAGTGTGAGTAGAAAGAACCGTGCTTCATCATGCCATTTCCATGTGTCCATGCCATTATGCTTAGTTTTCATTCCTTCTACTCTCTCACCGCTTGTCCTTGTGCCTTCCAGCTCTCTAGATGGCGCCTTCTCTCTCCGGTTACCTGCTTGCTTCTTTCCTGTTCCATTACCCTCTCTGTTTCCACTGCCCTTAAGACGTGTTCCTCCCCTCTCATGATCCTCTTCCTACAAACATACATATATACATACACAGATATACATATAAATATGGTTTGACATCTAGATTCTGCATGAGAGAAACCTACAGCATTTTATTTGCTTGGATTTGGCTTATTTTACTTAGCCTAATGATTTCCATTTTTCTTGCAAATATCATGACATTTTTCCTTTATGTCTGAATAAGATTCCATTGTGTATATGTACCACAGCAGCCTCACCACATAGTTTAACATGAATTAGTTTATACTGACTTCTGGAGTGTTGAAATCAGCCTTTGCTGGCAGTTGAAGATTCAGCTTCAGTCTCCTTATAGTTGACCTAGTTGACCACTCACTTCCCATGTGGCGAGTAATGTCAACTCTTTGGCCTGAGAGCTTAAGAAACTGACTGGCAGCTTTTTCAGTGTTTAAAGTAGAAGATGCAAATGGTCAATTTCAAGCAGAAAGGAATTTCTATGCATACTGCAATTAAAACTCAAATGTGTGATCATGACATATTCTTTGTCCTTATCAGACACTTTCAAGATTGTTCATTTGCAGCTTTGTGTAAGCTTTGCTCTGCATCCTTTGACATTTTCAGATCTTAGAATTCAACCCAGTTTCCTGTTTACCTTTATCACTTCCTGTTTCTTTTGCAAAGTCACCTTTGTTAGCCAATTCCCTCTTTTGGTTATTCAGTTTTGTAAACTATCATGCGATCTTATCAATGAGAGATAATGAGACAATGCAGCCTACCAGCTTTGCATACTTGCTGTGCTTGAACTAACAGATACACAGTGACCAGCTACCAACAGACTTTGAAAGAAGTGAGGTGACGGGCCACTGCTCATAATGACTGTGTTATCTGCATGGGAACTTGAGGATTACTGACTTAGCAGCAAAGGTGGCATTTTGTGTGGTCACAGATTGTAAACAGATTGTGGTAACTGAAACTGAACCATGGTCATTAGGGTCAGGGGCTTATTTAAGTAGGTGTGGTAACTGAAACATGTGGATATCAGAATTATGCAAAGTGAGGACTGTTTGTACATAAAATCTTACATGCTTTCCCACACTAAGCTCCATAGTAAAAGCAGACTTGGGTTGAATTAGTTAAATAAGAAAAAACAAAAGTGATGTATTGTAAGAAACTTTTGAGGTGGGCCCAAGGAGCTGAGTGGTTAAGAGTACTTTCCGTTCTTGCAGAGGACCCAGGTTCAGTTCCCAGTACCCATATGTTGGCTCAAAACTTTACAGTTTTAGGGAATCCACTGCCCTTTCTCATCACTGTAGGTGTCAAGCACATACATGGCACATAGAAATACATGTAGGTAAACACAGAATTAAAAAAAAAATGATCTTAGAGCTTTCTAAAATGCACTGTCATTGTTTAGGGAAAAAAAGTAACAAGAAAATATAAAATAAAGAAAAACAGAAAGTATGCCTGTGAGTAATGTAACATAATTAAATGTCTAGCTATGACAATTTAATGTGGGAAGGAAAGGGAGAGGAAAATCAGGTGAAGACATATTTAAATTATTTGTCTCATAAACAGAACTACAGTAAAAACAACTAAACTACATACTTTTTAGATGTGCACACCCAGATATTTTAAAAATTACACGCAAATGAAAAAGAAATAAAGGAAGGATGAATATGTGATTCAAAGTGCTAGGTGTCGGGTACAGGAGGCACTGGGATGGAGAGACTACATGATTAGTGTAGACTGTCATCAAGCTCCCATCATCTGTTTTGGGAGTTGGGGTATCCAGGCCCAGCAGCACCATGGGCTGTGTGCTTCTTAGTCCTCCTGTGTGGCCTCATATCCAGCTTCCCTGGAAGCTTGAACCAGACTCTGATTAGCTTCCCTTTTCTAAGAGGTGTGATGACTTCTGGTAGTGGCAGTACATTGAGTTTATGCATTAAACTCTCTTTCTTTCTCTGATTAATTAATTAGAGAGAGGTCTTACTGTGTTGACTATGCTGATTTTGGACTCCTGACTCCTGGGATCAAGTGATCTTGCTTCTACCTCTGAAGTGGTAGGACTACAGATGTGTGCCACTGAGCCCAGTCTTGTTGTATTTACTTATAAATATTAAATGATTTAGATAGCATGAATGGGAGATGAGAAAGTGGAGATTACAAATCGAGATAATTTGTGTAAGTCCTAAATTGGCACGATGTTGGTTTTAAATGTTTTTACATTTATTCTTATAAAATTAATGTCATGCTTATATTCCTGTAACCACTTTAACTCTTCAACAGTGCACTGTAAAAACATTTCAGTGTCAAGAAATATAGCTGTTTAACAGTTTTAGTTGCTTCATAGAATTTATTACAGACTTAATATGATTTCCTGAAATTTATTAAGGTAAATAAATTTGTAAATTTGTAAAGGTAAATTTACAACTTATTCTAAAATAAAAACAAATAAATTTAAAGGTAACTAATGCTATGATAAACATTTTAGTATAGCTACACTTAAACAAGCATAGCATGGTTTCATTTTCTTCAGATCATATAACAGAACATTAGGTTGGACATATTTTCAGCTTTTAGTACAAACTGATAAATTGGCACTCGTGTAAAAAGTTGGACAGTCTTCAGAAGAACAAACAAGATGTTCAGCACTTCAGACATTAGGCACTTAGCAGTGTATAAGGGTGGATCTCTTTGCTGTTATTCAAAATGTCAAAATCAGGAGGGCTGAATTAGAAAGGCACCCACCACTAGGAAATTACTAAAGTTTAAGGGGATGGATATGAAAATTACCTTGAGTTGACTACTACCCAATGTATATATGATGCAAAACACATTACACCGCATGCACACATACAAATACTACATACAAATAAACACAGAATTTAAAAAAGGAAAAAAATAAGATTTCAATCATGACATATTAAATTAATAGAAGTATACACAGATGGCTTCAAAGGAAGCAAAGCTTCAAAGTTAACTGAAATCATAAGACACTGCTAAAATATGCCTTATTATGTGATATATTCAAGTAAAAGTACCCTTATCTCTGTGCTTTTAAAATCCCTATTTTCTTGGCATCCAATTACTCTTATAATGTTATTCAATTACAAGGTGCAAATGCATCTAGCTTTTAAACTAGTACATAAAGTACAATTTTAGCTTTTAATACTGGAGAGTACAACCAACCAGAACCATGCTTAGAAAGAAGAGGAAACATGCCAGGAAAACCCTGAACTCCCTCCTACCTGTTCCAAACAAGAGCATGTATCCCTTGCTTTATAAATGCTTTTAACCAAGATATACCATGACGTAACAAAGATCACGGTTCAAGTGTTTGAGTTGCCAACAAGAAATAAGACATCAACTTGAATTTATGACATATTATCATGTGCATGTTGAATATAAGTATGTGATACAGACTCTTCGGAGTTCAATGATATATTTTATGATAGTGAGAAGAGTTGGCTGAGTGTCATAAGCGGTGGGGCATTTACTGGGCCAGCCATCCACCTGGGAGGAAATGGCAAGAGATGGAGGTGATGAAGTCTCGATTTCCCTACACAGTAAGTCCATAAGTCATTCACGAAACCAGCCTTACTCTTTCCTTGAATGTTGTGGAATCAAACAAGATTCTAGCCAGTCTTGAGTTGTGGCCATAAACTGCTGTTCCAAGATCTCCTAGTAACTGGATTTGGCCTCATGCCTTCAGGTACCAGAAACTGATTTCTGAAGAAACTGGAATTATGTGGCCAACATCTTTTATTTATTTTATATGTATGAGTGTTTTGCCTGCATGTATATATGTGTGTCCATGTCTGGTCCCCTCAAAAGAGGGAATCAGATCCCTAAGAACTGGAGTTAAGAGACCACACAGGTGCTGGAAACCCATCTTCTGCAAGGGCATCAAATGCTCTTAACCATAAATGACATCTTAAAACATGCAATTGGTTGGAACCAGTATATGTTTAAAATGGCATTCAATACTGTATCAGATTATTTGACAGCAATTCTCCCTTACTGATTTTAGAATAAAGATAGGGAATGAAAATTAAATCATATACAAGACAATTTTTTTTGCAATTAAGTAAAAAATGTTTTACAAATTTAAGAGTATGGATTATTTTACAAAGGAAAGAAAATGAACTTCTCATGGATCTCTTTACATTATTTTCATCACAGTTTTAAAATGCAAAACCAGGGGCCAGAGAGATGACTCAGTGGTTAAGAGCTCTGGCTGTTCTTGCAGAGGACCCAGGTTTGATTCTTAGCACTCACATGGTGGCTAACAACCATCCATAATTCCAGTTCCAGGGGAATCTGATGCCCTCTTCTGACCTCCGTGGGCATTCCATGACATGAACATACTTACATACATGTAGGTAATATACTAAAATACATAAAATATTTAAAATGCACAAGCATAAACTTGGTAAAAATGCTTGCCCATCTAGCTACACACACTAAAACACACAAATTAAATTTAAACAAAGCCACAAAGTCAAATAAGATTTAATATGACACTTGATATTATTTTGTTGAAGACCCTGGTATACAGTACAATGACAGAGAATCTTTGCAGTTTGGTGATCTATTTGAAAACTCATTTTAAGGACTACAGAAATGGCTAAGTGGTTAAGAGCACTGTGCTGTCTGCTCTTGCAAAGGACTTGGGCTCAGTTCCCAGTACCCACATGGCAGCTAACAACCATCTATAACTCCAGTTCCAGGGGATCCAATGCCCTCTTCTGGTCTTTGTGGGCATTGAATGCACTTCATGCTCTTATATGCAGTCAGAACACTCCTACACATGTAATAAAAATAAACTCGAATATTTATTTTTAATTCTGTGTATTTCTGTGTCTATGGCATGTATTTTGGTGCCTATGGCAGCCAAAGGCATTAGAGTCCTCTGGAGCTGGAGTTACAGGTGGTTGTGAGCTGCCTAACATAGGCTCTGAGAATTGAACTTGAGTCCTCTGGAAGAGGTGCTCTTAACCACCAAGCCTCTTTTCGGCCCTCATTGCGAAACTCTTGGCTGCTCACTGGGAAAAAGGACGATCTTTATTTCTGTGGTGTCTCTTGGTACTCCTACAAACTACAAGGATAAGTGAGAGAGGACTTGGAAACCTAATCAGGGGTTGTTGTCCCAAATCTGTACTCAGAAAACTAAACTATCAAAATTAATCAGACTTGGGATAATGATTATTGCATTTTTCAATGTGAAAAAACTAAAAGCAAGAGTATAGCTTTGTCCATGGCCTCTGTGTAGCTACTTCTGGACTCTCACAGTCTGGAAACTCTTTCTAAGTACCTTCTGGAATTTCACCAGTCAGCAAAAACCTTTATAGCAAGTTTGAGACACATAATGTTCTTTCAGCCCACTTAATGCTTGGAGTAGTTGCTTCTACATTACTGGTATGAGAAGAGGTCTCCAACATACTCAGGCTTGACTTTGTCTCTGTCCCCCTCAACCCTATGAGGCTATGAAAATCTGAATTTTCCTTGGTTTAATTTGAAAAAAAATGCCATTAATCTGGAATCTAACCTTTGAATTTATAAAAACACTAAGCTTGTTTACTGAAAATTGATCATGCCAAATTAGTGGAAATGGAGATTTCCCTTCTTAACTTTGTAATTATGCTTCAAATGCACAGCCTTAGCACTGGATGCACTTTCATGATGCTGCTGTTAACAATACGGAAGACTAAGTCAGGTGTGGTGGTGCATACATGTAATCCCAGCTCTCTGGAAGTGGGGGCTAGCAGATCTCTGTAAGACCAAGGCCACTCTGGTCTACATACATAGCAAGTTTTAGGCTAGCTGGGGCTACAGGGAGACCTTGTCTCAACAAGAAAAAAAAAGGAAGAGAAGAGTAGATCTATGCAGTGAGAAGTCAGACAACACGGCTGCTGATGTCTAATTATTTAATTATTATTTTTATTTATTATATAATTAATAATAACTATTAATTATCTCATTATTTAATGAGGAAATTATAGCCATCACAAATGCAAATCAAAATGATCAAATATTAGAAACTCAAATTTTATGTCATGTGGTATAAGAACATAAATGATCAAGCCTATGACTAACAAGGACCTGTCTCAGCTTTTGAGGAGAGCCAAAATGAAGTGGAGCTCCCTACACTTTGCGATGACCTACCAGCGTCAGGCTCCACAGACCCTTCTAGGAGTTCTTGTCTTCACTCTCCCAATACGGCAGGCCTGGTCTAGCAATCATGCAGTTTCCCCAAAGCACACAACTATACAGTTACACACAGTGCAGCACCAGGACTTGGGGACCTGGAGAGAAGGACGCAAGGGTATGGAGATGGGAAAAGATGTGCTTGGCAACTGTAAAGTAGGGGAGGCTGAGAGAGGAATGGGCTGCTTTCTGTAGAGCACCTTCAAGTGGAGCTGTACAGATTCAGGCAGCAGCGGTGTTCCTGAAGTGTGCCCAGACAGCAAGCATACTGCAAAAGCAAGAACTTCCATTTCCTGGGAGCTTTCTGTTGGTGATTCTGACTCACTGACTCAAGAGTGGGAGCTAGTAGAATCTTATGTTTCTGAGTAGCAGGTGATGTCATTCTAGGAACAGTACAACATTTCTAAAACTAATGATAACTAAGAAACGTCTAGAACTATGTGTATGTAGCACACGATGAACTGAACCCAGAGTGCATGGAATATTTTACTGCACAAAAAACAGACTCACATGTGCTGGAGCCCACCGGCAGAAATCGAACCGTACCTGAATTGGGGAGTGAGGATTGAGAAATATGAGAAAGAGAGAGAGAGAGAGAGAGAGAGAGAGAGAGGAGAGAGAGGGGGAGGAGAGGAAGGAGACAGACTCGGGAGGGCTCTCAGTCAATACTGAGGCCTTGACTTTATTTTGCTCAGTGTATTTATAGGAACAATACAACCATCATTTACATATGCGGGATTATTCAAAACACCTACATCTACTTAACAAAAGGTGCTAAGCCTAGGATTTAAGATAAGCTGTCCTCTTGCTGATTAAATCAGACCTTCCTAGAAGGATTTACAAGATCCCTACAAGGATTCACAAGATCTTCAGCCTTGGGTTTACAGGATCTTCAGCCTTGGGTTTACAGGATCTCTCCTTCAGGTGAATAAATCCTTTACATAGCAAAACGCCCTAATCCCACAGCACTTCTGGGACCAGCAAGACTGATCCCTGCTTGATCCTAAACTAGGGCAAAGTTCAAGGCAGTCAAATGGCTCCCGACACACATGAAAACATTTGCAGAGTGGAAAGATGACAAGTAAAATGCCATAGAATGTCTTAATTTTGTTCTTTTTTGAGAGCATTAAACACACTAAGTAGTTGTCCAGGTTTCTAAGAATATGGGATGACTGAAATAAGAACGGTAAGAGGGACAGGAGGAGGCATGTGTTGCTGCCACCTGGTGATGGAATTGTGTGGTTAATAAAGACAGCTGGAAGTCAAACTGGGCTCTTTAACAGGTAATACCCAACTTGAGAAAAGTGTTGAAATTTAGAGTCTACTTTCCCCTTAAGAAAGAATTAAGCCAGAAATTGTGATACATGCTTGAAGTAGCAATACTCTGGAGGTTGGGATAAAAGGACTATGAGTTCAAGATCAACCTAGGTTACATAGTGAGTGTGAGGTCAGCCTGAAGTATATGATGCAACTCTCCCTTAACAGACAGATAGACAGACAGAAGGACAGATAGGTAGATAATAGCAAGCTGGTGGCTATAGGCATGGTGGCTCGTGGCTATAGGCAAGATGGCTCATGCCTATGATGTCAATATTAAAGAAGTTGATGCATGAGTTCAAGGCCAGCATAAGCTATGTAGTGAAGTCAGTCCAGTCCAGGCTAGAATGTGATACGATCTCAAAAAATGAAAAAAAAAAACTAAATAATTGATCAATTAATAGAACTATTATTAATAAAAACATTACCATTTTACTTGTTATAATATTAAGACAAATAATGAGATCTTTAAAAGAAAAGTGGGGGCTGGAGACCTGGCTCAGAGGTAAGAGCACTGGCTGCTCTTGCAGAAGATCAGGGTTGGGTTTCTCGCACCCACATGGTAGCTAACAACCATCTGAAATGCCAGTTCCAGGGGATCTGATACCTTCTTCTGGCCTTCAAGGGCAATGCACGACACAGGAGTAATTGCATACATGCAGGCAAAACACTCATACACATAAAGTAAAAATACATAAATCCAATTGTTGTTAAAAGTAGAATTATATGAGATTAGAATTTAAATTGGTGGTCTAAAGATCATCCTCCATATACAATGGAAAGAAACCATGGAGTTTAAGGGAAAGAAGATGCCTGCTCAAGGGGTGGTAGTAGAAGACAGGTGTTACCAAGGGTGGAATGGGTAGAATGGGGATGTTTGACTGGGAAGGGAGGAGGGAGAGTTAGGGAGAAAGCGAGGAGAGATACAGAATACCTAGGTGGTATGAAAAACCCAAGGGAAATGCATTAGTTTAAAAGCCTATTGAAAAATTTACATTCAATACCTGTACATAAGTGCATGTGTATAGCTAAAGGCTACCTAACAAGAAATACAGTGCCAGACAGGAGAAACTACCCCTTGAACTGTTGGTCAAGATAGTCCAAGAGACCCCTAAAACAACACCGGCTGTAGCCACAGCCCTTGATTGCCTCCCAGAATGAAGGTAAGACCTTATTGCTGAAGACAGGACATACTTTGGACACAGGACTTGGAACAATGGGGCTGGAATTGAAGTGGTCTGGAAGTCTTCTCTCTGAAGACTAGCTCTCACAGTTCTAGAGGATACGATACAAGCTGCTAAGAGATAAAATCAATCAATGGTCCACCCCAGCTTTAAAATCCAACAACAATAACAGTGACTTGCATAACAAACTATATCAGTGCAGTACTGGTTGGTACTTTTATCTAGTGGGTAATCAAGAGTTATCTAATTAGACTTAATGTCTGCTCAATGGGAGGGAACTCATGTATGGCATAGCCAATTACACATGTCTGGAGAAACCACAGAGTCTAGAGAACCCTAAGTCTGTCACATCCCTTGACAAACATAACTTCTTAAAAATTTGTTATTTATTTTGATGTGTATGAGTGTTATGCCTGTGTATATGTAAGTGCATCTATGTCACGCAATGCCAATAGAGGTCAGAAGAGGGCGTCAGATCCCCTGGAACTGGAGTTATGGATGGTTGTTACCCACTATGTGGGTGCTGGGATTTGAACCTGGGTCCTCTGCAAGAGCAGCCAATCCTCTTAACTGTTGAGCCATCTCTAGTAAACATAACTTCTTACTGTATACCAAACAAGGATCCTTATAGTCACAGACAAGTATACTGATCAATACTCATCAAAGAAGCCTCTTTTTGCAACAGATAGAGGCTATTACAGAATTCCACAACAGGTTACACACACAGAATAAGTGACTGTGAGATGCCAGCCCTAAATGACATCTAAGGCCTACAGAACAGAGTGGAACTGGAGGGTAAAGAGAGTACTAATGCATCTCTCAACTCTCACCACTGATGCTTCCTCATGCAACAGAGGGTGATGCACACAGAAGGCCACAACTGGCCAAAGCATAGAGAATAAGAGACTACAGAGTGCATGTCCCTGGATAGGACTCCTATATTAAACTGAGCCCACCCAGGGTTCAAGAACCTTCGTGGAAGTGGGGGGCAGAAAGACTGTAAGATCCAGGGGTGATGTTTGACCACAAGGAAATAGAATCTTCCAGGCTTCTGGGAACTTGCTCATATGAACTTACAGCAATGGTTTTGGCAAGCAGAAGACCCATTGTATTAGTTACTTTTCTGTTGCTGGGATAAGACCCTGTAACCAAGGAAGAGTTTATTTGGGCTTACAGTCCAGGATAAGGGTGCAGAATGGTGGGGGAGGCGTGGTGGACAGAGGTATCTAGAGCAGTAAGCACAGCAATTACACAGGAAGAAGCACGCATAGGAAGCAGAGGGACTGGAAATCTGGCAAGGCTTAAGAACTCTCAAAGCTGGTCCTCCCGCCACAATGTGCTTCCTCCAGGAAGGCCACACCTTTTAAAGCCTCCCAAAACAATGCCACCAAGAGGTGACTAAATACTTGGAACCTATGGGGGACATTATCACTCAAACCACCACATCCATGTAAACTCAGACAAAACCCTAGCATAAAACTGGGGAAATGGGCAGGAGGCCCCCATTTTAATTGAGGAACTATTAGCAGCTGATCAGTGTTGGGTGAAGGAAAGTTTGTCTTCTTCAAGGGAGTGATATTAGATAGATAGACATCTAGGTATACAAACTCGATTCAGTAGGCCTCCACATATATGACAGAATGCAGGAAATCTAGTGGGTATGCTATAGGGGTACAGAGATGGGAGGGGTTCTAAAACCCTGACACCTGCAAGATGACTTACTAGGGTTTTTGCAAATAACTTCACCAGTAGCTGGAAAAAAGGGTCACTTGCATTGTGAGGATTAAAATTTTAGAAAGGTTTGGTCTCTTCTCAGTATCTCTATCCCTCTGAGTATGAGTCCAAGTTAGAGGTGACCTAACTCAGCTCATCTGCTTTCTGCCCCAGATCATTCTTCATTCTTCAGAATGGCAAGAAGGAGGCACCATAGTTTTAGGCCTTACTAATGAGAACAGGAAACAGAACTTGGACAGGCTACTGAGGGCAGCTGCCCAGAAAGCAGCAGTTCCAGAAATGTCTTCAGTTCTCTGGCCAGGAATGACAGGAAGAAACTCTGGTTTTGTTTGTTTGTTTTTGTTTTCTCGAGATAGAGTCTGGCCTGAAACTAGCTCTGTAGACCAGGATGGCTCAAACCCACAGATTTCTGCTTCCTGAGTACTGGGATTAAAGGCATGCACCATCACACCTAGCCTGAACTCTGTTTTTTTACCTCCTCCTAAAAGAACACCCTTGCCTAATCCAGTCCAGAAGTAATTCCTTCTGGTAAAACAGCTTTGGAACTGTATCTCGAGGTTTTCCTGACATAAATGGATTATATCTGTTTCCTAGTATCAGCCAATTTTCTAAATGATTTTAGAGTTTACTTCTTCAGAGGGGACACTGTTTTAGTAAAGAACGGAATCTACCTGTAGGTGGCTCCATGCCCGTGATTGTCTCTTAAGAGTTAATCTGGCTGGACAACTCAATCATGTGGTCAAGGAACCACCTGGCAGGAAGGCAGGCTCTCCTTGAGATAAAGTACTTTTCTTTCCCAGAATTTCTGCCCTCTGTGCAGTCTTTAAGATCCATGATGATGTTCCATTGGGTTTGTCCACCTTTCTGAGTCATAATGTTTCTTCTCTCTCTTTCTCTCTCTCCCCAAGTATGCTTTCTTTGGTACTTGGGTTTTTTTTCAGTCTTTCTCTAATTCTCCCTTCCCCATTCTGTGGTATGTCTCCATTTAGAAGTAAATTCCATTATTTATTATAACAAAACTATTTAAGCCTAGTATTCTAAGCGACCCCCCCTGATAAAACTGGCCATTGCTAAGATTTGGATTTGGGCTTGGAGAACAGATTGATCCTTGGATCTTCTCCAACATGTAATCAAGATACAATTCAAGTGGACAGATGAATGAAATCTTGCTTCTGTTCTGAACCAGGTTCGGCAGCGGGAAGGGAGTAGATGGATGCCGGGTAAACGGCTAATAAATCTCACTGGATAGACAGGAGTGTCTGTGGTTGATTTATCACAATATAACATTTATCTGTTAATAATCTAATGAAACAAAACGAGTACCAAGGAAGTGATAATAGTGGAAGATAACATGAGCCATGAACAAAAGAGGCACTCACTACTCTAAGCAATGTGACTGTGCAAGAACCTTGGTGTTGCAAGATGTTCAACATTTTCTTTTTTTTTCAATGTATATTTTTACTGAATTTTTGTGGATTTCATACAATTCATTTTAATATTATTCAGAGAGATGTTAACATTTTAAAAAGAAGTTTTTGATGAGATGAACTTTGAGTGTAAAGAATCTGTATTTTAAATATTGGCAACTCAGCCAGTTTTCATTCCTTTTAACCATACGTGAAGAACACTCCAAACTAAAAGTGTATCTTGTGAGCTAATACAGTCTGTGATCTTGTTTTCAAACGTGGGGCTAGAAGAGTCAAGGCTTGCCACTCTGTGGTAAATGGGGGGCCGGGCTTTGAAGCTTTTCAGGGTAGAGCAGGGCTTCTGGCAGTTGATCATGGAGTGAGTGTTATTGTCTCATATGATGCTTTTTAACAGGCAGATCAAAACCTGTTCTCAGGCGTCTGCTTCACCTAAGTCCATTCACAGTGAATTTTTCTGGACCAGGTAAGGTATAGAGTATGGTAGTCTCTGGCATCGTTGTTCATCTTTTTAATCTCATGCAAGTACAGGGCGCCACATACCAAGCCATGCCAAATTCTTGACACTACTACATATCTAGTGTGGATTAGGGCTTTTTCCAAACATGCTTAGATTTATTGTTTTACAAGTGTTAAGCATCCTTCCGTTTCTGGACCACTATCTGACGTCACTGGGTAGTTTTTCACAACTTTGTGTGTCACAGAGTTTTTCATAGATAGGTTAAATCGACTACCTTTCTATCATTAAAACGTTCAGTTAAATTAAATGAGAAATAGTAGTTTATTATTAACTTTATAAAAATGAGTTTAAAATAAGCTGCAAGGTGGCTAAGAGGTCATGGCGCTTCAGACCCAAGTTCGATCCCCAGGGACCCATAGGTCTGAAAGCTGTCCCGGGACCGCCACACTCCGGCACGTGAGTGCACACAAATACTAGACTGCTATCGAGACTAGCAATTACTGACTTGCTCTTACTTTTTCCCTGGTCCCGGGTCAGTTTCTCATCCTCCCCAAACATAAAAGCAGTTTTCAAACCTGTTTGTATATTAGCATCCACAGGGTGGAGATGGGATGGGATGAGGGATTACAAAGCGTCTTCGCCCAGGCCCTTCCCTAGAGGGACTAAAATCCCCCAGGTGAGTTCAGTGTGTAGACAGTGCTGAGTACAGTTCCTCGTATGAATATTATCCAATACCCGAACTCCGTCAACTCCCTCGGGTATTCTCCAGAACGCTTCATCTCTGCTTAAAGAGGTTCAGACTAAAGTTTTCCGGAGGTGTCAGAGGATACCGCCGGTCCGGATATTGACAGGAACGTGCACCAATTGCCATTCTGAACAAGTTGCGCTAGAACCAATAACAGGCAAGAACAAAACAGCTCCCGTCAGTATTGACGCCAGGCCGCATCGGCACGGGCTGACACGCTAATAAAAGGCGCGGCAGGTCACTCCTGGAAGACGGAAGCCAGGACAGGCTCTTGCCCCTCAGAGTCCCTGAGAAGTCGGCGTCCACTCAGGCTGTCCGGCTTTCCTCTCCCACGTCACCTCCGTCCCGCCCTCCTCAACGTCACTTCCGCCCGGCTCCATGTCGCCGTGCACCGCACGGAGTTGAAGCGACTTCCTTTCTCTTTTCCCTACCTCTGCTTCCCGCTCCTGCCTTCCGGAAGCTCACTTCCTCGCTTGGCTGCGGGTCAGAGGTGAGGGATGGGCGGCCTACCCGGGAGTACGTGAATAACCGCCGCGACGAGAGCTGCGGGAGCCAGGTTCGTACGGCGCTGGCCGCTCCGGGGCCGTGTGCGGCGGGGCATCTCCCTGGCCGGCTCCCGCCGTACCTTCCAGGCCCGCAGCTGCGCCGCCGGAGGTGCCTGCCAGCCCTGTCCCTTTCCAGTCTGCTTGCCATCCACGCTCAGTTTCTTTCTCTCTCTCTCTTTCCAGGCGAGGACCGACTCGATTGATGGTATCTATCCCCTCAGGAGCTTGGATCCGAAGCCGAGTCGCGTGTAGTCCCGTGATGGCCGGGTTGCTCACGAAAGTACTTTAACATCCATTCTGCCTCCTTTGAGCCTCGAAACCCGGGGAGTCAGGTAGTGAGTGCTTGAAAAAAGTATATCTCGGTTGCACGGATGAGGAAACGGAAAGCTTCAGTGGCAAACTCTCGGTTAAGGCAACCCGGCTCCCGAACGCGAAGAACTTGGGTGTGCACCCAGCCCTGACTTTTCTAGTTTCACAGAAGGGTAGGGAGAGCATTTCGGAACAGGAAGGAACCTGCAAAAGAACGCCGATGTTTCTGAGTGCTTTTAGTGTATGTCTGGCCTCATACTAAGTTCTTTCTGTGTTTATCATCCACACATAATAAACATAGCAAGCATATGCTGTTACTCATGGTTTGGGAAACCAAGACTCAGAGATAACTGACTTGTCTTGGATTAATAACTTAGCTGACATTTTCCAGATGCCTTTCAGCTCTTGAATTCTCCAAACATTTTTTCTTTATTCTTTTGGTCTTTTTGAGACAGGGCCTCCCTGTAGCAACAGCTGGCTTGGAACTCTCTCTGTAGTCCCGGCTGGCCTCTATGTCGCAGAGATCTGCCTGCCTCTGCCTCCTTGCGAGGCTGATTCCCCAAACATTTTAGTATTAACTTCTGTCATAATCAAACTATGCATTTCTGGTTATGGGCATTTCAGGAAGCAAGAATCCTGAATTTCACACAATAGTTTCTCTACTCTGACTAATTGTTTCGTTTCTTATTGACATCTTATTTAGAAATCTGCAGTCCTGTCAGTTCAGCTCCCATTCTTCACAGCTTATTTTATTTTTTTAATTTCTTAGAAGAGAATTGGGATTGGTGTTTCTTGGTGTGAAATGAATGAATGTGGGTTAAAGGAATGGACAGAGAAATTTGTTTTTATATCATAGGTACTCTGTATACTGTGGCTTACTTTGCATATCTTAGGTTTTCCTTTTTTCCCCTCTAGGAAAACAACTATCACTTTATGCCAAGATGTCAGGAATTGGAAATAAAAGAGCAGCCGGTGAGCCAGGCACCTCTGTGCCTCCAGAGAAGAAGGCAGCTGTTGAAGATTCAGGGACCACCGTGGAAACAATTAAGCTAGGAGGTGTCTCCTCAACGGTATGAAAAGTGTATGACACGTGTGCACTTACATCCATGCAGACAATTACTCATGCACATAAAATTAATAAATAAATTTTTTTTTAAACACTGCTTTTGACATCGTTAGTACTCATAAAAGGGAGCTATTAGTGATTCTTATTGGGCTAAATAATATAGTAGGAAATAAACTTGGTATTATCCTTTCTTTAATTAGTGTTTATACCAAAAGCCCATAGTAATGTCTTTTAGGTGTCAGAAACTTAGAGATTCTTGATTGTTTGAGAGAAGATCTCACGATGTAGCCCTGGCTGTCCTGGAACTTGCTCTGTAGACCAGGCTGGTCTCAACTCAGAATTAAAGATCTCCCTGCCTCTGCCTCCTGAGTGCTGTAATTAAAGGTGTGTGCTACCAAGCCTGACCTAGATATCTGGAGGTTCTAATGTTGATTAGATTGGAACTTGATCATGGATTGTGATACTTTACATTTATATTTCATGTAATTCTTGAGGCTGATGTTCAGAGAGGCCAATTTTCTCTTCTGTCAGAATAAGAACTTGCATAATAAATTGTTAATGAAGGTCATTTTGGGGGATGCCCAGGGTTGTGGTACTCCATACTACTTCCACAAGTGACTGGGTCTTAGCAGCATTTATTCATACATCCTAAGTGCATTTATGCAAATAAAAATGTTTGTGGAGCATCTGTGGTGTGCTGACTTCTGTGCCTTACATCCCTGAGACCTCAGCTTGCACTGGTACTAGCAAGGTAATAGGTTGATATAGGGAAAGTGTAGTAAATATCTCTGTTTGGGCTTTATTTATCCAGACGGCAACAAGGAGCCACTGGAAGGACTCGTGGGGAGTACCATGCTCTGACTTATGTTTGGAGGAAAGATTATAGATGAGAAAGATTATAGCGAGCCCCTAGCTTGTAGAATTGTTCCTTTTGTTCTCTCTTACCTCTACCTCTTGGCAGCTTCACCTTGGCAAAGGTTGGGATCTGAGATAGTATGCAGCTGCTGGTTCCGGCTCCAGTTGCCCTTGAAGGCAGTTTTTCTATGCACTTTGAAGCTGGAATAGTGAGCCAGTTGAGATTTGGAGATAGAAAGGGTGAGTTCCAGAGCATCCTTGAAGTGGGAACACTGGCAGTGTGAAGGGAGCTGTCCACCACAGCTGTTCTGAAACCTGACAAACTGACAGGACATAGCATAGAAGTGTTTGCTACAAACAGAAGGCCTTTGCAGGTGTTCTAATGAGAGATCATTATGAAATGGATCATGGTGGAGGTAGCCTAGACAGAATTCCTAATAGATTGGATGAAGCACATTTAGGAAGGATCACTCAGGTTTTAGAAGTGAGGTTTTTGTCTCACTGAGCTGGAGAGGAGTCAGAGAAGTAGATGTTTTGGAGCTCTGGAGGGTGACTCATACTCGTGTGCTGGTTATAGATATTGGAGTGGATAGGAATTGGATATAGTAACATGGCTTCTGGAGGCAGATCTGGAGTAAAGATATATGTTTAGGAATAATTTTGTAGATGATATTTCAATCCGTAAGACTAGAAATGCCCCCTTAAGCAATAAGCATACAAGATGTCTGAGTACAGAGTCTGGGGCACATTGCAACTTGTTTATATCATGTGGTGGAAACTATTGGGGTAGGAGAAAAGGACAGAAATTTTCCAGTAGAGTAAAGGGAGACTGGGATATTTGTATTTAGCAGTGGAGAGTTCATCGGAGACTGTAAAAATCTGTGCTGATAGGGTGGTGGGGCTGACTGCAGTGAGCCAAAGAGAACATGAGAGGGGAGGAATTAGCGGAGAGAGGGTAGATCAGTGCTTCAGAGGATGATTGCTGTAAGGACAAAGAAGAGGGAACTGTAGCGGGAAAGGTGGGTGGGGTCACGGGAAAGCTTTGGATTGTGTTTTAAAGATGGTGGTAGTGTGGTTTGTTTCTCTGGTTAAAATGGATTGAGAGGGAAGATAAAGTTGAAGCAGCTGGTGTGATGTCCTTGAGTAGGTGAGAGGGAGTGTAATGCAGTGCACAAGGCTGCATAGTAGAGCAACTGGCCTTAACCAGGAGCCAGTCAGTACAGTTACCCATGTCAGCAGAGGGTACAGGTTCTTCAGGTGGTGGTTGATCGTGAGGCACCGCTCCTGAGTGGGTTGGTGATCCACTAGTCTTCTGTCTTCCCTTCCTTCACTCCTCTTACCTCTTCTCCTGAGTTCTAAATTGTTCATGTAATCACTCCCTTTTATGCACCTCCTCTTTCTTCTCCAACATAATTTGCCTTGGAAAAACTTCAATCCCAGTAATATCCAACTCTCTACCTACTCCAAGCCTAGACTCATGCAGCCGAATGTTACAAGAAAAGTAAACCCCATGCTGATGATTTCAAATCATGGGATGAGTTGCTGCTTCAGCCTTCCATGTGTGCCTCACCATGCCTAGCTTGCAAAGAGCTTCTTACAGAAGGGAAGGGAGCATGAGCAGAGGTTGAGCTTTTAAGAATGTGAGCGTATGCCTCTCAGCACAGCTTCCCTCTTGGAAAAATTCCAGTCTCAGTAACATCCAGCTCAGTGGCATGACATGTGCCTTGCATGTGCAGGACCCTGGGTTTGATTGCCACACACAGAAAACATCTTAATCGGAAACAAAATTTGTTTTCAGCCTGGTGTTGTGGTTTATTACTGTAATCCTAGCCCTGAGTAGGTTAAGACAGGAGGATCCAGAGGTCAGGGTTATCCTTGGCTGTCTGATATCTCAAATAATAAATGTGTGTGTAGTTTGGTGGCTGAATGGGCCAGAGAGGTAGGGGGATTTAGGAGTTTCCCATCTGTCGGCTTGTATTTCCTTGTTAAAATAGAAAGCAAAGCCATCTGTTTATTGTAGTGTGAGAGGGACTTGGTTGAGCATGGTTCTGTTTTGATGCAGAATGGATGCTTAGCTGTTAAGGAATATTTCTGAGCACACTATAAGATCTGTTGAGGTTAGGGATTTATTTTTTGAAGTTAGCCTCTTCCTGCTTCATTGAGTTTATATAGCAGTCTTGGTATTGCAGATAATAGGGATGCCTGGGTGATTTTTAAGTTGGGAGTTTGTTCATGAAGATAGAGTAGAAGGATTACAAGCAGAGAAGAAAGGCGTAGGTAGGTCTTGGGAGGAATGTATAACAGTATATAACCAGAATGAAAAGTACGAAAGTGAGGTGGAGAAAGTAGTGAGTTCAGAGTACTGAAGATCTAAGCAAAGTGTAAAGGCTGATCCAGGGATGTAAGCATGCGGGATTCCTGGAAGCACATGTTTTATTCAGGGAACAGGAAGTTGTAATGGAGCAGAGTTTCAGGTGCTACCTACAATGTGTCCTTTGAAATACATGCCTGAAGCCCAGCAAGAAAAAGTTATTTGAAGTTAAATAGTTGGAATACCAACAGCTTTGACGCTGGGGAATTAGTTCATCCAGGTGTATATTTTAGTCATATGATATCTCAGCAGAGGGAGGTAGCAAAAGGCCAAGTGCCAGGGTCTTGAATGAATAAAGGGTAGTGCTTAGGAGATGGAGGACAGTGTTGACTGGAGTAGAGGACAAGCTTACTGGAGGGTAGAGACTTGATGGTACATCATATGGAGATCCGTGTGAGTAGAACGATGAGATGGTGAGATCAAGGTTCTAGTGTAGTGGTTCTGACCTTATATCATCATATACCTATTCCTTTATCTCCTCTGCTCCTATTTCTTCCCTAATTATTTGTTGTATAGTTTTTTACGTGTGTGTGTGTGCGTGTGTGTTTAGGCTAGACTGACTGGCCAGCTAGCTTCAGAATTCATTTGTCTCTGCCTCTTCAGTGCTGAGATTACAACTGTGTACACCTGGCTTTAAGAGTGGTTTCTGAGGGTCAAACTCAGGTCTTCATGTTTATGTGGCAATTAGAACTCTTCCCCCAGCTCCAATTTTTTGTTGTTTTGGGGGTTTTGTTGTTATCTGTTGTTTTGTTTTATTTTGGGGGTGGTGGTGTTTTGAGACAGGATCTCCTTGTAGCCCCAGCTGACCTGGAACTCCCTATGTAGACCAGGCTGGCCTTGAATTCAGAGATCTGCCTGTCTCCTGAGTGCTGGGATTAAAGACTTGTACCATCATGCCCAGCTACAATTTGTTTTTAATAAATAGCTTAGTCAATTGGAAATAATGAACTAATGTGACCTTTTTGAATTAACTGCTCATTTCTCCAGTTTCTTGGTTGAGACTAATAATTTTGGTTTCCTGGGACAGGAGGAGTTAGATATTCGAACCCTGCAAACCAAAAATCGTAAGCTAGCAGAAATGCTGGATCAGCGACAGGCCATTGAAGATGAACTTCGAGAGCACATTGAGAAACTGGAACGTCGGCAGGCAACTGATGACGCCTCTCTGTTGATTGTGAACCGGTATTGGAGCCAGGTAGCTGAGCTTCTGTTCCCTCAGATTTCTGTCTGCATTGTAGTCTTGTAATCTCGTCCTTTCTAAACTTTGGTCCTTTTTTCTTTATTATACACATTCTCCTCTAGTTTGATGAGAACATCCGTATCATCCTTAAACGTTATGATCTGGACCAAGGTTTGGGAGATCTACTCACGGAAAGGAAAGCTCTAGTTGTCCCAGAACCGGAACCTGACTCTGATAGCAATCAGGAGCGCAAAGATGACCGTGAGAGAGGTGAGGATTGTGAGGAATCTACTGTTGCAGCAGTTGTCTACGTTTTTGAAGCTGAGCTTTGCTTTGAGGCTATTTGAGGGGGAAAAGCAGATTTTGTTCTTTCCAGTTTTATAACTTTGAAAGTCTTCTTTTTCTCCCTGTACCCTCAGGGGAAGGGCAAGAGCCAGCTTTCTCTTTCCTCGCTACTTTGGCCAGCAGTTCCAGTGAAGAGATGGAATCTCAGCTGCAGGAACGTGTCGAGTCCTCCCGCCGAGCTGTGTCCCAGATTGTGACAGTCTATGATAAACTGCAAGAAAAAGTAGAGCTCTTATCCCGGAAACTGAACAGTGGAGGTGAGAAGAGAACCTGGGGGCAGTGGGGAGGCTCACAGTGCAGCTCAGTGGTAGAAAGTGGTGGGCACGTATGGGGCCTGGGCTCTATGAAAAGAGGCAGAGGATCCACTTTAGTTTTACTAAGCTCCTTGGAATTCTAAACCTCAATCCTAGTAGTGCCATTGTGGTGACATGCGGGCTAGATACTTCTATAAGTAGCAGAGTTAGTTTAGACTTTGCTGATTTCGAAGGGTGAGTTTTTAATGTTCTTTTTTCTTTTCTCTTTAATGTTTTAAAGAGAGTTAGATGAGGTAGTAAGATGATTTCTATGCTTGAAGTGATAGACCAGAAAAATATATGAATAGATAAGTACTTAAAATTATTATTTGGAACAGTTGTGTTATTTAGTTTTAATTTAAAAATTTATGTTCATGCAGCATAGAAAAGTATACTAAAATGACTAGAGATCCTTAGCCATTTGTGACAGATCTCTTTCTCAAATACAAATAAATGCCTTGATTTCATGTTTTCATTAATAATGATTGTCTGGTTGTAATATCTTATCTGCCCTGATTGTCATCAAGACATTTACTTACTTTAAAAAAAAGTTTTTTAATTGAATCGTTGTGTATTTCATACAGAACATCTCAATCAGTCTTAATCATCTTCATAACCCCCTCCCCACCAGCACTGCCCAGAAACCCCTACATTCTTCCATCTGTGTTAAGATAAATGTGTCAAGTTAGTTTCCCCAAATGCTTTTCAGTGCAAGTTCATCCACTGAGGTCTAGTCAGTCTATGCAGAGCCCCTTGCTTTAAGAAGATTTAGCTCATCCTCACCCAACATTTGCCAATATTTCTTCAGTGCATGTATGTTTATAATTGTTATATCTTCTTCATTAATTGTTTCTTTAATCATAATGAAGTGACTATCTCTTCTAATTAGTTTTAGTTTGAAGTCTATTTTATCAGATATTAGAGTGGCAACTCCTGCTTGTTTCTTAGTGCCATTTGCTTTGAATATTTTTTCCCATCCTTTCACCTTAAGGTAGTTCCTGTCCTTAAAGGTGAGATTTCTTACAGATATCAAAAAGATGGATTTTGTTTCTTGATCTATTCAACTGGCCTATGTCTTTAGACTGGGGAGTTCAGTTTGTTGCTTTATTTTTGAAAGATGTGTATTGGTTCCTGTCATTTTAATTTCTGTTTTTAATCTTGGCCTAGCTTTGTGGTTCCCAGTTTCACTTTCATTTCATTTCTGTCTATTACTCCTTGGGTATAGTCATTACTTTCTTCAGCTCTTTGTATTGCTTCAAGTATTCTCTGAAGGGCTTCTTTTCTGCACATGAATTCTTTCAGCCTATTCATGTTATGGGAAGATTTCCCTTTCCCCTTCAAGTATAATAGACAGTTTTACTGGGTAAAGTATTCTGAGTTGGCATCTGTGATTATTTAGACCTGGGAATACTTTGGTCCATGTTCTTCTGGCTTTCATAGTTTGCATTGAAAAGTCAGCTGTACAGGGTATTATGACGTAGTGGACGGGTCTGGACTAAGGATAGTCCAGAGATCTGCAGTGCTAAGAGCAAAAGCGGGCCTGTGCCAAAGGCTAGAAGGAGAACAGGATGTGGGGCAGGGTTGAATGGAGTTTCTCAGTGGTAGGGAAGAGGAAAAGCAGTGTTCAGGATCAGACTTACCAGACAGGGAACAAAGCTGATCACAGAAATCCAAGGTAGGCTGGGGGATGGTCTGGGGCAGGCAGAGGTAAGATGGGGGTGGGAACAGCCTGAGAAAGCTCTAAGAAATAACACTGAAAAATTGAGTCAGGGGATCAGGATGCAGTGGGTGGGTCTTGACTAAGAGGGCAGTCCAGAGATCTGGGGTCTATCAGACCACAAAGCCATAAAGCTTAAAAATCAACCGTGGAAGAAGACTTAGTAACTTCACAAATTCGTTGAAATTAAACACCACACTCCTGAATGATGAATGGGTCAAAGAGGAAATTAAGAAAGAAATAAATGTATTCCTGGAAATAAATAAAAAGGACAGTACAATACAACAAAACCTCTGGGATACTTTAAAAGTTGTCTGAAGAGAGAAGTTTATAACTCTGATGGGCAAACATGTAGAATATCGTAGGAACCCAGCACATCACTAACTTGCTCTGGACTGTTTCTGAGAGTGCTGGCAACAGGGAGTGTGGGAGCACATTCCTGAACAACTCTCCATGGTACTGTATGTCCCGATAATAAGTGGTTCCATTATGACACTTCTGTGTGAACTCTAGTAGTGATGACTCTAATTGTAAATACATGGATTTGTCTTAAGTTCTAAAGACTTTGCTACTGCCTTTATAAATAGTGGAGTGCAGTTTATTTTTTGAGCTTTAGGATTGTATTTAGCATAGTATTCTAGTCAGGCATGGTGGCACACTCATTTAATCCCAGAACTTGGGAGGTAGAGGCAGGCCAGCCTAGTCTACATAGTTCCAGACCTGCTGGGGCTACACAGTGAAACCCTGTCTTGACAATAAAAAACAACAGCCAGAAAACAAAAACCACAAAACAAAACAAAAAACCCCACCAATTCCAGATTATGGTAAGTGATTCTGCTTTTACCTTTGTTCTTCATGATGTTATTTATACACGATTATTTGAAGATAGAATTTCTTCTTCTCCCCTCTCCCTGCCAGAGATGCTTCAAGTTGGTATGCAGTGTAATAAAAATTTGTGATCACTTTATAAAATAGAATCACACTGTTGTTAATTCTGGCACCTATTGAAAATCTTGCCTTTAAGTCTAAAATGCAGTATGTTGGGGCAGGGATTATATTGTATGCTAATAAAATTATTTAGTTTTCATGCTCAAGACATTTTGACTTAATGGAAAGAGCCGAGATTAGGTGATGTAGCTGCAGGTTGACCCATTTCCTTAGCCAGGTTACCTGTCTCCTCACATCTGGTGTTTTGTGGGTCCCGTGAGATAATGAACACTAGGTTACGTTCTCATGCTCTGAAGAAAATAAAGTGAGCTGGCATGTTAATGCTTTGGTGAACACCTGGTTTTAAAATTTGTCACTGTACTTGCTAAACTAAAATGCAGTTCTTCTTCCCCAGATAATCTGATAGTGGAGGAAGCAGTGCAGGAACTGAATTCCTTCCTTGCCCAAGAGAATCTGAGGCTACAGGAACTGACAGACCTCCTTCAGGAGAAGCATCACACTATGTCTCAGGAGGTACTTGACCAGAAAGGAGAACTGGTCATTTCTAGTAGCTCTGACTGACACTATCTAATTCTGAGATTTGAAAGGTCTCCTTATTCTAGAAGGCATACTTTTATATATTGAAGAGCTTTCAGGGCAAAGCAGTCAGATCTGAGAGATTAAAGTCTATGGGAAGGTTAAAGGAAGAAGGTAATTTCTCCTGACTTTGCCTCAGTTTAATAGATAGTTCCAGATCTTCATTATTGGGATGTCACAACACACAACAAAAGTTCTAAATCCCCCAATAATTAACTGCTTTCTAAGTATAAATGATGATGGATACTGTTATACGGAATGACCTTAGGAAAATTCAGTAGAGAATGGGGGAAGGGACACTTCCCTGATTGATTGTGTCCTAGGAACTTGAGGAATGTTTTCTCACTCCAGACATTGCCACGAATCATGTGAGCAAACCATGGCAGGGTTCGGTATTTATCTACAGAAATGCTTCCAAGAAAGTGGTGAGAGGGTTTGAAAGATTGATTCTTCTCATGTTCCTAATTAACATTTTGCTCTTTCCCATGATCCTTTGTTGAAATTTTACCTAAATTAGTTTGGCCACCAAATTTTCATTCCAATTAAGAACTTAGAAGTTACTAATTACTTGGTGCCTGACATTTAAGCACTTTATGATATGACTACTAATGGCAGAATAACTCCCATTTCACTGCCAAGGAAACAAATGGAATGAGTTAGTGACCAGTTGGAGAACAGAGGCTAGAGAATGATTTGATCATAAATCTGTTTAATCTCAGAGTTGTGTTTTTTCAAAATACACTTGTTCCTTAAGCTCCAGTGTTGGGTTGTTTGCTGAGCTGACTGCATGAGCATCACTTGTGGAGTCTATAAAGACATGCTCATATGCCTTTAAGGAGGCTAGAATATAACAACAGTTGTAAAGTAAATTGGTGTGTCATGTTTTAGGGTAACTAGGTGTTACCAAAATAGAAAGGTCTTTTTTTGAGGTCCATATCTTAGTAACAGTAAACAAGGGCACATTTTTTGATTTCCTTGGGTTCATGTGCAGGCGGCCGTCATTGCTGGTTTTTGATGCCAGCTGTCAGCTGGACTGCAGCTTTTTGCCAGCTGGAGTACCTGTAGATGCTGTCCCCCTTGTGGCAGTCTCCAGTTTCTTACATGGCAGTTAAGTTAATGTTCTAAGTGTTTTAAGAACCCCAGGTAGACTATGCATGATCTTTCTGACAGCCTCAGAGTTACATAGTATTATTTTCACTGGCCACTGAAGATGTCCCAGAATCAAAGGGAGGAACAGATTTTCACCTCTCAGTGGTCAACCTGTCAAAGACCAAAAACATACTATAAAGGGTGTATGCAGAATGTTAGGAGCACAGCACAATTTTGTAAAATGTAAACATGTAAAAAATTTAAGGTGCTGAACAGTATTGGCAGGTATGTATCTCCTAAACAGAGTAGGATTGGGGAGGTGACTCAGCATAGAAAGGGCTTGCCATGCAGCCTGGGGATGACAGGGTTTAGAGCCCGAGAACCTTCGTAAAGCTGAGTGCAGCAGTGTGCGTTTGTAATCTCAGCGCTGTGAGTTCTTGGAAGTTTGTGGGTCAGGTAGCCTAATATATGACAACAGACCCTGTCTCAAACAGGGTGGGAGGCAAGGACCAACACATGAAATTTGCACATACTTGTGTGCACATGACACACACACATACATATGTGAAAGTGTAATTTTGTATCTTTTATAGTGTCTGATTATAAACTGCTCTGGAGTCAACTTAGAAACAATAGAAGATTTTATTTTAATTTATATGGATTATCACTTTTTTGTATATAGAAGAGAAAGTTGGGGTACAGGTAGTTGTCTTTATTGAATTCTTCTAAAACATATAACAAAATGAAGGATATTTTGTTTCTTAAAAAATCCCTGTTTTCTGATGAATTTATGTTCTATCTAACCTTGCTTGGAGGTGGAAAGATAATTGAATGTTCACTGGTCTTTTCCTTGTGTGAAAGTTCATAGAGAGTTTCTGTTTTCATGATTCTTTCAACCTAAGAACTGTAACTGAATCTATGGCTTTGTTTTTATACTTGTGTTTTGAATAATCTTTTCTATAACTGTATATGAGCAAGTGAGCAAGGGTTAATTTTGTGGAATTTGGAATTTTTCTGACTTGGTCTTTCTTCCATATTTTTCTGGATGCCTGTCTTTTGGATGTAGTTCTGTAAGCTGCAGGATAAAGTGGAGACAGCCGAGTCTAGGGTATCTGTCCTGGAGTCTATGATTGATGACCTGCAGTGGGATATTGACAAAATTCGAAAAAGAGAACAACGACTCAACCGACACTTGGCAGAAGTCCTAGAACGGGTCAGTAATATTTTATGATGACTCCTTTTAAAAATAGAGTAGTTTTTGCCAGGCGTGGTGGTGCATGCCTTAATCCCAGAACTTTGGAGGCAGAGGCAGGGGAATCTCTGTGAGTTAATGGCCAACCTGGTCTACATTACAAGTTCCAGGTCAGCTGTGGCTACAGGGAGACCCTGTCTCAAAACAGCACCCCAAACAAAAGAAATAGTTTTTATATTTTGACATATTCATCCCTACACTCCCTACCTCTTGACGTCTCCAGAACCTTTATATCCTCTTTTTTTCTTTGTTTTTGTGCTGTTGTTGTTGAAAAAACATCCACTGAGTCCAGTGAGTGCTGCTGTAGTGCATGAGGGTGGGGATGTCCATGAGATCATCGGCCACCACACAGAAGAATAATGACTCTCCTTCCCTGGCAGCTATCATCTGTCAGTAGCTTCTTAGCTAAGTATATGGCTTCACAATGCTAGAATGTTGACTGGCTTGATTTTGTGCAGTCCCACCTGCAGCTCATGAGGGCAGTGGCCCTGACATGTCCTCTTACAGTCTTTCATCCCCATTTCTGCGATGTTCCTTGAGCCTTGAAGGGAGGTAGTGTAATGTAGGTGGCCAAGTACTGAGTCACCTACTCTCAGAATTTGACCAGTTGTGAATCTGAATTAACCACTGTCCACTGCAAAAAGCACCTCTCTTTTTAAGGAGTCTTCTCAGAAAAGACGTACTTGAATGATGCTACCTGAGGAAGAAACTGATCCTTAGAATGACTTTAGTCACCTGACTAAAATCTTTCAGTCTCTCTAAACATCCTTTGTCTTCTCTGCAGGTGAATTCAAAAGGCTATAAGGTGTATGGAGCTGGGAGCAGTCTCTATGGTGGCACCATCACCATCAATGCCCGCAAGGTAAAGTCTGCCCCACTTAGAGCCTTTGACCTGGGGACATACAGAGGTCCACAGTGGCACAGTGGCATTTTCAGGAGTGAGTCAGTGAAGGCGGCAGCAAGTACGGCTGCCTGAGCAGTCCCGTTCTCATTTGCTGTGTTCCCACTTCTTTCCAGTTTGAGGAAATGAATGCAGAACTCGAGGAGAACAAAGAATTGGCTCAGAACCGACACTGTGAGCTGGAGAAACTTCGGCAAGACTTTGAAGAGGTCACCACACAGAACGAAAAGTTGAAGGTAGGAGGCATGTCTCAGAAAAGCAGAAGCAGATGTTTAGGTGATCAGCTCTGTGTGTGTGTCTGTGTCTGTGTGCATGATTTATGAGGGCCAAAGAAAATGTGGACCCAATTTGCCTCTTAGATGAGACAACTCAACAGACTGAATATAGAAGAAGTGTATCTCAGCATAATAAAGTCTGTCATGAGAAGGATGGGCACCCAGGCTTTTCTTGTTGGTTTAGTGCAAGAGGCTCAGCCATTAGGCAGGAGTTAGAAAAGGCCTCCTGGAAGTCAAGTCTGTTTACAGGTGACAGGATTTTCCACATAGAATACGCTAGAGCCCTCATCAAAAAACAGATGGCTCAGTGGATAAGAGCACTAGCTGCTCTTGCAGAGGACTTGTAGGGGACCCAGATTCAATTCCCAGCATCCACGTGGCAGCTCATAGCTGTCTGTAATGCCCAGTTCTAGGGATCTGATGATGTCCTCTTCTGGCCTCCATGGCACTGCACTCATGTAGTGCACTTACATATATGCAGGCCAAACATGCTTATACATATACACATTAAAATTAATCTTTTAAAAAAAAACTGGGAGAACTATAAATTAGTTCAGTAAAGTTGGAGAATATAAAACCAGCAACAACAGACTATATGGAAACAAACTCATTTTACAATAGCATAAAAAATACTCAGGAAAATTTTTAACCAGAGATGAGGATAAAGAAAAGGAAGTACTGATGCACAATGGAATATTATTAAGCCTTGAAGAAGATACTTGGTGGTTTGTTGAACATTGATGAACCTAAAAGACATGCATGTGTTAAATGAGGTAAGCCAGACATAGACAAACACTGGGTGATATATATAGATCTAAAAACATGTAACTCAAAGAAGCAGAGATTAGAATGGTGGTTATAGGAGGAGACCTTGAAGAGATGCCGGTCAAAGGGCCCAGTTTCAGTTGCAGGATGGGTCTCACAGACAGCATGGTGACTGGCTGCTGATCTCTATATTACTTAAAATATGTTGAAAGGGTTGGTTTCAGATATCCTCACTGCATATAAAGAGATAACTGAATTGTGATCCATTTCTCAAAAGTGGTCATTTTACACAGGATTTGTATGCGAAAACATCGTGTTGACTGTCCTAAATATGTGCAGTTTTAAGTATTTGTAATTCATTGGGCAGGGTTATAGCTCTTGTTGATATACTGTGCACTTATTTCTGTACCCTGCCTTCTTCTGAAAAAGACTTAAAAGCAAGCAGTGAGGATTGATGGACTGAATCAGTCACCTGACTTAGGAGTTGTTGAGAAATGAGGAGTAGCATCAGTCAGGGTGAGTAGGGTACATTCACATCGTCCAAAGCAGATCTTAACTTGAGTTTGTTTCTAAGATACAGAACAGGAGCGTGTGCATGCTGTGGGAGGATGGTTATTTGCATGGTGTTTATTGCTGGAGGAGGCCATAAGAGGATGGTTAGTGGTCCTGTTGGTTTTCATACCTGTCTGTTAGAATTTCGTCTCCTTAGAGCCTTAGGGAAGAATGAAGATTCTTTCCACTATAGCCAACTGTCTTTTAAAATTTGATTTAAGTAAATTTTTAAAAAGGTATTGGACTAAAAATGAGGAACAACTTAATTAAAATGTTCAGTAATTAAAGCAAACAGTTGCTAAGGAAAGACATCACTAATTTCCTTGTCACAAATACTGTCGATATGACTGTTAGTGAAGAGCGGGATTGGCTGGCTCTTTGCTCTGTTAGACCAGGCACTCTGCTCATGCAGTTTCATGTAGCTCTTGCACCTGCTTTTTTAGCTTCTTTGGCTTTAGGTTGAAACAGTGCAGCTCTACACACTGGATGACCTACTCTACACAGGGGGAAGGTTTTACTCAGAGTGGGTTGGTGAGCTTCATAATTTACACAGTGATTGTTTTAAGTGTGGGGGGCATCAGTGAGTTCTGAGTGTTTCCTGTGTATCTGACTGTGTATCCTGTGTATCTGTGTATGGAGCATGGATGCTGCGTTCTGCTGACTTGGCTTTTCCTTGGGCCTTCCTAAGGTAGAGTTGCGGAGTGCTGTGGAGGAAGTGGTTAAGGAAACTCCAGAATATCGCTGCATGCAGTCACAGTTCTCTGTCCTGTACAACGAGAGTCTACAGTTGAAAGCTCACTTAGATGAAGCACGGACTTTGCTTCATGGCACCCGGGGAACCCACCAACGCCAAGTTGAGCTCATTGAGGTAACAACCTGGCTTTGTCTTCTTAACTTCCTTGCAGTGGTGGGGGTGGAACCCAGGACCTTACTCATGCCAGGCAAGTTCTCTACCACTGAGCCACCCCTGCCCTACTTGTCTTCTATATGCGATTGTCTATCTTCATAAATTTTGTAACTTTACTCCCATGTATAGAGTGTCTGCAGGTCTTAACTGTTAGACAGTGGACATACAAGTATGATACAGCAGAATTCCTGCCCTGATGGAAGAATGGGACCTATCAGAACGCAATGTAGTTCCATGGTAATGCATCCAAAGATTTAGTGAGGGAGAAGGAGAGCATCTGATTGGACTGTGGAGCCTTCCTGATTTCAGCTGAGAAAGTGAAGGGTGAACTGTAAAGATCAAAATGTTTTCTGTAGTTAGAAGTATATTCCAGCAGTAACATCCACATGCAAGAAATGTGAGACAGTGTGGCACAGCACTGCGTGGCTGAGTCATGCATACGGGGAGAGCAGGGTGGAAGCTGTACTTGTATTGTGGCTCTTGTAAGCTTTTATTTTTTTTTTAAGACAGATTTTTATTTTGATTCTTGCTTTTTCTCTTGTGTCTTCTGTAGTGCTTAAGATAATGTTTAAAGTCATTGGAGATTTCATGTATGTTGGCTAAATAAATGGAATGCTACCTTATAGTTACTTATTTACAGTTTTATGGTTAGCTTTCCAAATAAGCTGTAGTCTCAAAGTTGGAGGCCGTTTCTTTTTTTCTTGAGTGTCCTGCTAGTTTCTAAATCAGTGTCTGATGTTAAACATTGAAATGGAAATTTGCAGAGTAATCCATTCATTTCTTAGCTTGTCCTTTTCTCTTTTTAGACTCTTACAGGTTGAATTTAGGAGACAGAATAAAGTTGATATGAATGTTTTATTGGTTCCTTTATCTATAGAGAGATGAGGTTAGTCTTCATAAGAAGCTGAGAACTGAAGTGATCCAGCTAGAGGATACATTGGCCCAGGTCCGCAAGGAGTATGAGATGCTGAGGATAGAGTTTGAGCAGACGCTTGCTGCCAATGAACAAGCAGGTATAACCACCCTGCTCTCCCCTGCTGTTCCGTCTGTTTGTTTGTAAAGGCCTTCTTTGAAAGAAAGCATGATTCTCTGGATTTACTAATTCTGTCTTAAACTCAGAAGACCTGAAATACCTTAATCATTTATAATTCATTTGGACCGCAGCGTGGGTGTTTGTTTTTTAACTCAGTCCACTAGTTTTGATTTTCATCCTTTAAAAAAGGCACTGTCTGCTATCCAAAAAGTTCCTTAAGTGTTTGCACTTTCTCTCCTTGTGCCTTTGTCTTTCTCAGGGCTTTTCCTAATATGGCTGCTGCTGTATTTCAGGCCCCATTAATAGGGAGATGCGCCACCTCATCAGCAGCCTCCAGAATCACAACCACCAGCTGAAGGGGGAGGTCCTGAGGTATAAGCGGAAACTGAGAGAGGCCCAGTCCGACCTGAACAAGGTAACCTGGAGTAGTGGAGTAAGCACTTTGCCTTGGTGAGGGTGTAATAAGGGAGTGCGGGAAGCAGTTTGGGCCACAGGGGATGTGTGCCTTTCCTCTCTGTCTCCCAGACGCGTCTGCGTGGTGGCAGCGCCCTCCTGCAGTCTCAGTCTAGTACTGAGGACTCCAAGGATGAACCCACGGAACTGAAACCGGATTCTGAGGACCTGTCGACCCAGTCCTCAGCATCGAAGGCCTCACAGGAGGATGTCAATGAAGTCAAGTCCAAAAGGGATGAAGAAGAGCGAGAACGAGAAAGGAGGGAAAAAGAACGGGAACGAGAACGAGAGCGGGAGAAAGAAAAGGAGAGAGAACGAGAGAAGCAAAAGCTGAAAGAGTCGGAAAAAGAGAGAGATGCTGCAAAGGATAAAGAGAAGGGGAAACATGATGATGGAAGGAAAAAGGAAGCAGAAATCATCAAGCAGTTGAAGATTGAACTCAAGTAGGTGGTATTTAGTGACTTAGAACCTGGGTTCAGACATGAAAGGAATGAGCTGTTTGATGGCTCAGCTCATCTGTTCATACAGCACTTCAGATCTAGGAATGTGCAGTGTACCTGAGTGATTAGGGGATCAATCAGCCTGTAGTTGTGGCCTTTACTCCTCATGATTCTGTACTAAGAGAAGAGATATATTGAAGTAACCATTAAATTACTGGAAATTGACTATTGCTGTTCATTAGATTTGGGTAGATTGGTGGCATGAATTGTAGTGTAAGTTTTACTGAGAGGTGTGTGTGTCCCTCTGACTTGAACAGCTTCTGATGTGCTTGCTTGCAGTTGACTAGTTGTTGGTTTGCCTGTACATACGTAGAATTCCTTAGGAAGTTTTCTCCTAGAGAATTTGAACAGAAGGATAGAGTTTGTTCAGTGGAACTCTGCTTTTTGTCATGACATAATACAGTGCCCCATTTTCTCCTGCCTTACCAATAATTTCTGTTTCAGCTGGCTACTATGACTTTCCATTTACACATACGACTGTTGATATTTGAAATTAAGGTACTTAAAATACCTGAGTTCTCGTGTAATTAAGGAGTTGAATAGTAAGAGAGAAAGTATTAGTCTTCAGCTGATGTTTACAACTGTTATTGTCAGTCCTAGGATTAACAATATATTTTAAACTTTCCCCTTCTTGATCTCTTTAAGGCACACTTTTTTTCCTGTACGAAAATTATCTGATTATTTTAAATACATTCCTGGATCCAGATCTGTCTACTTGCTCGGTTTCTAAATGGCACTGCCACAGTTTTTTAATTTTAAAACTTTCTATGCAGAGCTGAAAAAATAAATGATTCATACCTTAGCTTTCTTTATTGTGTTTTCTGAGTATATTTCAGAAGTCTGTAAAATTTGTCCTTTAGGATGTTATAAAGTACTGTGTTCCGTCCCGGGTTCTGCTCTGATGCTCTCTGTTTTCTCGGCCCATCTTTCCTTTCTCTATCACAGGAAAGCACAGGAAAGCCAGAAGGAGATGAAACTGCTGCTTGATATGTACCGCTCTGCCCCGAAGGAACAGAGGGACAAAGTGCAGCTAATGGCAGCCGAGAAGAAGTCTAAGGCTGAGGTAAGGGAGCCTGCTGCTTCTTGTCATTCTGGTGAAAATCATTTGGACTGTCCTTCCTCCCTCTCAAGGATGTAGTTTCTTTATCTTTAAAGCTAGTGTTTAATTTAGCAATGTTGTCACCTTTTCAAAGACCAGCTAATTACAGTCTTAAAAATTCTTTGCAAGGTAGTAAAATATATCCAAATTACAAGAAATTGGAATAGATTTTTAAAATATTTTATTCCTCACTTTTATTATTGTAAGTTATTACTGTAGTAATTTTCTTTTTTCTGAATGCTTTTGAGAGGAACATTTTACATTCTTGAAAATTTGAGGCCTAGGGAGAAAAAGGTTGAACACAATGCACAACATATGGATAGTTGCTCATAGAGGCGTGAAATGCAAGGTGATCTTAAACGGGATGCACATGTAAATTGTAGCACTCATCATTATTTGATCGTTTGTCCTGTTCCGTAGTTAGGTAGTTATTCCTTTGGTCCTATAGACCCTCTGTCTTTGCACAGCATTCATTGATGTTTGAGACATGTAATGATTTCTCTTTATTGTTGTTGTGATCCTTTTCTTCCTATAGTTGGAAGATCTCAGGCAAAGACTCAAGGATCTGGAGGATAAGGAGAAGAAAGAGAACAAGAAAATGGCTGATGAGGATGCCTTGAGGAAGATCCGAGCCGTGGAGGAGCAGATCGAGTACCTGCAGAAGAAGCTGGCCATGGCCAAACAGGTGGGCACACACACTGTCTCTGCCATGAGTAAATGTTACTGTAAGTGAAACTTGCTCTTCTAGCCAGTCTTTTTTTGTTGTTCATAATTTTATCCTTTTTTTTTTAAATAAGCATATTGAAATCTTTGTCCTCATATCTGGGAGGCAGAGAATATATTCTTATCTTCAGCTGGATAGCTGTTGGCTCAAAGATTATTTAGTCAGGACTTTTTCTCTTGCTGCTGATCAGGAACTAAGGGGTATAATGATTGGAAAATAGCAAACTCTAAGGTTTTTATAGCATTATGATTATAGATGTAGGAAACTAAGAAACAGCTTCCCCTACAGGTTACAGATCATCAGTATGGGTCACTGAGCTATAAAAGTCATCTCTTTCCTCATACTAAGTGTTGGTTTCTCTGTTTTTCAGTCTTAGTGAATTGTCATTAACATGCATTAATAAAGATAACACTGTTGTGTGGTGCTACTCCTGGGAGGACATGAATAAATGCCTTCTCACACCAGATAGGGAGCCAGCACCAGACCAAAGTAAGGATTCTACCAAAGTCCAACTAATGAATTATTGAGTTTTAGTGGAGTTACTTACAGGAGCAGAAATGATTCAAAGACAGCTGCATTACCAAAAGCCCCCTCCAGCATGGGTGAACGCTCACAAAAGCAGGAAATCTGTAGCACACTGTACAACCTGAAGACAGTTCATGTTGGAGAGTGTCCTTTCTGGGCCTCATAGCTGGTTGCTGCCTCTTCTAGGTGGCTCTGGCTTGTCAGAGAGTGGTCTCCACAGCCCTTATTATTTATATATGCTTGGGAGGGAGGTGTATAGGATATTTGATCAATTTCAGGGGTGTCTTAAAGCCTGTTAATTGTTTAATTCCCTGCAAGATGGGATGTTTTACTTCCTTTTAGAACATCCTGTGCCTTAATGAGTTTCTCTCCAAGATGGAAGTTTCTGTATCTAAGGAAATTATTGCAGAACAGCCTCTGTGTGGCGGCATATGCCTGTAATACCAGCTGGAGAGGTCGAGGCAGGGGGATAATGGGCTCAAAGTTGGCTTTAATCTCACCCTGTTTCAACATAACAGCAGCAACTCCTTCAAAGAAAGGACAACCAAACATTCTTTTGGTAAAAAATAGAAATTTGGCTTTTTAAAAATGTTTGAATGCTACTGTACTATTACAGTTTTTCAAGCAGATGGACAGAAAGACTCATATGTTTTGTATGTATTATTCACTCTTTTTTCTTTTCTTTTTTGTGATGGGCCTACTTTACAGTCCAGGGTGGACTCAAAACTCCCCATTGTCCTCAACCTCCCAAGTGCTGGAATTATAGTTGTGCCACCATGCCCAGCTTCTATTTTGTATCTTAATGTCAGTTCTTCCTGAGTAGATGTGTAAAGTTACTGAGATCCCAATGAAAGTACTGTTTTCTGTTTAGTTTGATATTAGGCAAATTGATCTTAGAGCACATATGGAACAGTATGCAAGAGTGCTGAAAACCACTGGAGAAGAACAGAAGTGGTTCTCTATTGTGCACTAAAACATAACATTTCAGGATTTAAAATAACTTGGGGTTATTGACAGACTATTAGAACACCAGTCCGAAAATAGACTGACAGCTACAGGGGTATTTAATATGTGTCAATAGTATGATTTTAAATCAGTGGAGAAGGGAAAGACTGATCAGTGTGGTAGGACAAAAAATAAAAATAGTATAGAAAAAATTAGGGTACATACTTGAACACTGAAATCATGACAATTTCTAAATAGATCACAGGGATGCTGTTAAAAAGGTGAGTCCTTCAAAGAGGGGAAGAAAAGCATGTGTCCTGTATGAATCTCAAGTAGAAAAGACCTTTCAGACTGTTAATTCAAAGCTCAGAAACATGGAAAAAGAAAGACACAACACATCTACATGGCAGAAATACAGCTAGCAAAGGGTAACAGATTAAATAAGAACAAGGGAATAAAAAGCCTTTTAACTCGCAGCAAAAAATAATTTGTCTTTCATTCTAATGTTTTAAAAAAATGATATGTAAGAAAATCAACAACCAAGTAGAATAGGTAAAACATACTCATATATATATTTTTCAGAAGTTTACAGAAAAAAATTTCCATTACTCTTAAACATGAACCAGTGCTGTCTTCTTTATCATAGGACACCTGTAAATTAAAGCTATTGTTATACCATTATCAGATTGTTCATTTTACTGAGTTTTCAGCTGTTACAAACTCTAGATTAAATTTAGTATTACAATTGTGGAAAAGTGAGAAAATGGGAGAGACATTGTGGTGGAAGTGCTTTTATCTGCTTCTTGGTCAGTTTGCTAGCCTAAATTCCTGTTTACTTTAATGGTCTCCCAAGTACAGATCAGCTGATGAGTATCAGAGCAACAGTTGGTGTTATTGACTTCAGGCGATGAGATGTGTGTATTCTCAGGGAACTGGAGGCAAAACTAAGCTCATTAACAAAGTTTCTTAAACCAAGTCTGTCTGTCATCAGATTGACTTGCCTGGAATTGAAGAGAGCAAAGATCTGGTTTCCTTTGCTCCTTCTTTGGTGTTGGTAGATTCTCCTAATGAAGCCCATATTTTAGGAGGAAGAAGCTCTCCTCTCTGAGATGGATGTCACAGGCCAAGCCTTTGAAGACATGCAGGAACAGAATATCCGCCTGATGCAGCAGTTGCGAGAGAAGGATGATGCAAATTTCAAGCTCATGTCAGAGCGGATCAAGTCCAATCAGATCCATAAATTGCTTAAAGAGGAAAAAGAAGAGTTAGCAGACCAGGTTTTGACACTGAAAACTCAGGTAACTAGGATGAGTGGAGTTTTGCATTCTTTTTAAGTAGAAGACATCTGCAAAAGTGATCATGTGACTCTGTGTGCATGTATGAGAGAGAGAGAGAGAGAGAGAGAGAGAGAGAGAGAGAGAGAGAGAGAGAGAGAGAAGGAGGGAGGGAGGGAGGGAGGGAGAGAGAGAGAACACACCTTGGTTACAGTCTGGATATTAGGATTGGGAGTGAGGGGCCAGTAGTGGGGGTATGGTTTTACTTTTTACCCTTTAATATTGTGTCTGTGTGTGAGTTTCTCATTTCCGACAATTTAGAAAAGTCTTCAGTGGTTTCCCAAACTGTAACTGTCCATCAGTATTTTATATGGACAATTGAAGCCTTTAATGATCATATTCTTGGCTATATTTTGAAAGGTTCATAGAAAAAATTCAATAATAGCTTTAAGTTTCTGCCCTACTGTATTTAACAGAACATACCCAATTTTATTTTATTTTCCGCCCTGTTTGTGCTAAAATCTGCTTTCTCTGCCAAGGTGGATGCCCAGTTACAAGTAGTGAGGAAACTGGAAGAGAAGGAGCACCTTCTTCAGAGTAACATCGGCACAGGCGAGAAGGAGCTTGGCCTCAGGACCCAAGCCCTGGAGATGAATAAGCGCAAGGTATGCTGGATGCCTCTGTCACCTGCAGTGGTCAGTCTCCAGGGGCAGAGAAGCATAACATAGGTGGAAATTTTAAGTTCACTTTATTTCCTGCCTCAGGTTAGCATTTTCCCCCTCTGGAAGAAAGAGTGATAAGGTGATGTGTATGCATTCCATGTAGGCAATGGAGGCAGCCCAGCTTGCAGATGACCTCAAAGCACAACTCGAGCTGGCTCAGAAAAAGCTCCATGACTTTCAGGATGAGATTGTGGAGAACAGTGTCACCAAAGAAAAGGACTTGTTCAATTTCAAACGAGCCCAGGTAAGAGCAGTTCTCTTTGACCATCTTCACCTTTTTGCTGTTTTCTCAAAACTGAATGACCCATGTGGTGGGTATTGTATGTCATAAACTGCTAGTCTGTAGGACCTTGTGGGATGATGTCATGTTCTCTTGACTGTGAAATAAACACATACGAGATGTGTAAATGAGTCAGCTGTGTAGCAGTGTAGAGCCCTGGAGGGTTAAGTTTCACTCGTAGTTTTTCTCATTCTTTGTCCTGCCTGTAGTTTCTCACGATGCCTTTCTGTCCTTATGCATACATCTATGTTATCTAGTCTCCCCTCATCTTAAAACTAGTAACCGCGAAATGAAGCGGCCTGCCTCTGAGTTCTTAGGTTGTGCTTTCACTGAGTGGAATCTGCTCAGGTTGAAGGTTGTTGTTTCTAAATTGGGCATATAACTGTGGTTACCAGTTCTGAAACAAAAAAAAGTGTCTTGGCATTTGTTGTTTTCTACATTCCTAAAGATAATTGGATGTGAAAGGACAGAAGATTCTTTGTTTGCGCCACAGAAAGATCAAGTTGAAGCAATTATTTCTGTCAAAAATAACAGGCCTGGGAAGCGTGTCTAATGGGTATACTGTCCTGTCACAGGAGGACATCTCTAGACTTCGAAGGAAGCTGGAGACTACCAAAAAGCCAGACAATGTGCCCAAGTGTGATGAGATTTTGATGGAGGAGATAAAGGACTACAAGGTTAGAAAAAGTGCCTTTGTTACTTTTGTGTTTTTGTCAAGGCCCAAAGTTGTCTGCCAATGTAATGAGAGAGCAGACATGACTTTTCATGGTGGGAACTAGAGAATGACTTCTTTTTCAGGGGGGAAATAGTGCTCTTATCCTAGTGCTTTGGGCTTTTTTTTGTTTATTTACCTATCTATCATAGCCTTTTGCTTCTTGAACTTTATGGTTCCTCAGATTCTGATTTCTTTCATTTTTAGGCACGATTGACCTGTCCCTGCTGTAACATGCGTAAAAAGGACGCAGTACTTACCAAGTGTTTCCATGTTTTCTGCTTCGAGTGTGTGAAGACGCGCTATGACACTCGCCAGCGCAAATGTCCCAAATGTAATGCTGCTTTTGGCGCCAATGATTTCCATCGCATCTACATTGGCTGATGCGAGTCGGAGAGAAGAGCTGGCTCGATAGGCACTTACCCATTAACCACCAAACCGCTACTTCCTCTCTCCTTGACTTTCCTTATACTTTGTCCAGGCTCTCCTCTCCAGTAGCTAGACGACTTTAGGGACGAGGACTGGTAAACCCGTCTTGGGTTTTAGAATGAAGTAAAAACTACTCCTGTTTGTCTTCCCTGCCATCTTGTTTACTTCCTCCTTTCAGACTTGGCAGTGCTTTTCTCCTGGGCCTACCCTATAAACTTGGATGGCCCACTCCTCCTAAAGAAGTCAAGTTGATACTTTGAACTGAGAAGGGAACACAGAATGGACATGTGCCTTTGTGCTGGAGTGAGCTTTTAGAAATAAGCTATCTGTGGGCCCAAACTTTGGTTGATTTGTTTGGTGAACCGTTCACACTTGGATTATAAAATAGTGTCATTTTGCTTCTCTCTCCTGGAAGGTTTGAAGCCTTAATGAATTATGTCCAGCGTAGTTCATTCCTTTTCCACTGTAGCAGAGTGACTTTTAGGGCCAGCTGGATTTCTTATTGAAGTTATTTATGTTTTAAATACTCAGCTACTTAATAGTTTTTTAATTTCTTGAGGCCAGAATAATTTCAAACAGAATAGCCCCTTTGTGTTGTGATGAACTGAGATGGGAGGTGAGGAAGGAACAGGAGTGAGATTGTGAAGAGATCTGCATAACCTGGGAAGGACACCCAGCAATGAGTTACTCTCCTCCTCTGTGCAGGTATTGTATGATCCCTGTTTTCCAGAAGATTCTAGGTAGTATTTCTATAGGACTTTACTGTTCCACATGTATCAATTAAAGCAGGATTCAGTTTGTTTTCTGTTTATTTCTTTGTTTCTTTGTTTTACTAGTTGATTTTATACCTGCTATTCTAAAAATGAATTCTCTTTTTCTTTGTATTTTTTATTTTTTGAGACATGGTCTCATTGTTATGTAGCCTAGGCTGGCCTTGAATTCATGGCAATTCCCCTGCCTCAGCCTCCCACGTGCTGTGTCACTATGCCCAGTGAAATGAATATTCTTGAACAGAAATAATCAGATTGAGAGATTGACTGAAAGTATTGTGCCCCTCCCCTCCAATGGGGTATGGTAGTCTTCTCCCAGTTTAAGTGAGTCTCTGCTGAGGATAGACTGCCAAAAAAGGGACAGACTGGTCACTTTTCTTTCCTAATTCACTGTGGCAGTAAGAGATTGTGATCTTGGTGGCTTTGGGTTTAGGGGGGGTGGTCTTGATTTATATTTATAGTACCTAGTAAGCGCAAGTTCTTATCTCTCTGGCGAAGAGTTTTGTATAAAGTGGATTCTTCTTGATCCACACCTGGCTTAGATAATAGTTACTGTCCTTTTATTACCAGCTATAATCAGCAGGATGTACCAGTTCTACCAAGTTATGCAGTACAGATTTAAAAATTAGTCTAGTTGATGGTGTTTTACACAGTCATCAAGAAAGACAATAAATCTGTTGGTCCTGCTGCCCAGCAGACACACAGAGCCATGGTGGGGTTAGGCCCTGCTCTAAACATGGCTCTTGCATAGAATGTACTGGCCTTGCAGCAGCAAGCTCTTACATGGCAAGTGTGAGCATAACTATTGATTGATTACTTGGTAATGGATTACTTGGCTTGTGACATAAGCTGTTTATATCAATTGACTTAGCCAGCTGCCTGATGCCAGGAGACCGTGGGCCTGTGGGATAGTGTGGAGGAAGCACCTGTTCCTTGGTAAGCCAGAAGTACAGGAAGCTCCTCTAAGCGAGAAATTGAGGCCTAGGCAACAGAAAGTGAGTTCTCAAGGCCGTTTTCAGATAATTGTCTTTGGTGATTTCTGGCATCAGATATTTTCCCTATAGGGGAGGTTGTGAATGGATTTCAGGAATACCCTGAAATTTCACATCAATTTTGTTTTGGTTGTAAGTACGTTACTTACAGCTTTTCTTTTTCAGATCCCCAAAGGACCTTTGTTAAGGTCTTAAAACCTGTTTCACAAGGCCTAAGATTAGGATTTGGAAAGGGCGGTGTCTTAACTTAGCCCCCCCAGTGCATAGCAGAGGTATGTGGTACTCAGTAAAGGTTTCTGTTATTACTTTAGTACTTGTTTCTGTCAGATCTCGAGAAGTCTGCTTGACAGTATCCGTATATGAATGCAAACCTTATTTCTCCCTTTTCAGCCCCTTCTATATTGAAGTAACTCTTCAAATTTTAGTCATCCTCATATTTATGACTAAAGGTTTAATTTATGGTGGTAACAAAAGGAATTGCCTCACATTTGGAAACTAATACCTCTGGAGAGGTAGCCTATGACAGACACAGGTCTCAATGGAGAGAGAGTTGAGACAAAATTGGAACTATAGCGTAATGGTGTAATGGTGCACTAAGAGCGTTTCAGGGACTGACATCTGTGCAGGGGAGTGATTTGAAAGGCTGTGAGAACCTGAAGGGATCTCAGACCATGTTCTTTAGAGGTGAAGAATTAGGCCACACAACTGAGATGTCATGTTAGACTTTGATTTTTCTTTCTTGTATTCTAAGCTGAGACCCTTACCAATCGGTGTTATCAGTAAGGTAAGAAATGAAGGAACTTTGAGGAATTTGAAACTTTTTCTGATATTCCATAAATGTAGTATAGTTACCCTTGCCAGTTCCAGTTTAGGTAGACAGACTAGACTAGGACTGGGTTTAGGGGATTTTGTTTGTTTCCTCTTTTGTTCATTGAGAGTTCCAGTAGCACACTTTGTAGAGTGAATTGAACCAGAGTGGTGTTTGGTTCCATTCTGCTGTTCTCATCCTGTTAGCATTGTTCATAGTGCTTGTTGTCATCCTTGGTACTGTGGTAAACATGCTTCTTATAACGTCAAGATTGTCTGGGTACGGTTCTGGCACTTATTTGCAAGTTCCTTCAGTTCTCTGCTTCAGCCTCTTTGTCTAAAAATATGAGTTGTATTGAAGGTGAAGTGAGTCATTGTGTAGGAGACATTAAATACTGTGCCTGCATTTAATAATGTTCAGTTGTCAATAAAATTCTTCTGTTATTGTTGCAAATAAATGAAATTTTTTTCTTTCTATTTGTTATTTCTTGGGGGAAAAAAAATACAGCTGACCTTTTCCCTGAAGTCTATGCCAAACGTGTGTATTTTTGTCTATACTAACCTACATGTCCTGCTTAAATGCCATCACAAGTCATTCCAAAACAGAAAATTAACCTTTATGCTTATATGCAAAGTACATATGAATGACAGCCAGCTCCTGGCAATAATGATCTTATATTTCATCGTGTTCCTCTTGAGCTTAAAATCCTTAAATATGAGGTTCCTATAGTCTTAGGGGCATACATGCAATGTTAACGTGGTGATCTTCTCTCACCTTCTCTCCTAGTCCTTAGAGTTTGTGCCTCTTATTTGTCATATTAAACTATTTGAACACCTCCCCCCCCATCTTGACTGCCATGATTTCCCAGCTATTGAACTGGGCACGTTTCTCTCTAGGTGCCTGTTACCATCCACTAGTCTCTACTTGCATGCACTTTGCACACACCTCCTCACATGCACAGCAGTGTCTTTGCTACTGTAGTACTTGCTGTGCAGTTTTTAAATCGTGCATGCACACGCGTATGGAAGTCGGTCATTGCCTTCCACCTTGTTTGAGACAGGGTCTTTGTTGATTTTTCCATTGTGTATGCCAGGCTGGCTGGTCTGTGACCTTCTCGAGAGTCTCCTATCTCTGCCTTTCCATCCTGCAGTATGAGTTCTCCGGTTACAGACTGGTGCTACTACACGTGGGTTTTGGAAATCTGAACGCGGGTTTTCATGTATGTGTGGCAAGTGCTTTACCACTGAGCCATCTCTCCAGCTCTGATATGCCTTTCTTTATTGGAGTATATACTACATTGTGTTGCTAGATTGTGCATCCCACATACAACTAGATTGAGCCCCATGTGTTCCCCCAGGTCAGAATCTGCTCCAGCAACTTGTAATACTCAGCTTACAGCAGGGACCCTCAAAATGAATGGGAGGATAAATGATGCAGAACGTCTCAGAGAGGTTGGCAGCTGTATTAGGACAGCAGATTCACACCTTTTATAAGAATTGACTTGATTATATTCCAAAAGACTATGAAGAGCACATCAGGCTAGAAGATTCATGAAGCCAAGTTTGCAAGTGACAAACTGGTTGGACTATAAGAAAACTGCCAACATGTCTACAGGGGAAACACCCATTCTCAGCACAGCTTAGAAAGCTGAGGAATTGTGGAAACACTTTTTGTGACATGAGCAGCCGTCTACAGCCTTGAGTCAGCTGGACAAGTGTAGGTAGAGTTGTCTTTCAGCTTCCTCCATCGTAGACCTGCAGGCTAAGCTGAGGCTTGGACTAGAGTAGGGCAGATTAGGGCGTTAGAGGAGCGAGAGGCAGGCACTGATAGAGACGCAATACTGTATGATTGTGCTCTTTGCACACTAATTCGCTCTTTACTGTGTGACCAGTCTACATGATTTCTCGGACTTGCTTTTTACACCTGTAAACTATTGTCATGTTTACCTTAGACTACATCTGAAATAAGCAAAGTAAGCAGTGCTGACAGCAGTAAGCCTTCCTAAAGCCTGCTACTGCTTGCTGTATTCTGACCACAGTTTTGGCCAAGTAGATCCTCAAGACAGGAGGAATGTGCACTGGTCGCCTGCTCTCACTGGATTGTAATCTTTTAAGATAGGAGACCATATCTTGTAATAAGTGCCTAATAAGTGTTAACCATTAAAGTACTTTTTACAAATCATGAAAAGATGAGATTGAGAAGTTTCCTTAGGCCAAGATTATACCTGTTCTTTCCGCTGTTGTGTTTTTAAATCCATGGCATGTCAACTACTCCTTAGGCCATGCTGTTCAGTTACTAAAATGAAGATAATTAGGGCAGAGATTTTGGAGATCTGTGAAGAGTGTTTTTTCCTATAATGTCTCTCAAATAAAGCTATTTGAACTTCACAATGCCTAAGCTCAATTCGCTCCACAGATCTCGTGCTACTAAGAAGCATGTAAATCTTAGCATTGGTGGCCCTTCTGTTAGGAAGGGGCTGGTGTGTTGTCAACACTTGACTCCCCAAAGAATACCAGCAGTACGACTAAAAGTGAAGTTTCTATCCGAACATTTATTCCACAGTCATAGAAACGGAAGATGGAAAAGACCTGAGGACATGTTGTCCACCCACGTGGTTGTACAAGCAGAGTGGTTGCAGCAAACAGCCTGTTCCGCCGTGTTCACAGGACTGCTTCAGTTCCTGGAGCGGAGCAGTTGCAAACACTGAAATGAAGACACAGTGCAAATACTCTTCACAGACCTTAAGGAGATACTTAGAAGCACGTTATTTTCATAAGATGACTGGGAACTAACTGAAGAGTGAGGGAATCCTAGACTGGATGGGTGGTTTGGGGGTGGTGAGAAAGGAGTACGTAAAGAATGCAGGTAGTGAAGTGGTTTTAATGCCTAGAAAAGCAATTTCTTCTGAACTCTTGAGTGGGTTTTCTCGTTAGCATTTTAAAATACGAGTTGAGTGAGGAGAAAGTAGTTTCTTTTCCCTTCTTGTTCCACTCAAGGAAGTGCTTCCTTCCAGGCCCTACTAGATCCAACACCAACACTGGGAAGTCTGCTACCTCACTGACACAGTTCTGTTCCGCCTGGCTTCACTTGCCATTTCTCAGGGTGAAAGGGAAGCAGCAGCTCCTGCATAGGATAGAGTTTGTGCAAAATTCATGAGGGATGAATAATCCAGGCACATTAAAGACCAACTATGGAGTCCCTTGCTGCTTCTCTGACTGTCCCAGTTCTTTTAACTTGTTATTTTTGGAGAAATGCCCTTTCTCCTCTTGGGACATATATACTGTGGGCCTTTGCTTCTTCCAACAAACCAGGAAGCCATATCTGCTCCAGCTTAGTCATGATTTGTGTACTTGTGCTAGGCATTCCCCCTTGGAGAATGGACTCGGGGTATGGGAGATAGTTTGTCATAGCCCAGGTTTCCCAGTTGAGAGCCTGGATGAGAACAGAGGCTTTCCTGATCTCATGAAATGTGAACCCAGAAGAGAAGGCCAGGCGGCGTCACTTAGCTCTTGCACGATGCTGCACCTGAAGGCTTCCTGCCTTGAGGGGTAGTGAGAGAACAGAGGTGGAGCAGAACAGAAAGGGTTTGAAGGACCTTCCCCTTCATGAAAAATTTATACAAAACACAGCACACTGTTTCACAAATTGCAAAACACTGTTCAATTACTACCATTAAAAAATTACTATTTATCATGAAAACTGCTTCATTTCACCACAAGCAATTACGGTTTATGTTTTGTTTTGTTTTTTAACCCAGGACATGGAAACATTGTAAGCAGTGCTGACGGCAGTAAGCCATCCTTTACTCCTGCTGCTGCTTGCTGTATTCTGACCACAGTTTTGGCCAAGTAGATCCTCAAGACAGGAGGAGCGTGCACTGGTCGCCTGCTCTGTGGGTAGGCAGGTTGCTCTGGCATGTGATCACCACTACTCAGAATGCCTCAGTAGAGAAGCTTAAGGTAAACCCGATATACAAAAATCCAAACTTACAAAACAGATACATTAAGGGTTAATTAATTGCATTACAAAAAGAATTCTTTACAAAATAATTCACCTCTGGGTTCCCTTAAATAGTCAGCCTCTCCCGTCCAGTTATATGAGTCGAGTTACAAAAATGTCCATGTTACAGCAGGGGCACAGCTGTCCTGTGAATTAAGGTACATCTGTGCATCAGCCTGCAGGGGTGCCCAGGGCAGAGGCTCCAGGGCTTCCTTAATCATTGCAGATAGGTGGCGAGGAGATGAACCTTCCAAAGGCAGTTGGAGCCTGGCGTGAGAATGCAGGAGGGGATGTTAACTTCTGTTCACACAGCTGGCTTCCCCCTCCTTGTTGAGCTGTCTCACCTGTGAGCTTGATGAAGTCTTAAGTTTAGAGTCCTCCTGGCCCCTGTCGAGTGTCTCTGGGGTTTACCTGCACTCCTGGGTTTTCTTAGACAACTCACTGCTCAGGTGTCACCTAATTACAGCTGAAGCTGCCATCTTTCCCTGGGATCTGCATAGCTCTTGCTGTCACTGAAAGTGGAAGGCATTTTATGACTGGAGCCCCCTTTAATGACCTGCACACTGCTTGGCACTCATTTGTAGACATTAAAAATGACAGGTAGAGAAGTGAGTACAGAGAAAATCAAGCAGTCACTGGTCCACAAGGAACTCTATATCACAATAGCACACTGGGGTTGGGATGGGAATGTGGAAGGGAATCAGCACTCGGGTGCTGAGGTGAAAGAAGAAAAGGCAAATAGGCTCTCTCCTCCCTTCTCACATACCTGGGGACAGCCAAAGTTCTAGAGCAGTACTTCTCCAAGAGGCATTTTAGGACCAGTGTGTATGTCCTGGGGTGCTGGCTAATATTAGGATTCTGAGCCCACCTCAAGACCCACCATAATTTCTGGAGAAGGGTCCTGGCAATTAGCACTCTGATGAGGCCTTAGATGAGTTTTTGCTAGCCAACATTTGGGAGGGCATTGGAACATCTGGAGAGCTCGTATTTCTTTCCTTTCTGTGTGCCAAGCAGTTGTATCCCCGGAAAGCAATGCCTAAGTAGAGGGGATTCTAGGCTACTTACATCAGTTTTTTGGGTGTGTTAGATGGGCCAGGAGAATAATCAGAGGGACCAGAGCCTAGAGATGAGTAGGTGTGAGGGTGGCAGATTGCAAAGCAGGGCTGTCTCCAGTATTTGGCATTTGTGGCATTCACAAGCCCTGGGTTACTAAGGCCAAGAGATAAGTGACCGTTAATCTGTAAACAGCCTCACATGCAGAACATTTTCCTTAACGCACAGCGCCAGCTCACAGACCCTGTTATACACATTAAGTAGAGTTCTTACAGGCTCATTCATCTAAGGATATGACCTTGGTTTTCTTTTATTTCTTTTCCTTTATAAAAGGCACACAATACAGTGAGATGTTTAGTCAGAATTAGAAGCATAGTGCAATTCATTCTTTAGCCAATTTGCCTTTCTGACTCAGACTTTTATTTTAAAAGCACTAAATGCATCATTAATGCTCCATCTTCCTGTCCTGTAATTCCACTCAGCACATCCCCTCTGCTGTTATATGGTGTGCCAGCAAGCTTCTACTAGATGTTAGTCAGGATGGGGTCAGAGATCCAGAGCCTTTCAAATATATCAAAAGTTTCTGTTATGCCCCAGTTTTTCTGGCTCCTACCAGACTCATTCAGAATGTAGAACCCAGTCTAGATAACCAACAAATCCAGGGATAACCAACCCTGGATAATTCTATGGTAATATTAAACACCAACCCAGTAAGACACAGGTATGAGTAACAATTTTTATCTCTTGTGGAAGTGCAAAGAGAGGGCTAAAATCAGAAATATTGTGGCGCCAGAGTGGTCTAGCTGTCCATAGAGAGCCTTATTCAGTTTCCTCCTGACTAACTTTAGGCTCCTGCCGAGGAAACAATTCCTACCCTGGAGACCCGGGGTGGGGTGGGGTCGGGGGTTTTTCTGCACATTAGGCTGGGGATAGCATACTCACTGCCAGGAGACCTCTGCCTCGCTTCCCTACACCTTTGGCAGTCCGTACAAAAAAGCATTACAAAGTGTCCTTGTCAAGGGTTCCAGAATGCCGGGAGCTGAGACAGAGGAACAATGAGACTGCCTAGGATTCACAGGTCCGATTTGTCCTTTGATACTCTTCCAGCTCTGTCTTCCTGCTTACAGCCAACTGTAGCTCCTGGCGGATCACTTGGATCTGTTTTTCCAGCTCCGAGAGCTCCTGCATCACCGAGTTCCGAGTTACATTGAGGGAGTCTGCCTTCCCATTGGTGGTCAATGAGGCAGGGAGCTCTCTTCTCCTTGGAGGGAGAGGAATGTCCTGGTGGGTCTGGATCCCCAGCTGATTTTGTCCTCCTTCATCACTAAACATGTATTTTTGTTGGTTGTCATGACTCAGATTGGAAGTATTCCACACCATGAGCTGACGGGGTCCCATGTTAGACCTAGGAAAAAGAGACAATTTAGATTCTCCTGCTGATTTGCAGTGGTCCTCAAAGAGTTCTTATCCATTTTCTAAGTGAAGAGTAGAGGTTGGGGTATAATTATAGAAATGAAGTCACCAAGCCATGAGTAGACCGCCTGCCAGAGTGCCATGGGGACAATAAGAGCCATGAACATTCAATTGAATTGAAACGTCTTATCAAGCCTTATGTTTCTCTGACACTGGAACTGGTTATCTGGTTAAAGGTGGGACATTGTCTTGTAAAGAACTTTAGATACTTATGTGTGTATCTGTTTGTCTGTCTCTGCACAGGCGCATACGGAGACCACAGCTGGACATCACATGTCTTCCTCAATTGCTTTCTGCCTTACTGCTTTGAGACAAAATCTCTCACTGGGCTGGAAGCTCACCATTTTGGCTAGGCTTACTGGCCAGCAAGTTGCCAGGATCTGCCTGTCTCTACCCATCAATGTTGGGGTTGCAGGCATTTGCAGCCATCCCAGGCTTTTAACATAGGTTTTGGGGATTCAAACTCAGGTCCTCATGCTTGCAGAGTAAGGGGTCTGACCCACTTAGCCTTTTTTCCAGGTCTGGGTATCTTTTTATTTCTTTCCCACAGGCCAGTGCCGCCTGGAAACATCATATGGCTATAGAGGTGTTGCCCCAGTGAGAGCAAAACACATTTGTTCATATGTAGGACTCTATTCACCCTGTTGACTGATGATACTTTATGGTTCGCTTTTAGTTCTTGTGGACCATCCTCATATTTAGTACTTGATTTGGGGGAGAATAATGGCAAATTATCTATAGGTTTTAACCAAGTGTTTATCACTACAGGGATGCCTTTATACAGCTTAAGGATACACGTCAAGTTTGGTGCTTAAAAACAAAACAAAAATAGTGCCTTTGGTTCTTGCTGGGTTGATGAAAGTTGACTACAGGTTTATAATTCCTTCAAGATTGCATAGACCACTTGCCACTATTGTGGAGACATGGCTGTAGACAGCAAGAAAGCTATTGCTAGACAGAAATGAAGGAGGCTTCTGAAATACATCTTGACAGTTGGGGGCAATGAGAAGAATTTCACTCTGGAAGAACAGCTTACGGTCTAAACAACATGACTACTGATTTCCTTCTACCCTGGCTGGAGGAGGAGGAGGAAGGAGATTATGACAAGAGGAGTCAATAAATAGGAACCCTTACTATATCTTTGTGGTTTTATCACCGTAAATCAGAATCAACTTTATTCCTGGACTCTTACTTGCCCAGGAGAGCGAATAAGAAAGGGAAGTCCTGGAGTAGGAAGGTACAGGGGAGGAAAAATTAATTCTTGATGTAGTACAAGGACTTAGTAGAGTGATTCTGTGCTGCTTTGCCCAGGGGCAGATTGCCAAAATGTCTAATCATTCATTTCTCCTTTTATCCATGGCTCCTCTCCTTGAATGAGGTCTAGCCTCATAACATTGTTTGAGATAAGGTCTCACTCTGTAGCACAAGCTGACCTGGAACTCATTATGTAGCCCAGATTAACCTTGAACAGATGGCACATCTCTTGCCTTAGACTCCCAAAGTGCTGGGATTATAGCCACAAGTCATACTTGTGTATATACTTGACTCTGGTCTCATAATTTGTTTGGAACAACAGAAAAGTTGGAAATTCTAAGTCTAAGCTTTTAGGAAAGCTTGCACACTCATTCTCTCCTAACTCCTGGCTGACACAATTCAAGTCCACATTGGCCTGCTGAAAGGCAGCAGATATAGAGAAAGTCCACTGGCTTCCTAGTTGACTCAGCAGAGACCAATGGGATCAGACAGCCCAGACAGCCCGTAGCTGCTTTCTCCTTTCCCCAACCTGGCTACCAACGTATGAGTGAGCCCAGCTGACATCAGCAAAGTAAACTGCTGATTAATAAGTAACTCTCTATTGCTGGGTATTGAGATAACCTCTCACATACCAGAACCACTGAAACACCCAGGGCATTAACACAAACACTCCAAACTTCCCAGTCGTTCTTTAGTGTTTCTTTCATTTAAGTCTTATAGAAATAGAGGGCACCAGAGCTCACTTTTCCTATATTATGGGCTAAAGGGAAAAATTCTATAGTGATCCTACTTACCACTGCTTCCCTGACTTTAGAATTAGAGAATATGGTTAGAATTTTTCTCCCAGCCCTTTAGTTTTCTTCTAGCCTTTAATTTTTCACATTGAATAAATCAAAAAATCTATATAAAAACTCCCTTGCTGTATCCAATTTCTTTTACATTAAATATCTGCCTCAGAACTATGGCCCAGAATTTCTCTAAGCCTTTCCTCAAGCTTATTCATTAGTCCTTTCAAACTCATCAATAAACATGGACAACTTAGGAGGCTGTCATGTTGTAGTGGCATGGGTATTTGCATATTTTCTTCTAAGAGAAGAGAGAAACAGCATTTCTAAGCCAGCAAACTTAGCTCTAGTACCATAGAATGATCAAAAGTAGGAAAACCCTGAGAAGAGAGTTTTCTACCCATTTTCTTGGACCGTGTCAGTAGCCATATGATCAGATAAGGAGGGATAGCCAGTCTGGTTATTCAGAGCTTGGAACATCTACTTGGAAATAGAACAGGATAACAGGCAGCAGCTGGACTGCTTTGTGACAAACTATAGATGCCGGCATCATCATACACCGATAACTGATGTGTGGCTCGGGGCCACCTGTGAATGCAAGGTGACAGATGCTGAATGTAAGATACAGTATCTAGTTAGAAGGAATGTGTTATACTCTGGCCTTAGGAATGTTTAGGTTACGTTTTGATCAAGCCTCTTCAGTCTTTGACTGTTACATGACCAGGGGGATGAGAAGTGTTTCACAATAAAATGAGCAAGAGAGACTTCTATGGGGCAGTTATAGAAGATTGCAGCTGAGCATGCCACTGGACTATTCAAAAGATACAGCAGCTATGGGACTCAGCACAGACCGAGTTTGGAAGGTTCAGGTACTGGGTTGTAGGGAGACCCATTTATAAGAAAATAAAACGGCGTGGGCAGCATTGTTCTTTTCCATGCCTTACATCTCCAGTGCCACAGTCCCTTCTCTCCAGACCACACCAGTTTGTCAGTCATTTCCGTCGTCTCGTCTCCTAAGTCTCAGAACACCCCCCCCCGCCTCCCCCCCGCCACATCCCCTCTCAGTCTGCTGCATCCTGTGTCATGTCACAGTGCAAGTCTCCAAGTGACAAGCTATAGAGTAATCGGGGCACAGTAATGTTCTCTCTTAGCTCCTTGAGAGTAAGTGGTTCAGGAAGGGAATCTGCAAGAAAAGTGGGTAAGTTGAGTGAAGAGACACATTTGGTTCTCAGATGAGATCCATGTAAGTCACATCACAGCTGGAGGCAGGATCACTGGGCTTCCTGTTTCTACTCCTGGAAAAAAAAATCCTTTATTATTATTATAAGACACTATGTTTACATCTTGTGTTCCTCTGATTTTAAAACCATGTTAAAAAGAATTATAGAAAAGTCTCTGTCAGATAACATAGAACAGCTTATTAGTCTGTAGACTTGCCCTGTCATAGGGGATACCACTTTGGGAACCACATGATGAGGTGCTCTGGGACTGGGAAGCAGCCTCTAGAGATTGCAACTGATGTTGTTGAGCTAGATGCAGTCGAGAGAGAAGGGACTGAAGGAACAAGCTGGAAAAGAATTGTGTTGTGTGCCCCTGTTCCTCTGTTATGAACGAGAGGTGTTGGTGTCAGGCTTCAAAAGTACCCACCGGAGAGTCAGCTTTGAGCTGAGGAGGTGCCATAGACGGCAGGGATTCCCAGAGTCCACGCCCGTATCTGAGGCCTCTGGGCCTGTGAGAGAAAAAGGAGGGCAGCCCGAGGCAGCTGGCAGCAGAGGTCAACACACAGCACACCTGAATGCTTCTGACATCTTCAGTCACCTGGAGGATGCAGCCGTCCCTGGCTGGCTGTGCTGAGGGTGTGGAGCTTTGAATTTTGCTATATCACTGAGATATTTAATGCTAATTTCCTATCAGTGAGAACCTTTTCTTGACAGTTCTAAAAGTGCCAAAGAGGAGATTTGGTAGGATAGTTCTGCTCATATTTCAAATATTCTGGAGAGGTGGAAAATGGAAGCAAGCCTAAAAGATGATTCCATGTGAAAACAGTTGTCCACTGTTCCATGCATTTTACAGAGAACAACTGGTAATATTTATTAGGCATTTACTTTATTTGGGGGACATTTCATTGATCTCATTTACAGCTTACACCAACTTTAGGTAGTGGGTATTGTTTTTATCTATTTCATAGATGAGTCTGGGGCACAGAAAGACTTAGTAACAATACAGCGCATATTGTCCCAATACAACACATACCAAAAATGTTGGAGACATGACTGGATCCAGATGCCAGGCTCTAGAATTCATACCTGCATTTTTAAACACATATTTTGCCCATGTTGCATTTCAGTGCCCGTGTGCGTGTGTGTGTGTGTGTGTGTGTGCGTGTATGTGTGGTATATTTGTTTTACTTTATTATATCTGGAATAGGTGTATTTGCATTGACTTTACTGGCACATTGCCCTGATTTGATCCAAATACTTAGCGACAACTTACACTTTGAAGATGGAGTATCAGTACGTCTCTGAACTTTTATTTTAGCAAGTACAAAGATGGCTGGCTTTGGCCTCTTACCTGTTTTCCACACGTTTTGTCTTGAAACGCTGCTGCTTTTCCTCTACAAATGACGTGTTTAATGCTCTGTGCAACCTCTGATAGAAAGAACAGATTCATAGGTAACACACAAGTTGGACCAAACAGCACTTGAAATTTAATGGAGTATCTACTGACTACAAACCTTGGCCTCTTTAATCAAAATTTCAGGCATGCATGATAATAGTCAGCATTCAGCCCCACATCTTGGGATCACAAGGATTCTAAACTATAAGTTATTTCCACAGAAAAAAAATAATGTGAACGCTTAGAAAGGCTTTGAATGGTGAAATGGTACGTGATATAAAGGAGTGCTATCATAAGTCATGTGCTAAGCAAAGCCTTGCACAGTTGTGAAAGGTGGGTCAAAAACTTGAGTTTCTTAGCAACCAAAACAGGGAAGGGAATCAGGCCTCCTCAGAATTAAACTAATCATCTTAGCATACAACAGAGAAGATCACTTGTCTGTAGAGGTCAAGGAGACTTCCCAGAAAGTATGAAGAACAGGGTTCAACTGTGAGCAAATCAATATCTATCTAGAAAAAAAAAAAACCACATGTTAACAGAGCAAAGAATCGAGTAAGAGAATGGATGGATGGCAAAAGCAGCAGAGTGTTTTCAGGAGAGTGAGCCATGGAGCACCAAGAGACAGCAGGAATGCCATACTGGGAAGGCCTGATGGCTGGGCCACCTCACGTGGTCAGATGAAATTGTGCTTTTTGCTAGAGTCCCTCATCCTGACACACATTCTGACTATATTTTGGATCTCCACACCAGTTTCCTATGGGGAAAGATGTGTGCAAAGGAACGTCCCAAAAGAAATGATCACTGGTCTATCAACAATTGTTAGTTGTCTCTGTAAATGATATGTTGTCTGTCTTACAGACAGAACTATGGTTCTCTGAGGCTTGGCTTTGGCAACAACAGTTTTCAAAACTATTGACCAGAGAAAAACAAAACTCATTTAATAGCTTTCAATTTGGACAAGAAAAGTATCTTTGGTAAGGGACTTTTCACACTCTTCAGATTGTCACTAGCAAGTGAAGCTGGATTCAAAGTACAAGTAGACTGTTACAGGAAAGGGACACTGTGATACCTTAATTAAAGGGGAGCTCACTTAATGGGATAGAGAGAGCTGCATCTCCTGAGTGCTCTACCACCCTCTTTGAGACCTTGCTATTTATCAGGCTGACATACTTCCCTGGGTTCTTCCTTCACTGGGCATCTCAAGCACGAGAACACTGGAGCATGAGTCCTGCAGTACTCACCTGACTGGTGTGCAGCCAGTATTGCAGCTTGGATTTGTTTTTGATTCGTGGTAACAGTAGTCTGTACACTATGTGTTCACCAATTGTTGTCAAGATGGAGAGACCAAATCCAATGCACAGCAGCACAAAGAGTCCAGAGAAATGTTTGATGCCCATTTGCAAAGTCTGTGGTAAGACAGGAAAGGCGGTGAGTGTGACGATTCACGCACCCCATGTTAATTCGTTCTTGTCTTTCATTCAGTGTCCTTTTTAGCTGGAGACTTCTTCCCTAAGTGCTGAGTGAACACACTGCACCACAGTATGAAGGACACACCCAGGGTGACAGGATTGCTTCTTGGCACAGCCCTGGAAGGCTGCTCACATGTGGATTTCACGCTATGACTAATTCCTGCAGTTGTGCTATGGCCCTGGGTCTGGACCACACTATCATTTCTTAGAGAGAGAGAAATAAAGATAGAGGACTGCAACAGTAGACTATGTGAAACCATCGAAGAGCTACGAAGTAAAGAACTTTTTTCAGGCGCAGAGAATGAAGAGATTTAAGGAGAAAAGATTGTGTGTTTAATAATCTTGGAATATAGATCAGATAGGGAATGCGGAGCCCATATAATTCAATGACTTAAATAGACCAGAGATGTGCAAAAAGCTATACCTGGCCAAATGAGGCAGCCACAGAGAAGGAAAAGGAACTTTATTGTTTGCTGACTTTAGGCAAGGTGTTTTGCATTGAGGTAGGTATTATAAGTACAGCTTTATAATTAAGGAAACACTATGCAGGTACTAAGAGGCCTGGGTGGTGGTATCATTATCATTGATAATTATTTAGCACCTAATGTGTTATTGCTATGGATAAAGAACAATCAGGGAGAATTCATGTTGGGTTTCAATATTAACACCAACAAGCATTTAGTAAAACTTTAAATAGATAGGCACTACTTTTATTAAGACTGTTGAAACATGCAAAAAAAAATGTAATTCATACTGAGTCACCTTGCATTTAAACTATCTATGGATTTTCCCTGTTTTCTTGTGCATAGTGGTAGTCTCATTTACCTCTTATTATCCCAACGATTAGTAAACTGCATTTAGTTTATACATTTCTGTTTGTTATTTATTCTTACGTACTAATAGGCTAATAGTAATTTTTTTAAAAACTAGGCATATCAGACACCATATGATCTTATAACTTACTCCTTTATGTTAAGTATTATCTCCATTCACATTTGAGAAAATGGAGGCTCCTAGAGATTAATTACGTTGTCCCAAATTGAACATTCTAATATGTGGAAGAGGCAGGCTATGAGTGCAGGACTGAGTGATGTCTGTGCTTCCTCTCCAGGAAGCACCTCGTGCAGGTATCCTTTGCTACCTGACTTCCCACTGTTTATTTTCTATCATAATTTGCCATCTTTTTAAAGTCAAAGACTCTGTGTCTGAATTGCAAACTGTTGTGTCTGGGTCCGAATGATAAGATGGGTGGCTGATGTTGAAAGCCAGCCCTTCCTCCCGTTAGATCAGGTTGTAAATGTGCCATGTGCTCAGTATACACACATAACCTATATTATCAGGTGAAAACTTGTTTTTCTAAGAAAGTGGAACTTGCTTAGCTTGACACCCAAGGGTCAGAGGAAGAAGAGGAAGAAGAGCAAGGAACAGTCAATGTCAAATCCTGAAACTAAATTTAGGTGGGTGCAGACAAAGTGGTAATTGAGTTGCAAATGATGCCAGCGAACACACATTCCATTCAGAAATGGAATCCCAGCTCAGCCTCATGCCTTCAAGAACTATAGGATAAAAGCAAAAACAATGCTGGGTTTTGAGGGTTTTTTTTCCCCTTCATCGCATTGCTTTACGCATGGTTTCATTTGATAACTTCCAGTCATTTCCAGAGTTCCTAGTGTCAAGGAGAGAAGACGGTCCCAAAATTCAGCCATGGGCAAACCTCAGGCATTCACAGCTTACTTACTCCTTCATGAGTTTCCTCCAGCCCAACCTCTCTCACACAGGAATGTTCCAATCAGTAGGTAACCATTCAAATTTCCCTACTTAGTTTTCTAATTCTCTACACTTTGGCCAGTTGTGGCCTTCTTTGTGCATTGCACTCTGTGGTAGGAGGAAGCTTCATCGGTGAGAGGTGAGGGATGTATTAGCATTCTCTCTACCCCTGTTCTCCCATGTTCCATGAGCCTTAGATGTAGAGGCTCCACTGTAGATGTGTCTCTTAGGGCTAGGCGATGCTGTTTGTTCTCACATCTAACTCCTTCTTTTGTTGGTGCAGTAAATAATCACTGTACTGAGGAGGGAGTAATACAGCTTGTGTTTGGAACTATTATCTGCTTGTTGTACCCAGGCACACCTGCTAGTTAAACATTAAAGAGTTGGTATTTTAAGTGCTTTAGAATGGAGATGGGGATGGAGGTCAGTGGGAGAGCTTTGACAGGCATAAATAAGTCCCTAAATTCAATCCCCAGCACTACTCACCAATCCCCCACAAATCTGAGGTTAAGTGTTTTAAATTAGTGATCTTTGATGGATTATGAGGTATAATAATCCATTCACTGTGCATTAGGAATTAGATGCCTGTAGAGGTCCAAGAGTAATTTTGTGATATTTAGGAAAAGTGGTTGAGATTTTTGAATTAACTGAGAATATTTTATATTTTCCTTGAAAATAATAGAAAAGGCTGCCACCATCTGGAAATTGCTGGTCACCACATTTCTAGGAACAAACTAGATACAGACACAGGGAGATGCCTATATTATCAAATGTGTCGTTTCTACCTAGACCATCAATGCTTCCAGGAAACTGTAGAGGCCAAAGTCAACAAGTTTGTTGTTGTCCAAACCCTGTTTTGTATCTTGCTCACATGTGGACACTTGGAACAGCTGGCAGCTGGTTGGATAAATAAATAGTTCTCAAGCCTCTGGGAGGAAATGCTAGTGAAGTATTTCACTCACCATTTGAAGCTCAGGTGTTAATGCTCTAGACCCATGCAAAGAATCCTTCCTCCCCAACACATGGCAACCGCCCTACCCCATTTCTCTGTTCTCTGCACAGTCACCCACATTTGTGGCTTCTGACTTGGATCCACGTGGTCAGACTGCTGCCCATCAGCTTCAGCTGAGTGACCGCGACATCCCTAGGGGTCAGCGCTCACCTTGCTATCTGATTCCCATATTTTCTTAGCTTTGTTTTGGGGATACTTCCCTTCCTTTGTCCCACTGCAGTCGCCAACCCTCGTCTTTCTGACCATAAACAATGGAATGATTTCACCTCCTTTCCACACTTATTTTATCCAGACTTACAGCTAAGTGTTCCCAATATGCCAATGACTACCAAGAATTAAGGACTTCATTCCCCACCTCCCAACTCAGCTCTTCAATTTAGGTATCCAAAAATATATCAGACTTAACACATCCAAAGCAGACGCCTTTGAAGAGAAGTACCCCGCATAGGTGGATAATGCTGCTCCCGGAAGCCATAAGTTATTAAGTGGAGTGGGGAAATATTCCTATGAATTATCAGGAGTGGGATATATTCCTATGAGTTGTTGGTCATGGAGGCCCCAGGAGTGAGATAATATAGACTATTTATACTGCTCTTGGTTGCTCACCAGAACTAGATTATAAGATCCCATTGTCCTGACACCACACACTTTGGTTACAGGATATAGAGAAGTCAGGGTGGAGTGAGCTGAACGTGTACTTCCTGATGGCCAGCTTTCATAGTGCAGACCACTGGGGGAGAAAAGTGATCAACAGATTCACCAAGGGCTGAATCTTAAATGCTATAGTACCAACCTGTCAGCAAGTTGTTACCACATGCAAAAGCGGCATGACTGTTATGGGATTAACCAATTGTTTCATAATTGGATTTGAGGGCTGGTGCACAAAACAGAAAATGACTGGTGCTTTAAATATGGTCAAAAGTCTATGGCTGAGGAGGCCAGAGGCTCTGAGAGAGAATCTATTCCTGTCATTTTGCTAAATGGACATGCCAAACTACCTTCTTAATATTTGTGTTTATACCCAAATGTTTTTGGTCAGAGAAGCTTCCGCTTATAGCGGGTAATGATTAATGCAAAGACTCATAACTGATCAAAGTGCTGAGAATTAGTGACTTTTGAGTTTCCACTGAAATGGGACAGCTATATCACCCTCTCCAAGCCTCAAGAAACATTGCAGAAGGGGGATAAAAGAATGCAAAGGACAGGGTTGGGGAGGAGTGCTGTGAAATGCTATTTTCTTGACATGACATGGCAACTGTGGTTACCTGCACAAGATTGAGCCCATCAACATTCCGTCAAGGATGGGTGAACTCATGAAGCTCCACCTTCAGCTGAAGAGCTATTGCAGTTAATTGAGATTACCATAGAAAATATAAACTATATAAAGTATTACCATATTCATATAAAACAAATACTTTTTTTGACAGTCTCACACTGTAGCTTAGGCTGGCTTGGAATTCACTATGTAGCCCAGGCTGACAGGGAATTCATAGAAATCCTCTTGGATTGATCTCCAAAGTACTAGGATTACAGGCTCAAAACAATTACTTTTAATTCTTTTCTGTCTTCTGAACTAAGACCATGTGCACATATACTTTTTAGAGAGGTAACCAAGTATGTATTATGCTTTGTAAAAATGTAACTCTCTTAAAATAAGCTGTTTTAATATTACTTTCAAAAGATTAGACATCTACTAATTTCAATAGATTATTCTTATTCTTTTATCATACTTATTTTCACTACTCCCAAACTGTTGTTTAATTTACTATTATATTTGATAAATATTGCTGTGGTAAAAACTTTTGTACCATTGAAATGCACCATTTCAGATTATTAAGATGAATACGACCATGGGTGGCTTCCAGGTCACAGGATATAACTAGTTTTGTTGTTGTTTTAATATTTTATTCATTGTTTTTATTTTGTGTGTATGAGTGTATTGCCTGCATGTATGTAGGTGCCCCCGAGTCATGCCTGTGGAGTCAGAAGAGGGATTCAGATCCTTGGGAACTGGAGTTGTGGATGGTTGTTGCCACCATGTGGGTGCTGGGAATGGAACCCAGGTCCCCTGCATGAGCAGCCAGTGCTCTTAACCACTGAACCATCTCTCCAGCCCACAATGTGGCTGTTTTGCTGACTGATAACCTCTGAAATGACCCCTAAAAAGAGCGGAAACTATTCTCAAGGTCACTGAAGATACAAGGTGCTGCAAAGCAGTGGGTCTTCATAACTGCACCAGGATTTCTCCAAATTAGATTTCCTATTTTAATATTTTCACTGATGCTGGGGTTGGAATCAGGGCCTCATGCATTCGATGCAAATACTGTACACTTGGCTACATACAGCTTGATTGTTCTAATTCTCAACTGTTTAAGAGACAGTATTTTTCCATGTTTGTTTTTCTTACCTTCTTTTTCTTATACTTGCATTTTTGCATATTTTTTTATGGATTACAGACACAGTGAGATTTTTATTGAAAAAGCTATTGATACCTTTCCTTACATGTTAGATGTTTCAATTTTGGGTTTTCCTATATATTTGCATTTTTAAGTTTCATTCCACCAAAGTTTGAAATTTTGCATGAGTTTGTTTATTTTGCCTAATCTAAATGTTTCTACTGTTTCCATTGTTAGAAAACATTCTTGGGGCAAATGCTTTGTATCCAGGGTGCATTTTTTGAGAATGAAAATGGAACTATGTTCATTTCTCTCCATTTGGCCTCATTAATTCAGAGGTTTACTCAATAGAGGGCTCATGACTTCCATCCTAGGGGGCCTTTAGTCCTTTAGGCTAAAAGTTTGTTTTTATTTAAAGATCTTTGGATTAAAATAGTACTGGCAAAATCATGTTTTAAAACTGCCATTATCAGTGGAAAAAATGTACATGTGTAGGTTAGATTTATTCTGTGAACTGTCAGACCATGTCCCTGGATCTACATAGCTTTATTGTTGTATCAATGTAGTGTAATAATTTTTCATTATGAATCAGCTATTTCATTTAAAGGTGTTGCGATGCATAGTTTATAAGTCCCAATCAATAACTACTAGCAAAGATAATATAACAGAAAGGGATTCCAGGTACTGGGGGGTGGGTAGCCTAGTGATAGAATGTTTGCCTAGCATGCACAAGATCCCAGGTCAAATCCCAAGTACCCCCATCACAACAAAACAACAAACAAAACAAACCCCCACAACATCACTATCAAAACAACAACAAGTACTGTCTAATTCTCAGACTTGCAACTACACTCCTGTACCATGATGACACTTCTAAAGCAGAGCTGATGTAGAACATAAACCAGCTGTGCTGAGGCCATTATTTTCCCTCTGTTTCTCAAAGAGTGTCTAGTGGCAACATATGGTGGTGAACAGACACAATCTATTAACACAGATTCATAACAACATATTGTTACAATGTCCATAGCCTCAGAGCATATTGGTTGCTGTTGCCAGTTTAATCCAAACATGGTCACTTGTTTCACAAGATGTGATAGAAGCAGAAGATGTTTTAAAACTGTCTTGCAGTACTGGCGTTAATAGCTGTCAGGAAAATCCTTGCTGCACAAATGTAAGGACCTGAGTTTAACTCTTAGAACCCATGCAAGCCAGACATGGTACACAGAGTAGGAAATTTTAATCCCAATGCTGGGAAGATGGAGACAAGGATCCTTGGAGTTCACTGGCTAGCCAGCTTAACCTAATCAGGGAGCTCCAGATCTCAGTGAGAGACCCTTTCTCAAAATATAAGGTAATAGCTCTAGAGAAATGATACCCAGGGTGGACCTCCACTGTGTGTGTGCCTCGACACACATGTGTATTCCCTCTCTCTCTCTCTCTCTCTCTCTCTCTCTCTCTCTCTCTCTCTCACTGTTCTGCTTAATATATTTGTTTCTTTGTAAATAAAACCAAAGAGGATAGAGTTATCTGCTTCTTGACAAGAAGTTAGTTCTTTGTGACTCAGCTTCTCTTTTTGTGAAAATTTGGATTGATCTGATTAATAACATTACTAGGAATAATTTGAGGCAAATATAGAAACCATAAAATTCAATATAGCAAGCTCAGTCTTTGTGGTCAGAAAGCCTGGTGTGGATCTTCTGACCAGCTGCATGTTTTATAGGAGATTCTGTCTCTCTGTGGAATCATCTGGAAAGCTGATGGCACCACCTCACATGTTGATCAAATGATGTAACAAAAGTTATATCAAAAGTTATCAGACAATTGCTCAATACATGTCAATTGTTATCACTCTTAGGAGGTATATAAAACTACATTTGTTGTAAATTGGCAGTTAATGTGCTGAAAAAAGCACTCTAGATTGTAAATGTTACCTATTTCCCCAAATATTTAGTCAGATTTTTTGTCTTCTAAAACCAAAATTAAGTGCTCAGTTCAAGTCAGTGCCACAAAGTTTTGGGTAGCTATATTAGGTAGATCGAACAATTAGCTTAATCCAAGCTACTCAGAAGTGGAAATATTTTTCCTTGATAAATTTAAGCATGTAATCTAATATGCTTTAGACCCTTGATCATATTTCAAAATTTCCATAGTTTTAAAATATTTTTATTTTATATGTTTAAGTGTTTTGCCTGCATGAATGTAAGTGCACACATGCGTTCAATGACTGTGGAGGCCAGAAGAGGGTGTCAGATCTCCTAGAACTGAGTTACAGATGGTTGTTGGCCATGATGTGAGTGCTGGGAAGGAACCTGGGTTCTCTGAGGAAACAACAAATGTTCTTAACTGCTGAGTCATCTCCTCAACCCTCAATTTCTGTATTTTAAAGTGTGCATTTCAAGATCTTTAGGGTCTATCCAAACAAGGTTTTCTTGGCATATGTTTACTTTCCTCACATAAAATTTCCTCATATAGTCAAATAGATTGGGCTAGAATCCAAAGTTCTCTTTTCAATGTTCTTTACGGCTCAAATTGAGAAGTCTATTGTGCCCTCTTCATGTAAGGTCTTGACATTTGACCCTATTGTTTCTTTTCTGGGCCAGAACAGATTCCCAGCTATTTTAGAATGAGTGTGCAAGGTGTCAGGAAGTGAAGGTATGAAAGAAACTAGAAGTCATGTCTCCTTTCCATTCCGATCTCAGAGCAGCAGAGATACATAAAGGAAGGAACTGAGTAGAATGAGCATTATGCTCTAGGTGCTATACCTACTTAGTCTGTTTGAATCTTCAGAATACCATTGGATAGAAATACACAAAAACTCACCTTGCTGATAAGTGCCTATGATAACATAGTTGTAACTGAATCCATACCTAGGCACATTTGAGTCTGAAGTATGTTAACTACTATGCTCTAAGTTACATCTCCACTGGGATAGGGTTTGTTTGTTCATTGCAAATATATGTTTTTAGGATGGACTAGGAATCACAAGGGCAGGGATTCCTATTCTTTGTGGTTCTTAAGGAATCTATAATATAAAACGTGTGACAGTGACTTTTAGTAGCCGGGTGCCCTGCCAGTAATTCAATTTGTGATTTTTTTCTTCTTCTATCCTCTTTCGCCTCTAAGACTAATTAATTGGCAGGTTCTTTAAAATATAACAAGAATGCTGGGTGTGGTGGCTTGCCTTTAATCCTAGCACTCAGGAGGCAGAAGCGGGTGGATCTCTGAGTTCAAGGCCAGCCTGGTCTATATAGAGAGTTCAAGGCCATCTAGGGCTACAGGGAGATCCTGCCTCAAAAAGACATAAATGTGTATATATATATATGGCAGCAAATCTAGAGAAATCTTGAGGAAAAGTCACCCCTGTGGTGTCCCTTGACAAGGTTAAGTTCAGGTCGTATATTGAGTTTTTTGAGTCTCTGGCACCTCATATGGGAAGTAACCCTTGTATGAGAGGATGGGTGTGAAGGGGCGGATGCTGGGGCTAGGACACCTTGTACTCTCTAGGAATTCACTACAAGGAATATAAATGACCTCAAGGGGATATGCAGTGGGATACTCACTGGTAAACTGACTCTCCAAAACAAAACACTGCTGATCTCAGGCTACCAACAAGACCTAAATGAGTTGGGGAAAGAAGTGCATAGCATTAGATCTTTTCCATGCTGTTTCAAGACTGGGTCTCCCTGCAGCAGCAGCTGACCTAGACCTTGCTGTGTAGACCAGGCTGGCCTGCCTGTACTTCTCAAGTGCTGGGATTAAAGGCATGAGCCACCACATCTAGTTATACCATTAGATTCTGTCTAGATCCAACAAGTTCTAGCACACCTGGGATATAAGTCTCTTAGGGCATGACGAACTCTGACTTGAATGTCACATTAGGGGAAAAGCTTCTTGGGATGAGGCAGCTACTCTGATAAGGCTTTCAAAACCAAGTTTAGGCCTTGCTGTCAGCACTGGCCATGCCCATCCATCACTGCATCTCTAAGCAGCAGGAGCAGCAGTACTTCAACATCCTGGGAGGGGCCACTGCAGCCTGTAGCTACTGATTCTGCCCCGTAGGAAGACTGACTGTGTCCCATTCTTCTCAACTGGGTTGGGGTAAGTACTGGAAATAAGGATCCTTTCAGGGGGAGGCCCCGGCCCTATGTGATGGCAACTCCTCTTTTCTGAATCTGCTATTGGAGTGGGTAGCCCAAGTGAAAAACCAGTTGATACTGAGACTGGTGGGTTGGGCATTTGGTCCAGATTTATCTGTTCTTAATATCAATCCCAAGGCTATCTTCCAGTGGGCTGAATCAATGAGGCCCGCAGGTGAACCTCTACTCCTTTCAAACACACTCAGGGATTTCTGGGTTATCATGGAGTATGAGGACACAGCCTGCTGGGGAGGTGTTCATGCTTAGAGAGTGATGAAAAGATTCTAAGAAAAGGTAAATATATTTGTGCCAGTTGCCACAACAAAAAGGAAGATAACAATCTGTGAAAAGTACTAAATGTCACAAGCAAATGAAAACAGTTCCTAACACCTCATGCAAAGTATGGTCTCCTCCGACAAGTACAGTCATGAGAAACGTAAAGGTGTAACTCTTTTTAAACTTTCTTAAACTTTTTCTTGAACAGAGTCCCTAAATCAAAATAAGTAAAAGGCATAGAAATCATTTTCTTTTCTTTCTTCCTACCAAACCCCTTTGCCTTGAGTCTTTGATAATTCAGTTGATAACGTTGCATGGATGATGATGTCCATGTTAGGAAATGTAGCTTTGCCAAGGGAAACTCTTCCGGGTCAGTCAGAGATACAGTAGCTGATGGTCTTTGATCTTGAAAGAAGAAGGCTGAATTTGTTGAGTGGTACTCTTAGAGAAGGAAAAAAATAAATTACACAATCAACACCAACTTCTTGTGGATCTCCAGGCCTCTGACCACATCACTGAACTCCTCAAAGGATATTCTCCCATCACCGTCCTGATCCAGGACCAAGATGGTTTTGTCCACGAGCTGCTGTAGCTGCCAGTCCTTGAGGTTGCTGCCCACCATCATCTTGAGCACATGAAAGAGCTCCCCATTGGAAATGTAGCCGTCCTTGTCTATGTCGTAGACGCTGAAGGCGAACCGCAACTTCTGCTCCTCGTCGCCCTTGACGCTGAACTGCGAGGTGCCCATGATGAACTCGCTGAAGTCGACTTCTCCGTTGCCGTCCGTGTCGAAGATGTCGATCACTCGCCTCACTAAGGGGTTCTGCTGCAGCCCGGGCAGCGACATGAACTCGTCCACGCTCAGGGAGCCCGATTTGTCTAGGTCCAACTTCTTGAAGCTCCTGCCCAGCCTTTTAATCTCATCATGGTCGAAGTGGGAGCACATCTGGGGAGGGTAGCTGGCCTCGTTCCCCATGGCAGGAGCAGGCAGGGCTGGTAGGGCCAGGAGAGGGAGGGGGACCACCCACGGGACAGCGTGCTGCCGTTGGCCCACTGGGCTCCAGCGCGGATGAGATGGCACGTGGGATCCAGAGAGAGGCAGCCGGGTGGGGGAGGGGGAGGGCGGACCCGGGCTTCCTAGTGGAAGGATAGCTGCGTGCCCTGTCATTTTAATTTTCCTCTGTAAAAAGATGATAACCAAATTGACTTAAAAAAATGATTGGCCTGGTGTAGTGGCATATACCTTTAATCTCAGCACTTGGGAGGCAGAGGCAGGTGGATCTTAGTTGGAAGCCTGCCTGGTCTACATAGTCAGTTCCAGTACAGTCAGAGCTACACAGTAGGACCTTGGTTTTTTTTTAAAAAAAGATTTACTTTTAATATGTATGTGTGGGGGTATGTGTGTTGTGAGTACAGGTGTCCTCAGAAGCCAGAAGAAGGCATTAGACCCCCTACAGCTGGAGGTACAGGCAGTTGTGAGCCATTTGATGTGGGGGACTCAGTCCTTTACAAGAGTAGTACACACTGTTAATCATTGAGTCATCTCTCAGCTCCTCCATTGGGAAAACAAACAAATGAACCAAACACCTCTTTCCCCAACTAAGTTGTCTAATCTGTGATATTTTATGGGAAATATATTTTCTCTTTTGCTTGCTCTCCTGTTATGTAGAGAAAGAACTGTGTATACTTGGTGTACAACCCTACTGAATTTGCAACATTGAAGGGAATCACTAAGGTGCCAGGCTATCACATACCCGTGATCTCAGCACACTCTAGGCTACATTGGGTGATCATCTCAAAAAGGCGGTGGGCAGAGATCACCCTAAATTGCATTGCAAGATGTCAAAACCAATGCCAAACACCTGGTCCATGTCACCTACTACTCCCTGGGTGTACTTTGAACCAATAAAGAAAGGATCAGAAGGCCAGCCTTGACCTCTTCAAATACCTTTGTCAAGTGAGACATATAAGGAGTCAAGAAAGTTGCATTTAAAAAAAAAAAAAAACAAAAAAAAAAACCCAAAACTATTGTAGTTCGTTAAAAGCTAGCAACAAGCATGGAGACTGTATTGAAAAAAGAAGGAAAGAAAGATGGACTTCGTAGACATCGGGTACACTCTGCCTCTGCTCTCGGCTCTAATTACTTCTCTAATTACTTCCCTAGCATTAACACTGGCTCCTCCAGCTCAGTCTGAGGGCCGATTGCAGAATTCCTGTCGTGGGCTTGAGGACCTCAATAACAATCGTCAGTCACTCTTGCAGATTCCTTATGGCTTTTTCTTAGGTTAAGTCCTTGATGATTGTTACAGTAAAGGAGCTGCCAGTGAGGCGTCCTCTATGGAGTGTGCTATTAGAAGGCAGCAAGGGACAGTGCAGAAAACACAGGCATTAAACAGGCCTCGTTCCAGTCTCAGCTCTGGCCCTAGTAGTTGTGACCCTTTGGGGAAGGAAGCCGCCATCCCTGCCAGCTTCAGTGTCCTGTCTGTAAAGCAGTGGTAATAACTGTCCCTGCATCGGGACTGGGGAGAGATAGTTCTGCCAGTAAAGTGCTTGAAGACCTGGATTCAATGTCCAGAACCCATGTTAAGAAAACCTGAGGTGGTGACATGTGCGTATAATATCAGACCTGGGGCGGTACAAACAGGCACAGCTCTGGGACTTTCTGGCCAGCCTGCCTTGCCTACTTGGTGAGCTTCAGGCCAGTGATAGACCCTGTCTCAAATAGCTAGGTAGATGGCACCTGAAGAACAACAGTCATGGTTGAGTTCTGGCCTATATGGCACACATGCGCCTATATGAACACACGCATACAAAAATAATTGTGCTTCCTTTATCTACTCTGTATGGCTCTTGTGGTGGACAGATGAGGCAGTATATGCAGAAATGTCATGTCAAGAGTTAACCAATGTAAGTATTGGACAGATGCTATGGAGAAGACAGTTTCACTTCGTTGAAATACTTCCGGCGTGCAGGAAGATTCGTTTGTTCCTGCGCTGTAGAGAATGCGGCACTGTGCTGGGCTGGAGCAGTTAGTCAATGTGAAGTAGAATTCCCTGTTGCTCTACATTTCATAAACTTTGTGGTCAGCATCATAATGGGATTCAAGCTGTTCTTTCCGTTTTCTCTAGCGGTTCATTAGTCTTAGTCATTCCTGTGGGAAGCACTATTTGAAACTCATTCTGTTTATCACTGCAGAGTGTGTAGATTGTAGTAAATTAGAAGGAGTGATTGATATTTGGAAGAAACCAAAAGCCTGAAGGTACTTCTATTTCAGAAAGGCATTTGCCCTCATTTTTATTTTCCCCTCAGGGATTTTCAAATTTAGAGCTACAAGACAGTCCGATGCAAAAGTAATTGACAGCAGAACTGGAAGTGATGGGACCTGTGCTTCCTGTCATACTTCCTCTTCCAAGTCATCCAGGAGAGAAGGTGTACAAGTAAGGTCACATCACACAGCCATTCTCGAAGCTTTCCAGAAAGTCCTAGCCTTCACCTGGAAGCATTTTTTTCTCTCTGGAGCCATGGTTAGCATATAACTATATTGATGTTAGCCACACTTTGGTCTGAGGAACTGCAGATTGAGTGGAGCCTAAGCTCTGAGCTCAGGTTGTTCTGAGTGTCAGAGTTCTCAAGTGCAAAGCAGGAATGATAGGAGAGTATCATGGTGTTTTTGCAGGTATACTGATATACAGAAGACAACGGCCAAGAGAAAAATACTTAAAACACGTCTGACATGGCTCTAGTAGGTGCGTAACGTGTTGTTGTGTGTGCTTTAATCTGATCTCCTGTTCCATTTCCTATTTATTTGATTTCTTTGAAGCAGAACGCTGGCTCTCCTACATGCCTTTCATCTTGGATGTCAAGAAGCTTGCTTCAAATTTACATCCACTCAGTAAGGCAACCCCCACACTAAGGCTCAGGGAATACTGAAGAAGCCGGGGCAGAAAGACTGTAAGATCCCGAGGACCAAGACATCTGCTGCTAGATCGTGTGTTCTAGGCAAGATAGAGAAGCCTCAGCCACGAAGCCTCCAGAATATGGTTGCTTAAACACGACCTGCTTGATAACACCAGTTGACCTGCCAATGTGGATGGGGGAAATTTCACAGCTTTCCATCTCTAGATGAAGAACTACAGGCAGCCAATGGATGCTGAGGGAGGGAGAATTAGTTTTCAGGAACAAGCTCCCTGATAGGTTATCTGATACCAAGTGGTTAGCCTTAAATACATGTACATAGGAGCAACAACAAATGGATCCTCTGACTTTCATATATATACATATATCTCTCTCTATATGTACGCACACATATATCTAAATGTATATATGTGTATGCTACAATAATGATCAAAGCAGAGGACAAGAAATTGGGGGCCAGGGAGCCTAGAGGGCCCTAGAGGAGTAAGACAGGAAAAGAATGAGAGGAAACGATGTAAATACAACACTCATATATAAAAGTCTCAAAAATTTTAAAAATTATTACATATAAAAAATAAATCCATTCAACCAATTATATTATGCATATCCTATATGGGGTTACTGTGGTGAAGAAAGTTCAGTCTGTGGGGAAATAGAGTTCTGCCAATGAAAAATCTAATTTAATGATCAGCATGGCTTTAAGGTATGAAATAATTTAGTCTTTTATGTTTATCATGTATATTCAAAAGGATTGGAAATAATATGCTTGGCTTTCTTTTGTCATTCTGGGGTGGATTTTATAATATGAGTTTTCAAGTGTGTAGTTTTCAATGAAAGTTTTATTGTTTAATAACTCTGTGACCTCCAGCAGAATTAATTATCTGAGTCACTGTTTGTTCATTTGTAAAATGAGGACAATGGCTGCTCATTCATAGACTCATTTCCAAGATTAAATAAGACAAAGAACTAGGCTCAGTGCCTAGGACAGAGTAAGCACCAACTTGGTAGAGGTGATAATTTTGCCTCCTTTAGACTTACCTGACAATTCTGACAGGCTGTTTGCATATACACAGATACATTCAACTATTCATTTGAAAAATGCTTACTGAGCATCTACTGGGTGAGACAAAAAAAGTCTCACAAAGCTTATAGTTTTTAGGGAAGGCAAACAAACATTGAGCAAACTATCATGTTAAGAGATTTAAGGGAGCCTGTATGTTGAATGTTACAGATGAGTGGAAGGAAGCTGGTACCTGGAGAGTTCAGTAGAATTTGCAGGAAAACTGTACTAGGGCAGTGATGTTGAAGCTGAAATCTCAAGGAGTAGAAAAGGTTAACTAGATGTTCTGGGAGAGGTGGGCATTCCAATTAAAAAAAAAACAAAAAAAAAACAAAAAACACCCGTGTGCAGAGGCATGGGGCAGGGACAGGAGGAATGAAATAAGTATCCGGAACCTACAAGAGTCATGTGCAAGTAGAGAAGGGAGGTCAAAGGATAGCAATGGCATTAGATGGTGTTTAATGGTGGCTTGACCATGCTCCAGATGCTGAAGAAAAGGCAGTGTTTATTCAATTACTTCGTATAGGGTATCACTTAGGCAATCATGTTTGAACATATAAAACACTGAGGATATTCAGAGATGGTACCTGCTCAGAAAGGTTACAGACTCCTGAATGAGTTAAAGCACAGAGAACTGACATGAATCATAAGAGTAGACAGAAAAGGAATGGTACCATCCTTAAGGGCAAGGCATTATCAAAGAATTTAAAAACATCCTGCGGGGAATAAGTGGACTTTTCTTTTCTTTCTTTCTTTTTTTTTTTTTGCAAGGAATGCTTGATCCTGATGCAGACAAGGTAGACAAGTGCCATAATTGTAGAAATAGAGCAGTGAGTGTCACAGGTATTTCCATGTGGTTGCCTTTTAGTTCTGGAGTCTGGAACTCCGAAATCAAAAAGCTGGCAGAGTCTCACTCCCCCTGAAGTCTTTGCTTTTTCCTAGTTCCTATTCATTTGGCATTCCTTGGTGTGCAATTTAGCTTGTAGAAGATACAGAATGTACCCTAAAGGTCCATATTAAAGACTTGGTTCCAGCCCCACTATTGAGAGCTGGAAATAAGTTTCAGAGGTGGAAACCAGTTGGAAGTCTTCTGTTTACTGGGGACTGGGGCTCTTAAGGGGACAGTGGGATCTCAGGCTCTTCATCCTATTTTGATCCAAGTATGAGGCAAACAGCTTCATTTCATAAAGTGTTCCCCATCGTGTGCCACCTCATCACAGGCCGGAAGCAATGTGGCTAACCTATGATGGCTGAAAACCTCCCAAGCTCACTTAAGTAAACTTTTCCTTTTAACAAGAGGATAATCTCAGGTACTTTGCTACACTGATAGAAAGCTGACTGGCAGACTTGGCTTACAGCTGCATAAATCCAGTCTCTGCCTTTAGCATTACATTGCATTTTCTCTGTATGTCTCTAGTTTACTTAGTAGTTGTTTTCTGATAAGGACACTAGTAATATTGTATCTTGGGCCCACCTTACTATAGCATAACTAAATATCAAGCCAGTGCAATTGCACATACCCTATGTACAAACCAGACCATGTTTTGAGGGATTGGAGTTATACCCTCAGGAACCCAGTATCTTTTTGAGGAAAACACAATTCAAGCCACAACACAGGGCCTAAAGTCCAATTGTCTACCAGAATAGACGTAGGGGAGGGGACAACAGTGAGGTTCTAAATGGATGTGCCCTGGCCTCTGTGGCTGAACAGCTCTATGCTTAGATATAGGAAACCACTCTTGTAAGGGCTCCAGCGCTTCCCCATAATGCTGTCTCCTTATCTCATACCTCCATAAATTCTACTGACTCTCAATGCTCAGATGGAGAGGAAGAATTTTTAGAAGGCTAGGAGAACATTTTTTTTCCACTAGTAGATGTGGTTCATGCATCTATGAGGAACAAAAACTAGGCCTTTTCTGATATTTTGTGACACCTCACTTTGCAGCCACTAGACGGTGCTCTAACCTCACTCACCCGCTTTGTTTTTCTCAAGCTGGAATCTTCAGCTTGGAGGCAAAGGCTCTGCTTGGAAAGTAGATGAGGGAGGAGTTTTATTTTATGAGATGCCCCATAGACATTTGTGAGTGGAAATCCGGAAAAATGGAAGGATGATTGTCTTTCACAACAGCCCTAATCAGTCTGAGCACCGTTCAGATCTTTTAGTTGCACAGTAAATGGCATTTTGCAAATATTCATGAATTCAAGGAATTTAGGAGAAAAACAGGAACTACGCACAGTGTGTGGTCCTGGATATAATTTCTACCTAAGCCTCTCTGGTATGCAAAAGAGAAGATCCTTATTCCAGGAGACCTGTGAAGCGAATACTTGCTGGATTACCTTTCTTTGTACCAGAATTCAAGGTAACCAGAAAGCAGCGTACAAGCAGCCCTGACTTCCTACTAGTAAGGGCGAGGGGGAAGCAGACCTGAGATCTGAGGCTGCAGGCACGCCTAGCAATGAGCTTTGAAAGAACTCTGGTCATATTAAGAGACAATAGTTATTTTTTCTTTCAAGATGTATTGTAAGTGTTGCCTAATTGTTTGTATCAGCCTTCTTCATGTTTCCCACCCAATCCTAGATGCAGAGTCGGAAGAAAGGAGACAACAAAAAACCTTACTGTAAGATCTAATTAGTTTACTCAGCACGCTGCAAGGTAGAACATTCTAGAATGACAGATTTCTCCTCTTGCAATAAAAAAGCCTTCAGTTCTGTATGTAAACATAAATAAAAGTCAACACTGAAATTATGCTAATGACAAGATGCTTCTACGTTTTTGGATGTGGGTGCAAATGGATCTGAGAGGAAGGATTAGACAAATACAATTTCTTATGAATAGTAGCTTATTATTTACCCAATGCTTTTCTTCTTTGTACATAGTTTCATTTTCTTTCCTTGAACGTCTCTTTCTGCGTAGCCCAGGCTGGCTTCAAATTCATGATCCCCCTGCCTTAGTTTCTGATTGCTGGGATTTAAGACCTGTACCACCAAGCTTGGCTTGGGCGTAGTTCTTATTTATGGAGGAAGAAAAACATTGGTTAAACCAAGCATCTCCATAAACAGCCATTAACTAGACTTTGAAGAAGGCCCTATTATTAACCTTGGTTTTAAGGTAGGGGGGATTTGAATTTTTAATTTTTTATTGTATTTATTTATCTGTGAGTATGCATGTGAAGTTAGTTCTCTCCTTCCACAATGTGGGTTTAGGGATTGAATTCAAGTCATCAGGCTTGAACCATCTCATTGGCCCATAGATTTGAAATTTTGGAAGATTTCATAGCTTATATAAACACAGTGGTGAGCTGGGAGTCCACCCTGGTATGTTCTCTTTCACAGCTAAAATTTCTTTGTTATACTAGATTGTGGTCTGTAAGAAGCTAGAAAAGGTGTTCCTGCCCTTGAGGAGGTACTAAGGAAGCCACAAGGATAAGGGAAAAGTTAAAGGACTGTAATTGATTTGTGGCTTTAGTTGTGTCTACAGAGCTTAGGAACATGGCCCCGTGCAATTTTAGTATCCCTGAGGTATGCATTCTTGGGTGATTTTTTTGGAAGGTAGTGGTAAATTGCAGTGCCTAGAATTTCATATCTCCAAAGTCTCACTTCTACCTCGTGCAGGCAGTTTTTCTCTGTATAGACTACCTCACCCAAGGAGCTAGCTCTGATTCTCTCTTGCTCAATTTTGAGTTGCGACCTTGTTAGTGTTACTGCTCCCCCTGCATCTGTATCTGCCCTGTGGCCATGTGGAATGATGGGTTTGTTTACAGGCCTGTCTCTCCTTGCCTGTGAGCTCTGTCTTCGTCTCAGAACTGGCTGCGCCCACAGAGCCTGGCACACAGGAGCCCATGTGTTTGCTGATGGCTCAATGGCAGGATGGATGGATGGGTGGATGGATGGGTGAACGCACACCTGGGTTTGATCCAGAACAGGCTAGCTCAAGGTGACACATTTCTGAAACTGCGTCCCTTCCGGCATGCCCACGTCTACTTTATATCATAAAAGGACACAAGTACAGCTTTGTGTTTCTTCACGTTTCCAGAAAGTGCTACCTAGATAGGTTCCACCTGACCTTATGCTTGGCTTAAATATTAAACTTAATTACTTAGGCTTTTCCAAGGGAAGCACTCAGCTGTCAAGGTGGCTCCTGGCATACAAGAGTTTCCAATGTAAAGCAATCTGCAGTCATTAACTCTCCTTGCCTCACCATAACTTTCAGCAGATTGAATAGCAGACAGTGACATTTTAAATTGAGATGGGAGGGCATAGAGATGAGGGCCAGGAGGGCGCTGAGATGTGACCTGCCTGTTAAGAGCAGGAAAGGCTGGCTTAAACCCCCTCCCCTGTCTCAACCAGTGTGTTTGAGTTATTAACACATTATTAATGATTAAATGGACAGAAAGCTGGCATCGAAGCTTCTAGATGTGTTTATGGGATCCCCTTTTGACTTTCACTGTATAGCTGACTGTATTAGTTACTTTTCTCATTGCTGTGATCAAATGTCTAACAAGAAGCAACTTAATAGAGAAACAGTTTATTGTGGCCTACAGTATCCAGGGGAAAGGGCAGCAGCAGGAACCAGAGGGAGCTGGTCCCACTGCATCTGCAAATCAGGAAGTAGAGGGCAGACAGAAAGTGGACTGGGCTATAAAACCTCAAGGCCTGTTCCTAATGGTTGCTGTCTTCCAACAAGGCTCCACCTCTCAAAGACTTCACAGCTTTCAAAATAGTACCAGCAGCTAGAGACCAGGTGAACAAACATGAACGTATGGGGGATGTTTGCATATCCAAACCATGACATTGACTAACTGTTCTCTTTTCTCTCCCCAAAAGTTGACAGAAGGGGAGCTGGAGAGATGGCTCAGCGGTTAAGAGCACTGGCTGCTCTTGAAGAGGACCTGGGTTTGACACCCAGTGCCCACATGTTGGCTAACAACCATCTGTAACTATTGTTCCAGGAGAATTCAGTGCCTTCTCCTTTTGTTCGGTGGGCATTGCATGATATGGATGCACTTTCATACACGCAGGCAATACAGTCATATACATACACACAAATTATATATATATGTATATATATATATATATATATATATATATTTAATTGACAGGTGGAAAGTCAATCTACAATGGGGAAACTACATTTCCCCCCACTCAGCAAACAAGTACAAATATTAGTTATATTCTGTCTTAGTTTGCTTTCAATTGCTGTGACAAAACACTCTGACCAATACCAATTTGAGGTAGATAGGGTTTATTTGGCTTACATCTCTTGGGTCACAGTTTCTAACTGAGGGAGCCCAAGGTAGGAACTCAGGGCAGGAACCTGGAGGCAGGAGCAGAAGCACAGGCCACGAAGGAACGCTGCTTACTGGCTTGCTCCCGTGGCCCACACTCAGCCTACTTTCTTATACAACACAGGACCACCTGCCCAGGGGTTGCACCACCCACAGTAGGCTGGGCCCTCCCACATCACTCAATAATCAAGACAATGCCCTGCAGACATGACCATAGACCAGTCCAAAGGAGGCAATTCCTTAATTGAGGCTCCCTCAGCCAAGGTGTGCCAAGTTGGCAACTAAAGCTATCCAGCACATATACTAATATTTGAGCAACTGTCAGTCTAAACAGCAGTGCAGTTTGGTGGCTTTTGGGAGTGAATCCGGAGAGGTCGTGGACAGAAAGCCCAGACTGGCGACCAGTTGTCTCACTGTTCTCTGTGTTCCTGGATCCATTATGCTCAGCTAGTTAGGCCAGGATTCCTCTAACAGACCTCCTTGAAAATCACTGCATTCTTTCCTGGCCATACTACATGGATCATTTATTCAAAGAAGACTCATTTAGTGAAGTTACCTGTTTTGCAAAGGTCACACACTTGGTTCATAGCAGAATCCAGACAAATCTGATAAGTAAGCCAATATTCAACATCTTCTATGTGTCTGAAACATGTATATTCTCACTTCTCTATTCCAAGCCAGAAACAGAGCAACACCTCCATTTTGAAAGGGCTGCCACTTGGAGAGGTTAAGTAATTTGTGTTCATGACATCTTAATGTGCCTTGTTGATGCGGTTATTTTGATACCTGGTTATTTTTACATTTGCACCTATATGGTGCTCCTAAATAACAAGCCAGTTAAGTGTCAGCTCTTAAAATTGCCTTGCAATGAGCTTAACAGACTCTCATTCCATCCCTGCTCTGAAGACCCATCCCTTAGTGGACGACGTTCAAAGCTTGATAGGAAAGGTCAAGAGAGGATGAAAAGCTAAGCTAGCACTGGTAGTCAGGAATGGGTGAGCAGAAGGATGGAGTAAGTTTAAGTTTAGGAAGGAGCAAAGATTCCAGTTGAGTGCATTCACTGAAAACAGGAGCACTGAGATTAATGATTTACTTTCATAATGTTCTTTAGAATATTTAGAATATATATACATATATATACATATCATATAATTTTTTCCCCATTCCAGAATAGAACTTTTTTCACTACAATGTCAAACCTCTTGCTCAGTGCCTTCTTCTTCCTTTAGTATTCAGTGGCAATCCTTGCATTCAATCAAAAGTCCTTGTAGGAACAAGATACACATTAGTTTGAATCTCTGGATAGGTTAAATAATGTTCCCAAGGATTTAGAGTTGCTTATTCAGAGTGATGATAGAACCAGGGTGATCTCTAAGTGAACTTAATTCATACTTTTCTCTCCTTCCTGACTAGGGCATAGTAAGTTCTCTCACTGTACCGCTGGACCCATCTGAAGGCACAGAACTGTGGATTCTCTGTGGGTCACCATATGTCTATGGATATTTTCCCGAAACTGGCCTGATCCTTCTCTTCTCTGGCACAAAGGGATGTGCTGGACATTCTTATCTTCCAAATCTATTTCCTACCTTTCTTCAACCTGCCTTATGTCCTGGGAAGTGACTTCTAGCGACTACACAGGATGGGCTTTTTGCCCCAAGGCAACCAAAGAAGATCAGAAGGTGGGAGGAGACATTTAAAGGCTATGTGTTCCCCACCTCTCCTCTGGTGAAATTAGGGGAGATGGCTGAGCTCCTCGACAAATGACCTCTTTCTCCTCCTCCTCCTCCTCTTCTTCCTCTCCCCTCACCTTCATTTTGTGATACTAGATTGAACCTAGGGCCTTGTGCATACTAGACAAACACTCTACCAGATTTATATCAAATGCCCCTAACAAGGTGGCCAGTCTCTTAGATTAAGATTTTGAGACTGGCTCTCTCCATTTCCCGCCTCTAGCCTTGAAAGGGCAATTGTGACCTCACCTTATCCACCCTGGGAGTTACATTGACTTCTTTAAACCACGTGTTCACAAATAGCTTTTTTAAAACTCCTCTGTCTCTGAATATGCTGCTTCCTACCAAGACCACTGTTTCCCCTCCTGCTGAGTCTCTTTTAGTGAAAAGATACAGAATGTTATATAAAGGAGACTTGCAAAAAGAGATCCTGTCATCTGCTTTCAAAATGCCTTGCAGCATCCAGGGAGCATGATGAACTGTGATCTGCTGCCTTCCATCTCTGGTTTGTGAAAAACAAATTTCGGAGAACTATTGCTCTGGAGCTCTTAAATTCACAGAGGGACTTGAAAAAAAAAAGTATTTTTCTGCTGAGTCAAAGGAAGATGAAGGGAATTTTCACTCTGTCCCATGTTTTCCCCAGTGGAATTGATCAGCAGTGAATCCACTGTGGCAAAGCTCAGTTGGGCTGTGAGAATTGTGGGCAAACATCTGAGTTCAATTTAAAACTGCCCTCTGAAAATCGTCAGAGTCTGGCCTGCAGAACTGGACCTGCCATTTCCCGGGTGACTCTGGGGAACAGATAAAGCCTTGAATTTTTTTAAAAATGAATTTATCCTCCAGAGAAACTGCAGTCTGACAGCTCTCTGGGGTTATGAAGGGATGGGAGGAGAATAGATCAAGTTCTCACATGAGGCCAAGTATGAATATCCAGCTGCCAGAAATGGAGGGCAAAGTGCATCTTTCAAGATTTAGTACCTGGTGAAGATATAATTCATTGTTCAAACCAGGACATTTTTCAGACTGAAAGAGGGTGTCTCATTCCTCTGTGGGAACAGACATAGTCTGGGACTGTATTTGGAAAAATAGAATGTAAGGTCAGAAATAGACAGGAATGTTTTCCTCAAAGATCAAGAATATCTTTTGTAAAGGTGCAGGCCGGAGCATACCTGCTTCTGGGATGTTCTGTCCTGTGCCCCTTTCCTGGGATGGTGGTGGGGGGAAGAGGCCATGTTAAACTATCCCTTTATTTATGACTTACAGGAACCCTAGGAGATGAAGTTGAGCTGATCCAGATAGAATGACCTCCCTAAGGTTAGTTGGTGGTAAGAGTAGGCTTCAAGCATGACCTGTTTGATTTCAAAGTCAGTCCTTATTTCTCTGTTCCGGTGAACCACACTGAAGGCAAAGAAAACCCAGGAAAAAATGCCAATAGTCATGCTTTATTGTCTTGATCTTTCCTGGGAAGCAGCTTAAAAATCAAACCAAATTAACAGCAACAAAACAGGTACAGGGAATATTGTATTGGTGTACTGAGCAAAAGGAAACCTAACAAGCCTTCCACAGAGGAGAGCCAGCTCAGCCGAGGAACACGAGGCTGGTTGCATTCGATTACACACTAGCTGTAGGTTGTATGAGGGTGATCTTGAGAGTTTTGTTTAGGTTCTCCAGGACAGATAGGCCAGTCAGTGTCCACGGGTAGAATGCATGGCTATTTAAATGCACATGGGTAAACATCTTACGGAATAGTTTGTTATTGCACAGGCCAGGGGCATATCATAGTGTGGACCACTGTCCTCAAGAAACAATATTAGTGCTGTGTGTATTCATGACATTCCCCCACACTGGGGGTTCCCCCATCTCTGCATACACAGAGGTTACCAATATCTTCCTTTACTTCTGTCTCAGAGTTCTACAAAGGACATAGCTTTCCTTCATTCTCTCCATTCCTACTTCCTGCTCCCTTCCAAATTCAGCTGACCTGAGGAGTGAGCCCAGATCAAAACAAAATTTGATCTGAGAACAGCCTCTAATCTAACCTTTCCATCTGACTATACTGACAGTTTCTCAAAAGCCTCTCTCCTAAATCTGGCTTGTTAAAAATCTTGATTGTAATTTGGTGAGAGGGCTCAGGGGAAAAAAGTGATTGCTGCCAAGCCTGAAAACCTGATTCAGTCTTCAGAGCTGACATGGTGGAAGGGAAGAACAGACTCCAGCAAGTTTCCTCTAATTTCCACATGTATAACCTGGCTTGTGCACTCTCATGCATGCATGCATACATAAATAAATAAACAAACAAGTAAATAAGTAAATAAATCTTAACAGTATATTTCGTATGTATCATCTGAATAGGTTATGCCTTTGCTTATTTTTCAGTATCTGCCTGTTTTTATATACCATGTCTTTGGTTTTTATTTGAAAATCTATGTAGCCCTAGAACACTTACAGTGAAGTTTCATAATCCTGAGTATCATGCTCAATATTTCAGAAGCGTTAGTTGACTTGATTTTTACCATAATCTATTAAGTACGCATTACTTTCGCACAGTTTACAGAAGCTGAGGCTGAGAGAGGTCAAGTGCACACACTCTATCTCTGGGATTCAAATCTAGAACGTCTCCAAAGCCGGTGCTTACAATCACTATGCTGCACCACATAGAATACTAGATATCCATATTTCAGGATGACACTAAGGGAAGCCAGGATCACTGTGGCAGGGCCCTTGTAGATGAAGAAATCCACATATTTCAGAGTATAGATGGCTGGCAGTGGGCAGGTCAAGACAGGAAGTGACTCCAGGGTGTGTGTAGAGGAGGCTGTTGACTATCTGTTTAACATCATTCTACTCCTCCTCTGTCCCATGGCAATCCTGAATTTGTTCAGGTCTTCACCCTTCCCTACATTTCTGTGTGTTTCAAGGTAGTTTATACCATTGCCATTTCAAGAGAGTGAGTCCTGATTGACCTGATCCATATGGTGATCCGATTCTTTCACCAGTGATTTGTATAGACACAGGCAGAGAACACAATTCTGGGCAATAAACTATGAAGAACTTTGATTGAGAGCCTCTCAGACTGTTCCCTCACTGAGCTGCAGGAAATTTCCTCTGAACAGAGGGAAAAGAAATAGTATTTCTATTAATACTACTTACTGTACTAAGTTTCTTACTGGGTGATCCACAAATGATCTCTTAGTCTCTACAAAAAATGGCAAGACTGTTATCACACCCTTTCACAAATATGGAAGTTGAGACTCAAGAGAAGTTAATCTATGTCTAATAGAATCAAATTTAGTAATGCACAGTTACAGTTAAATAGTTTCACACTGAGATGAATCTGGCATAGAGTTTTGTGAGTAGTTGTGTAAGTCAGTCTCCAAAGTCATGTGTTCAGGTAGAGTTGGACTCTGAGTATTCAGAGCCATATGCATCAAGAGGCTTGGTCCGTCTGACCATCTTCTCCCCATGAAATGGTAGGAGCCTACACATGCACAGGTGACCAGGAGGTGATCATTTGGTAATACTGGCTAGAGGCATGGCTCATTTCTTTCCTTACTTGCTGTCGAATTTTAATCATTTGGAGATTAGTAATTGAGGTATCTATGATCACTACAAATAGAAAACTCTTGACTGATTGTTGCCTTGCACAGTTTAAGCAACTGACTTGTTTATTTCCTTGGCTAAATTAACTGAGTGGTGTAAGCCTAAGATTATTTCTTTGAGGAAAAGTCACATTAACTCTTATCAATGAAGATAAAATGCCATCAATTAGCCAGAGGAGAAATGATTTTCATCTTGCAAACACTGCTAATTTTGATATTCAGTATAAGTTCTGAAAATAAGAACGCTTTAAAAAATTTTCACGTCAAACTTCCTTTTCTCTTTCTTCTTCCTTCTCCTCTTCTTTCACCTCTACCTCCCCTTCCTCCTCCTTTGACAGAGTCTTGCTATATAGCCCAGTGTAAGCTTGAACTTGTAATCCTCCGGCCTCAGTTTCCCCAGCTCTGAGATCACAGGAATGCATGCACCATCTTGTCTGTCTCCAACATATCTTATATTAATTTTCATCATAGCTTCCAGGAAAGTCATAGGTGAACTTAATTGCCAAGGGCCTAACTTGCTTGTCTCAGCTTTTAGTTGGAGTAATTATTTTTGAAATTTCTTTGTCTTCTTTCATCTACCTAGCTATCATCTTGCCTACCATCTGCCTATCCCTTCTCCTTTCCCTTCACGTCTCATCTACTAACTGCCTGTATTAGTGTTTCAGGACTGAGGTTGTACAGCATAAAACAAGAGAAATGTATTCTCTGATAGCTGATGGAGCCTAAGGTCTGAAGTGCAAGTGTCAGCAGGGTAGCTTCCGTGTCAGGATTTGAGAAGGGACTCTCTCATGCTTGTCTCCTAGGTTCTTGTGGTTTCTGGTAATCCTTAGCTATTGACCTGTGGCTGCATACCCCAGCGTCTGCCTCTGTCATATGGGCTTCTTTCCTTTGAGTTTCCATGCCCCGCCTCCCGCCCCCTTCAAGCGTGGATTTGGTTTAGGATCTGGTATTGCCTCATCTTAAATTCCTTTTCAAAGACAGTATTTTCAAATGTGGTCACATCCTTAAGTTCTGAGCAGACATGAATCTGGGGTAGCATGATTCCACCCATATGCTACCAGCATCTCCCCTACGTTAAGTCAGTTCTTATCTTCTCTCCCCAATTTCTTCTCAGGCATGTTGCTCAGATTTTCTGATTTACTTACCCAACTTCTTCAGTGCCTACTGTATTTAGAAGCACTGAAAAGGTAACAAAGTCTTTGCCCATAGAACTCTTACAGTTTGTTGAAGATATATATATATATATATATATATATATATATATATATATATATGTTTAAAATAGTAAAATCTATTTTATGACCAAGTACTAATAAATGATATGAAATGATATGAGATCATAAAGGAAGGATGGTTTATATTGATCAGCATCCACTGGGATTTGAAAAAAGAGATGTTAGCTGTGAGTTTATTATCCTACTGACATTTTTGTTTATTTTTTTGTAGCAGTAGGGTCAAACCCAAGGCCTTGCACATGCTAGGCAAGTGCTCTACCACTGAATTGTATCCCTGGTCTCTTATTATCTTATGCTATGAAGTCATTAGCTGAGCAAATGTCAGAGGAGAGCATTTGAGGGGGAAGAAGCAATAGCATACTAGGGACCCCAAGGCAGGGAAGTCATTGCCATATCTTCCTTCTAAAATGCACACTGTGGTGTTGATGCAATGAACCAGAACACTGCATGAGAAAGGGCTGGGAAGTGGGCAGGGGAAGATCCCACAGGGAGCACCCACAGTTCAGATTTTGTCCCAGTGAGCATGGCTGTCTAGTGCAGGCTTCTAACAGAAGACTGAACTGCCAAGTGGAAAACAACCAGAGGAAGGCAGGAGTATGAACAGACCAGTTAACAGACTTTTATAATAAGCCAGGTGAGAGATGACAGCTCAGATAGAGTGACGACACAAAAGATGACAACGGATGGCGAATTTGAGACCAATTTTCTAGAGGTTATGGCTTGTTGATGGTTATGAAAGGGGACATGAGAGGCAGCAAGCAGTCTGTAGCCTGAGTGACTAGGTACATGAAGTCCATCATCCAGATGCAAAGCCCAGGAAGAAAACCTGAGCAAGGGCAGAGCACTAAGGCCTCAGTTTCTGACACGCGAAATTTGAGACTCCTGTGAGAAATTCAAGAGATGCCCACAGGAAGGTGATGGGCTCTGTTGGGAATTTTCTTGCCAAACAGAGGCATTTGCAGCAATTATTGGCTAAGTGTTTTTGTCTAAGTGGGCTTTTTGGCTTGTTTTTTGTCTTTTTTAATGTCAGGATGGCCTTGTACTTGTTTATTTGGCTCCTCTTTTTAAAGTATTTGGGCCCATGGCCTTGGTTACATTTTCAGTCCTCTATTTTAATCATTCTAATTGTGTCTTGTTTTGTAGACTTCTCTCTAATTACACTGTAAAGACATAGTACTTCAACCGAAAGAAGTAGATTTTGATTATTCATATGCCTTAGCCCACCAATTATTTAGTGTTTCTGGGTATTACTTTCCTAGCTGTAAAAGAAGCATTGGTTGTTTTCAGTTTTGAAAGCCATTATTCTATAATCTAACAATAACTGTTAAAGCATGTCAAGGGACTTATTTGAGTCATATTGTAAAGCATGCTGTGAGGGCCAGCAATTGACGTTTAAATTGTTCATGTTGGTCCTGGATACTATTGTTATAGTTTAGAAACATTTCTTTTGCACTTATGGATTTCTCAGGGTAGGTTGTAGAAAAGATGTAGAAATTTAGATATTTTTACCCATCAAAACAGCATCACATTTAAATCTAAGACACACATGTTTCACTGAACATTATTCAAGTAAATTCAGGTTATCTAAATATCACAGAGCATCTTGGTAAAATATTGATCAGGAGGCATGAATAACAGAACATCCTTATAATTTTCAAGGGGAGATTATGCAAAGCATCAACTAATCAGCAGTCTTTCCGTACCTCAGTGACGGCGAAGCTTCTCTTGCCGCAGGGAACGACTTTGTACCACTTGTCATGCAGCACATCCATAAACCCATGTGACTTATACTGACTGATGAGCTCAGATATGTTGGAGGTCAGTGGAGAGTTGGGCGGGAGACCAATGCCATATCCTAGGAGAAAATACAATCTCATATGAATTTTTCATACTGTTTTGGAGGGGTTGTATCCATCCCTGTGTGCTACTGCCAGAAGATCTGGTAACAAGGGCATGGTAAATATATATATATATATATATATATAATTTTCCAAGGGCATGGTAAATATATATATATTATATATGTATATATATAAAATATTTCCAAGGGCATGGTAAGTATACTACATTTCCTTCAAATGATTCAAAGATGTTCTTAGTGATGATTGACCTTAGGCCAGCTGCATCTCTGAGTAGATGAGGTAAAAAGCAGAGGGATGGACACAGTGTATCAGGGAAACATTTTAAGGTCTTCTGCCCTTCCCTTCAAGATGTTTCTTAGAAGCAATCATTGGGGTCTTTACTAAGTCTGGAATTTCCTAGCCTCCTTTCCCAGAACCCACCTTCTGGATTAATCATATCCTTTGGCTTATGACATTTCTGTTATTTTTCTTAAGTTGATACAGGAGACTCTCTTACTTTTAGGGGTTTATTTTTTAATAAGACCATGTATGATGGTTAGTCTTGATCGTACACTTGTTGAACTGAGAAGTGCCTAGGAGACTGGTAAAGTACATAGTTATTATGGTTCCTGCTCTGGTGGCTGGTGGTGGTTTTGATTTGAAAGGCAAGACTGATAGTAATAGAATTTGGATAGGTAGGCTTTCCTTTTGCTGATGTTATCATTAATTAGCATTTTGTACAGTGGGTACTTTTCTTTTTCAAAGGGTTTCTTTATTTATATTTTATGTGTATGTGTGTTTGTACATTTCAACATTTCAATGTGTATATGTGTATGTATAGAAATGTATATGTATGTGTGTATATGCATGTATGTGTGTACATGCATGCATGTGTGCATGTGTGTGTGTGTGTTGTATATGTGTGTGTGTGTGTTTGTAGGTGTGTGTGTGTGTTTATATGTGTGTGAGTGTAGTTGCCCATGGAGGACAGAGGGTGCAGTGTCAGATTCCCTGGAATTGGAATTACAGGTGGTTGTGAGACCTGATGTGGGTACTGAAAACCGAACCCAGGTCCTCTGCGAGAACAGTAAAAGCCTTAACCCTTAACAGCTGAGTCGTTTCTCTAGCTCATGGATATCTTCTCTAAGGAAGTTTTTTTTTTTTTTAATTTCTTTTAAAGGATAATGAATAGCACTGATAATTCATTTTCACAAACATTCAATATTTATTACCATGCCAGGCACAATACAAGGCACATGTATAATATTTAACAACCCACTGATTCACATGTATCCATACATTCATTCATTCATCTGATGAATACTGAGTAAACAGGCACTGTGCTAAGTCTGTATATGTCAATGGGGAGACCTAGTAAACAGTGCACTATATAAAGGTTATTTCACTATAATTGCAACAGGCACCATGAGGGAGAAGAAACAGGCCATTAAGAACATAGTGGGGGAGGGCTTGAAATGCATGGTAGAAACGTGTTGATGCATCAAGACAATTAGCTTGGGTCAAGTTTTCTGAATATTAATGTGTTTTCCCCACTGAAGTAATAGTTTTCAACTGCAACAACTTCTAATATTTATCAAGGACCATCTATAACATTCTCAAGTACTGTTCTTTAAATATTACCATATTTTACCCCACTGTGTTAAATTATGCATTAAACTAACATTGTGTACTAGCTTGTGGCACACAGTTCAGTGAAATCACTCTGGGATTCTAATACAAAAAGCTAGGATATTCTGAGTCCTTTGTGTGTTGACATATTCCCCATGTAGCCTGTTATGGACCCATGATAGAGTAAGCATTACCTAAAGAGAGCAAACTGCCAACATCACACAATTAGTAGCCGGCAAGGTTAGTGTTTTCAAATACGTTTGTTTGGTTTTAAAAATCAGAGCTTCGGCTGGAGAGATGGCTCAGAGGTTAAGAGCACTGGCTGTTGTTGCAGAAGACATGGGTTCAAATCCCAGCACTCACATGGCAGCTAACAACCATCTGTAACTCCAGTTCCAGGGGATCCGACGCCCTCTTCTGTCCTCTGTGAGCACTGAACAACATGGGTGCATTTACACACATGCAGGTATAACACTCGTACACATAAAATAAAAATTTAAAAAATCAGTGCTCATTCTACTATATGAAGTCTAGTCAAAGGAATACTTAACCACTTTCCTCCAACTCAGTACAGGCTTAATCTCTATAACAATGTGGATATCATCCTCTCAATCACATAATTAGTTCATTAAGAAACTAGTCTTGGGGCTGGAGAGGTGGCTCAGCATTTAAGAGCACTTGTTGCTCTTTCAGAGGACCCCAGTTTGGCTCACAGCTGCCTGTAACTACAAGTCCTGGGGATCTGACACCTTCTTCTGGTCTCTGTGGGTATCCACATGCGTGTGGATACCCACAGAGATATACACATAAAGTGAAAACAGTACGTTTTTAAAAAGGAGCAGTCTTCAAAAGTAGGTTTTTGTTTTCATTAGACCAAAAAACAATGCTGTTCATGGGTAGATTCTATTTAAAATGTTTCAATAAGTTCTGAGGAGAATGCAAGAAGAGACCCAGTCAAGGCTGGAGAGATGGCTCAGCGGTTAAGGACACTTGATGGCCTTCCAGATGATCTGAGTTTGACTCCCAAGCACCCACATGGTAGGTAATGTCTGTGGCTCCATTTCCAAGGGATCCACCACCTTCTTCTGGCTTCTGTGGGGCATGCATTCAGGCAAAACACTCATATACATAATCGATGAAATAATAAATTTTAGAATATTTTAAAAAAAGAATAACCCTAGCTTGAAACGACTATGTCAGAAAATTCCCTAGCAAGGGCCCTCAGTAATTAGATAGTTCACCCTAAAATTCCTTTCGGTGCTCATAATTCCAACTTGCATTAGTGCAATAATGGCAGAATAGTTTTCATTTTTATTTGAAGCACCGATTTGTTCATCTACTTATTGGTTCTACAAACATGTGTAATGCTTTTTCTGTGTCGTACTCTCGGTCAAGTGCTAATGGAGGTGTCTAAGTATCCACTGGAGGCTTACGACGGCATATGGAGAGGCTGCATACACCAGCTTTGGTGCCGCAGGGTAGAAGGTTACATGAGTTTTCTTGGAAAAAAGGTAAGTGAGGCATAAATTCAATACAGGTAACACAGAGCAGCTAAGACACAATGAGAAGAGCACAGAGCATTCTATGGGAGTTCAGACGAAAAGAGAAGTTGCTACCGAATGAAAGACAATGGGGGGCAGAGGTGTCGGAGACTGGTTTTTGATAATGATGTTTTTAGCAGAGGAGACCAAACTACATACTAAGAAAGTGTGAAATTACAACTTACAATACAGCTATAGATTCGAAGAATAGAATGCTGGCACCGTAACAAAGGCACTAAGATTCCCTAAGGGAAGGCTATGTTGAAGTTACACACAGACGTTTATAAAATATTGCTGCCCAGGAAATAATGAATATTAAATCAACTCTACTCAATCATGCCCAGGTTGGTTTGCAATGGACAGCTAAAACAGATTGATTTCCTTTTCAACTTTTAAATTTTAATCCACATATTAGATATTGATGTTTTAATGATTTATAGCATTGATAACAGTTATTAACTAATTAAAACAATCTATGCATGTGGAACAAGGGGATGAATAAGAAAAAATTATAGGTTCGTGACAGAAGATATTTCCTAAAAGACAAAAAGAAATTCATTTTACTCAGAAATATAAAATGATGAAACCATGAAAGCTTCATGTCTATCTTTTTATTTTATCAGTTACTTTTCAAATTTGATTGTGTTCATTGGTCAAAGAATTTGTACTTTTAAATTGCTGACTCAACTTAGTCTGAGTTGTCTAAATTATCCTTAGAAAGGGCTTTGCAGGAAAGACAGGCTTGACTATTTTGTGGTTGATGGATGACGTAAAATGGAATCCTTCAACCCTAAAGATGAAGGCATTGGCACCCTGGAAATTGGATACAGCTTAATAGCCCAAGAGAGCGATTTTCGGAAGAGAATCCTGATCTTTCCACCATGGATGAATCAGCTTTACTGAGCTAAGGAGTAGTGGAAATATATTTTGACTAGCAAATGCATAGTTAGAAATTCATAGACTAAAAAGAATCTTCCCAATTTATGGTTTGAAAATAACTCAGGCAGTCTTTTAAAAATAAAGGCCCCAAAACAAAGAGTGACTTGGTTTTGCAGTCTGACCTTGGAATACCATGTTTGGCTACTCTGAAACGATGGTTGCAGACACACTGTAATAATCCCAATTGGAAAGGGGTCTTGAGAAGTGGGTTTTCCTCACCTCTAGCATGTCAGGTTAGGGAGAAGAATGTCTTGGAGAAGCTGAGATCTATGAAGGCCATCTTGGCAGAATTTTAGTCAGGCAATGTTCTCAACTTATTAAAAACCACTGAGTATTAACAATTTATTGAGCACTTCCTATGTACTAGGCATGTTTCCACAGGTTTTACATATAGTATTTTACTTAATTTTCAAGACAACTCAACACTAGATGCTCATTTCCTATCTCCGCTACACAGATGAAGAAATGTAAGAACCGATTAAGATGCTTGCCAGTTAGTGTCAGCAATTCTCTTTTAATCCAAGCGCCAGACTCTAGAGGTAGTACTCCAAGTACTGTATGAAATAATCACTGGGAAACCAATGAAAGAACAGTTTAGAAACAGGCAAAGGTCTTTGGCTGAAAGGTCACAAATCATTATTGTGCAATTACATTAGTCTTTCTCCCTGCATGACCTTTATTGTTGCTAACTCTGATGCATTAATTTGGGTCCTGTATTCATTTATCTTAACACTTTGCCTTTTATTCTCAAGAACACAATATGTCTTGTTCCACTGATGTGCACAGCATTTAATATGACCAAACACTTTCCAGGTGGCTTTAAACTGGTAAATAGATGTTTTAAAAATAATTGTTTTATTCTTTAGAAATTCCATACATGCTTACAATGTAGCTTGATCACATCCACGCCCCAGTTTCCCCTTCAAATCTTCTGGGCCTTCTCAACACACCTCTCTCCTAACTTCATGTCCTTTAAAGTACTTGTTATTGATTTATCTTTATGTGTGTGCATTGCCTGCTTATACTGAAGTGTACCCATGCATGCAATGCCCACAGAGACCAGAAGAGGACATCGGATCCCCTGGAACTGGAGTTATGTATGGTTGTTAGGTTACAATGTGAGTCCTCTGCGAGAGCATTCAGTACTTTTAACCTCTAAACCATTGCTCCAGCCCCCAGGCCCTTTTGTTAAAATAACCCACTGAGTCCAAATAGTGGTGCCTGTAGACGCATGGTTATCGGGCCTGCACTGTGTAGTGGCCACACCCCGGAGGAAAGTAATTTTCCCTCCTTGGTAACCATCAACTGCATTAGCTCTTCAACTCTGGGTGGGGTTTAGGGTCCTTCTCCCATTCAAACTGGAATGCTGACTGGCTTGACCTTGTGTAGATAACCACAGCTGCTATAGATTCATGTATGGAATAGCCATATCACGTTAAGAAGACATTTCACAGCACTCCTGCCCGCCCTCCAGCTCTTACCCTTTATTGTAACAATGAAGGCTGACTCATGAAAGGATTTCAGACTCAGGGTAGATAGCCACTGTCTCACTGGCCTTATATTCATTTTTGAAACTTAAATAAGTGCATAAGGGTGAAGTTAGGAGGAGTATTTAGTAGTTAGCTTGGATTTGGGGGGAGCTGTTGTAATAAAATTCCAATGATTAGGTAGCTTACAAAAGAACAGACACTTCTCATAGTCCTGGGGCTAGAAAGTTCAAGGTCAAGATGTCAGTCAACTCGGTATCTATTGAAGACCTGTTTTCTGGTTCATGGTCCAGCCATGTCCTCATATGGTGAAAAGGATAAAGGAACTTCAAAGCTTATTTTGTAAGGGTGATAATTTTAAAAAATTTTTATTTATTTGTATTTTTATATATATGAGTGTTTTGGCTGAATGTATGTAAGTACATCATATGCAAGTAGTGTCTGTGGAGGCCAGAAGAGGATGTTGGATTCCCTGCAACCAGAATTATACATGGTTGTGAGCCACCAGGGGGTTGCTGGGAAGCAAACCTGGGTCCTCTGTGTAAGGTCTGGGTTCAAGAGACGCAGCAGAAAAATGGACCAGAGACTCCACTGGGAGTTAACAGGACCTGTTTATTAAGGGCGAGGGACTGGCTTCCCAAGTTGGGGAAAGAGAGAAGATCAAGACCAGCTGGGACTAGCTTTCTCTGCACTCAGGAGTGGAGAAAATGCTAGCCCTTATCTTGGGGGCTCCGGCTGGGGAACCAGGCTGGTGTGCCTAATTTAGCTTCTCCAGATTGGGATGGAGAAGCTCTCTCAGGGAGAGAACAAGAAGCTAACTCCCCGGGAGAGTGAACAATTAGCCCTGGGAGAGTGAGAGATAAGCTCTGCCTAGCTGGTCAGTAGGCCTTTTTAATGGGGAGGGGGTTCCCATGACATCTGATTGATGTTCCAGGGAGGTTATAAAACTTTTGGCCAGGAAGCAATCCTTCTTTCAGGAATCTTATCTGACCAAGAAGCTGTAAAAATCAGTTCCTTTATCACTCAGATATCTGTGGGCTCTGGGAGTCTGGCTGGAGTTGCCAAGGTGCCTGTCTTGGAGCTGCTGGGGGCGGGGTTCCTTCAGTCACATCTTACACTCTGCATGAGCAACAAGTGCTCTTAACTATTGAGCCATCTTTCCTGCCTCTAATCTTATTTTTTTTTAAGTTGGAATCTGATCTATCTAGTCATTTTCCCAGTACTATCACAGTGAAAGTCAGGTTATGAATTTGTGGTGGCTTGAATAGTCAGAAGATAGCAGTGGTCACACTGAGTTAGTGTGTTATCAATAGTATGTCAAGTGAACGTATATTCAGCATGAGGAATCAATAACTCTGTTTTCCCCTAAGCTTCTAAAGGTATTTAAACACTTGGAAAAGTATGTGCAAACTCAGTATGTATTTGAATTATTACATTAATAAGTGAACTTGGTACTTTAAATTTAAACTGATGAGTTACATAATTGGTAATATATCATTTATCACACAACCAATACATGCCTAGCACTGCACCAGAGCCTATGAAGGGATTTGGATAGGTATCTGCAATGCTTCTAGTGTGCTAAATGGGCAATTAGTAATCAGGAGTCACTTTGATGAATACATATATATATATATATATATATATATGCAATCTGATTTAATAATAAATCTCACATAGCTATAAATTTAAAAACTCTCTTGTTTCTAAAGAAAAACATATTTAAAATTTTAAATTAAAAATGAAAGTACAAGATGAAAATATTTCCCTAAGAAATTCTTGAGATTTACATTTAAACAAAATCAGCATTCAAAGTCAGGCATGGTGATGCATGGTGATGCACGCCCATAATCCCAGCACTCAGGAGGTAGAAGAAAGATCAGGACTTCAAGACCACTTTCCCTACATTATGGAGTTTGAAGAAGCAAGTCTAGGATATATGAGATTCCAATCTCAAAAAAACCAAAACAATACCAGAAAATCAACATTCAAAACTGACTAGGATATTTTTCTATCGCAATGCTTGGGGTGGAACTCAAGGTCTATAGCAGGTAGACAGGCACTGACTTCTACTCCTCTTTACTGGCCTGTTTTCCCTTCTGTGTGTAACTTACAAATAGAATTCCTTTGTATTTTCTGAGTTCTATGCTGTAGTTTCTATCTTAAATGTCCCCTGAAAGATTATGTGTTAAAGATTTTGTCTCCAAAGCAGTACTGTTCAGAGGGAGGGCACTTGGGAAGAGACTGGAGCATGAAGGCTTTGACTCATGAGTGAATTAATCCATTTATGGTCTCATAAGATGATATCGTGTGATGGTGGAAACGTTGGGCTGTGTTCCTCTGTTGGAAGAGGTATGTCATTGACCATGTGCTCTTAAGGGTATGTTTTGCTTTTGAAAATATTTTATTATTTTTATTTTATGCATATGAGTCTATTGCCTGCAGGTATGTAAGTGCACTCCTGTCTTGCAGTGCCTATGGAGGTCAGAAGAGGGAATCAGACTCCCCTGGAACTGGGTCTTCTGCGAGAGTAACCATTGTGCAATCTCGCCAGTCCCTTAAGGGTCTATTTCGTGCCTGGCTCTTTCCTCTCTTGCTCTCTGCTTCCTGGCTACCTAGCTTTACCACATTTTCCTTGTTGTAATGTTTTGCCTCAACATATGCCTGGGAACAACAGAGCTTAACAACGATGGCCTGAAACCTCTAAAATCACGAGCCAAAGCAAACATTTCAAGTCGTTTGTCACAGTCATGGAAAGCTGACTAAAACTTTTTATTTTGGAGTTGTGAACTTGTTGGTGTGGGCTATTAAAACAAATTTTCGGGTTTTGCAAGCTATATTCATTATTTCCCTTGTTTTTGAGACAAAATACCAGACAAGAAAGCTACTTAAGGGTCAGTTTGTTTTAGCTCAGAGTTTGAGGGTACAGTCTGTAACAGTGCAGGAATCATCATCGTAGGAACTTGAAGCAGATGATCACATTGCATCTACAGTCCCAAAGTAGAGAGAGATGAATTCTGATGCTCAGTTCACTTTCTCCTTTTTATGTTGTGTAAGACTCCAGCCTATGGAATGGGACTGCCCACATTAGGATGGGTCTTCCCACCTCCGTTAACCTCATCTAGGTAATTCCTCACAGATGTACCCAGATCTAGGTGATTCTAGATCCTGTCAGGTTGATTTGATCATTATTAACTGTCACACATCTCATTCCTTCAGAGACTAGCAGCAATGGTAATGCTCTCTATTCAAATCTTTGCTGTTTGGCTCTGCTGTAGGGAGCCTTCTTCTGTGTGCCACTCTGTGCTTATTTTGAGAACAACTGTGTCTAGAATGATAGGAACTAGAGGATGCTTAGTCTCAGGAGCACAGATGGAAATGTAAACAGGAAACCAGTGGGGAGTTAATTGTGTGGCATCTGGCACTGGGTCCAGCAGAGGCAAACAAGCTTTCTTACCACTGCCTTTTGACAGGATAGGGTTGTCCCCTGGAGACTAAGATGGAAAATAGAGCTCTTCATTCTTATGCCCTCAACAAATGATTTATTGTTAGCAGCCACTAAAACTGTCTCTCATCCCCGAGTTTCATCTCTAGTGAGATGGAGGTCCTTTTGCCTGGAGAGGAGACTGATGGCTCCAAAGAGAGGGCTTGAAGAATCAGCTTCAGCTGTTATATTCTCATTCATTACAAAACAGAAAGATAGATGAAAAAAAATCTGTCCACTGATGTGTTTGGGACAGAGACCAATTATGGTTATGAGACTGAATCAGAATAATCTGGATACCCTAGACCCAGATTTCTGGAAATAGAAATTGGGCACCCCCATGAGATTAATTTAAGCTAAAGTGTTTGTGACAAGTGTTCATGGTTGTCTTGAAAGCCAGCATGGACTCTCAGAGGGGAAGCTGAGATGTGGGAGATGAGAGGCTTGCTGGCTTGAACTATGCACTCCATATATCAAGAGTTGTTCAAAACGAGAGAAAACACTAACAAAGCAATCCTTCTATTGTCCTGAGGTTTGATTGATGGGTTGATCTAGTTGGAAGCAAAACCCGCTGCCAAGGGAATAAAAAAACAAGCCTGGGTTCTCAAGGTTTAGTTTAAGGTTCTAAAGGGTACTAAATCTTAAAATTGGAGGGGCGGGTTCCTATTTATTTTCCAACTACGGTAGAACACTGCTTTTAAAAGTTATTTTAAATATTTTTATGTGTATGAGTATATTGCCTGCATGTATGTAAGTGTACCCATGTCATGCAATGCCCATGGAGGTAAGAAGAGGGTGTCAGATCCCCTGGAACTGAGGTTATGAATGATTGTTAGCTGCTATGTGGGTGCTGGGAATAGAATCTCGGTCCTCTGCATGAGCAGTCAGTGCTCTTAACTGCTGAGCCATCTCTCTAGCCACTAGAACACTTCTTTGGGAAATACAAAGTTTAAATTTAAATTCCAGTATTTTCATTTAATTATATGGTTAGGAAAATATGATATAATGGCTTTGGGCTTTTTTAATGCATGAAATGAATTAGATTGGATTATATTAACATTGAGGCTCTTCTCACATACATAATCACAGCAAGTACAGATTTCTGTAAATAGGACATTAGTAGCCCCCTCCCCCATGGAATTGTTTCAAACCCAAACTTAGAGGAGAATATGGCCAAAATACATCAAAAATATAAAAGAGAAAGATCTCCTCAGACATTTATAAGACTCATCATCACCAGGTAGAAAACATGCATTCACACATGAATAAATTTGTCTGGAATATACATAGACACATTAAAAGGAATCATATAATCTTTCTAGTTTTTAAGAATAATTTTATGTATTTATTTCTAAAATTTATTTTTATTTTATGGGTATGAGAGTTGTGTCTGAATGTAAGTATACCTATGTCATGCACCTGTGGAGAACAGAAGAGGGCATCAGATTCCATGTGGGTGTGCTGTGCCAGGTTATAGAATCCTCTCAAAAGACCACCAGGGAGGTCAAATCCGATGCAAGCACAAAGGGTCTTTATTTACAAGCTCAAGCTTGGTCCACAGTCTGACACACCGATGAAGCAGGTGGTAAGACGGTGGCCCCGAGTGGAGGGTAAGGTGATGTTTTATAGGGTTAAAACAAAGAGAGGAGGGACAAGGGTTGGGATTGGTTAAGGAAGCCCGCTGGTGTGAAAAGCATCTTACTCATATTAAGGTTACAGGGCCTGTGGAACGTGCTGACCAAAGGATGTTACAAGATCTTCTTTATGTCTCTGATTTTAGCCTTGGTCAACCTGACCAGATTTTGTGTTCTTCTTTTTGAGTCCTAAGTAGGGTGTTTTTACAAAACCATCTGGTATTTGAAGGTTACGTCCTTGCAGGTGTTTTCCTATGAGTGTGGGAAAGAATGTTTGTGGTCTTTCGTGGAGCTGGGAAATCAAACTTACATAGCAGAGGTTTTTCTCTAACAAAATGGAGTCAGGTTTGCTGCAACCTTCACTTTTCATTTCTGGGGGGTCCTTACAAGTGCTGGGATTCTAACCCAGGTCTTCTATAAGAACAGCTAGTGTTCTTAACTGCTGAGCCATCTCTCCAGTCTCTTATTTATTATTATTATTTAAAATTTTATGTGTCTGAGTGTACTGCCTTCATGTAGATAGGTAAACTCGTGTTGTGCAGTGCCTGTGGAGGTCAGAAGAGAGTGCTGGATTCCCCTGGAACTGGAATTCTTAGCCACTATGTGGGTGCTAGGAATCGAACCTGGATCTTCTGCAAGAGCAGCCAGTGCTCTTAACTGCTAAGCTATCTAGATCTCTAGCCTCATCTTTCTAGTTTTTAAAACCTGTTATATTACAGTATTTGGCCATTCATAAATACATATTAGAGGCTGGGATGTAGATCAGTGGTATAGCATTTGTGTAGGATGGGTAAGATCCAAGGTTTGTTCTCTAACAGGACAAAACAAAATGAAACCAAGCAGAAACATAAATTCATATTAACGATAAAACTGGAATCCTCATGGCCATCACTCCATGATATCTGAAACAACATCATTTGGGAAACTATTATACTTTTCCCTAATAATTTCATAAATAAATGTTCATTGAATTGGTGAAAACTAAATGTCTCACTTTAACAACTTAGTAGCTAAGTGCTGAGTTGAAAATGAAAACAAGGGGAGATGAATCACTCTCTGCCTCTGACTTTGGCATTGATGACTTGCTTAGGTTGGCAAACTGATTGTGTCCTGAGCAGAAGTGAATCAAGAGTGACTGACGAATACCTTCAATGGCGAATGGCTTCCCCACGGTCAGAAGCTTGCAGTCAGCATCTATTGACACTTCATAATCCAGAAGGGCTTTGTCCATGATGAAGGCATCTAGCTTCTCTGGGTCATTCCTATATTTAAGACCAAAGAGAAAAAGGAAGGGAAGTGATTCATTAATGGGTGGGAAGCACTAGGACTAGAGTTGGCTTTTGTTTAGGGCACAGGAACTTGTACAGCAAGGATAACATAAACTTGCTAGCTACTGACTCAGGTTTCAACCAACTTTAAGTTATCAGGAAAACAGGCATTCTTAAAAGAGAGTGTGATGTCTTTCCCATGGGTTTATCTATTAGTCTTATTCAAAAGGAAGTCTAGCATCAAAGCCGGATATAACTGACTTGAATAGGAAGGTGCGTAGAGAAGATTAGATCCTCTTGTATTATCAGAGTGACTTCTTTGTGTTAAGCACTGTAGTCAGTGTCCTGCATGCATTTAATCACATATAAAGACTGTGACACAACAAATGAGGATATTTGAGGCTTAGAATGTTGAAGTAATTTGATCCAGGACACACAACTAGTTACTTGTTTGAGGTAAGTGGTCTCGTGTATCAGATGTTTAAACTTCTTTTTTTTTTCTCTAATGCTTGCTTTCTATTCTTCAGAAATTGACTATAAATTCATATTTAATAGTAGATAGTGCCAGGCATGCTGGCCCATGCCGTTCATCCCAGCACTTGAGAGGCAGAAGCGGGTAGAGTTCTGCGAGATCAAGGTCAGTCTAGTCTACATCGTGAGTTCCAGCCCAGCTGGTGCTGTAGAGACATCCTGTATCAAAAAGAGTAGATATTAAGGAAATGCTTACAAGAGAATAGATCTAGCCCTTGTGGAGGACTGAATTCGTGGTCTCTGTAAGGCATTCAATAAGCAGAAGGGGAAGCTTATGTAATGGATCTTAGTGGCCTAACTTAGTAATCGATCTCCAAAGAGTTGTGTTTCTCTCCACTGCATAGGCTGGTTAGTAAAATTTAAGTTGAGTGTGCCAGGATTGCATTACTGAATTGGCAATGAACTTAAGTTGCCATCAGGTCCAGAGAGCATCCTTGATGGAAAACCTCTTTTGTTTTGAACATGAGTGCAGAAATGGCTCAGCACAGGCTGAGCTCCCATTACAGGGAAGGAAACGCTGGGAAGGGAACTGAGTATGTGACTTTTTTGATTTTAGCAACCCCAAATCCTTTTTAGAGGAGTATAGGACATATACACTTAAGAAGACAGTTCTTTTAAACTCAGCCAGTCATGGCCTTCTGTGTGCATCACACTCTGCTGTATAAAGAAGCTTCCCTGGTAAGAGCTGAGGGATGCCCTAGTATTCCCTCCACCCCCTATTCTTTTGTGTTCCATGAGCTTTAGGTATAGAGATTCCACTGTAGATGTGTCACCTAGGGCTGGGCATCTCTCAGGTATATATTCTCTGTATGTGACTAGTTGTGGAACTCTGTAATAGCCTCCATTTGCTGCAGACTGTGGAAAACATACTTCAGGCTTTGCTTGTCTGTGCCTCCTTTTATAAGGATTGCTTCTCTCCAGGCTAGGGCATGGTCAACACTGAAGATCGGATGAAGGCATTCCCAGGTAAAGCCACTGAGTGGAGCAGAGCTGCTGGGAACTGCAGCTGTGGTTCTGTCATACTGACTGCCAGCAGAACTGTTTGTAAACTGTTGCTGGATAGCTGGGAGCCTGACATTTATATCCCTGACATCTTAATTCTCTCTTGCATATGATGATTGCCTTGAGAGAAAACAGAAGATCGTCTGGGAGGCATTGGAGCTCCAAACTGTGTCAGAGAGGGATTCTAATGTTTTGATGTTTTTGCAAAATTAAGTGTCATTTCATAGTACTTAAACATCGTATATAACTTTGTGAATCTAAGAGCTCACGGTTTCCTCTCTGAGCTCTAGTTAAAAGTCTACAAAATTGTTTAAGGGGCCTATTACTGGAGCTCTCGAGAAACACAAAGCTCTTATGTCCCATGAAATTCTTTACTTACTTCTTTTGCTTCTTAAAAAAAGAAGTTGAGGAAGCAGGACTTGCTCTCCACTGGGAAGTTTCTAATAGCTCATGATGGAGAAACTGGTTTCCTGATGCTGGACCAAGGTAGAGATTGGGGGGTTTGATACAAATTATTGTGCTGATGCCATCAGGCAAGAGATAGAAAGGACAGGTCCCCCTCCTCCTGCAAGAGTGCTTACTGGAAGCCCTTCATTCCTTTCTCCCAGGCAGACTAGACCAACAGACCCGTGACCACAGAGCTTTGCATTTGGTTTCACTGAATTACAGGCTCTGATAATCTGCCGTGACAGTGTGATTGCCTTTGATTTCTTCTCATAAATTCTGATGAGGGGAATGCAGACATAGGAGTTATCACCTTTGATCTTATCCTGTGGGAAGGAAATCTCTAAGGGAAATTATTTCCTTGTGGCAAGACAAGACATTCCACAGGCTTAGAGATTCACTGTGAAAGGAAAGGGTTGCTTAGGGACACTTCATTCTTTGGCCACATTCTCTGTATGTTGGATCATCTCAGCATTGTTGTTTTCTCTGGTGATCCAATCCAACATTTTCTTCTCTCACCATTCCTTCCACTAATGAATGACCCCAGTAACTCTTTGAGCAAAGATATTGACAACTGGAGACTATTCCAGTAACTAGTAAGCTAGTTACTGAATTTCATGAACACCATTCCATGCTGTCTCTTAGGTTTTACACTGTTGAGTGAATTCATGTGTGTGTGTGTGTGTGTGTGTGTGTGTGTGTGTGTCTGTGTGTATGAATATGTATGTGTTCATGTGTATACATGCATATGGAGGCCACAAGTTAGTAATAGGTGTCTTACTCAATCACTTTCCACCTTATTTTTTGAGACAACATGTCTCCTTCTCTTGCTGAACCTGGGGTTCCCTAGTTTAGCTAGATTGACTGGCCAAGAAGGCCCAGTGATCCTTCTGCCTCCACTTTACCAGAACTAAGATAACAGGTATGTGATTTTCTTTTTATGTGGGTGTTGGGGATCCAGCTCAAGGTCATTTTGTATATGCCACAAACGTATTACTGGCTGAACCATCTTTCCAGCCCCTATATGAGTTAATTTCTGAATGCATAGTAGGGATTTTTGCCCATGTCTTTTGAAAAAAGAAAGGTCAAAAGCCACATGCTTTCTCTTTCATTAGGAACATTTGGGAGCCAAGAGGTTGCCACTCACTTCAGATGCTGTACTCCATCCGGAGTGGCTGGTACGTTGTACCTTCTCATGTATTCATGCATCTCTGGGAAGCTCTGCCTCACATAATCTTCAGCACTGCTTTCTCGGACAGTTCCAAAGCGGAAGCCTTGAGAAGGGTGGTGAAGCTAAGGGGGAAGACAAATGCTTTTAATATAAATTGCTGAAAAGTTCAGCCACTTTTCATTTTCCAGCATTTGAAACACAATAGTAATAGATAACTTTTCAAACACTTAGACACATACACATGCATGCAGAAATGTGTAGACATAGATACGTGTTCTCTCATACCCTGGCATTCACTTTGGTATCATTATACATTCAGAAGCAAGCAGAAATATAGAGCTTTCTCTCTCTCTCTCTCTCTCTCTCTCTCTCTCTCTCTCTCTCTCTCTCTCTCTCTCTCTTTGCTCTATTTTGAGACCCCATAATTCTTTTCTTCTTTCAAAAATTTGTATTATACTTATTTACTGGAGGGGGCATGCCTGTCACTTGGGACATGTGGAGGTAAGAAGGCAACTTGCAAGTGTCTATTTTCTCCTTCCAATATATCGGTCTGGAGGGATTGAACTTAGGTAACCAGTCGGTCTTGGCTGCAAGTGCCTGTTGAGCCATCTCATTGGCTCCTGAAAAGAGTTCTTTAGACACTGTCAAAATTAGTGTATAGAATTAGCATCATATTGGAAATTTCACATTACTTATGTCATTGTGTTTATCATCTTCACTTGTTAGAACTAAGCAAAGGCCAAGTTGAAACCTTGTACTCTGGGATTATGATATACCTGGCCCAATGTTGTGAATATTTCCTTTTATAATCACTCTTCATGTCATGTTTCATATTAAATGTGTTGAGTTTATTTTTTGCATTATTAAATATTGTATTGTTTTCCTTCCTTTAAACCACTGCAGTATTTAAGGCTGAGTCAGGATGTATGTTTCCCAAAAAGAAATGGTGTGTTAGAATGACACAAGACGGAAGAGATCAGTAGGAGTAGCCCCAGGAATGTCCTAGGTCTCTAAGCTGCAAGACCTCACAGTGAGTGGGGGTTGTGCAGAAACTCCGGTTCCACCATTAAGGATGATGAAGGTACGTTACATTAAATGTTACTCAGTGAAGGTTACAGAGGGCATTCATATGGAATCTAGAACACAGACTCAGCCAAATATAAGAATGAGGTGGGATCAGGTCATATTATGAAAATGTTCAAATATCCCATTGTCAGCAGTATTTTAGAGATTCTTCTTCTCCACAGTTGTTCCAGTAAGGTCTTTGCACATCTGTGTCCTGCCTCATACTGACATATTTTATATCACTGGTATTGGCTTGAAGGCCTGGAGATGGGTTCATGGCTGGGCTTCATGGACTTTAGAAACTTCCTGAAACTTCAAGCAATATCATAGATAAATATGCATTTGCAATTTTTTATGGAAGGAGATAATGGAAATAATTTTTTAAATGGAAATAATTAGGTTTCCAAGTTGTTACAATCCCCAAACAAAGAATACCCTGGATATGGTAGCAAATACCTTGTATTTGAAGATGAATTAATTTTTACCCATACTTAAAGCCCAATAATGACATTAGTTAACCAAACTATATAGCACATCATTACAGAATGCTATGCAATGTATCAATCATATTTGTGATGTATAGGCAGTAAAACAACACAGTGTTCTTATGAAAAATGGAAAAAAAAACATTATATGGCTTGACCAAAATTAGCTATGCATGTAGTATTTATTTAAATGCCATCATTTCACACAGATACCATTTATTTATTCAAGGTTTACTGAAAACCTACCATGTACAGCTCTCAAAATTACTTTATTTTTTGAGATACGATCTCTCACCAATTTGGCTAGACTGATGGCCAGGAAGCCCCAGGGATCCTCCTGTCTGTGCCTCCCAGTGCTGGGATTACAGATGCATGAAACTTTGTCTGATTTTTATTTGGGAGATCTGAACTCAGGTCCTCATGGTTATGCAGTAAACAGTCTATTCGTTTAGCCATCTCAGCCGAGATAAAAATCTGTAACTACTGCCATGTGGGATTATTTTCTGTTGAATAGGCAATATGGCATATCCTTGTGTTCAATACAATTACTCCATGCATGGAACAAATTCTTACATTTTCTGCCAGTGTAATTTTAATGAGGCATAAAGTAGAACAACAGCTAACATGTGCTGAGTGCTTATAATGTGCCAAACAGAGTACTTTGCATGCATTGTCCTGTTTAACCCTCATGATGGGTTTTGGAGGGAGGGTACTATTTATCTTTTCCTTCAGTGATTGGTGTACTGATCAGTGAAGTGTGGTAACATGCAAAATGACTCAAAAGGAGCTGATGAGGGTGGGTGAAAGCTCAAGTTTGTCTGATTTAAAAGAATATGCTGTCATTTTCTTTCAGTTCCTGGAAACATCTGGAATGAAAGTGTTTATTAGGAGGAATCTATTAGCTTGTGTGTCTGTGTGTGTGTGTGTGTGCTCATGTGTATGTGTGCAGACCCAAAGGTCAGCTTGGAACTTGTTCCTCATCACTCTTCCACTTTTTACTTTGAGACAGGGTCTCTCATTTAGTCCAAAGCTCTCACCAGTTTGGCTGGACTGAATGGTCAGCAAGCCATAGGGATCCTCCTGTGTTTGCCTTGCAGTCCTGGGATTACACATGCATGCAGCTTTGTCTGATTTTCATTTAGGGATCTGAGCTTGGCAAGAGGTTTACCCACTGAGCCATCTCCTCAATCTCAATTTGTTTGTTCGTTTAGTCTTTAATTTTTAATTTTAAGAGGTTCTCCTGTAGCCCCGGCCTGCCTAGAACTTACTATGTAGACCAGTCTGGCCTCAATCTCACAGAAATCTGCTTGCCTCTGTTTCCTGGCACCAGCCTTTTCTTAATATTCACCTTGAGCCTGCAATCCCAGGCAATCTTCACAATAATAATGGCTGACCTACAGTTTGAGGAAAGGAAATTTAGCAGGCTTTTGTCTGGCTAACACTGAGATTTAAAGGCCTGCATCAAACTTCTCTATGTGAAGCCTTTCATTTTTATCTGGTTTTATTCCCCACTCAGAGTGATGACAACAAAAATAATTAACTTCTTGTTCACATGTGCAGATACAGCATCTTATACGTACAAAATGCTTAGTTTAGGTATTTACTTGAGCAATCTTTCACCTGCTTATGCATCATCTCCTTTGATAATCCCAAGAAACCTATGGACTAAGCATTTCCATTATTGTACCTTTACAGATATAGAAACTGAATTCTAGAAGCTTATCATTTGTTCAAGGTCACAAAGCCTATAACTAGCATACTTGGGGTTTGAACCCAGATAACCTGACTGAAACATTTAGCTTTTGACTACAAAGGAACACTGTTTCTCACACTGATCATACTGACTTCCTAATTCAGATCAGTGTAAAATTTCTTACTTGTGTGCCAAGAAGTCAGTTGAAGGTCTTCAAACATTTGTAATAATATGATCTGGCAAGGTAAATACTATTTTTCTTTATTTTACAGCTTGAGACAAAGACAGTTAATGATTGAATTCCCACAATTCAGTTAATGGCCGAATTCTCAGTTTCTTCTGCTAGCTTGCAGATTCAGTTTCATTCATCCATGTGTCTGTTTCTGGTCATAATACTGGCACCTGCAGGTACTCTGTACCTGTTTATCAAGTTCATTCACTGTCTCACTATTCTCCAGTCTTTCCTTCCCCATTGCCTTTGTATTCATTCTTCTCCTCTGAGTTCAGTCATCACTTCTGTAACTTATTTGTGTAGCAACGTCCTCCCAGATAAAACCTTCCACCTTGGAGGGAAGCTGGTTAAGACTGGGAGACAAAACATTCCATCCTTCAGTAAGCTCAAGAAGCAAAGAACTCAAAATGCTTCCTGAAGTCCCTGAACTGACCAGATTCACTGGATCTGGTCCTTCCCATCTATATGTAGGCCATACAGACTACTGAGAGACACGGAGATTAGCTGAGCTACCTCAAAGAGGCACAGACCATCCAAGTTGCCTGGAAGACACAGTCTGCAGCCTCTTGAGCTCCTGTGGAGTAAGTAGTGCATTGAGCTCCAGGGTTCCAGTTTTTGTGAACCCTCATTGATGCTGGGGTGGGCTTTGTTTGGGGTGGGCTTTGTTGATGCAGCTGTCTTCTGAGTCATCTTTTTTTGCTCCTGTAAACCTGTAAGTAATCCAATAAAACTCTTTGGTTCACCAAGCTGGATTTGGGTGGTACCCTTACTTTTGATCTGTCATCTGTGTTCTGTCTGGAATAGATGTTCATTTATGTCTCCTGAGGAATAGAGTCACAAAACACTTGTTGTCTAGGACCTAACATCCTGTCATCGTCCAGAGTGCGTTAACCACTATACATGGAGCCCGTAGACCCTCATTTCATGGGTCCTTATAGCACACACCCAGGTGTGGTTTTAAAATTTAATTGTATAATTACTGAGTACATGTTAGGCTACCAGACTTCATTCAGAACTGATACCCTATGTAAATCAGAACCATGTATATTTCAGTTCATCCTTGTGCCCCCAATGGTTTCCGTCATGCTGTTTCTCAGTAAGAAACCATGATAGTTGACACATGATATCCTCAGTCTAATCCCTGGAACTCATCTAAAGGTGGATAGGGAAAAGTGACTCCACAAAGTTGTCCTCTGGCCTCCACACATACGCTGTTGCATGCACTTACACACACACACACACACACACACACATACACACACACACCCGTGAAATAATAAACAAACATAAATCTCCATATTTCTAAGTAAACCATTTTTTTGAAAGGTCCCTTTAATCCTAGCACTCAGGAAGCAGAGGCAGGCTGATCTCTGTAAAATATAGACCAGCCTGGCCTACTTAAGAGTTCCGGGCCAGTCAGGGCTACAGGAAGACCCATCTGGGGGCAGTGGTAAGGGAGTGGGGGAGCTTGATGTTTGCTTAATTCGTAACCTTTTTTTTGAACTCTCAGGGAGGTGAGAGGTTTCTCATCAGACTTCTCACAAACAGCCCAAGGATTTCCCTGGCACTCTAGCCTTCCAAAAGAGCCCAGTTAATGTAAATGAGCTATAGGATCGTTAATGATTACACTTTTCACTTATATGTGAAAAGACTGTTCTAGGGATGGACTTCTGTGTATTATGCTGTGCCAATACTTCTGAGGCCTATGAACTATTTGTAGGCAAACTGGGTTTCTGAGATTCAGGCTCTCCGCAGTGCCTCGGGGCATTGTCCTTCCCTAGGCACCAGGGGGCGGTATGACTCAGCAGGTCAAGGCTGGCTTGTAGTGTTTTTCCTTTCCCCTTCTACTACCATTTGCTCATTAGCACTACATTGGCCTCATGTGGCTCTGCGAAGGCAGCAGCTTTGAGGTTTTTTGAGAATGGAAAATTTCTTCAAGCACTAACAAATAACCAGACTCCAGGGCAGAAGCATGCTGTTACCAGTCAGGGACCCTGCTCTAACTTGTTTCATAGGCACGGCCACTTATCCATCCACGGTGTCATCATCTCTGTCCGCCATGTATTTCCTTCCTTTCTTTCCAACTCACTCATTGGTCATCATGGAACTCAAATGTGATCACTCCACTCACAATGACTCTTTATGCTCTTGGGGGTAAAGTTCAGTATTCACATAGCCTTTTACATGGCCTCTAAAGGTTAAGCGTGAGTTTCTTTTTGCCTTCTCTCTAGACTCATCATCCCACTCAGGCACTCCAGTTTTAACCAGTTTTCTTCACTTCAGTTTTGGCTTTGACTCAAGACCATCAACATCTTGCCTTATCAGAGCTTTTGTAGTCAAGTTACTCTGTCTGTGAGGATCATTCCTTATAGCTACATCTCCTTTGTTTAGCTAATATGTGAAGATCACACAAAGAAGCCTTCACTGACCTTTAGACTAGGTCAGGTCCCTTATAACACACTCCTATTGTACCTAAAATTTCAACTAATACTGATAACACTATTGGTCACATCTGCCTTTCCCACTACACACATACACACACACACGTACATGCACACGTGCGCGCACGCACGCACACACACATACATACATATGTGTATGTATATATGTATGTATGTAATCATGAGCTTAGGGGCCCTGCATTTCTCATTCATGTGGTCATGAGTCTTCAACAAATGTTAACTGCCATTATCATTGTCTTCACTGTTGTCAGCTTAGTTGTTATCATTATCATCATCATCATCATCATTATCATCATCATGATGCAAAAACACACTGCTTGGCACAAAGAAGATATTTGGAAGATTCAGGGATGATAAGTGAAACATCATTATTAAGAAGAAATTCTCTCAGATTTGGTGCCTTATAAATTTCTGACTTTTGTCACATGTCTGCCCCTCCCTTTAAAAAATTAATTTTTCTCTTTAATTGTTGCCTTCTTTCTTTCAAAACAAGATATTCTTCTTATTTCTGCGTGTGACATTCTAATGGAAAATTACAATAGGCTCTTCAACAGTCACAGAATAACACAACCAGAAATGAGATCTAAGAAGCTAGTGATGCAGCCCAGTGCATCAGTATAGTCCATTCTCTGAGTAATTCAAACAGCCAGGAATATCAGAAAGCCTATGTCAAGGACAGAGGATAAAAGTGTACAAAGAACTAAAGCATTTGAACCGCATGATAGCCATTACCAGGAAGGCCCCAAAAGAGAGCATTTTAAAAAGTTTTAGCTAAATACTTCACTAGCTCTTCCAATTCTGTTTGTATTTGTGTCAACCTCTTCAGGCCTTGGGGAGATAATCTAAGGTTAAACTATTTATTTGTATGTGAACTGTTCTGTATTAATAAAATACTGAGCTCTATGCAGAGCACATGGAAAACAATCAGGCAGGCATTTCCCAGAGAGCAGAGAAGAGGCTTAAAGCAAATGCAACCAGGCTTAGGAAATAAACTTTTGTATCTAAGGTAATATGATGTTTCAGATAAAAAACAATCCCAGTGCAATCTAGAATTACACCTGAGATTGGCACTTAATTCATAAATGGAAGGAGACCACTGGACTTGGTACTATGTCCCTTAACTCACATGGAAACAGCCATTTTTAACTTCTCCAAATACGTGACACATACTAGACACAGAGGTCTCAAGCTCCTCCCCATGATGTTATTTATCAGCTTAAAACCTATGGATTTATAATATTGAGCTGTCTCAGAGTTCAAAGAAGCTTTTGTGGGATCTTTATGCTTTCATTATTGACTAATGTCTAAATTCTTCATAGCTAACATATCAGCTGTGTTTTTTTAATGAAGATTTTTATCATTAAGTTTAGGTTAGAACCTCTGAATTTGCACCATTGATATCCTAGATGATATTAAGGTCATGGTTCATGGACCAGACTTGGAGCAGCAAGGCTTTATTGCCAACATCACTACTAAGTGCTGTTAAATCTGCTTAAATGTCTTCAGTGACAGGGAAATCACTCGAGTCATATCTTCTTCCTGTGAAGGGTGACTTTGCATGCCCACCCAGCCAATTTATTCCATTTATACAAACTGAGAATAATAAAACAATAGTTAGCATTTACTATATGCTAGTGCATTAAAGTCTAACGAGATCTCTACTTTCATTATTCGTTATTGCATATGTGTGGTTGAAATACAGGGAGATTCACACGAGGTATTACAACTTGTGTATAAAGGGATAAAGATGGACTGCAGTCTAGCTCTGATTTGGAGCCCATAGTTCTCTTTATGTAGGATTATTGTCTGTATTTAAAGACTTGTATTATTGCCCAAGTTTTTTTCTAAAAGTTAAGTGATACATATCTACTTGTGCTGCAATTTTCAAATCACTTTAGTTGTTATGGTTTTGGACATACAACATATATTGCAAATGAAGGACACATCTTCCAAACAGGGCACTGTTGACAATTATACAGGTATAATGAACATGCTAGGATTGTCCATGGCAAACAACTGTGAGTGTTTACTCCAATTACTATTACACATGCTTTGAACTTTTAAATGCAGAAAATGAGATGGAAAATAGTGTTTCTTGGTCCTTCCCAGTATTTTCCTAACACAAATCTAAATACTTTTTATGCTTCAATTATTTTTTCTATATTTTTTGCTCTTTTCTTTATAAAAACTACGTTCTTCATTTAGAAGTAATCAGTTACTACCTCTCCCTTCACTGTCAGTCCAAAGTGTTCTAATCAACAACATTCCCCAACATCATACTTGATTTATATGAGTGTTAGCCCAGGTCCTTCTGACAACTTGAGTTACTGCATCAAGTCCATGTATAGATTGGAAGTCAGCAAACTATGGCCCACATGTCACATCTGGCCTGACACCTGTTTTCATAAATCAAGTTTTATTGGAGTACAGCCAAATCCATTCATTTACAGAAGGTCTATAGTTACTCCTGTGCTATGACACTAGAATTGAGTAAGTGTAAAATAGCCCATTTGACCACAAAGCCTAAAATATTTACTATTTGAACCAAAAAACAGAAAATGTTTGCTGACCCCTAATAGAGATAATCCAAAGTCTATGTAGCTCCTCGACTCTCGTATTTCAAATGTTCCTCTAGTCTGCTCTAAAAATCCAGTGGATACTTAGGAAGAACCACATTTGCAGAAGAATGAGCAGAAGAAGGTATGAGAAATGTCAGCAGGCTTCAGGTACTGCTGATGTAGGTTTTCATGTGATGGAGTGCCTCATTTCTAGATACATTAAGGGTATCAATCTTTCACACTGAGGTCCTCCCCACCCTCCGGTTACAATCCTCTGTTTCTTTCTAGAGCTAGTTATGGGACTGCTTCAGTCGCAAAGTTTCAAGTTGAAGCAGTTGTATGACACAAGGACTAATTTTGAATCCTATCCTGGAATCAGGTGTTTTGGGGGCAGCTGCCATGAGCCTGAGGTCATAGAAAGAGACTAATGGCACACCTACTCACATCAGTTGAGTAATTTGTTCATTTCATCTCTTTCTTTGCACTTTCCTCTGTTCTGCATTTGGCTATATGTCTGCCATCTCATCTGAGCTGGAGTTACTTATTTTTCCATTATTTTTATAATAATAATAGCCAACACTTATTGGCTACCTCCTTCATTACAGGCGCTGAGTCAGTATCTTAAATTCATTGCCTCATTTAACCCTCATAACATCTTTAAGTAACACACACAATCACTATCCCCATTTTGAAGATGGAGGAACTCAAGCTTGATGATTAAGTAACTTGCTCAGGGCCACACACAAAAGTGACAGGTCAAGGAAACAAATCTAGGAATCTGAGAAATTGTACTATTAATCTCCAGTTTGCTTATCTGTAGTATGTATGATTGGCAGCGTATTATTTCCTTTTTTTTCCCTCCAAAGCATAGCTTCAGTTTCTTTGAGAAGGTATAGGTAAGGTACACAGTCCTCAAACCTAATGACTAATTTAATTCACATGACTGGTGGCAGTTCACAGAAATAAGACAAAGTACCTCTATGCTTTGGGTCCTTAAACAAGATGTTTATCATAGTTATAGTAAACAGCAACATTTGGAGTGTGCTATTTACTAAACTTAACCAAGCATATTATTCATTCAGGAAGCACAAGAAGCCTTATGGTCCCAGTGTTCTGTTCATAAAGAGGAAAGAACAAACTAAATGGATTTTCCAGGTTCCCTAAGCCATTCAAAGGCTTTATTCAAACCCTAACCATTTTGGGTACTTCTCTTTCTTTCCTTACAAACTCCTCCAGTCCTGCACCACACATCTTTACAAATAACCCCATAGCTCCACTAGTCACCATAACATTTATTGTCCTTCTCTACTTGGTTTATAGAAAATGGAAGCTAGGGAATGAGTTAGAAGGAAGATGTGAACGTCAGGAGACTGTAGCAGTCGATGATCAGGTTGAGAGGAAATCGGGTAACTGAAGAGATGTTAGAGATCATTTAGTCCACTGATTTATTTGTATAGATGATGATGCAAATAACTTCTAGGTACTTAGCTCTTCACATGTGTCAAGCATTCTATTGACACTTTAATGTAGATTAAATGATTTAGAGCACATGAGAGATAATAAACAAAGAATAGCTACTATCATCACCAACTTTCACATGACAAATGAAGGCTTTAATTTAAATAACTTCCCCCAGACAACTGTCGCTAAGAAGCATAAGTTCTAAACTTTCCGACTCCAGAGGCCGTCTCTGATTATTAGGCTGTGCTACTTCCTGATCTAAGGAGATTTAGGACCATCATGAGAAAAGTGAGGAAGGAACTTGCTTCAGGGCCCACAAATAATGTAGAAAAGAGCGTAACAACCCAACCCTGGCTCAAATATTATCTGCCACCTCCCCATGTATGGCTAATAAAATTACTCTTTTTAGTATCTTGTGTTCACCCACGCTCCCTCATATACTATTTATGAAACCATAAATTGCTGGTCTAGATCACATTTTCTAAGGAATAATTTCCTGAATGAAAACTGCTGAGCAACATCCACAAACACCAGAGGAACGCCCATTTACTGAGCCTCGGGAAATCTTAGCGCCTGTCATTCTGCTTTGCTTCTTCTCGGGGCCTGGTCCTAATGCTTTTTCATTCTGTTTATCTGACACAGCTTATCCTTTAAGTCCAACTAGCCTCTTCTAACCATCTTACTGAAAATCTCCCCCAAATCCCATTTAAAATTTACATGTAGACTAATGAAACAGAACAGAGAGCCCAGAAATAAATTCATTGATTTCAGCTAACCAATTTCAGTGAAGGTGTAAACAACACATTATGGAAAAAAGGACAGTTTCACCAATAAATGGTGTTGAGATGACCAGGTCTACACATGCAGAAGACTGAAATTAGACTCCCATCACATCATATACAAGAAATAATCTCAAAATGGATTAAAGCCTTAAGTGTAAGATCACAAACTACGAAACTACTACAAGAAGATATAAGGGACAAACTCTTTAACATTGACTTGGTTAATGACTTTTGTAAAATATGACCTTGAAAGTACTCACAAAAGGAGCAAAACCAGACTTGGGATTATATAAAATTAAACAGTTCTACACAGGGAAAGAAAAAAAAAATCAACAGCATGAGAGGATGACTTACAGAATGTATTTGCAGCGATATATCTGATATGCAAAATATATGAGGAAATCAACTCAACAGGAAGAAATCAAGTATGTTATTAAAATGACCGTAAGAGCTGTCTAGACATTTATCTAAAGAGACATACAAATGGCTGACAGGCTATTTAGCATCACCAATCATTAGGGAAATTCAAATCAAAACCATAGTAAGATATGACTTCACTCTTTTTAGTATGACTATTGTTAGAAAGATAAAAGATAAAAAGTGCTGGGGAGATGTGGGGCAAAGAAAACCCTTTTAAATATGCCGACCATAGAAAGCAGTATGGAGCTTTCTCAAAACACTAAAAATATAACTACTACATGGTCACGTAGCCCCACTATCTAGTGTGTACCCTTAAGAATGCACCCGATTTTAATGAAATCAGCATACCGATGAGATAGTTACATTTCCATACATTGTAGCACTATTCACAATAGTCAGGATATGGGATCAACCCAGGTGTCATCAATAGATAATGGTTAAAATGTGGTATAAACACGTACATACTCATACACGCAGAGGAATATTACCTAGCCACAGGAGTGAAATCTTGTCATTTGTAATAACATGGAAAAGTTAATGGATGTTATGTTAAATAAAATAAGCCAGTCAAAGAAAGACAAATGCCTCATTAGTTCACTCATATGTAGAATCAAAAAAACGTTGCCCTCATAGAAGTGAGTGGAGAGTTGGAAACTGGATTGGAGTGTTGTTGGACAAAAAATTAAAACCATAGTTTTTTAGTAGAAATAAGCTCAAGAGATTTATTGTTGATTCTAGCTAATGATGATATATTAGTATATTTTAAAATATTCTTTACATTTTTTTTCAGTCTTTTTAAAATCAAGAGTTTCAGTATCACCGTTCATACAGAATTTCAAGATCAACAATTTCTATGATGGTTATGTAAATGTCACTATTATTAATTGCACATAGGCAGTAAATGAATTCTCTCTAGGCAGAGCAAACCCAGCTACAGAAATTGGTACTGTTTATGATTTTAAAAACTTTTTATTAATTATTTAAAAATTTCATATAATATATTTTGATCATATTCACCTCCCACTCCTTCTCTAACCCTTCTCAGATCCACCAACATATCCTACTTTATTTTGAATTTTGTGTTTATGTGTGTATCTCTGTATGAGTAGGCAAGTGAGTGCCAGTGCCAGAGGTCACAGGCATCAGATCCCCTTCCAACTAGAATTACAGGCAGTTATAAGACACCCACCCAATATGGGTGTGGGGAACTGAACTCAGGTTCTTGCAAGAACAGTACACATTGGTCACTGCTGAGCCATACCTTCTGATCAATGATATATTATATTCTTAAATGCATGTGCCAATTAGCTAGATTAAGTCATTTTACAATGTATGTATACTTCAAAGTCTTACATGACATACAATAAATACATATGATTTTGTTTGTTATTTTTAATTGTTAATTTTAAAAATAAAAAAGTTAGGCTGGAGAGATGGCTCAGAAGTTAAGAGCATGGGCTGCTCTAGCAGAAGTCCTGGGCTTGGTTCCCAGCTACCACATGGCGACATTTGTAACTCTAGTTCCAGGGCACCCAATGCCTTCTTTGGGCCTCCTTGGGCATTCATGACAAGGGGGCACTTACATACATGCAGGCCCAAACACTCATTATCTACATAAAATTAAAACAGTTAATTGCTTTAAGTCAGGAAAACAATCTCATGTTGGATAATCTTGTAGAGCTGAGTCCATTTCTCCTTACTTGGCAGGTAAATCGTTTCATTAACACCATCGCTGATGGTTTTTCCACAAATGAGGTATAGAATAATAATAACTGGTACAGGGATGGTGTTGATGACAGTGTTGTGTATGTCAGACCCTGATTAAGTGCTTTATACACTTACCATTTTAAAATCTTTGCAGCAGTCTGTGAGGCTGATTCTATTGTTACACTTATTTATCCTTTAGTGATGAGCTCCTGCCATATGTACCAAGCAAGCCTTGACTTCTGGGACTCAAGAGACTGTCTTGCATTAACTGTCCCAGTAGTTGGAACTACAGATGCATCACCACACCTGGTTTTATACCTACACTGCATGTAAGAATCCCGAGGCATTCTGATACTAATTAACTTGCCTTCACTTCTGGAGTCAGAAATGACAGAGCTGAGTAGATTTGAGTGGTTCTCTCCTTTATGTTCTGGATCGTTATAGTTTGTAGTGCAAAAGTTGTTGGCTTTCCAAGCTATTCCCTTTACTGCCATAAGACTCAGCTCCAATGTTTGTGAAATGGCTAATTGAAAGGACTCAGCCATTGTGCATGTAGTCAACAGCCCATTGTGGGAATTTAATTAGCCCCCTAACAACTTGTTAATATATTAACTCTCAGTTATTGTGCTTATTATGTGCTCGGCCCTCCACTTTTATCATCTCATATCAGTCTTTCTGTGCCCCTGTGAGGCCAGTTCTGTGAATAACTAGGGTTTATTAGTGACCAAAATGAAGCTCAGAGACATGAAGTAACTTTCCCAGAGTTTTGGGCCCATGAAGTTGGAATTAGTGGCTCATATACATGTGAGCTAATTCTAGGTCTCCAGCTACCAGGTAAGATAGTGTTGTACTTGGGAATTTCAAAGGTGACTATGCTCTGAATATAATCACTACAGAGCCATAATCTTTTCAAAGATGTGATTCCAAGATAAGTGCCTGAGTTGGGCCTTGCATCCTGTCAGCTAGGGCCAGAGGTTAGTGTGTGAAGCTACAGAGCTGCCTAAGAGGTTATACGGTTTCTTTAAGCCCACGGTGTCAGAATAACCCTAGCGTTTTGTTTATATAATTGGCTTGCTGTACAGCCAAATTTCAAGGTGAAAAATGACTTGTGGACTGTGGCACTCCAGCTTCTCCCTTGAATCATTGCCCATCACCAGCAGTGTCCTGTAGCCTGCAGCCTGAGCAGGCAGTAAGGTCCTTGCTGAACCTGGAGTCAGCAGTTCTGGGCTGATTAAATGCAAATGAATGAAAACAGCTATAAATTTACCTCCAGTCTAGTGATGTAAGCCTTTTGGCACAACTCTACCCACAACTTTCTGTTTTTTATTTCACTATATAACTTGGAAGAATTAAATATCAAAGCATGTCCAACTTGGCCTTCATTCAAGGTGGGTTGGATGCAAAGTAATCAATAGAAGGTCAGCAATCCCCTAACAGAGACCCCAGGAAAGCAGTCTCAAAGGGACTACTCGAACAAAGTCACAGAGAAACAAACAAAGTACCGGACAACAGCATTTGCTTTTGCTTCATTTCTCTTAGAGTGACCCCCGGCAGTGATGACTAAACCTCATAATTTCATTTTCCATAGCTGAGACTGCTTGGGGAGTTAGTTATTGAGTCATCATGATGGGAGGACCCCCAAGCTTTCAAACATCCATCCTGAGTGAGGGCGTTCAGGAGAGGATGCATCCTTTCTCTCCTTCCTCCCCAGAGCAGCCTGCCTATAGGGTTCCCTCATCTTCTCCACTGGAGGCCACCTCCCAGTTTATGACTGAGCTAGTGTTTGCTTATCTTTCTTTTCTGTTCAACACACTTGCTCTAATTGAATGACCACGGGAACAGCACAAGCAGCACTTAGCTTTGTGAGCCAAGCATCAGAGGGCAGCAGTCGGCTGAGTGAAAAAGGCATTTACTTCCTCTTGCTTCTACAAATTTGAGTAAATTTTCATGTGGCAATAAAACATTGCAATGATTCGTAAAGTTTGCAGCTGAGGAAAAATGTGGATCGGCAAGATTAAGTGGTTTGGTTAGGCAAGACAGCTAAAGGGAGATATGACCTATACACACTTAACAGATTAGATGTGTGTGTGGCCTCCTTAGCTCAGCAGCTGGGAATATCAGATAAGGAGTTCATAATTCATGTGCAGAGACTGGCTGGGTAAAAACTAGAAGAGCAGATGCTCCCTAAGGTCTGTCTCCCTGACTAGCTAACAGCAGGAGGTATTTATTCAGCTGGGTGAATGAATGTGGCCACAGTGTAGAAAAAGAAAAGAAAGGAAAGCTGACTCAGAGACTACAGATTCTTGATATGAATTAATTTACCCATTTATACAGGTTAAATGCTTTAATTGGTTTTAAAAGTCTTGTGGGGTTGTCCCTGCTCTTGGTTACCCACCAGAACTTGATGGTAAGACCTTATTGCTAAAGACAGTATACACATGAGCTGTAAAACAAACAAAGAGAAATCAAGCTGGTGCTGACTTCAGAGCCTCATATCAACTGCCTAGTATATATAGTGTTGGTGCATGCTACCAGAAGAAAAAACCTTACCCGGCTGTGAATCCTGTGAACTACAACAAAAACTGCCCGGCAAGATAAGCCCACTGGTGTAATAGTGGTATAAACATTATGGGAGTAACTAACCACACTCTAATTGGGTTTAAAGTTGCTTCATAGGATGGATCCCAAACCTGACACTGGAAATCAGGCTTAGGAATCTGAGGCTAGACAGGTCACAGGACATGGGAGAGTCCTATACTAGTTTTCTACTAAATAGTTATCATATTAAACTGATTCCTAATGACTTATTGCTATACCCATAGATTAATGCATCTCTCAACTCTCACCAGAGAAGTTTCCTTATGTAGTAGATAGTGATTAACACAGAAACCCACAACTGGCCAACATGCATAGAACAAGAGGCTGCAGAGTTCTTATCCTTGAATAGGACACTTAGATCAAACTTCCATCTCCCACGGCTCAGATCATTGTGGAAGAAGGAGAAGAAAGATTAAGAGTCAGAGGTGGTACATGACCACAAGGAGACAGAGTTCTCCAGGCAGCTGGTCAGCTATACATATGAAATCATAGCATGTATAAGTCTCACCTAAGCTCAAAGCAGACAAAAATCCAAGCATAGATATGAGGAAGTGGATAAGAAATCCCAACCCAAACTAAGAATGTTTTGGAAATTGATGGCTGCTGGGAGGGGGAGAGAAGTTCTCCTTCAAGCATAGGACTCTTGGTAGGTTAACCAGGTTCCAGAGGATGGACCAACACTGAGACATATTTGGGGACACAAATTAGACTCTATAGTACTTATAGCACACACACACACACACACATACACACACACACACTATATATATATACATATATATATATATATATATATATATATATATATGATAGAGTACATTAAGCTGGATGGGGGCAATAGGAAGCAATGTGGATAGAAGAGTGGAGCTAAATACTATCAAATTATATTGTATGAAAATCACAAAGTTCAATTAAAAATGTAACTGTAGGGCTAAGAATGCAGCTCAGTGGTAGAATATACGCAAACATGTACGAGGCCTTGGCTTCAATTCCCAGCTCCCAAAACAAAAATAATAAAAATAGAACTCTAAAAGGTCCCAATACTAAAGCAGTTTTGAGAAAGATGAACAAAGCTGGAGGCATCATATCACCTGATTTCAAAACATACTACAAAGCTACAGTAATCAAAGCAAGATCGAATTGACAGTAAAAGCAAATACATACACGTGTGGTGATGTGGTTAAAACTGTGTTATAAAATAGTATGTGTAGTTAAATCTCATTTGAAAATATGATCTTGGACCAACAGGACGGCTCAGTGGTTGCTGAGTACCAGGCCTGACAACCTGAATTCAACCCCAGGGACCCACACAATGGAAGGAGAGAAGAAGAGAAGGAGAGGAGAGAATCAACTCCTCCAAGTTGTCCTCTGACCTCTGCATTCATGTCATGGAATGCATGGGCACACACACAACAAATCAGCAAATAAATCTAATTTAAAAATAAAAAAAGACATAAACCAGGGGAACAGAATGGGAGAATTTAAAAGGAACCCATGCATATGCCATTAGCTAGTTTTTGACAAAGAGGCCAACACTACATGAGAGGAAACAAGAATCCCATCAGAAAATGGTATTGGGGAAACTGGATGGAACTAAGTCTTTTTTTTACACCACGCACAAAAAAAATCAGCTCAAGATGGATTATAGATTTAAATGTGAGTTCTGAAATCATAAAAAGTCTTAGAAGGCAACACGGGGAGAAAGTCCTTGACATTGGTCTTGGTCATGACTCTGAGAATATGACTCTGAAAGCACAGGCAACAAGAAAAATAAACATCTGGGAAAGCATCAAACTAAAGAGTACAACAAAGTAAAACACGTCAGTAAATGAAAGGGCCAGAAGGGGAGAAAATGTCTGCAAAGCCTGATGGAGCCAATACCCAAAACAGGAAAGGAACTAATACAGCTCTATAACAGAAAACTGATAACCTAACTGCAGGTTGAGCAAAGGCATAGGATGGATATTTCTCCCAAACCAAGATAAATGAAAGATCACCAGGTTTACAAAACCTTCTTAAAAATCACCAATAACCTTGAAAAGCAAATCAAAACCACAAGGAAATATCACCATAGCCACATTGGGATGAATATTGTAAAAAAGCCAAATGATAAACAGTGGATAATGTGGAGAAAAGGAACCTTGTACATGTTTGGTTGTAAAGCGGTAAAGTCATTGAGTGTCCTAACATATCTAGGTGCTGGAGAGATGGCTCAGCAGTTAAGAGCACTGGCTGACCCATGTACAATTCCCAACACCCACACTGTGGCTAACACTCATCCATAACTCTAGTTCCAGGGCATCTGGCACCCTCTTCTGACTCCACAGGCATTGCAGGACACTGGTGCACTTGCACACCTGTAGGCAATACACTCATACACATAAAAAAACCTTACTGAAAATAGAACTGTCACATAATCCAGCAATTCCACTTTTAAGTACATAGCTAAAGGAACTGAAATTAGTAACTTGAAGAAATGTCTTATGCCCAAGTTCATTTCAGAATTATTCACCACAGCCAAGACAGGAAATCAACCTAAACTTTTGTTAATAGATGGCTAGATAAAGAAAATGTGGTACATGAGTGCATGCATATATATGTGTGTATATATACATAATATGGAATGTTAATTGACCTTATTACAGAAGGAAATTATACATATATATTTAGAATATTATTCAACATATCAAGGAAGGAAATACTACCATTAGCAAGACAATGAGACAACACAGATCAGCCCAGAATAAACTGTGAGATGAAATAAGTTAAGCCATAGAAAGACAAATGATGTATGATTCCACTTCAAAGCAATTAAAAGAAAAAGAATCTCCAAGAACAGAGAATATAACAGTTGTTGCCAGGTGTTGCAGTGGGAAGACACTGGCCCAAAGTCACAAACTTTCATTTATGGGTCTGGACTAGGTCAGCTGATACTAGCAAACTTGTGAACTACATAAATGCTCTGGTTGTGTACCACTGATACTTTGGGGTTGTTTGCTGTTCTGCATTGTTGTAGCAACAGTGTGATAATCCAAGGAAGGACCCAGAAACAGAACCAAAATTCAGTTACTAAACCCAGTGCTCACATGGCACGGCCTTATCGTCCCTTTTAACATTTGCAGAGCTTGTTACCTCTTAAAGAAATTAACTTTTCCTCTGGTCCCTATGTTAACTCTGATCTTCCTTTAAGGCACAGTTAGGGTGTCTAGACAGAGATGACTCAGTGGTTAAGGGCACTGCTTGCTCTTGCAGATGACCTGGGTTCTGTTCCCAGCATCTACATGGCAGCTATCAGCAGTCAGTAGTTCCACTAGAAAGAGGATGGGATGCCCTCTTCTGGCCTCCATGGGCTTTCCATGTATGGGAGCACTCACATTCATTCAGGCAAGACATTCATAAGCATAAAATAAAAATAAAAACAAATAAATGAAAAAAAGACACAGTTTGGTGCTATCTCCTTCTCTGATTCTCCTCCTTATTGGTATCAGGTCCATGTTTATATCATTCCTGAAACTCCAGTTAGTTTTTTATGTGGATGCACTTTTTAGGAAAATAAGTTTCACTGGTCTTTTCTTAAATATTTTATTATTATTATTATTATTATTATTATTTGTATGAGTGTATTGCTTGCATGTATGTAAATGCACCCGTGTCATGCAATGTCAGCAGATGTCAGAAGAGATAGTCAGATCCCCTGGAACTGAAGTTATCGACAATTGTTAGCCACCATGTGGATGCTAGGAATTGAACCTGGTTCTTCTGCAAGAGCAGCCAGTGCCCTTAACTGCTGAGTCATCTCTCCAGCTCCAACTCACTAAAGTCTTTTAGAATTTATTGCAAGGCTTTATGATTACTTTTGGAGTTCTATTAATTATTAGACTATGGGAAAAGAACTGAATGATTTCTTGGAAAACTCCAAACATATTTCCTACTGTTCTTACATCCCATATTAGGATTTCTGGATCATACACTATGTTCAAGAACAAAGAAACCACTAATTTAGCACACATATACGTATACATACGCACATATGTGCACACCCATGTATCACACTCAAGGGAAAACTATATGATGATAGCAAATCAAGTCAGAAAGCCACTTTTAATAATGTGAATAGGGACACTGACATATTTATTAGAAGACAGCTATGCTCATGACCACCACCAATGTATTTATTGATTGGATGTCCAAAAGTAAACACTTTTCTTCCTAGTTTACTGAAGTTTTCTTGTTTTGAGACAGGATCTCATTGTGCAGCCCAGGCTAGCCTGGGACTCACTATGTAGACCAGCCTGGCTTCAAACTCATGGAGAACTTCCTGCCTCTGCCTCCTGGGTGCTGGAATTCAAAGCATACACCACTGAACATGGCCTTTAGTGTTTTCATCTTAACAGCATTGTGTATTAGTAACTTTTTGCATCATTTTTCTATTTTCCCAACTCCACACGCAGAGTAGCTTGTTTGACTTATTAATCTGATGATTAGGGTACAGGAAGTTCATGTGTATATGTATCATCTTTCAGATTTAAAGGTCTATGCTATTTATTTGGAGAGTTACATGTCTGTAAATTCTAAAAATAAGTTTCATATTCCTCAATAATACTTCTGAGCTTCTTCTAAGAGTTCTTATTTTAAACAGTCATGAGATTTACTTTGAAGATATATGTTGACTGTAATTCTTCTTGGGTTAGTCAAGGACACACTTGGTCTTGGTTTATTTATTGTTAAAGATATAAGAAAAAAATAACTGGAGTGAGTCATTAGTTCTTGTAGTTCATATAATCTATTCATTTATCTGATCATTTCAACTCTGAGTTTATAGAAAAGTAGAGCATAGATATAGATCAGCTACTATGCTGATGATTTTTTAAAAATAAAGTCTATCATACTTGCCTAATGACAATGCTCTGAATAAGTATTCTTTTCTATTAATGAGGGAATTTAAGTAACTTGTTCAAGGTCACAAAAGCTCAATTATGTAGCAGAGACAAAATCCATACCCAAGATCTGTGACTTGAAACTGGATTTAGAGACTGCCTTTTGAAAATCTGAAGTATTTTTTTAAGATTAAAAAATTAATTTATGAGTACATGAGTATTTATAAACATGTGAGTAGGATGCCCACAGAGGGCAGAAGAGGGTGTTGGATCCCTGGAGTTGGAGTTACAGGTACTTGTGAGTCACCTGATATGAGTGTTGGGAGCTGAACTCTTGTCCTCTGGAGATCAGCAGATGCTTTTAACCACTGAGTGAGTCATCTCTCTATCCCCTAAGGCAAATATTTTAACAAAAGTAACTTCTTACATTGCTTTGGAAACAGAAAGATGCTATAAATGATTTGAAGTGGTTCTCATGAGGTGTGTTCTATGATACTTAATGAACTTCATAAGAAGAGGGAGAAAGTGAAAGAAGAGTTGGCTTTGGGTACTCTGCATATCAGTTTGTCTGTACAGAAGACTAACTCCTACAGAGTTCTCAGTAGAGTTGGAGATTCCCAACCTCTTCCTTCCATCAAAGGTATTGTTTCTTAGTGATGGATGTTCCAGGATTCCCAGGCAGTAAGCCCTGTGCAATGCTCTGCAATCATAGTTACATGCTTTTTTCGGACACGGGACACCTTGGAATGGGTTATCTAGCTCTCTGCCTTCAGAGAAAATCCAGTGGAGTAAACTCGTCTTTTATGAGGCTTGATTTTCTGTCAGCATTTAGTTTTTATGTATTCAAACTTTCCTCTAATATACATAATTGCTGAAAGAGAAAGGCTGTAGAGCAGCCATGAATTATGGCTTTTAGAGGAATGAACATTGCAGTTAATGTTGCAAAACAACTTCCATTAAAATCCCCTATTTTCACATCCTTGTGATTTTTCTTAGTAGGGGGTGGAGTGGGGAGGAAGAATTTTCCTTTGAGCTAAAATTTTCCATAGTTTGACTCAGCCCAAGGTGATTTTAAAAAATGAAACATTTGCACAAATATCTCAGTTTATTAGTGTCTTTGGAAAAAGCTGTTCATTTTTACTCCAAATATTAATGCATAAAAAGTTCCAAGTATGAATGACTATTAAAGCTTGCCATCATATGCTTCTCAGGAACAATATTCAACTAACATTTTAAATGAATTACGGTTGCTAAAGGCTGGGTTCTTTCTTTATCATTGTATTAGAGCATTTTAGCACAACAATGGCCAGAATGCTTCGTTGCCTTCATAACTTCATTCCAGTGTTTGCTTAACAGAGATTTTCAAGTATTTAGATTGCTTTTAGAGTTTTGAATGCACGATCAACTCTGAAGTGGCTAAATATTCTTAAAATATTTTCTAGGTTTTTTTTACATATTAATAATAATAGAGCTTTTAAGCTTTTGGATTATATCTGTTAAGTGTTTCTATGGCACGTGAGGCTTTTTCTAAAACTGTTGTTTCTTACTGAAGCCAACCTTTGAGGAATAGAATGAAAAAAACCCTAAAACCAACTTTTCCTTATATAAGGCACATATTTAAGTAGCTGCTTTGACCTATTGTTTTATGACCTTAGTTTCCTCCTTTCACATATATAGTTTGATGTCCTGAAATATAATCCTCTTGACCCAGTTTTCCATTTCCTGTGTATGCCTTTAGATGATTGATTTATATTTAATAATGCTAAAATTAGACTCACTATATCTAGGTCACTCAACCAAGAAAATACATGATATTGTAAAATGTGACATAAATGAAAATTGTGATATCACTAAAAGTAATAATAAAATTTGATTGTTTTAAGTGATACAGAAATACCGAGAGCTGACTTGTGTGGTTATTCACTTTGAGATTTTCCACTTGATTGACAATCTTCGTATCCTCCAGAAAGAACTGCATCTTCTCTAGGTAAGTGTTTCACATTGAACAACCTCATAGTCTCTTTAGAATCCTGTACTTATTGTTCCCTTCAGCACAGTATTTTATGATTTTATCTGACTTTTGTCATCTTAATTACTCTTTGAATATTATCTCTGCAGTCTTTGAATCTTAAATTATGATTTTCCTGTGACTGCCTGTGAATGAGGCAATTTATATAAAGTGGTTTGGTGTTTTAACATTGTAAATTCTGCTCTCATACACAAACACATATGTAAAATATGCATATGTTATAGTATATATGTGACTTGTGTTTTTAATCTATATTATACATAGCTTGTGCTTTCATTATATATCACATATAATTCATATATATGTATATGCTACACATATGACACACATGATATGTATATTTATAATATGTGTATAGGTAATGAGAGATTTACATAGCCACTTTTTTGTCCTTCTTCCCTTTTTATTCTTTCGTTCTCTCTTTTTCTCTTATCTCTCTCTCTTTCTCTTTCTCTCTCTCTCTCATTAGGATCATGCTATATACTTCAGGCTGGACTTCAACTCATAATCCTCCTGTCTCCACTTCCCAAGTGCCGAGATGACAGGTGAGTCCTGCCATGCCCCGCTTACACACATCTTAGATGCCTTGGCTACATCCTCTCTACATTTTCCCATTCTTTCCCACTTTTCCCTCTAGCATATCTCCATAGTTTTCCCTACCAGTTGGGGAACTTTGTTCTTCTGTGTTCTTTTCATGGTCTTTATTCTTTTCTTTCACTTTCTTTTACCTTCTTGCTAAAAGGTTTCCTTTAGGATTCTATGATTCACATTCTTTTGGGGGTATGGCCACTGTGGGTTGTCCATGGCCCCACACCTGTGCAAGTGTGGGCAGCACTGACTGGACTTGGTGGATTATTTTTTAAAAAGAAAAGAAAGAAATACAGAGGACATGAAGCTGGGGACGTTGGAGGGGAAACGAGGGATGGGTGTGACACTACTTCACTGTGTACATGTAAGGAATTCTCAAAGAAAAGAAAAGATTGAAATTCATCATTAACAGCACATCTCTAGGGGTTGGAGACATGACTCAGCAGTTAAGAGCATCGACTGCTCTTGCAGAGGACCTGAGTTCAATTCCCAGAACCCACATGGTGAACAACCAACTTAACTCCAGTTCCAGGCGATCCGATGCCCTCTTCTGACCTCCGCAGGTATTGCGCAACACGGGTGCGCTTATATACATGAAGCCAATACACAAATACACATAAAATAAAAATAATAGTAGCATATTGTTTTTTAAAACGAGTGAAAAGTGCTCATCTCTCTGTTTATTTCCTTAAGGAGGCCTTATCTCTACTGTCTCTCTCCCCCTGTTACGTCAGATCTTGCCAATGCTCTTCGCAAGGCAGTCTAATCATGGTCATGGAGTCTCATATTGAATTCCCCTACTAAATCGAATGTTCTTGGTGAGTGGGGTTAGAGCTCTGACTTGTCTGCTGTTGTAATCCTAGCATTTATCTAAGGGCTAGACATTTGGTCACTTATACATATTTATGAAGTAGAGGGATGAATGAATTGTCTGTCATTTTCATTTAAAAAAATAACGTCTATATTTAAAGTCATTAGTCAATATGACTAGGCAGTTAATATAGTTTTTCCTATAATTGCTATAGAGGACAGGCTAGTTATGGCACTCAATGGCTGAAAGCCTTTCAACAACTTTTGCCCATAGGGAGCTATAATTTTGCCTTATGATATCATAAACCACTCAAGATTTCATGTAGTTACCAGAACCTTGGGCTGAAATTATAACCCCGAGAGCCCCTGAGGCCAATTAGTCACTTGGAACATGACACAAAGCAAAATATATTCTGCATTGCTGGACTGTAGTATGGCTCTCCCCTGCTTGATTTCACATTTGACTTTAAAGGAATTCAGCATCCAGAAACTTAAACCATCTTAAAAACCCATAACTCATAAGTGTAAGATAACTGAGCAATAATTGGATGAGCCTATCATATTACACGCTTCTTCTTTGTTTTGGTAATGATTTTTCTCCATTTTAGCACTTCTGAAATGCTGAGCCAAGCTTTCAGAGCTGTGGGCCTTGCTGCCATTGTATGCTGAATATCTTTTGGACCATTGTTTAACAGGAAGCAGAACACTGTACTGGAAACTTCAGTAGATCTGCTGTGAGGAAACCTAAATGTAATTAGCAACTGGAAGGTTGGAAGAATCACTTCACTCCTTTGAGTCCTGGTCTCCTCTACTTTAAATGCCTTTTCTGTCTCACGAGGATGTCTGTAATCAACTGACATCCTGGAGGGAAGGAGGTCATGAAGTGTTTTATAAATGGAGTGTGTCATTATTAATGATTTGTCATATTAGTGAAACAAAAAAAATCATCATTCTTAAAAGCATGTAAAAATGAAAAGGAAATCATTGTGTTGAAATGGAAACCTGTGTTTCTCATATGTAATTTTTTTTTTCTTTTTAAATACTCATCCATAGTTGAGAATCAATGTTAAAGAATGCTGAAGAGGGCCAGTGCCTTTCACTTCTCCAGAGGAACTGGAAACATTTGTCAACCGATCTATAAATTGAGAAGAATAAAGTGAGAAATGGGTTAATAATGGTTCAACAAAGAACCCAATGAAGCCAGTTACTACCTCCACAAAGGAAAGGACAAGAATAAAAGAGCTTGCAAAGGCAATCTTTTCTGAGATTCTTTTCCAGACGAGACAGTGTATAGGCACAGGAAAAAGATGTATTGGGTTGACAGCGGGATGGCGGAGTTCTGGGTAGACAATGAAAATGAGAATTGCTTGGATTCATTGTACAAGGTGTCAAGAAACTGGGCTAATATTATATCTGGGAAGGTAGGTCCACATGTTGGCATAGGGCAAGGATTAAGCAGCATGATGGCAGAAGTCTCTGAAGCTGTCAGTGAGCTTGTTATATATAAAGCTGATTCGATGGTTACTAGGTAGAACTTAGTCTTAGCAAATGCCATGGATTCAAGGGTAGGGGGTAAACGTGGAACCAGCTTCAAGAAACATGCTGATCATGTGGGAGCTAATCAACAACCTCCCTCCTTTGACTGTACAGAACAAATGAAATACCCAGGAGTCTTGTTAAAATATAGATCTAGGGTAGGGCTAGAGATCCCGCAATACTGCATTTGTTCTTGGAAATACCAAAACTGCTGGTCCTTAAACCACATTTCTGCAAAACAGGGGACAATATAGAACATCATGAATAAGAATAGTGTTTGAACCTAGTAGGGGAAAAGACAAGGTAAAGGGCAGTGCTTCAACATGAGGAAGAAGCGGTCTACTTCGTGAGACACAGTGAATGACAAGAAGCTGAGGCTTGCAGAAAGCTGTGCTGGCTACTTTCTCCTTTGCTATCTTTTCCCACAAAACTGATGGTTTGTGTCTTCATAAAATTCCTTACAGTGTTCTGTGGCACAGAGTCTCTCACTCTCAGTGTAAGCAGAATCACCTAGTCTAAATGAATGACCCACGTAGGCATCTTACAGAACTCCTCTTTCAAGGAACATCTGTCTTATCTTGAGATGTGTGCAGTGTGAGCAGGGCCTTCTTCAGGAAAAGTTCTTAATATAAAGTAATGGCTGTTAGGGAAATTTTTAGAATCCCTGGCAGGAGGAGAGTTTTACAGTGCCTTTGATACCTTTTATATTCTAGTGTCGAGCACCTTTTATATGAGTGACAGGTCATTCAAGTTACTTTACATTCTGTTTGTGGAGTGATGTTGATGGGTAGGGATGGGAACCAATCCTCCTGAGTCTGTTCTTGCTTCTTCATTCCATACTGACTTTTACTGCATGTGCACAAATTCAACTGTCACAGCCTCTGCAGTAGCCTTTGTCCTTGAATTTTCTTTGGGGAACAAGCAAGGAGCTTCCTTAGCTTAAGCCCAGGGATGGTGGGTAATGGACTAGTTAGAGTAAATCAAGTTGGGGGAGGGCATTCGCACTGCATATGTCAATTAAATACTCAGTAGGAGTAATTCATAGTCAGATATTCTATGTACAAATCCTCTATCATTGGCTTCATAGCCCTGGATGAAGCTTACTTATTTTATACTTACATATTTTTTTAGTTGAGTTTCTTCTATTGTATAATGCAGTAAAATTCAAGTGAGAAAAATCCTTTTAAATCAGAACACACAGTACCTGAATCTTAGCAGATATCCAACTTTTAGTTCCTGTTCCTAGAGCTAAATCTATGGTCTCATTACAAAGTTATGCCCATCATGCTTAACCTGCAGAATGATGACTGATTGTTATTTTCAACACTTAAAGGTACTTATTTATATTCTCATAGTCATGTTTATTTTTGCCAACAGACTCAACTTCGTTAATTCTGTTTCTAGATCATGCTTGGCAAAACAAACAAACCAACAGAAAAATATAGCTAAAATGTAATTTAAGTAAACATTGGTGGGCTCTGTTTTGGCTGCTATTATTGTTAAATTGACACAGTCTAGAGTCACAACCAAGAATTGCCTCAGAATGATGGCCCTGTGGCCAGGTCTCTTAAAAGCTATCTTGATTGATGATTGACTGGAAGGGACAAACTACTGTGGGAGACCCCATCACAATCCATGATTCTTGGCTGCAGAGTCCTGCCTCAAGTTCCCGCCCTGACTTTCTCCAAGGATGAATTGTGACCTAGAGGTATAAACCAAACACACCCTTCCCTTCTACTTGGTTTTGTTTAGAGTGTTTTATCACAGCAATGGAAAGCAAACGAGAAGAGCTGCATTGCTGAGCTTTCTTTCATTTGACTTTCTTTCCTTTCTTTCTTTTCTTTTACAGAACAGCTTCCTGATAAAGTGCTGTGGTGAATGTACTTCTTGCATTTGAGAAATATTAATGTTAGGCTATGAATAGCATCCTATGTATGTCTGTGCAATCAGCTAGAGCAGGCTTGTATCTAGTTACAGTTGGGAAAATTGAGCCCTAACTGGATATATTTCCCAGACTAAGGTCATAGTAGAGCTGAACTCAGTTAAGATTCTGGCCTTGCTTTTGAACACCAGTGGTGTCATCACACTGGCTCCTGAGCCGATTAAGAATCAAAATACCTAAGTGGGTCTAAATCAGAAAAACCCAACATTCAACCTAAGTTTATAATGTGTTTGTGGAGTTGGAAAATACATTCAGGCATAAAAGGGCCCTTTGGGGAGACTGTCTGCAATGTCCTCAGATACCTGAATACTTACTGAGCATGGAAATAAGATTCTTCACAGGGAAAAATAATCATGAATTTAGTCTTCCCTAATTCTACATATAGATTTCTCCTTCATTAATTTTTTTGAGACAATGTCTCACTATGTATCGCTGGCTGGCCTGGAATTTGATATATAGACCAGATTATTCTCAAACTCACAGATCCCACTTGCCTGTCTTCTAAATGCTGGGATAAAAGGCATGTACCACCACACCCAGTCTCCCGTAACTTTTATCTTTTTTTTTTCTTACAGGGTTGGGGTAAGCACACTTCCACTGAGCTATAGCCCAAGCCTCTCCATCAACTTTGCAAATACTACAAATGTGCCTAAAGAAACAGAGACTATAAACACGCCTGCTGATATTTGTGTATAATTACATAAGTTGTGTGAACATTTACCGACATTTTATATCATGATTCGTAAAGTATTCATGTACAGAGATAGTGTTTGCTAAGTAGGTTAATAATGTAAACAAAGTTACAAGCCAATTTCCCCCTAATTTAAGAGAAGAGTTTGCAAAATGTTGGTACATTCCCTGTTTGTATTCAAACAGAGGAAATGATCTTAGACATTCATTAAGGCAAGCTCAGCAGGGTGTCTAATTGAAAATACTTTGCTGCATTTAGTATGAATTAATGTATCCATTTGGAAGTAATAAAACTGCAGTTATTAAAAACTTCTGTAAAGATGCCATCTCAAAATTATTTTAGGAATAAGTGAATAAACAGATCATATGCTTATTTGTTCTGGCTTCCATTGATCAGCCTGAATTAGCCAAGATTTTTTTCAAGTTCCTTGAATTGGGGGCACTTTAGGGATGGAGAAAAATCATCAGAAATTATTTCAGCTCTTACTGGTTGTCATATACAATTTGCCTGACCCATATTAGAGCACTAAAAAGTTTAGATTTAACTCTACTACCAGGGACCCAAACCACCCACGCTGAGGCAGCGTTATCTGTCTCATATTCCCTCAGAAGGACTTCTTAGTTAGGGATCCTGCATTTGATTGTTCTTTGCAGATTATGGTCTTGGGCTTTCTTTGTTTGGATGGTATGTTCAGATACAGTCTCCTGTCTCAAAACCCCAGGACCTGTTGGATGTACTTTGTCACTCACTTTGAAGTACCCTCCAAATGTACATGAGAGGGTACTACCTTCTGCCTCTGTCCTACTGGGCTTCTGGTGGCCACCTTTGCTTGGCTTCACCCTCACACCGATTTACTTAACTGATGTTCAACTGCATGAGTGACTATCATTTGCTTAGGCTCCAGAGTCACAGGTGCATAAGGCAGACTTGGGTCTCCTCTCTCACAGAGTTTATAATCTAGTGGTGGATGGAATGAGAATATCAGCTGGATATTTCCTACCCATGATTTCCTTTAATCTTGAACCACAAAACACTAACTTGTCAAACTCTAAAAATAATATGCAGTTGACTGGCACATCATTCAGATATCTCCTCCAATAGAATTCTGCCCCTTGTATCTTACTACGTTGTTCCTTTTGTGAGGCTTTCTTGCTGTTTGTTCCATACTGATCTTGAACAGTCAAATCAAAAGCACTGAGTTCAAATTGATCACAGCAGAAAGATAAACCATCCTTAATCAATTCTGTCATTTTTCACTCAATTGTTAATGGAACATTTACTGTGCACTTAACATTGTGCTAGATTCTGAGGATAAGGTGTCTTGCAAGATAAGGTGGTAAAATGAACAGACACATAACATGACCATCTTAGATTGTGTTAAGTCCTATTAAAAGCACAGGCTGAATGGGGATGAAAATTTACTTCTGAAAGTCTCTGGATACAGTCCAAGTATGTGTAAGATGTGGATCTTTTACTGTGGGGTACTACTTTTCAAGGGGCTGGGGGTAGTCATCATCCTGCTTGGATTTGAAAGGTTTCCCAGGGCAGCAGCCCACATACAACAATCACATGGTGACTGTTACTGTTGCCATAGTCCTTTTTCTCATGTCTGAGTTACTCTTGTTCCCATTAAGAACTTTCTCAAGCATAGTGTGGTGGCACACACCTTTTATCCCAGCACTCAGGAGGCAGAGGTAAGTGGATCTCTGTGATTTTGAGGCCACATAGTGAATTACAGGCCAGCTATGGCTGCATAGTGAGACCTTGTCTCAAAAGAACTTTCTTACTTCATATATCTACAGGAACATTGCAGAAAGCATGGGATAGAAATAACACCAGTATTTTCTATAATTGTAGTACCCAGGAATTATACATGTTATGTTTTATTTCTTTATAGTCATTTCTCCATATATATGTTGAAACTGGAAAATTTGTATATCACATTGTTTCATAATTTTGTAGCCTGGATTTTTAATTGTATATTTTAATTTTTCCATTTTAGGAAGTTTTCCAAGTCATTTTCACTGGTTTCATTAGCACACAAAATGTTAAAATTTATTAATCCTGAATTGAATACCTGCATGGCTTCCAAGTGGTTTCTGCTTTGACAAAGCTGTAGTGATTTTTATTTGCCATAAAATGCTCTCCACATTTTAAGTTATTTTGTTTTGACAGATTCCTATAAGTCAAGAGTGAAAGGGCATGAATATGGTTAAGATTCTTGGTAACAAACTGATTTATGTATATGTCATAAATTTACCTTCTGACAATGTTATAAGATGATGTTTATCTTATTGTACTTTTACCATGAACTACCAATAAAAATTCCCAATTAAACAGGTAAAATACAATCTCATTACCATTTTAATTCATATTTCATTGATCATAAGTAAGATTTAGCACGTTTCTATTGATTTGTTAATTTTACTTCTTTCTAAATTTCTGTTAATATTATTTGAATCTTTTGAAGAATTTCATACCTGGGTACTGTACTTGCATCAGTTCTACTCTTCCCTGTGTCCCCTCCAATTCCTCCTGTGTCCCCTCCATTCCCTGTCAAATTCATGACTTTTTCTCCTATAATTATCATTGTTACATACATGAATATATATGTGTTTATATATATATCACATGTGTTTAGGGGTATAGGTCCTTGTGTTTGGGGGTGATGATTTGAAATCGAATAACCTGTCAGGGGGCTCATCCCTTGAGAAAACTGATTCTCTCTCCCTCAGCAGCCATTGATTGTAGCTCTTCATTTAGAGTGGGACCCTATGAAATTTCTCCCATTCAGACTGGTGTTGTTATTATGCAGGTCTTGTTTGGGCAGTCATATTGGTAAGCTTTCATGGGTGTAGTTTCCCTGTCATGTGTAGAAGACACTGACAGCAGGCATCCTAGTCCTGACTTTTACAATCTTTCCACACCCTTCTCCCAATGTTCCTTGAGCCTTAGGTGTAGGAGTTGCATTAAAGATGTACCAGTTGAGGTTGGGCACCCCATGGTCACTTATTCTCTGTGTTTTGACCAGCTGTGTGTCTCTGCAATGCTCTCTATATGCTGCTAAAAGAAGCTTCTTTGATGAGGGGTGAGAACTACACTTATTGGTGTGTATGAAGATAACTATTTAAATATATATTTAAATTTAAATATAGTTAGAAATTGTATTGGTTTAGAAAAATGGCAGTGCAGTAGTAGGTTCTCCTCTAGGGTCTAGGACTTCTCCAGCCATGGGTAGTTGGCAAGGTTTATAGTACCAGGAATGAATTCACTCTTACTGAATGGGCCTTAAGTCCAAATAGACAGGTGTTGGTCACCCAAAGATACTGTTGTGTATATCTTGTCTCTGTTGTGGATATCTTGCTGGGCTGGTCATTATTGTGGTTTGTAGGCTTTACTGTTTGGTAACACTATTGAATGCTTTTCTCTCTTGGCACCTTACATAACACCTTCTAATTCTATGAGAGCTAGTCCTTAGGAAGGAGGCTTTGAGTCAGTTCCCCAAGTTCTATTTCTGAAGTATGTGGTGTTTTCATTAATATGGTCTTACTTTCAAGTTCTCAGGCAGCCAAGGGCAAATGGAAATAGTTTATATTGTTTGGGGAGTTTATTGGGTGCCCCCTTATCAACAACTTGAAAGGAGGTTTCCCAGGCTTGGCACTGGGATTTTTGTTACATAGTCTATTGCTCCAGTGGGGAACATTGTCACCCTGTGTGGTGTAACTCTATTGAATAAGTATGTATATAGAGATACGTATGTATGTGTATATACACATACACATACACGTACATATATATATTACATAAAACTTGAAGTGATCTCATTAAAATCAAGAATAAGACAGGGCTGTCCATTATCCCTACTCCTTTCAATATATTGCTTGAAGTCCTAGCTAAAGCAATAAGAAAAGACGAAAAGAACAAGAAAAGAAGTCCAATCATCTCTATTTGCAGGTGCTAAGCTATTATCCATAAGAGATACAAAAAATTACATGAAAAAACTTCTAGAAGTGATTGACACTTTCATCAAAGTGGCAGATACAAAGTAAACACAAAAATCAGTAACTATTCAATATACTGATAGAAGCATACTGAGAAAGATCATGGAAACACTCTCATTCACAGTAGCCTCAAAAAATCAACTATCTGGGAATAAATTTAATCCAGGAGGTGAAAGACCTCTAAAATGAAAACTTCAAATCTATGAAAAAGAAATTGAGGAAGACACCAGAAGATGCAAAGACTTCCCATGCTTATAGATTGACAGAATTAATTTTGTGAAAATGTGATAGAGAGCCAGAGGTCCGCCCAAATTGCTGCTGTCCCTTGTGGACCTTATCTATCTACTGTTGGGGACCAGATGGTGCTCAAGATAGCCTGTCCCTGTTTGAACAAGTTTCTCCAGAGAATGAGCCATGGAGACCTCCCGACAGGGATATGTTTCCTCCTGCCCAGGCCATTCTATGATCACTAACTCCCCTTATACACAGTACAGTTGCTTCAGCCCGTGGGAAGACAGCTCTCATTCCCTACATTTGCCCTGTTGAAGGTCTGGCATTGGTTTATTTTCCCAACTTTGCTTTCCTTCACAACTCTAAATTCGAATTCACCTGGGACTAGGGTGAGCTTTCTGGACCCCTCCAAGCATCCTTAAACACCACTTGGGAACAACTCTTAAAGGCCACTAGGCCGCTCAGGCTCTACTGACTGTTGATTGTCCGGCACCTAAGCTTGAGACCACCTAACCCCACCTGACAGGTAGACCTACCTGTCTTATGCGCTCTCAAACCCTCTCCCTTTCCTTCCTGTCCCTTCCTGATCTCAGGCTCCTACCTAAGAGGAACACAAGTGCCCTCCCAGCCTTCCTTCAGACTAAATGACCACCCGCTGTGACTGGGAATCTCCAAGGTCCTTGGGCTTTTTGTCTGTGTAGGGGATGCAGGCCATTAGTCTTGAGGTCTTATTGGCATTCTGTGTAAGCCCAGGTTGGGCTCTTCACTCTCTCTCCCTTCGTCCTTTGCTCTCCCTACCCTCAGACATTGCCAGACCTGCAGGCGAGAAGCCACTCTCCATTTGCCTCCACTTTGCCTCCACCCTGCCACAGGGACAAGGAAATCCATTGAGTCCTGACTTGGAGGGGCTTTGGTCAGACCTTGGGAACGCCGGGGGTCATGTCTCCCCCTTCCCCTTCATAACACCGTGTCACTTTCCTCCATGGAATCGTGGAGGTTTCACATCCTGTACCACCCACAGGCCTTTGGAAATGTGGAAAAGACCAAACTCACTTTAGAATTAAAATGAGACTGGGTAAAGCTTCTTCCTTTAGCTCTTTGTAAAATTCATTTTTTTTTTTTCCAAAAAACCTAACCCCCTCATTCCTTTTGAAATCATGTATGGTAGGTCCATTCTTCCCCTGGGCATACAGCCCACAAACTCCCTCTTGCTTCCTCAACCAGGATCTCAACTTCTCAGTTATAGGAAAGGACATACCTACTCTCCTTGCCCCATTGTTTCAATACAGAGGAACCTACTTTCTTACAAATAGGTGATCAGGTTTTCCTAGCAGAATGCCTTTCCCTGACTCCTGAGTGGACAAAACCCTATAAAGTCATTCTGTTAACTTGTATTGCAGTTAAACTAGAGAACTTCCCTTCCTGGATCTACCTCTCCCATCTTAAAAAAAATCTGTCTCCTCATATAAAGCGACCCCCACTGACCCTACCTCATTTAAACTAGCCAAACTTCCTTCTACCTCTGAACAACCAAGTAAACATGACACCAACACTCGCTCTCTTCCATTCCTTCCTGAAGGACCTTCCGAATGACCTTTGGTTGATGTCAGGACTAGTCATCAATTGGGACACTCTCATAGACACTACTGAGGAATTGTTGCTCCAGGCAACCTTTATGCCACATACTCCAGACCCGATTCAGTTCTTCTCTTTGTGCATATATTTTCTCCTATTCCTTCACAGTAATGTTCTGTATCCCTTGGTTTTTATTTTTCAACTATTTTATTGCTCTTTTTCTCTTGGTGGGCCTATTATCTATGACCCTTGATGACTGGGTTGGAGAAAAAGCTTCTCTTGGCCCTATTTTATCTGACTATAGTTATAATACTCAGGGTCATAGAATGCCAATCCTTTTTCAGACCCTCCTCCAAATTGTAAAATGCTTCTCCTTTTTCTCTCAGTCCTAACCCTAGTATCAGGAACTCCCAAATGAGGTTCACCCCAACTCAAAATTACAATGGCATTTCACTGTTCAGAAACAATCATCAATATAGTGAACAAGACAGAGCAGGCATGGGGACTTGAATTTCTTCCTTGACAGAACCTCCTGTAACCCAGACCTCAAGTGCTCTGTTTCTTTCAGATGGTGTTACTAACTCTACAATAATGAATTTAAAAGTGGATTATGGATCTAACAGACTAAACTCCCCTGCAGTTATAGCACCATCTAATTTTGTAATAAATGGTAGGGTCCTAGAGGTTGGGGAGTCTACTGCTTATTGGTCCCTTTTTCAAAGTTGGTCCTGTGTAAACATTGCAACCCCTAGGGCCTGGACAGGATCCCCATCCTTCCATAAACTAATCTACTTGGCTAGACGCCCAAGGGATGAACTCCATGGTATAATAAAAAGAACTATTAAGAACCCTACCCTCTGGGGAGAATGAGTTTTTGGTCTTGGATGGTGAAATGGGATAGATACAACTGACAGAAGCTTAGCAACTCTCTGCATAGTAATATAGGTCTTAAAAGTTACCCCAGAATTCCCCTCCCAAATCATCCCCATAAACCTCTTGGGGTACCATTCCCTTGCCCCATGGCCTCTCCCTCATGACTCCCCACAAGATCCAAATAGGCTAACACAGTCCCATCCCCCCACACATAAAGGACAGTCACAGTTCTCCTCCCCTTAAACAAGCCCAGTACTACCTCCTTATCAAAGCCAATTCATTCTGTTCTGTTCCCTTCCCTCCTTCCCCCCAGACTCTGATTATTACCCCCAAATTCCCCTTCCTTTTACTTCCCCATCTTTTGATCTCAATGGCCCAATTGCCCAGTTGCTCACTCTGGTTAATGGCAGTCACACTATGCTTTCACAGATTCGACCTAACTTAGGACGAGACTGCTGGATTTGCTTGCAAGCAAGTCAAATATCCTGTTGGAGAGTGGGTTTATCGAATGTCTCTCTGATTAACACTCATCATTCAGAACTTGTCTCTGGGGGCCTCCGATGCAGACTTTAGGAGAAGTAGACTGTGTTAGTCCACATCCTTCATGCACTCAACTAGCCACAGATGTGAGAACCCCCTACTTCTCTTGTGGCACCTACTTCTCCTGCCCTTCGGGTATCGTCTCCTGTCATCTTCCAACTAGGCCTCAGGGTGACCTAGTACCTGATCTTGTAGTAATTCCAGGAAAAGAAATGAGAATCCAGTTCACCTCTACCAGAGTTAAAAGAAACCACGTGGCAGCATTCCCTCTCCTGTTGGGAATAACAATGGTGGGATCCCCAGCCTTAGGGAGGGATGGCCATTGGTCTCCAATATATACAACACAGTCAACTCATCTAACAAGTGGCAGCAGACATGGCCCATGTACAGAATAGTGTTGACATGCTCTAAATTCAGCTAGATTCTCTGACTGCTGTGGTGTTGCAAAACAGAAGAGAATTGGACCTTATCACCTCAGAAGTTGGGGGATTTGTGCTATGCTGGGAGAGAAATGTTGGTTCTACACTAATCTATTAGGTGTCTGTGAGGGGAAAAGGCAGACAATTACAAGAGAGCATAGAGTCCCAAGCCAGGACTTACTCCTCAGGACCAGATTCTTGGGGCTCCTGGGGGTCTAGGCTAACATCTCTTATTGGACCCATCATTATGATTGCCTTTGCTCTCATTTTACAGCCTTTATATTAAAATTCCTCTCTAAACTGTTACAGCAAAGAATACAAGCCCTTATCTCCTCGAATGTCACCCAATTTCCTAACTAAAGAGTATTAGGCCCTCAGAACCCTGAAACCAGATGAGGAAGCCAAGATATGAGCTCGAGGAACCAAGACGCCAGTACCCCTAAACTCAGAAGATCCTGAAGGACCCCATTTCCTCCCTCTATGATGCCCCTCCTTAGCTCGAAGTAGCTAAGAAAGATTTGGTGCCACCATTCTCCAATTCTTCATGCTTTCAGGGTCTGGACAGATAGAGAACCAGGAGTCCTCTGAAACAGTTGATGAATCTTATCTACTCCCCCAAACTGCTGATGAAATCTTATCTACCTCTGAAACTGCTGCTAACTGTTATCCACCCCAGAGACTGTTGCAGACCAGCTGTTGGTCAAGACAGCTTGTTCTGTTTGAGCAAGTATCTCCAGAGAATGAGACATGTAGACCCCCCAAAGCTACATCTGTTTCCTCATGCCTAAACCACTATATGATCATTAACTATCCTCGTACACAGGACAATTGCTTCCATCCTGTGGGAAGACGCCTGTCCCTTGCTGCATCCGAATAAAATGCAGTCTTGCCTTGTTGAAGGTCTGGCTTTGTTCTACTTTCCTGACTCTGCTTTTCTTCCCACTCTCTGGATTCTAATAAAATGGCCATCCTACCAAAATCAGTTTACATATTTAATATAATACCAATCAAAATCCCCATGACATTCTTCACAGAAATAAAAAGAAAAGATCCTAAAATTCATATGGCACACAAAATGCCCCAGGTAGCCAAAGTAATCCTGAGCACAAAGAGGAATGCTGGAGGGATTACCACACCAGATTTCAAACTAAAGTAATAAAAAAGCATGCTAGTAGCACAAAAATAGGCATGTTGATAAATGGAACAAAACAGAAGACTTAAACGTAAGTGCATGCAGTTAGTCACCTGATATTTGACAAAGATGCCAAAAATACACACTGGAGGAAAGACAGAATTTTCAGTAAATTGTGCTGGGGAAACTGGATGTCTAAATATGGAAGAATGAAGGTAGAGCCATATATATTAAGTTGCATGAAAATCAACTCCAATGGATCAAAGACCTCAATGTCAACAAATACCATTCTTTATTTAATTTGGCAGCATATAATATACAGGTTGATGCCTTTCCCCAATAGATTTAAAACAGATTAAAGAAAATATAAGTATAGATTTTAAAAGCACGAACTAATAAAGAAAAGCATTATGAAAGCAGAAATGATGAATACAGTCAAATTATACTAATGAAAAATCTGCTGTTGGAAGGAAAGAAATTGTCTCTTAAGTTTGCTTCAGAATGCTGAAAAGGGGAATTTTATCATTTAGTGGTTCATATTGGTGATGTGTATGTGAGAGAGAGAGACAGAGACAGAGAGACAGAGACAGACAGACACAGAGGCTTTTAGATAAATATAATTAATATGAACTATAGAGATGGTGCAGTGGATAAAGACACTTGCTGTGGCATGTCCCTGCTATAAGTAAATAAATAAGATAAAAAACGAAATAAGAGAGTGCCTGACCTGGCCTCCTTAGTGAACTTTCTAAATCACGCTGTGCCCATCTTGGAACCACCAGAAGTCTCTCCCACTGCTCCAGGACCAGACTTTTCTATTGGCTAGTAGGACCCAGACCTTTCAAGACTGTTGGAGAATGAGTGACTTGATCTTCATGGTGAGCTTGGTAAATTGCACAGTGCACATCCCCCTGTTTGGGGGCCATCTTCAGTCCTTCTCAGTGCTCCAGGGCTTAGGCTTCCCTGCTAACTAGTAGGGACCAACATATCTATCTCCCATCTCCTCTTCTTGGACCTTGGCACTATTTCTTTGAGGCTTCTGAAGTGCTCTTAACTAGCTAGGACCACTTCATTCTCCTGAAGAGCTCCTGAGGAACCTGACTGGAGCAAGCTGGTCCCACCAATAGAAAATCAAAAGAAAATCTGAAGCCTAGACAAAATATCTTAAGGCACTACCTTAAGGTAAAAGGATAGAGAAAAATATTTCAAGCAAATGGCACTAAGAAAAAGCAGGGGTTGCAATTCTAATATTTGACAAAACAGACTTCAAACTAAAACTAATCAGAAGAGATAGAGAGTCACTTCATTATGATCAAAAGGAAAACTGATCAAGGAATAGTACAATCATGAACATATATGCACTAAACTCTGGTGCACCCAACTTCATAAAAACAATACTACAGAAATTTAAGACACAGATTAACCCAAGCTAAGTAATAGCAGGTGATTTCAATACCAACAGACAGGTCAACTGGACAAAGAAGAAACAGAGATATATCTGAATTAAATGACATTTTACATGAAATGGAACTAACAGGCATCTACAGAATATTCCACTCAAACACCAGAGAATACACTTTCTATTCAGCAGTCCATAGAAGTTTCTCTAAAATAGACCACATGCTGGAACACAAAACAAACCTTAATAAATAAAAACACTGAAACAGTTCCACACATTCTATCAGATCTCAGTGTAATAAAGCTTAAAATCAATACCAAAAGAAGCTCTAGTAACTACAGGAATTCATGGAGATTAAATGGCATACTCCTGAATGATGAATGCATCAAAGAAGAAATTAAGAAAGAAAAGTATTCCTGAAACTAAATGAAAAGGATAATGCAACACAACAAAATCTGTGGGGCACATTAAAACAGTCCTAATAGGGATGTTTATAGGTCTAAGTGCCTATATTAAAATATCAGAAAGAGCACAAATAATTGACTGAACACTGCAACTCAAGAACCTTGAAAGGCAATAACAAATGAAGCCCAAATCCAACAGACAAGAAGAAATAACAAAAATCAGAGCAGAAATTAATGAAAAAGAAACAAAGAAAACAATACAAAGAGTCAATTAATCCAAGATCTGGTTCTTTGAAAAGAGACAAGATAGATAGACCCGTAGTCCAGTTAACCAAAAGATAGAGCAAATCCAAATCAAGAAAATCAGAGATGAAATGGGAAATAGCACAGCACACACTGAAAATATCCAGAACATTAAAAGGGAATACATAAAATTTATACTTTATTAAATTTGAAAACATAAAAGAAATGGATGAATATCTAAATTTATGGTAACTACCAAAGCTGAACTAAGAAGAGATCAACAGCGTAAACAGACCCAGAACAACAAGGAAATTTAAACAACAATATAAAACCTCCCAACTAAAAAAAGCCTGAGCCCAGAGGGATTCACAGAAGAATTCTACCAGACAATTAAAGAAGCTCTACAACAAATATTACTTTAATCATTCAAAATGATAGAAAGAGAGAGACATGTCTCATATTCCTTTCATGAAGTCAGCATCACTTCAACAACCAAAAAAGCTAAAACAACCAAAAATATAAAACTACAGATCTATATCTTTAATGAACATAGATGCAAAAATTCTCGACAAAATACTTACAAAATGCATATAGACACACATGAAAAAGATCATTCACCGTGATCATGTCACCTTTATTCCAGAGATGCAAGGATGAGTCAATATATGTATGTCAATAAATGTAATAAATTATATAAATGGTCTCAAAAACAGAAATTACATGGCCATTTCAATACATACAGAAAAGGCCTCTGACAAACTCCAACAAACATTATGTTAAAAGGCCTAGAGGAAATTAGTCTGGAGAGACCATACCTCAACATAATTAAAACTATATACAACAAATTCACAGGCAACATTATTCTAAATGGAGGAAATCTGGAAGCATTTCCCCTTAAAATCAGGAACCAGACAAGGTTGTCTACTATCTTCACTCCTGTTCAATATAGTGCTTGAAACTCTTGCTATAGCATTAAGAAAAGAGAAAGAAATTAAAGGAGTACTAATTGGAAAAGAAGATGAACGAAACTAGACCCTTGTCTTTCAACCACACAAAAATCAACTCCGAGTGGATTGAAGACCTCACTGTGAAAACTGAAATTCTGAAACTGTTAGAAGAAAACATAGGCCATACCCAGAATATGTAGGTGCAAGAGAGGGCTTTCTAAATAATTGGACATCAATTTCTCAGGAATTGAGGAAAGAAGCTCATTGCTTCACCAGGCAAGATGTGGGTGGAATTGTTTCTTTGGATTGGCAGTGCCCCATCTGGAGTGAATAGATGTTTCACAAATCCTGAGGAAAAGTGAAGCAACACAAGATATTGAACTCTTATTATGTTGTGTGTTTGATGTGTCTGGCTATGTAAGGTATATTACTTAGTTTTATGGCCTGGATTTTAAGACAAGGGTTTCTGTGTTGAGGGTTTGTCCCAGGTGATGGAATTGTTGACAGATAGTGGAATGTCTAAGAAATGGGGCCTAGTGGAAGGAAGTAAGGTCATTACGGGTGTGACGTTAAAGAGAATTCTGGGACTCGGCCCTTTCTCTCTGTTTCACCAAATGCTGCTCCATATCATTGTGCTCTGCCTTGCCAAAATGATGGGGTCAAGTTGTCATGGACTAAATCCTTGAAACTGAGAGCAAAAAAATGTTTCCTCTTCCTATGTTGTTTATCTGAGTAACAGTGGCTAATATACTTGGATAATTTTCTTAGTTCTTAACTGTGTGGGGGCAGGTAAATTTTTATAAAATTAAATTTTATGTTCATGAGTGTATTGCCTGAATGTGTGCAAGTTCACTTGTGTCATGCAGTACCCATGGAGATAAGAAGAGGGCTGGGATACCCTGGAACTGGAGTTATGGAGCGTTGTTAGACCCCCGAACCTGGGTCTTCTACAAGAGAAGTCAGTGCTCTTAACCCCTGAGCCATCACTTCAGCCCTCTATATTAACTTCATTTGCAACTGCACCTGACATATGAAGATCGGTCAGTGAACATTAGCTTTTCTGTTATTATTATTATTATTGATATTATTAAAGATTTCAGCACATAGAAGAGCAGGTCCCCTGATTACCTTTTAAAGATTAAGATATATGTTAAATCCTTCATATTTAATTATATATTATTATAATTATATATTAAATATGTCAATACTATACATTAACATGTGATTATTGTATTAGTTACTTTTGCATCATTGCAACAGAGTACTTAGAAGAAACATCATGTATAAAGAAAGAATTCTTTCGGCTCACAGACTCAGATAGATTTCAGTTCATCCTAGCTGGGAAGGCGGTGGGAGCTTGTGCCACAGGCTCCAGCCATGGTGGGAGGAATATGAAGTAGAGCTGTTCATATCATGGAGAACCCAGAGAGAGATTACAGGTAGGAACTAGGTGCTGAGTGGCATTCAAAGGCTCATCCCTAGTGACTGACCTACCTCTGCCAGCCCCACTTTACAGCTCTACAACCTTCAAAGGAGTGCCACTTCTCCACATCCTGCCCCATCACCCTAAAGCACTCTTCTCTCACACCCCTATGATCTCTCCCATAGCTCTTTGGTCTCCCTTGGGGCTTCTGATGCTCCATTGGGATCAGTTCTTCTATGGCACTCTCAGGTTAAATGGTATTTTTCTTCTCAAGACCTACTGCCGTTTAAACCATTAAATGAAGCATGTGCACGCTTGATGAATGTTTTTCTTTTCCAGTAAATTCAATTTTGGAAGGACAGTGTTTATTTGGCTTATTACTAAGTTACCAGTCATGGAGCGAGGTGCCTGAAATAGAAGTTGCTGTTTTAGGATGAAGAATGAATGAATGGCTTCATGAGGCTTTCTTTCACTCTTCCCTCAAGCTCACCTTTCATTGACTTGTTTGCCCTGGAATTATGGTAACCCTTCCTTCTTCATGGCAAGCTTTTATTATATAAATTCATATGTTTTATTGGGCAGCCACATGCTGTAATATGAAGATCAATCAAGGTGGTTTTTAAAACTTATTTGGGAAAGTGTTTCTTATTTCCTGCAGGGCTATGTCAATATCCTTTGCAAAGACATTTCTGATTCAAGTGTGCTCTTGCTCTCAAGGCAAGTCCAGTTAATTTTTAACATGTACATAGATGTTCATCAGGATTGTTTTTCTAAAGCAGCACATCACGTGCCTAAAAATGACAGTGTCAGCTTCCTATCTGCTCTATGGAGTTGGTTTTTTTCTTTTTCTTTCCTTTTTTATTGTTAGAGATTCCCTTTAGGAATATTTTATGTAAGAAGCTGCGAAAGAAGCAATAGAGAGTCTGTAAAATCAGCAAATAGTTCATTTTTGAATCCTCCTGTGTTCTTTAGGCAGGCTTGTTTAGCTCCAAGAAGTAGGTGGAGCTTTCGTTTGTCATTGTTCTTTGTGATTTGTGATGTCTTTTTCCCATCCTGTCTTATATTCCAGGGCAGTGGATGCCAATGTCAGAAGCTCCTAAGAATGTTCTGATACACATCTTAGGCTAATAAGACCCAGCTGGTTAAAACTGAAATTGTCCAGCTATCAATCAGTCCGAAGTTCTAGGAGAAAGTGACTTTGGGTGAGGCGTCAGTAGTGGCTGGCTTCCGTCTGTTGCATTCTCTGCATTACCAACAGTGCTAGTTTGGTGTTGGCGGAATGAATACCCACATACATTCTATCGCCTATACCACTTATAAATCCTGCTTTCAGAGTCGGGTCAAGGATGATTTTCAACCTCCATTGGCAGCTGCAACATTCAGTGAATTGTAAATTGGCCTGACTCACACAGCCCTTTGGGTTTAATTTTATTTCTGATTCACATGGTTGGTTGAAGCCGACAAATCTTAACTCTGAAGTATGATAAAATATTCACCCTCTTACTTCTAACAGTCTTATTAATTGTGGGAAAGCATAGCTTGAATGCGAAACAATTATGACCAAAAGGGAAAATGGAGCTATTTCATTCACCATTAGTTGTCCGCTACCAGAGTTACAGATACTTTTGCTCCTAGGGTTCAATTTGTAGATATATCCACTGTGAATACAAGTTATCGTAAATCTTACTTTTTAAGTCCATATTTTTTTGGTTGTTGTTCAAGTATATTATTCCAAAGAAATATTTTTATAATTCTAAGACTTATATTTTTAAAAAGCAACTATATTAAATAAAAATAAAATATATTTCCAGGGACTGGGGAGATGGCTCAGTTAGGTAAAGTGCTTAGTGTGCAAGCATGGAAGACCTGAGTTTAGACCTCTAGCACTTAAAAATGTCTGTAGCCCCAAGGGGACAGTGCGGGAGAAGGCAGGTCCTAGAGTCTTGCAGGCCAGCCAGTGTAGCCAATCAGTGAGCTCCAAACTCAGAGACTCTATTTCAAAAGGTAAGATGGACAGCAATAAAGACACCTGATGTCAACCTGTGGCCTTTACACTTGCATGTATGGGCAAATGCACTTGCATGTGCATATACATGCTACACACACACACACAAACACACACACACACACACACATTCTACCCCAAAACTTGAGCTAGACATACAAACTATTTATATAGAAATATAAAAGCCATCATTATGTTTCAAAATACTGTATTCAACAGAGAAACAGTTTAAAGACAGAGTCTATGGGATCTTGAGAGTCCTTTGTTTAAATTTAGGTGGTTAGGTTTTCAGTAGAGCCATTTCTTAGAGTGGGATGAAGGGATCTGAAGAGAAATGAGACAGAATCAGAGGGAAAATCCTCAGGATGTGACTGATATCCTGTAATTCAGATTTAGGGGATTACAGGCTTACAGAAGAAAAACAAATGTATCAAAAGACTGTCAGAGATGTGTGACTTCTGTGTAAACAGAATAAGTCCTCCTGCATCAGAGCTAAAATGTTATAAAGTGAATCTGAAGAATGAAATGGAATTTTAAAATATTAAAACTCACATGATGTAAGCTTAGCTTTGTTTTAGAAAAAAAATTTTTAAGTTATTATCAGTTTGTTTTTGTGCATGTCTGTGTGAGTTTGTCCATGATATGTGTATAGGAGTGGGTGAGGTCAGAGAACAACTTCTACTGTTATATGGGTTCCAAGGATGGAACTCAAGTCACCATGTTCACCCTATAAGAACTTTACCTGCTGAACCATTTAGCCATCCTGAAACTTAATTTAGTTTCATCAAAAGTTAAAACACACACACACACACACACACACACACATACACTTCCATCCTCCTGGCTTGGATGGACTGGGGGCTGACCCACCTCTGTCCTGTCTCATAACCACTCACAAGAAGTTAACTGTAATAACCCAGACTAGTCTGGAGCAAGTATCAATCCTCCTGCCACAGCCTCTGAGTGCTGAGGTTGCAGGTATGAGCCAAGAATTTTTCACATCACTTAATGTAAAATTCAGGTAGAGCACTCCATAAGAAATTCCACATTGACAGGAGAGAAAAACGTGAACAATTACGTTTGCTTAATAATGGATGCTAACTGACTAAGGGACTTGGAAATTATTTTTATCTTACTTTTCTCTGAATAAATAATGCAATTTACATTATACCATGTGTTTGAATGAAACCTGAAAAACTGTTACCAACATTATTCTCCAAAAGTCCGAGTGCCAATTATGGATACCAAATACGTGGTCTGGTCACATAATCTGAGTATTTGTATGTATAAAAATCCCTATGAGAGATTTTAGACATAGAAACATTAGCGCTGATACATTTTTCTGAGCCTTCATTGGAAATGCATCCATTATCTCATGACTCATCATGTTTTATATTAGGCTTGTTTTGTGCCATTAAGAACTCAGCTGCTGTATTGTAAAGTGATTCTGTACAGTTTAGGAAGCTTTTTTCTTGTGGACTAGGTTAGTTTTCTAAAACCCTTAATTTGGTGGTATTTAGAATGAAACAATTATTTCTTGCGTGGTTTGTGTGTATATGTGTAATATATGTGTGTACACATTCGTGTGTGTGTGTGTGTGTGTGTGTGTGTAGACCAGAAGGCAGCATCAGGTATATTCCTCATTTGCTCTCTGTCCTATTTTTTGAGACAATGTCTCTCATTGAACCTGGAGCACGCTTGTTTGGTTAGACTGGCTGGGCAGCAAGCCTTAAGGATCCTCCTGTCCCCACCCTCAGTGCTGGGATTATAGACACATGCAGTCATGCCTAGCATTTTATGTGAGTGCTGGTGATTCAAACTCAGGTACTCATTCGTGCAAGGCAAGCACTTTACTGAATGAGCATGGTTCCAGCCCAAAACTTCTTCTTTTTGCTTAAGATTGTTCTGCTGTGCCTGGTTCATATCTCTAATTTCCTTCTTAATATTCTGAGTAGCCATGGCTTCAGGTTTTTCATGCACTACATCCATGACTTAATGTTGGCCATGTTACTTCCGCTGAATGAAACTCTAATCAGTCTTGTGCTGAGCCTTTTACATAAGGTAACAGTCTGGAGTCTGCACAACAGGCATATATTAGTTTGTTTTTATGCTAGATTGATGTGATTGGCTTCCATTCCGGTTTGTAATTTGGAAGTCACATTGCCAAGATTCTTCCACAAAATCTCCATAAGTCTATCATCAAGACTTTGAACCTTCGAAGGTTCTGCAGGGATACTGGGAAAAAAGATAATGGACAGATGCTAATACTGCGGGAGTGTGAATGCAGAATCTCTCTTTGGGATGATGCATTTATTTATTCCAAAGAACTTATTTGTATTCAGTGAATTCCTGTTCATAACATAAAGCCTTGAATGTTCATTAAGAAGCAACAGAGTTACTTGCCTAGTTAGTGAGGTATTGTTAGCTGAATTCTTTCTTGTGGCTTGTGTCAGTCATCAGGAGGTTTGCAGTCATGTACAGACAACTTTCCATGAAAATTTTCTGATGCTACCACTGGTCCTCTCTTTTGATAGTTTGAAAGACTCAATTTAGAACAAGTTCCTTTGATCATGGTGTCTTCTGTGTGTGCCCATTGAATAAGAGCTGTCTCCCATTTCTACCAGCGATTTCCTACACATTTAAATGCACACTGCTTAAAGTCTTCCTCCTGTTCCCTTTCAGGGCTTCAGCACATCCTTGAGTTCTAGTCCAATGGCTTTTAACCTTGATGACCACCCCTATTTATTATTAGTAGGTAGACCAGATTCTGTATTTACTCAACCACTCAAAGGGCCCCCATTTTAATCCAGAGAGAAGATAAATATGCCTAACCTTCCTCATGAATCACAATGTACACTAACTGCTTTATTGCATGACCAAATACCTGACAAGAGCAGATTTTTGTCTCATAGATTTAGGGGAAACAGCCAATCATGGTTGGGAAAGTCATGGTGTCAAGAGTATGCAGCACCTGGTTACACTGTACAGAGTCAGGAAGCAGAGAGGCATGAAGATCAGGGTTCATCTTGTCTATTTTTTTGCCATTTTTATTCATTCTGGGCCCCTGGTCCATGCCATCATGCTTAGGATACTCAGGATAGGTGTTCTATCCTCAGGTAAATCTCCCTGGAAACACTTTCCCAATGATATCCCAGGTGATTCCAAGGCTAGTCAATATTAACCATCACACCATGTTTTCTTATTTACATGCACTCACTACCACTTCCTTCAACCCCTATGGTAGAGTGTGAAAGATATCTAAGATACATACAATTTTCTTGAATGCCCTTGGGCATTCGAATGAGCCTCTAGGCACCTTTCCTTTAACCCAAGGGGGATAACTGTACAGCTTTCCTTGCTCTTTAAGGATGCCCTGTCTGTAACTAATCTGCCACCTCGGTTCAGGTTTCCTTGTTTAGTTCCTCTTGAAGTTCCCAACAGCTCCCTTGGGTGTGTCTAGGATAGCACACCAGTTCCTTCTATTTACAGTTTTTTAAGTTTTAAAACAACAAGTTTACTATTTAAAATATGAATTCTCTTATTTATATATTCATTCCTGATAAAAATTAATTAGTTTTTAAAGTATTTGTATGGATAGAAATGATATAAAGTATTTCTACGCTGTGAAACTATTCCCAATAGGTGTGCTGTCAGACAGTTAAACAACTAAGAAAAGCTACATTAAAAGATGTTTGCACAAGGAATGCTGTCTCTAAAACAAATACCCTGAAAGAGGCCCCCCCACATTCTTGCTTCATTCAGTGAATAACAACAAAAAACCCATTTGGTTTAACCAGGCCTGGTCTTTTAGACTGCTCTCTATGGGGGAGAATATTCGACAGACATTAAGTTTAAGTTTATATAAGATGTTATTTACACAATTTCTCACTAATGATTTTGTTCTTAATAAGAAAATGCCACTCAGATGTAAGACTTCAATTCTTGGCCTACCTCAACACTACAGTGCATACCTGTGGCCAAGAAAGGCAAGGTCACCATTGTTCTAACCCCAAAATTAAATGATTTCTTTTCTCTCCCTGTCTAGAAGCCATTTGGGAAGGAACTCACCCTGATTCTAGCCACTCCAGCTGTCAAGGTGCCTGAAAACAAATCCTGACTTCAAGACTCTCAAGTTCAGCCTTGGCAGTCAAAAAGAAAAACAAAGAGGAACCGTAGAGAGCCGCGGATTGCTGCGTCTTAAAGATGGCGCCTGCCCTTGCCTCCCACCATCCCGAGGTGGGCGCTCTCTGGAGCAAACAGCTCCATAATTGGCTGTGGCTGAGGTCTGGCCCTGCTTCCGCATGTGTGCGTCTATCTACTTTCACCACGTGGTAGTTTGGGGTTGGCTGGCAGGAGGGAACTTAACTCTGTGGCGGGCTTTCCCTGGGAGGAGAAGGAGAAGTAAGGAAAAGGAGAAAGGGGAGAAGGAGAAGTAAGGCGGGATGAGAAGTAAGGCAGGAGAAGTAAGTCAGGAGAAGTAAGAAGGGAAGAAGAAGTTAGAAAGTTAAGAAGCCAAAAGGTTGTTCAAGGTTCCTGAATAAACTGCTTTTGGAAGAGTCCGGGGTCGCGTCTTCCTTGCTGGACGAGAGACAGACGCGACAGAGGAACCCAAAAGATGGAAGTCTTTGAAAGTCCTTAAGCAAGAAATTCTAATGGACTTTGAATTGGACATTTGAACTCTTCCCCATTCTGACTATTTTACTTCATATTCCAGGTACCAGTCAAGGACTTTCTTTTCTCCCTACAACCAACAGTTATGCAATTCAGGGGTCTTTTAGATAGACTCACTGAAAGGATACCCCAATTGCCACAACCTACATCCCTGTTCAGTCTGAAGCAGCCAAGAGTGGTCAGCGCCCCAATTCCCTATTGGAAATTAGGGAATTGCCCTCTTCAGAGGGTGGTGTGATGAGAACAGGAGGTAGAATATGGCTAGGGAGTTTAGGGTCAAAAGACCCCAAAGACCAAAAACTGTCCTTGTGTCCTTTAGCAGGTTACACTATATCAAAGGCCAAATATGTCCGAAGTATTTAGGAGCTCTTATCTAATTCCTAAAAGATTTTATGGTTACCTCTTCAAAGGGGGAATGTTAGAGAACAGATAGCTAACTGAGAGACTATAAATTCTCTCACTTATACCTTTCATAAACTCAAGAATGAACTTAAAACCCATTATCCTCCCCTGATTTGCCAATCCCCTAATGGCCTGGCTCCTCCCTTTACTAGGCCTTTATATACCTCCCCATTATATAAAAAAACAAAGGGGGAGACTTGGGGGTCTGGGTATTGAGCAAGGCAGGCAACTCCAGATACCCCGAAGGGATGGCAGGTGTCTGGTCTGCTCTGCCTGATGTGATAACCTGACCCTAGGAAATCACTGTAGATATGAATCTTCTTTCCCCCATCCCATACCAGAACCAGGTTTTGGGGTTTCGTTTCCTCATTCCTGAACTTCCACGTCAGCCTTACAACCTTCCTTAAAGACCCCACCTTTAACTTTTCCACCTTCTGTATCAGTTAGAAAGGCCTCCCTATATAAACCCCTGCCTTGGTTTTGATAACCGAACTACCCACTGATGTAGTATCCCGGGAGCTCCTCCTCCCGCCGCACTCTGAGTCACCTGAGGCCCTGTTCAATTGTCCTCCATTCTCTGGCATGGCTGGAGCACAACAGCTGTGCTGGGGATGGAGACCCACCCACAACCCTGTTTTATTTTTTGTTTGCTTTTGTTTTTGTTTTGTTTCTGAGACAGTTCTTACTGTGTAGCTCTGCCTAGTCTGGACCTTGCTAAGTAGATCAGGTTGGCCTTGAGCTCACAGAGATCGGCCTACCTCTGCCTTCCAAGTGCTGGGATTAAAGGGGTACATCACCACACCTGGCCTTGCTGTTTTGATGGAGGGTTTCTCACTGACAGGAAAGCCACAAGCGTTCAGATGTCTCTACCTCTTTGGTACCGAGATTACAAGCAAATGTCGCCCCTCAATTCCCATTCCAACCCCCAGCTTTTAATGTGAGTTCTGTGGATGAAACTCAGGTTCTCATGCTTGTGCTGCAGCACTTTACCAATTGAATTATCTCCCCAGTCTGACTTAGAGATTATTTTTGAAGTTATATGAAGAAGATAGGCATACCACAGCATTATCTCCAATACATGAAGATATAACGGACAATAAAGAAAGCCAAAGTAAAAGGAAATAATTACCTTAGGGTCATGAATTCCAGAAAGCTCTTCATAGATCTTCTCACCTACCATCACAGCAGCTAAATTTGCAGTGTAGGTAGAAAGGCAAAACATACAGAAAATGGCCCAAAGGTTCATTAGAAATCTTCCAGTCCAGCATTTTGGGGGCTTGATGGCTGCTGTTCTGCCAAACAAAAGGGCATAACAGACATTCAAGGCCGAAGAAAAGGAGAAGACTTTGCTTCTATTCCGCCCCTTAGGAGTCATACCGAAGGGACTCTTCCATTCATACAGTGTGAGAAAGATGGCAGTGATGTGCAGAGCCACAAAAATCCCCAGCCACATGGTCCAGTGGAGGGGCCACATGAAGGCTCCAATGGGAGCCGCTGTGTCTCGAGTCCTCACTAAGATGCCCAAGCTGGTTGAGAAGAAAGGGCTGGTGAAATCTATCACCTGGCTTCGTGCAGTGTTGATGCTAAAGGAAGTTACGGCCATGTGGGCAGTCCCACTGAGGAGATCACCCACCAACCCAGTCCAGTGGCCATTTTTCCAGGCTCCATACTTTCCATCTCCTACAATATACAGGTCAAAGTCGAAGTTCATGTCTTCTGCTAGCTGTTCCAGTAGATCAATGCAATACCCATAGCAGCACTTCTTGAATTTGATTGGCACTGTATCATTATTGCTATGGAGACTACTAAACAGGCTGTCCAGTATGGAAGAGTCATTAGTCATAGGGTCTAAACAGAGTTGGCCAGCAGGACATAGGCCTTCTTCATCAACTTCTCTTGTGAAGACAAATGGGTGCTCAATCAAAGTCACCACTCTCAAGTGTAGCTTATTTGCATGCTGGAAGTGGGTTTTGTGCCTCTGAGCCTGCTCTGGCCATATTCCATAGTCCATGACAATCTTACCCCCTTGCCAGCTGCCCAAGCGAGTCCACATTGGCTTTCCCATAGGGTCATGCTGCAAGTTCCAGATGAAAAAGTTGTTTTCTGAGCTGATGATGGTGGAACCTTTTACTTTGATGGAACCACTGACACCTCTGAAAGTGGTGTTGGCAAGAAACCTGGTAAAGAGGACCAAGGGGAGACAATAAGAAAGCAAGGCAAAGTCAAAGGGAAGAAGCACTGCTGATTCCTGCTTCTCTGTCATTAAAAATAAAATAGGTGCTAGCTATGCTTTCTTCAGAAATAATCTAGACTCTTTCTGAAAAAGTCCTAGCTCACTGAACTAATGAGATCTCAACTTTAATTTCTAATAGTCTGGCAAGATGCTTGACAATTGGTTTTACCCAAACATTTAAATTTTATTGTTAAGTGGTGCATTCGTTGTTCTTTGTTGTAAACTATTATATTTTTTCACAGGTTTCCAGCTTGTGAAGGTTCTGAACATCTTTAATGCATCTCATTTCTCCCGCTCACTATATTTAATTGCAGTGAAATCTGTTCAATGAGGGTTTTTTTTTGATGTAGGAATGAGTTTTAATAAATATGCATATTCTTTTATAATTGCTTAAAAATTGCATTCATAACATTAGGGAATAGCTGAATATTGTACAATGTTTCTCCTTGTACAGTGGAAAAATTAGCATATCTCTCCTCATGGGGCCAGTCGGAGCTGCATGCTGGATATTACCCACAGAACAAAGAAAAAGATGATAAATAAACTTGCAGTTCTCAGGATAGCCTCAGGCTACCCTCCCTCCTCATTAGAGGACAGCAATTGGCCCTGATTCTAAAGAGAGTCTCTGCCAGAAGTCAAAGAAAGGAAAACTCACTAAATGATGCACCAACTCCTAGCTCTATGCACTAGGACACTTTCGGTGTATGTTCTGATATAAACTAGTTCAGAAAATGCCTGGGCACAGTCTCTGTCTTTCTTGAGCTTAGGAAGACAAGACAGTAAGAGGTAATACATATAAACACACTTAATTATGACCTCCGGTATGAAGAAAAGCCCAGGCTTTGGCATTAGCTACACTAGATTTGGATTCTAGGCAGTTACCCAACAGTATCAACCCTGAAGAATTTACTTGACTCTAAGGTTTAGTTTCATTCTTGGCAAAATGGAGAAACTAATCTTTGTTTCATTATAAGGCTTTCAAACAATGCATGTAAACACACAGTACATCTTCTGACATAGAACTAACAATCTAACTATGGTGCTGTTAGTTGGAGACCAAAATCACTGTATCAGGATGGACCCTTAACAGTGACTTCAGACACATTAACACTGAAAAGGAATTAAATTAGAATATAGGATATAACATAGTTGGTGTTTTTAGGAACCCAGTGGTACAAGTCTAAGTGTTCAGAAAAACGTATTCACCAATTGCCTGTCACAGACATTATTTTATAATTTACAAATGTAAAGGAAGCCTTATTAGGAAGTTATGTTACCACCAAGGGAACATAGGGAAATCAAGAAGTGTAAACTAAGCCCTAATTTTCATTACAGATAAGTGTAAATCACATTTGAAGAAGCTGCTATCACTAACGGCAGTGAAACCACTCATTTTGGCAGATTGCATGTAACAGCAATCACTCATGTTAGGGGCCCCCAGTGGCATTCTACCACTTAAATAAATTCTGTTTTGCAACAAGTAATGAAGTCTCGGCTATCTTAGACTTTCAAACAGTTTTCTACTTCAGAGAATCAGGGACTCGCATCATTACAATCATATATAGATTGCTCAATTGATAATACCCTAGGTGCTCTTAAAGAAGAGTACCTATGATTGTGTTTCTAATAAGGAATCTATTTTTAGGAATCTATTTCACACACACACACACACACACACACACTCTGCTGGCATAACCTAGGGAATAAAAGGGATCAAATAGTTTCATTTGGTTAATTTAGTGATCAGGAACATAAAAGAAAGTTATAGAAAGAAGAGTCCTTCATTATTTTAACAATGTTTTGTATTTAATGATGATAGATTTTTAATTGGATGAATCCCAGAGAGAGTACCTCTGATTAAATATATATTTGAGCCGGTTCGGAAAAAAAACAAGAAGCCTTTCATAGGTCCCATGGCTCCACATTCTAGTAAAGCCATTCCTTGTTGTCAGTGTGAACATTTTACATGGCTGTGACAGAAAGACAGTGGTCAATGTCTCTGAGGTAGGCATTTGTCAAAAAGAGCAAATTAATCTGGATTCCAGTGTCTCCCACAAATCCTCCTCCAGAAAAACTGTATATTTTACTGTGCAGTTGGCATAGAGAAATGCTGTTCCAGAGAATCCTCAGTATGACAGATCATTTGTGTCTACTTTATTTTTAGCTTTATAGAGCGGATAAATGAAAACGATCTCATTGGTAGCTTTTAGTTACAGTCACCTCCACTATGCATTCTTTGTAATAGAATGAAAACGGGTAGCCAAGGATGAATGTCAGTCTATTAACTTAAAGATTAACAGGTTGAAATCCTACTTTTGCTTAAATTGAATTCTATCATGTTCTTTTGTATTTGTCCTGGACGTTTTTTGAATGAACAGGAAAAAAAGGAATAATTTTGTTGGCAAGATAAATGGATACAAATACCTGGCACTGTGCTTAGCATTTAGGATTAGTGAGACGAAAGCCTAACTCAGTGGTCTAAGGCGCTCAAAGTCTAGTTGTGGGGGGAAAGAGAGAGTGATGGAGGCTCCCCGGCGCTACTGGCCCTTGGACATTTCGACCGAGGGCGCCACAGAAGGCATCTCAGAGAAGCAGCAGCAGAACTGGGTCTTGAAGAATGAGCCACAGTTTTCTAGGAGAAGAAGCTGGGAAATGATGCTATTAGCTCAGCAAGACACGTGAACAAAAACCCAGAGAGAGCTGCGGAAGACACGTGATCACGTGACTACACGTGGTTAAAAAATGAGCCTGGAGAAATGAATTCTTTCAGATGTGTGGCCACAACGAAGGCCACCGGGGGCTACTGAGGGCATTTTGTCTGGAATAGACATGATCCCCTTTGTTTACTAGGTATCTAGGAAGTAGTCTGGAAGGAAGGAAGAAGAAACTGAACACAATTACTATGTGAGGAAGGTTGTTTCCTCCTTCCTCTTCTCCCTTCTAATCTTCCCCTTCCTCTGTTGTTTCATAGTAGCTGGAGTGCAGAGCAGATGGTTTGATTGAAAAATACTACATCTTCTAAAAGAAGCTTTTGGGAGGACAAATGCACGGAGTTGTGGTTAGTTCACAAACTATTCTGAAAAGATGTGAAGCACATCTTGACATGAGGTCATATAAAGAAGACCCGCAGAATTAAGCTGACTGTAAGTGCACCATAATCCTGGAGTGTAGTGTAGACACAAAAGGATGGAGAAACATAATCTTAAGGGTTTTTAAATTTAATTTTATTTGTTATTTTTATTTTACATGTATGAGTGCATTGCCTGTGTGCATGTAAGTGCACTCAAGTCATGCACTGCCTGCTGAGGTCAGAAGGCATCGAGTCCCTTGGAATTGGAGTTACAGATGGCTATTATCTGCCATGTGGTTGCTGGGAACCGAACTGGATTCCTCTGCAAGAGTAGTCAGCACTCTTAACTACTGAATCACCTCTCAGACCCCAATCTTAAGGTTTTTAAATAGAATTGGGAGATTGCATCCAAAGCATAATAATACCACCATTTTCTGTGCTGCTTAGTCAATTGTCCCAACCTCGATCTGCATTCTAAACACGTATTACAGATTCAAGAATATTACAAGGAAAAGTAAAGAGGCAGAAAATACGACAAGAGTAGTAAGCACACCGATCTGGCTGGGAAGCAGAGTAGAAAGCATTAGCACATAACATAAGGAAAACAGGTAGACTACAGCCGTGTCATACACCTGTTTCATAAGACTGGCTTTTATTTTAACTATGAAAGTTTGTGAGAGGTATAGTGACATAGCTAGAGATTTGCACTAATGATATTGGCCTGTAAACAAGCAAAATGGGTCCAGGAAAGAAGAGATGGAGACCCAAGACCATTTAGAAGAATATTGCAGACACTTGACATTTGCGAGTACACAAATTTGTATGTCTTCAATCTCATTGTAGAAGCAAAGACATAGTACAGTGCCTTATATATGATGTTTAAGAAAGCAGTTCAGTAAAGTTCCCAAGACCCCATTCTGCTTAAGAGAACAAGACTCATTAGTTAATTTTACTTTATTAAAAGCTTCCAATTATGCTATTAGCTAAGACTAAGTATTGATTTGTGTAGCAATGTAAATAAAATTTGCACTTTGCAAATTACTTTTAAAGTATTTCTGAGACAGCTCTCAGAATAAGCCAGATCAGTGTTTAATAAATTTATGATCTATTTTAGAAGCCATATTTGCATATACAGTCTTGACATAGTAATTAAAGGATTTTCTTATTCACTAAAGCAAATGAAGAAAGATGTTAACGAAACAACACATCGCTCATTCAATCGTTTATTTATTCAATAACAATTACTATCTGCCAGACACTGTTCTAGATGCTAGGTACAGAGTAGACAGTGAAGACAAGTTTCTTCAGCTTATACTCTATAGAGGGAGACAAAATAAACACGCTGTGCATCTAGTACACATGAGATATTGTGGAGCACGAATTATAAAGGAGGAAAATAAAGACAGGAAGGACTTCTCTCTGATAAGGTAATAATTGATCAAGGCGCTGAAGAGAATAGGGCAGTGTCTTGGAGTGAAAACAGCTAGGTCAACAGTGTTCGTGTGCAGAGAAAGCCAAGTCCCATATCACTGAAGCGGGAGTGTGTTTACCATCCTTGAGGAGAGGTGAGGGCAGGGTAGGGGAAGAAGAGCTCAGAGAAAATGTACATTGGCTTTTGTAAGTAATTCCAAGGGCCATTTCTTCCTGTATGTGAGCTGGACAATCAGTGATAGAGTTTGAATACAGAAATGATATGCTCATCTTTTGTCCTAACATGACCATCATGCTGCTATATTAACAATAAGCTGAAATAACAAGAGCAGGAGCAGAAAGATCTGTCAGGAGCCTGTTTCACTCACATAGACAAAAGATGATGGTGGTGCTGACTGAGGGGGTAGCTGTGGTAGAGGGAGAATTAGTTAGATTGTGATATGTTTTGAGGATAGAATGGACATGTTTGCTGATCGTTCAGATGTGTGCTTGAATAAAGAAGGTCAAGGGTACCACTGAAGGGTTGTGTTAAGCAACTAGAAAGATGAAGTTACCATTACCGTTGAAAAGAGGAAAACAGAAGAATTGGGTTGAGATTGAGGAGAACATACCAGAGTCCAATTTCATGCATGTTAATTTTGAGATAATTTGTCAAACATCCAAATGCAGACATCAAGTATAATACTTGGATCGTGTGGAGTTAAGAAATGAAGTCTACAAAGTCAATATGTCTTTGGGCACCATCAGTCAATATGTCATGGTTAAGAAGACCAACTGAGGCCACAGCGGGTATCGTAGAAGAGCAGAATCCAAGGAATAAGTCCTGAGCCACTCCAACATTCTGAGGTGGGACAAGAGAAGAAAACTTAGAGATGGGAATGGAGAAGTTGCCAGATGTGGGAGGACAGGGTGTGTTGTATTCTAGAAGCCAAATGAAAAGTTGAGCATGGGAATCAAAGGTCTCAAATGCTTCTAACAGAAAAAATAACATGAAAACAGAAAATTCACCATTGGTTGGAATTGTGGGCTTGTTGGTGACTTCTGTAGGGTATTTTGATAAAGCGTTGAAGTCTAATACCTTGGTGGAAAAGCTTCGAAGGAGAGGACAAAGAGAGAAGCTGGACATAATTCTTTTTGGAGGGTTATGGTATGAAAAAGAGGAAAGTAAACAGTGATGGAGGCTGAAAATGAAATAAACCTCTATATGAATGCGTGTGTTCACACATGTGCATGCTATCAGGCAGTGTAGATGCACTGGTAGTTATGACAATGGGGATGATTTGTTGATGTAGGAAAAGATACAAGAGCATTTTCCAATACAGTGCTCTTGAGGAGACAAAAAGTGCTACGCTTTAAGGCACAAGTAGAAATATATTTTTTCTATGACCAGAGATTGTGGACAGAGAGAAGTCTCTGAAAACTTCACACATATGTACAGTGTATCTCTCTCATGTCCGTCCCCACTCCCTTCTTAGTGGTTTCAGTGAAAATGTCTCCGTGTATTTGAATACTCGGTTGGTGGCATGTGTGGGGAGGTGTAGGAGGTGCAGCTTACTGAAGAAAGCACATCCCTGGGGATGGCTTTCAGGATTCATAGCCCTACTTCATTTCTAGTTTCTACCCCTCTGATTCCTGTGCCTGCCTGAAGATGTAGATACTTAGATTTATGCTCTGGATGCCTCTTGTCATGCCTCCCTCACCAGGATGGTCTCTTATCTTTCTGGAACTGTAAGCCCAATAATCTCTTTCTTCTATAAAAGCTAGCTTGAACATGGTATTTATCACAACAGGAAAGTACATAATCCCCCCGCCCTTCCAGCTCCCCCTGGGCTCTCCCCAATATATCTCCCTTTCAACTTTAAGTCTTTTTAATTTTTAAAATGACTAATCGATTAGTTCTCTTAGTTCAATTGAGTTCCAGTATTACTACCTAAATGTGCATGGGCGTGGGACCATCCACTAGGGCTTACGTAACCTGTCAGTGTTTACTCCCCAAAAGAAAAGTGATTCTCCCACCCCCAGGAGCCTTTTACTGCTTACAGCTCCTCAGTTGGGGGTAGGACCTTGGGAGTCCCTCCTTCCTCTATACTGAAAATGTAAAGAATTATTTATTTTTATTTTTTGTGTATGAGTGCTATGCCTGCATGTATGTAAGTGCACCCATGTCATGCAGAGCCCACAGAGGCCAGAAGAGGATGTCGAATTCCCTGGAACCGGAGTTACGGACTGTTGTTAGTTGCCATGCAGGTACTCGGAACAGAATCCAGGTCGTCTGGAAGAAGACTGAGTGCTCTTAACTGCTGAGCCATTTCTCCCGCCCTATGCTGGAATTTTTAACTGACTTGATTTTGTGCAGATTTTCTGTAGGTAACCACAGCGGCTGCTGAGTTCATGTATGTGGCAGCCATGTTACGTCTAGAGGATAGCACTCTTAGGATTCATATTTTTGAGGGCTTTCTTCCCGACCCCGTGTGTGTGTGTGTGTGTGTTTGATGTGAATGTACCATATACTTCTGGGCACACACAGGTACTTATTCTCATCACTTTAATAGTTATGAGTCTCTTTATTAACTACTACCCACTGCAATGGGATGCTAACCTGGAGTACATGGGTAATCCCGGAGATGGACTGTTGACTGAGGCGATAGTAGAATATAGGTGAAATGAAAGTAGAGAGGAATACTGGGGGCAGAAATATTCAAGCAGACAGTGGGGATGCGGAAACTACGGGACAAGGGAAGGGTTAATCAAAGAGCAATGTGCATGAAGAAGCTACATGGGCACCTATGACCTTGCATTCCAAGTAAAACATATAGTTAGAGGAGAGAGTAGAAAATATGGTATGAAGGAACAGAGAAGGGGGATATTGGAGCTAAGGGTTTAGGTGGAGATGGTGGCAGAGGGGTGGGGGTAAAGGCTGTATGAAGAGGCTTTTCAAAAGCTTGCTAGCTTGTGATCCACTTAAAGATATAACAGCAAAAAGGAGTTTGAGCAGAGGTATCCCACATGTGTGAGCAATGTTGTTTCCAATGGTATGGGTTATTAAGAGAAACTCTTACTGCCATAGGATTATCTCCCTATGAGTTATGGCCAGGAAGGCCCCAGAGACACCACAAACAACACAAGCTATTGCCGTTGCTCTTGTGTGCCAGGCATAACTAGATGGTAAGACCCCATAGCTGAAGACACCACACTTCCATTGTAGGACGCAGAGAAATCGATCTTGAACTGATCAGGAAGCTCTCTCTCCCTGCTGGCTAGCTTTCATAGTGCTAGAAAGTGCTATGCAGGCTGTTGTGGGGAGAAATCACATTAATGGTCTTAGCAGGATGAACCTGTATGCTGTAATACTGACCTGTCAGGCAAGATGTGTCCTGTGAGGGAAGAGTGACAAGACTTTTCATTGAGGTAATCAACCACTCTCTGGATTGGATAGATTTGAGGCCTGGGCCATCAGAGGGAATTCATGCCTAGTACTATAAACATGGTCAAAAATATGACTAGGGAGCTCATAGGCCCAAGGGTGGAGCCTCCTGATATTGCTTTGTTCAATGGTCATGTTGTCAAACTGCCCTCTAAATGTTTCTGGTTATATTCAGAGATTCGTCCTCCTCTCAGTCTTGGTGAGGAAAAGTTACAGTTCTTTAATGACTTTTCCAGTCTCTCTGTTAAGTTTTCCTTTTTTCTAGGTCAACACCGGCAAATGATTTTATTCTGAGAATTTGTTGCAATGAAACTATAAAAAAATATCATTTCTGCTGGTTCAATTTATCCTCAATTAATTTTGGTTTTAATTTTGCTTATTCTAATCAATTTCTAGGCTGCTCCTGACTTCTCCTCTTTTTTTTTAATTTGGATGAGGACTCATTTTTTATTACAATTCCTTTTTTTAGTAACAGAGGCATTTTAAGCCACAAATACTGCATCAAGTAAAGCATGTTTACTTCTAATTATATTAGTGAAAGTAGGCTTATTTTGTGGAGCTTCATGCAAGTTATGTAAGGGATATACCACTAAGCTACATTCTCAGGACCTAAATTGCTTGCTCTATTTTAAAAATATTTTATTTTTAATTTAATTTTTATTTTTTAATATATGATTTTTAAAATAATTTAGTTTTATATTTAATTTTAAAATTATTAATTTTATTTTATGTGTATGAGTATATTGCCTGCATGTATGCATGTGGAGATCAGAAGTGGACATCAGATCCCCTGGAACTTGAGCTCCAGACAGTTGTTAGCCATCATATGGATACTGGGATTCAAACCCAGGTCATTTGCAAAAGCAGCCAGTGCTTTTAACTGCTGAGCCATCTCTCCAACCCCACATTTTATTTTTTTTAAACATGGTATTATTGCTTTAGCTGCAATTGCTTAATCAATTTCTATAAATCTTTGATGGACAATAGAAAATAATTTATTTTCTTTTCATACATAAAACTTATTCACTGTTCTTGATTTGTTTCTTAGATTTAACGAACATACATAAACCTCTCACTTTGTCTATGTACTTAAAGTATGTCTTCTGTGCTTCTGTTTTTAAAATAACTTTAGCTGTCATATTGTTTGATACACTTATATTTAGTGTAGTTACTCTATTTGGTGAAGAATATATTTTATTCTTCCTTTCTGGATGTCTTTTAAGACAGTCATATCTGTAGATCTTTATCTTTAGAAATGCTTTTCTTGTAACTTTAATATCAGAGTTGTAAAAAGGATTTTTAGACTTGTGACAAAACATTTTGCATTGAATTTTTGCAAACTTTCATACAATTAATTTGGTGGTATTTAAATCCCTTCCCCTATCTACACGTTCCCTTATTGCCCTTGCATAATTTAATGTATTCTAGTATTATAATATATAATAATCATGTAATTAATATATGTAATTATATAATATAATGTACTATAGAGTCTAATTTGTGTCCCCGAATGTCCTTTAGTATGGGTCCATCCACGGGAGCCTGATTATCCTACCAAGAGACCCATCCTTGAAAGAGATTTTCCTCCTCCCAACAGCCATCAGTTGCCACAATTTCCTCTGGTTGGGTTGGGGTTTTTACCCATGTCCTCATGGCTATTCTGGGATTCTGTCTGATATGAGATTGTATGGGACTTGCACATGCTGTTGTCACAGTATATTTAATAATTTCCCAAGACAACATTTAAAAGTTGATGGATCAAACAGTCATACTTCTTTTGAACAAAACTAAACAAACATCTGTTGTCGACAGACTTCTATTCCTGAAAGACAGCAGTCAGCTAAGGAGAATCTGCTTTTCGGAGGGCCAGTGCCTCTTGTCATCCTCAAACGTGGTAAATACACACCTATGCCACATATGTTCCTATTTATTAGTATTGCTTTACTGGCATTTCAGTTTGTGGCCACTATTGAAGATGCTCATACCACTGAAATTAATTGTAATAATGTATAAATTTCTTGGCATGGTGTTTAGAACAAATGGTTACTATGTGGTGGCAGAAATTACTTCTTAAATAGGTAACTTTAAATTTGAAGGAAACACTCTTTGGAACTGAATAAGATTGCCTAGTATTCTTTGCTTTATATCACTGGAACTGTCTATTTTTAAAGATTTGAAAGACTACATGAATCATCTAGTTTGGATATATTTTTTGGTCTATTTTGTGTAGTCTTCGTATGGAGGTAGGCAATTTGATCATATGACCTGATTTTTTTGTCTTTTCAAGTTTTCTACTAGGCAACTTTAGTATTTTGTGTTTTGATGGAAAACTGTACACTTTATTGACAGTTCTAAATTTCCTAAACGTATTTGTATTGTAAATGAAAAATGTATTTCCATCTGTCCCGTTCATTTCCTTTTTGCCAGTTGGAGTGTTTGAAACTATGCTTATAAGAGATTTAATTATTTCTTTAGAAGAAGCTTGGTTGGGCCTGGTAGTACATGTTACTATTCACAGCTCCTCAGGGAGCAAAGGTACAAAATCAGGATCACAAGTTCAAGGACAACAGAGTAAGTTTAAGGTCAGTCTGGGTAACTTCCTGTGAAGTTACCAAAATAAACAAATTAAAAGGCTGGAGATATAGCTCGGTGGTAGAATGCTTGCTTCATGTGTGGGAGGCCCTGGGTTTAATCCTCACTACTGCAGAACACAAATGTAAAACCAAATGAACAACAATGACAAATTCAAAGCAGCGCTTGGGTTTAATCAATTCAATTATTTCAGTAGTTTATCACATGGTTTGAGTCTTTCTTTGTAGTGCTCATGTGTCTTTTTAGAACTTACTCATTGAAATCTATCCATTTAACCACACTCGTTATTTGAGTCAAATGTAAATGACCGATACTTTGAGCTTTTGTTTTCAAAATGATCAATAACTGTATTGCTGAGATGATTGGAACTGTAGTTTATTGTAATTTCGCAATTGAAAATTTGCTTCTTAATTTAATAGTTTATTTTAAGCATTAGGATATGTCATTTTTGTGTGAATATTCCATGTAATAAGTGAAGTGAGTATGCACTCTCTATGGAACGTTAACTACTGTGTTTATTTTTCTCAATGAATTATATTATTCATATTTTACGTGAGGTTTTACTTCTCAAATCAAATTATCTGAGTAATTTACACTATTACTTCTCATTTTTATAGTTTAACCTGCTCAAAAATTTACTACAAAAATTTATGATATCTACTGCCACAATGCTATTTTCTTAAAGATATTAAGAACTGTTGTCCTGATTTTTCTTTTGTCTTATTTGGCATATAAAGTTGTAGATTGCTTTGGGAATCATTCTGTACCAATCCAGTTGTTTCCAGTCTTCATTATCTTTCCTTGTGTGTCTTCTTTGCATCTGAGCTGTTCACAGGTCATATATTTATTTCTACTTTGATCTTTTTTTCAACTCTTTGTATATAAAATTTTCTCACTTGTTTTCTGTTTCTTTCCGACTGTTCTATTCTCTTTACTCTCTGCCTACTGTAGTCATCCATTAATCATGCCTACACATGAGAATATCTATTTTCTCTATAAAGCCTTCTTAACATTCATTTTCCCTTTGAGAAATTTCTTGGCATCATTAAAAAAAAATCAGTATCCTCATTCTCTCATATCTTGAAAAATGAGCTGTATTTTTCTCATGATCATCTCATTATATTTAATATTTTTCCTCTGATAAATGGGAGATCTGTTCTTCCTCTATAAAGCTCTATTAATTTTTCTTGCCTGTGAGAATTTAATTTTGACCTTTCGTCTTTGCTTGAATAGAAATAACTTTTCTTTCCTTCTTTCCTTCCCTCCTTCCTTTCCTTTCCTTTAGTTCAAACAATCCTTGAACTTCCTATGCAGCTGAGGATGACCTTGAACTCCTAATTTTCCTATCCCTGCCTCTAATAGGTGGGCTTATAGGCATGTTCCATCATGCATAGCACTAATTAAAAATCACTGACAATATTTTTACTGGTGTTAGCCCCTCAAACCTCACACTCCCCTCCCATCAGCACTATTTAATTTTAGTTAGGGTTATTGGTTCACTTGTCAGATTTGTTTGCTTTTATGCACTGAATCTAAACATATGTTTTTTTTTGTTCTGTTTTTGTTCAGCTCCAGGCATACCAATTCATTAACCTTTTGAAATGATTTATCTTATGTATGCACGTGCATGCACACATGTAGGTCGTTGGACAACTTATGAGAGTCTAATCTCTCCTTTCTCCATGTGAGTTCTGGAGATCAAACTGAAGTTACCACATTTAACCAGCCCTAAAATCACCAGTTCTTGAGCTGTTGTAGAAAAACCTATGTCAGCAAAGTTCTTTTATATGAGACAAATAGATATTCTTTCAGCTTCATTTTCTTACTTTGAGGGACAGAAAGGGGAACAAGGCAGAGGTGCATGTGCCTGTGACTTCAGAAACGCATCTTTCCTTCATTTGATTCTAATCAGCAATGAATCTTCTCAAAAGTCCACATCTTCCAAAGTTCTATACTTCTGTATTTCTCAGAATCTCATATTTACATTTTCTTTTTCATCCCTTTTCCTCAAAGAACTCCCTATTGTTCTATCTGGATAGCCTTCTAGAATATAGCATCCTATTCTGATATTTCAGTCTCCAGAGATCGCCAGTCATTTGATTTATTAAGATTTGTATTTTCTGTTTTCTAATTCATGTATACATAAAGCTTTCAACTTTTTCAATTATTCCCATTCATATCTCTTCCAAGGTCAACTGCTAAAAAACTTATATTTCGAGCTGTTACAGTAGGCTAGAAGGACATTCAAGTCATATCACATGCAGGTCCACACTTAATGGTTTAGCTTGGAGAGCCTTCCTCTATATGGAGAACAAAACCAAAGCAACATGTTCCAATAGAGTCGACAACAGTGTGACCCTCCCTTTACTGTGATTAACCTTTGTGATGTGAGAGTTAAGTAAGAGGTTTAGCATTCTTTCTTATTTTCCTCTGTTTCTTCCCTCTTTTCCTTTCTACAGATCATACAAAGAAAGTGCAAATATTCTACCCTATTGGTTGGAGATCCTTTCTTAAAATCAGCTTTTGACCCCACCTACTTAATTCTTCCTTCCTTCCTTCCTTCCCCCTCCCCTTAGTTCTTATTCTTCTCTTTCTTTTCACATGTAGCCCAGACTGGTTTTGGATTTACTGTGTAGCTTCAGCTGGCCTTGAACCCCTGTTCTTCCTGCCCCTTCCTCTCAAGTGCTAGGCTTGCAGGTGTGTGCCACCTTACCTGATCTATTACGTTTCTCTGTTCCCTCTCCAGCTTCCCTCTAGTATTCTGTGAAATTCATCTATTTATTTCTCTTTTTCTTTTTATTTATTTGTAATTTTTTTTATTTTTTATTGAGTTTTATACATTTCATACAACAGTTCTTGATCAAATTTAGATCCCCTCCCCCATCCATCTCCCCTAACTCCCACTGGACCTTATGTATTACATGTTGAGTCCTATCCAGTCAAACATTTGTGCTCAGATATTCTTTAGTGCAAATTCATCCACTGCAGCCTGGTCAGGCTATCTAGAGATCATTAAGTAAGGCACACCCTTCCACTCCCAATAGTAATCAGGCTCCAATAGTTCTCAGTCTAGATCTGATCCACCACCAGTTTCTATTGCTCCAATCTGGGCCCTTGTCTGATTTGAGGTGGTGTGGGTCCTGTGCTCATTCCACCATTGCCACAAGTTCACATGTGCAAGCTTCCAGTGACCTGAAAGCCTCTGCTTCCCTAAGTTCATAAGCCAGCCCTGGCTCTTATAATCTTTCTGCACCCTCTTCTGCAATGATCCTGAGGCCATGGGTAGGTGAGGTTCAATATATGAGTCCTATCCAGGGATACACATTCTTCAGTCTCTTATTCTATAAAACTTGGCCAGTTGTGGCCTTCTGTGTGCATAGTACATTGTTTAAGGAAGCTTCACTGGTGAGAGTTGAGGGATGCTTTAGTTTTCTTTCTACCCCTTGTTCCACTGTGTTCTATAAGCCTTAGGTGTAGAGGTTCAACTATAGATATGTCACCTAGGACTTGGCATCTCTCAGACATATATTCTCTATATCTGACCAGTTATGGAATTCTGCTGTAGTCTCCATCTGCTGCAAAAAGAAGCTTCTTTGTGAGTGATGTAATGTATGTTCATACAGAACATCTCAATCAGTCTTAATCATCTTTATAACCCCTTCCCCACTGGCAACCCCTTATAATCCTCCAACTGGAATCCATACATTCTGTCATCTGTGTTAAGGTCTAATGTGGTCTACTGTATCAAGTTAATGTTCCAGACATTCCTCTACTGAGGTCCAGTCAGCTTATCTAGAGTCCCTCACTTTAGGAAGATCAGCTGTCTCACCCAGCAGTGATCAGCTACTCAATAGATCTCCAGCTAAGACTGGGGCCTGCTGCCCATTTCCTCAGTTCTATGCTGTGTTCTTGTCTGCTTGAGTTTTCATGGGTCTGGTGCATTCTGCCACCATGGCTATAAGTTCATATGAGCTGCACTCCTGAAGCTTGTAGGACTCTATTTCCATATGGTCATACACCTCCTCCCTGGCTCTTACAATCTTTCAGCTCCCTCTTCTACAATGGTCCCTGAGCCCTGGGTGGGTGACGTTTAATATAGGTATCCTGTCAAAGGACTAGCATTCTACAGACTTGTACTCTCTATGCTTTGACCATTTGTGACCTTTTGTGTTCCTGTGTTCCTATATTGCATGAGGGAGCTTCATTAATGAGAACTGAGATTATTTCTTGATCTCGCTGTCATCATTCCTTCCTTCTCTACCAGCCCTGGAGGACTTTTTCTATTCACATGTCAGTTGTTCCTATCTGAGCCCTCATTTTGTGGCTTGTTTCACAAATGGACAGTTCAATGGCATCTGTTTCCTTGTACAATAATAAAAGTTAAACATTTTAGCCACAGAACTTTTCTACAGTTGAACTTGCCTACTGCCAACTCCATCAAAACATATTTCTTTGATTTTTGTTTTCTGTCTATGGGACAGTAACCAAATTAAAAATTAAGTACTCAAGTTTTCTTAACTGACATATAAAATGACTCTGTTCCCTTACCCTTCCTTGCATCTTGAAGTATTTGGCAGTTGATGAACCTCATCTTTGACTTTTTACACTGCAAGATCCCTAAAAACATGAATTTTGACATACTTCACATTGAAAAAGTAACAGGTTCACAGGATTGCTGCTAGAAACAAACGAACCCTCCCATTGCTGGTCTGCTCCGCAGCACCACAGGTTGGTAAGTTGCAGAGACTTCAGCATTTGTCTATGCACCTGTCACATGGAATCATCTTTGAATCTTGGGCATAGCTCAGTGCCTCTCCAAGGAAACCTCTCAGTGGCAATTGTGGGGCAAATGCAATTAAATATATATCTTCTCAGATCAGATAATGATTTTAAAGCATTCATTACTTTCCCAAAAAGAATGGGCTTAATCAGGCAGGAGGCACTTGAATTTTCAGTTTATAGGGTGTTTGAAGAATTAATATTCTAATATGTCTTTCCTCTGAATAATGGATAGTATAAAAAATAGAAATTAGTTAAATGAGAAAACTCTCTGAAAATAAAGAATTCAATGGGAACAGAAAATTGTTAAATTTTGAGCCTTGGATCACAGGACTCTCTATATTGTAATCATTGATTATGTCATATTTTAAGACAATACACAGGTTCATCTTTAAAGAAATACTTCTACCAGTAAATGGGAAATAGCAGTTTCATAATATAGCAAATACATGCATACCTATATGAATCATTTGGGCCTATGTTTTGCCAATATTTGTAAAATTCAACTACAAGAAAAGCTTTATAGTAGAAGAAAAGCCCCTAACATTCTTGAGTTTTCCCCCTGGGAAGATAAAACACTAAAAAAATGTGTCATGATTCATTATATGCTTTGTGTCGTGGAGCTATTGGAGTGTGCAAAGGGGTTACTTCATCAGGAAATGAGACATGTGGTAAGGTATCCTTGTCTTCCTCCTTCTATGTATTGTAATCCACAAGTCAGTACTTCTGTTTTCTCATCCTTTATATCAATAATGAGATCTATTCTGCACATCTAATTACATTCTTTATCCATTAGCTTTTTTGTTCTTACAGAGTCTTAGTATGTATTCCTGGCTGGTCAGAAACTCTCTATGTAGACCATTCTGTCCTCAAGCTCACAAAGATCCACTGCCTCTGCCTTGCAAGTGTTGTGATTAAGTGGGCCATCATGCCTGGTTATTCCCTAGTTTTTGGTTCTTTATAACCGTAGTCTGTGACTATTCCTCAACTGTTCCTGGTTACCATGTGAATTGTCCCAAATTAATTTAGGCCGGTTCTTTAGATCTTGTCCCACTACTGGGACCCAGTTACTGCTTTCCCTTCAAATATTTCTGGAGCTTAGCTCTATAAATGGGACTTTATACAGTATTTTTCAGTTAGAACTCCCTTTGCAGGGTTATAGAGTGGAATATGAAGCAATCCTGAGACACAGATCTAGAATTCAGAGTACAGCTGCAACATCACCCTCTACAGATTCAGAAGATTTTTGTCTATTTTCAAAGCTTACAACAGATGCATATAAAGCAAAAATGTGAACAAAGAATATAATTTCTTCTCAGGCAAGTAAAAGCCTGAAACCTTACTTAATGTGGAAAATTTCTCCAGTTCAAAATCTTCAGGATCCTGGATCTTATACACATCAAAATAAGGGTTTGAGGCAATGCACATTTACAAGCATTGTCCTTAACTGACATCCTTATGACTTAGTACAAATCTGAGACTCAGCTTCTGAAGTGGCTGAAATGATTTAGCAGGGACATGCTCAAAGGATTTTAGCCAACTGGTCCAGTGACAGGAGTTTCTAATGGAAGCCTATGTGATTCTCTATAGCATGCATAGCATGCATGCTTTTTCTAGGAGTATAAACTCCCCAGGAACTCCAACCAAAGAAGTTCTGTGAGGGGTCATGGTTGAACATAAGTCACACACAAGCAATGTGTTTTCCTTGGGGCACTAATGAGTCAGTGTTAAGCAGCAGTATCTGGCCTCTGGCTTCTGGTTCAATACAAGTATATTTCTTTTTAAAACCCACAATCTGACCAGTCGTCTGGGTAGAAGTATGTAGGAGAATGTTTATATATGGGTAATATTCCCTCTTGAGTTACATAGATTGGTCCTAGTTAAAGAAGATTTTTATTAATTCTGAAAGAGCCTAGAATGTGGATTAGGTGAACTCGTTTAAATCTTCTGTTATAAGGTACCAACAGATTTATCCTAGGCCCACTAATTAGCTTTTGAGACAGAAATCTGTACTACAAAGGGTTAAAGGTTATACAGATTAATACTTTGACAAGTCATAATGCTACTATTATAGTGATGGTATATAAAAGTATCCAAAGGCAGAAGTTACATCATGAACCCTCAAGTTCTTCTGGAATTTTTTTATAATGTTCAGGAATGAGCAATACACCATCATCAATTTATAAGTAAAAAATGAATACAGAATTACAGCTGACTTTTCAATGCAAACTATGAAAGCCAGAAAAGCCTGAATCAAAGTATTCTCAGTTCTAAATGGCCATGGATGCCAACCTAGAATGCTTTACCCAGCAAAAATGACTGTTATAATTGAAGAGGAAAGGAAAATATTCCAAGAGGCTGAAAGAATTCATGTCCAGAAAACCATCCCTCCAGAGAATACTTGAAGCAATACAAAGAGCTGAAGAAAAAAGAATGACTATATGCAAGGAGCAACAGAAATAAACTAAATGAAGGTGTAACTGGGGAACCACAACGTTAGACCAAAGATGCAAACAGAATTTTAAATGACAGGAATCTACACACATCTTTCAATAATAACTTTAAATATCAATTGACTGAACTCCCCAGTCAAAAGACACAGGCTACTTGAATGGATCAAGAAACAAAATCCATTCATTTGTTGTCTGAAAGAAACCCATTTTTTTTCACACTCAAGGACAGGCAAAACTTTAAGGTGAAAGGATGGAAAAATATTCCAAGAAAATGACACTAACAAACAAGCAGGAGTTGTCATTATAATAGCTAACAAAATAGACTTCAAAATAAAACTAATGAGAAGAGATAAAGAGGGTCACTTCATTCTGATCAAAGGAAAAATTAACCAAGAATATATTACAATCATATACATATATGCACCAAACGCTGGTATACCCAACTTCATAAAAATAGTACTACTGGACTTTAAGACACAGATTAATCTCAACTCACTAACAGTAGGGAATTTTAATATCCCACTTTCCCCATTAGACAGGTCAACAGTACAGAGAACAAACAGAGAGACATCTGAATTAAATAATACCATACAGTAAATGGACCTAATAAACATCTACTGAATACTCTACCGAAACACCAAAGAATACACATTCTATTCAGCACCCAATGGAACTTTATCCAAAATCGAGCACATACTAGGGCACAAAACAAAGCTCAACAAACACAAAAAAACTGAAATAATTCCATGCAGACCACAATGTAATAAAACTTAAAATCAACACTAGAAGAAACACTAGTAACTTCAGAAACTCATGGAGACTAAGCAACACACCCCTGAATGATGAATGGGTCAAAGGAGAAATTAAGAAAGAAATCAAAGTATTCCTGGAATTAACCAAAAACAAAAACAAAAACAACACAACCCAACAAAACCTCTGGGACACTGTAAAAGCAATCCTCAGAAGGAAGTTTATAGTTCTAAGTGCCTACATTACAAAATCAGAGAGCACAAATAAATGATTTAACACAGTAACTCAAGAATCTTGAAAGCCAACAACAGCAACAAAAAGAAACCCAAACCCAGATGACAATAAGAAATAACAAAAATCAGAGCAGAAAATAACGAAAAAGAAAAACAAAACAATACAAAGAATCAATGAATCCAAAAGACGGCTCTTTGAAAAGATAAACAACATAGACAAATCCTTAGCCCAGTTAACCAAAAGAAAGTAAGAGCAACTCCAAATCAAAAGAAATCAGAGATGAAAGGGGAAACATCATAACAGACAATAATATGAATCAGAACATCATCAAAAAACCTATATGCTATTAGATTTGAAAACCTTAAAGAAATGGATGCATATCTAAAATCACGGGAATCACCAAAGCTAAACCAAAAAGAGATCAACAGCTTAAACAGATCCGTAACATATAAGGAAATTGAAACATTAATACAAAATCTTCTGACCAAGAAAAGCCCAGGCTTAAATGGATTCATAGCAGAATTCTACCAGACATTCAAAGAAGATCTATAGCCAATACTACTTAAATTATTAAAAAGATAGAAACAGAAGGAGAATTCCCAAATTGTTTCTATGAAGCCAGCATCACTCTAATACCAAAATCAGGTAAAGATACAACCAAAAAAGAAAACTATAGACCCATATTGTTTATGAACATTGATACAAAAATTCTCAATGAAATGCTTGCAAACCACATACAGACACATATCAAAAAGATCATCCACCATGATCAAGTCAGTTTTATTCCAGAGATGCAGGATGGTTCAATATAAGTAAATCAATAAGTGTCAAAAGCATATAAATGGACTCAAAGACAAAGACCATATGGTCATCTCAACAGATGCACAAAAGGCCTTTGACAAAATTCAACACGCATCTAATTTACAAGTCCTAGAGATAATTGGACTAAAGAGAACATACCTCAACATAATTAAAGCTACATACAAAAAGCCCCACAGCCAACATCATTTTACATTAAAATCAGGAACCAGACAAGGCTGTCCACTATCTCCACTCCTTTTTAATACAGTGCTTGAAACTCTTCCTACAGTGGTAAGATAAGAGAAGTTAAAGGAGTACTCATTGGAAAAGAAGAGATCAAATTATACCTTTTTGCAAATGACATGATATTATGCCTAAGGGATGCCAAAAAATCTACCATAAAACTCCTAAAACTGATTATCACTTTCAGTAAAGTGGCAGGTAACAAAATTAATTCACAAAAATCAGTAGCTTTTTCTATGTACCAATAATGAGAAATTGGGGAAAGAGAACAAGGAAATCCTCCTATTCACAGTAGCCTAAAAAAATCTTGGGATAAACCTGATCAAAGACATTAAAGATCTCTACAGTGAAAATTTTAGATCTTTAAAGAAAGATTGATGAGGACACCAGAAGATGAAGGACCTCCCATGCTTATGGACTGGAAAAATTAATATTGTAAAAATGATCATCCTACCAAAAGCAATATATAGATTCAATGCAATCCTAATCAAATCCCCATGACATTCTTTACAGAATTAGGAAAAATCCATCCTAAAATCCATATGGAAGTACAAAAGACCCTGGATAATCAAAGCAACTCTGAATAAAGGAGCAGTGCAAGGGGGATTACTATACCAGATTTAAAACAACCATATTACAGAGCTAGTCATAAAAATAGCATGGTACTGGCACAGAAATAGACCCATAGACCAATGTAATACAATTGAGGACTCAAACATGAGTACATGCAATTTCCATCACCTGATATTTGATAAAAGTGCCAAGAGTACTCACTGGAGGAAAAAATAGCATTTTCAGTAAATGGTTTTGGCAAAACTGGACCTCCACCTGAAGAAGGATGAAGCTAGACACTTAGCTTTCATCTTGCACAAAAGTCAACAGCCCTTGATTGCCTCCTTACCTTGATGGTAAGACCCCATTGCTGAAGGGGGGATATACTTTGGAGACCAGATTTGGAGCAGTGAAGATGGAACTGACCTGAAAGGCACTTCCCCTCAAGGCTAGCTCTCATAGCTCTGGAGAACACCATACAAGTAGCCAAGGAGAACATCAATCCATGTCCAATCACATGACCAAATCACATAGAGGACTGGAACAGCATTTGACCGTGGTGCAGTAGGAGACCTTTAATCTTGGGGCCAATCAATGGTCACCTAATTGGTCTTAGAGCCCACTCAATGTGAGGAAACTCATGTGTGGAAACTCATGTGTAATCAAAGCCAAAGTACACATGGCTGAAGAGGTCATAGATCTTAGAGAAATACCCAAGGCTGTCACATCCTGAGGCTAATGTAACTTCTTCCTAAATGCAACATATGTATCTTTATATTTATAGTCAAGTATCCCAGTCACCACTCATCAAAGAAACTTCTTTTGCCCTGGAAGGAGACTAATACAGAATACCACAGCTGGTCACACAAAGACAGTGTCTATGAACTGCCTATGCCTAAGTGGCACATCTACATGCAAGACTCACGCAATATAGAACAAGGGGTAAAGAAGTCACTAATGGATCTCTCAATTCTCATTAATGAAGCTCCCTCATGCAACAGTGGGCTAGTAATACAAAAGGTCACGAATGGCTAAATCTTTTAGATTAGGAAACTCAGAGTGTTTCCTTGGACAGGACTCATATTAAGTTTCACTTACCCAAGGCTCAGGTACCATTGTGGAAGAGGGGTAGGAAGATTGTAAGAGCCAGTGAGGAGGTGTGTGAGCATATGAAAATAGACTCCTACAAGCTCCTCTGACCCTGCCCATATGAACCATATGAATCAGTGATTTTGGCATGCTCAAGACCCACACATACTCAGGCAGAAGGGAACCCAGTATAGAGTTGGGGAAATGGGTAGCTGACCCCAACTTTGCTTAGGAAATGTTGACAACTGATTGCTGCTATGTGAGGATGGGCTGGACTTCCTGAAGTGAAGGACTCTGGGTTGGTTGGCTGGATTTCAATTGGGGGGCTATGGGAGGTGCTGGTGGGGAGGGGGTTGTGGGATGATTGGGACTGATTGAGATGTTCTCTATGGAGCTCACAGTGATTCAATAAAAATTCTTTTAAAATAAATATATGCTTTCTTATTTTCCTTGACGTTTTCTAGTACTTCATGATACCTGGCCTATAACAGAATCTTAATAATTTTTAGATTCAATAATTAAAGAATTACTATCAAGAGAAGGCCAGTGTATCTCAGCATTCCTTAGCCATGTAACATAAAGATTAACGTAGGTGTGAGGGAAGAGTCTTTATCATGTAGGACCATGCCAAAATAAAATGGGCATTAGAGTGGCAGTTGGTGCCAGAGAATACTCAGTAGCAGATGGATGTGTTGGTTCAAAGATCAGTGGTAATAAAACATCCAGGTCAAGGAAAACAAAAAATATGGATGATCAGGTAAGATGTCCTCTGTTGGTGAGAATACAGAAGCAAGGGTTTGCAATCTTCTTGAAAGTTGGGTCCTCTCTCTCCTATTTTTTGTGTCTCCAGCAAAGGACCTGACCCAATGTTAGCAAACCTTGACAAATGTGTGAAGGAACCAATGATACTACTTGCTGATAGAATTCTTGCAGGATACAGAAAGACATGCTGCAGCTGTTCAAAGAAGACAGGATTCTATTCACCATTTTTAAGCTAGACTATAAAGCTGGGTCTGGTGGCACAAGTCTGTAACCCCAGCTACTTGAGAAGCTGAGGCGGGAGGACCACAAATTGAAGGTCACCGTGAATACAGACTGAGTTTAAGGGCAGACTGGTCAATTTAATAAGACCTTGTCTCAAAAAAAAAAAGCCGGAGGATATGGCTTCAATGGTATCAGTGGTAGAGTGTGTACAAGCATCAGCAAGGTCCAAAATTCAATCCCCAGACAAACCAACCAACCATTAGAATAGCCATCAGGACCAGGAGTAAATGCGTAATTAACCCAAATGTCAGAAACTTTCTAAGTAAATGGCGTCTTTCAGAGTCTAGGATGCTAGAATTTTGAAAGGATGACTGCTTTTTGACTGGATCATTATTAACCCACGGAGTTCTTTATTCATACCCACGCATTCACACAAGCATGGGTGAATCCCAATCCCATACACCACAGGTGAATTCTTAGCCTCTGCTTTCAACAGTCTCTGGTGTTCAAAGTGCAGCAAGGGAAGAAATGCAGTAACTTTTTGTATCTAAATGGTTTTTAAAAATTCCTTTCAAGGTTGCTATTCTGTATTTCTTTATTTGGCTAATTTGTTACAGGACTGTGATTTTATAAATGTACCACTGTTAATGTTATGTATATCAGTTGACACTCGTTAGGCATGTAAAACGTAAACTCCTTAGCCTGTCATAAAAGCCTTATGTGGTATGCTGTCCAGCCACTTTCTAGAATCATTTCAGATCCTCTTTATAAGCAGTGAATACTCCAGCTGTATTAAATTTCCTTTGTGAGTCTTGAAAAATTTGCGTATTGCATTTTCTATGCTTGTGGATTTGCTTCAAGCATGAATTGTTTTCATTTATCAAGACATATCACCATATCTCTGAGAAATGTTAATGAATTTCTTTTTCTGTGTATTTGAACATGTCTCTAGTTTGAAACCACTCATGGCCCACTGAGCATGGTGGTACACAGCTGTAGTCCCAGCTCCTGGGAAGCTAAGGACAAGAGAATCATGAGTTCCAGACCAGTCAGGAATCCACAGCCAGACCCTCTCTCAAGAAGAAGAAAAGAAACAAAACAGCACATCTCCCACCATTTTATAATTTACTTTTATGCATTAAGATGTTTGTCTATCTTTAAAGGACAAGTTCAAGTATTCAGTATGTCTACTTCAGCCTAGTTCAACAAAAGTCGTTGGCTGGACAGAAACACCCCTGAATATATATTCATGGAGGTATTTTCACAATAATGTGTCACCTACAGTTGCTCTAAATAATTAACATTTTAAAAACAACTTGGAAATAACTTGCTAAAGATCACACAATGACCTTGATCCTCAGGAGCTTTTGTCTACATTTAGTCATGATGGACATTTGCTCTGCTATGTGGGCAACTGAGAAGAATTAAATCCCTTATACTTGTAATTATGTCTGTGTAGTCTGCCACAAGAAATGATTTTCCTAGTCTAAAAGCTTATGCTGAAAATGCCATGTTTTTGGCAATTTCATTAACATTTTAAAATGTTAACAATTCTGTCAGCCCAAACCGAAAATGACTGTGTGAGAAATGAAAGCTTGCATAACTCTGACACCAGCTTGACACAGCTCATTACCCTCCCACCTTTTAGTATGCAGTGAGGGAGCGGGGTCAGCCTCACGAAATTTAGGGACAATTAAGAAAATTACTGTATGCAGATGTGACTTATCGACTGTGAATAACCAACTTTCTAAAAGATTGAATTAAACAAAATAAATAAGGATGATGGAAAGTCCACAGCTGTTTTCTGGCTTAAGGCAGCTTTTAAGTTATTCATTATAAAGCCTCCTTCCAGGGATTTGCCCATTCCCTTGACCCTGTCCTTAATACTTTGAAACTTTCTCTTTGACTGTACCCCTCAGGGACTTGAAGAAGTCCTAGACATGTTTTCTGAACTTCTTTGAGTTTCTTTCTCAACACATCCATGGGGATGAAAATATTGTCACTGACCCCTTATACATAAGGATTGCCGCTGGGCTCCAAACCTCACAATCTTCTTTTACAACTTTCAAACTTTGTGGAATAAAAACGTAGAAACAACAAGGAGGGTAGAGACTTTCACCAAAGGAAAAAAAAAATAAAAGAAAGTTTGAAAAAGAAGAAAACAATACTGCAAGTAGCTAAGTAAGTTTGTACTTAGCTTAGATCGCATTTTACCTATCAACCACCCATTTTCTTCTAAAGCAAATGATAATGGAAAACACAAATATAAAGTTTTCTTTCTTTGTAAATGTTTCAGCAACTATCTATTGAGCACTTGCCATATGTATGGCTTTGGACTGAGCTGAATAATGGTGTTTTTACTTAATGGAATTTATATTCTACTTCAGAAGTCAGACAAGAAATTAGGATGAATGAACTAAATACTTCCACAGACTTCAATATACAAAGTATCATGCGATCCTTGGGAGGGAGATATGTGATTCAAAAGTTATTACATTGGGTGTGTGCATGTGCATGTGCATGTGTGTGTGTGTTTGTGTGTGTGTGCCACAGTGCACTTGTGGAGGGCAGAAGACAACTTTCAGAAGTCCATGTGACTTCTGGGGTTGGGGATTGAACTCAAGTCTTCAGGCTTGGTGGCAAATGCGTATGCCCCCTGAGTCATCTTGCTAGCCCAAGCTATGTGATTTTAATGTAAATTAAATCTTGGTGAGTCAGGAAGATAATTTGATCTTGATAAAATGAATCCCTGAGGTATATACAACCTAAAGCAACAAATATTTCTTCTGTTTTTCCCCAAACATTTTGAAAACCCAAACAGAATGGCTTTTCTCCTAGTTTTCATTTTACATGCGACAGGAGTATGCTAAACGATGCAATGGAGTTTTCACTCGTGGTTTTCCATCTCTGCTGTTTATGATTGTCTTTCAAAAATAATGACTGTTTGAAACTATAAATCAAAGCTTTGCTTATATGTTTGTTGTGAAGGAGAATTTTTCTCAGATAGAATTCTGAGCCTCAGTTATGTGCTAGAGCACAGACTGATTCCAGGCAGATACTGAAAAATAAAATGTAGAAGGATTTTGATCTTATGAAAGTTCAAATTTATGATGACAGAACATCTAATTTGTCCATTAATAGATTTCTTAAAAACAAATTTGAATTTCTTTACATATTGTTTAATATTTTATTTATTATTTTAATTTTATGTGTATGAGTGTATTGGCTACATGTGTGTAAGTGCACCCGTGTTGTACAATGTCTACAGAGGTCAGAAGAGGGCACTGGAGTCCCCTGAAACTGGAGTTATGGGTCGTTGTTAGTCATCATGTGGGTGCTAGAAATTGAACTCAGGTCCTGTGCAAGAGCAGCCAGTTCTCTTAACCACTGAGCCAACTCTCCAGTGGAAATTTGAATTACTTTGTATTTTTGCTGACATTATTTAAGGAGTTGCTAGCCTGTGTTGAGTCTTGAACCCTGTCCCATATACAACATTTGGCAAATGACTCCATATAGTAAGAACTCAGTCCATATTTGTAAAATTTTATTATGAGGACTGCGGATCTTTTACCAAATATTTATGTTCTAAAGATACAACACCACAAAGTTACCTTACATTCTTCAGTATATTCAAATGTCCATTCATTAACACATTGCTCTCTGACTTGATCTCTTTGACCACAGGTGGTTCTTATTCCAGATGAAATTCTGGGCACCTAAAAATATCATTTAAGGGTATTTCTCTTTCCTAATGCTATAAAAATCGTTTCTCTCTGAGAGATTATGTTTTATTTGAAATGAACTTTTCCCTTTTAACTTCTGAATCCAGTGAGCTACTAAAAAGAAAGGCATCGAAGTAAGTATAATATACATGCATATAATTAAAACAAAATAATAAAAATATATTCGAGAAATACTCTTGTGGGATTTTATTCTATCATCTATCTATCTAATCTATCTAATCTATCCATCCACCTACCATCTATCACAATTCTGTAACAGGATCTACAGTTATGTCAATTTAATTTATTTAAAAAAATTTATGTCAATTTTGTATGAGACATAAATGTAAGAAATTAAGGCTGAGAGAAATTAAGTAACCTGATCAAGTGATATAAGAATCATGAGACAGAGCTCACATGCAGCTATGGATTCTAAGCCTTTAACTAGTCTAGAGTGCCTTAAAGATGGATGTGGTGGCACATACTTTTAACCCCAGCTTTCTGGAGGAAGAGACAGGTGGATTTATGTGTGATTGAAGCCAGACTGGCTCAACATAGTGAGTTCCAGGCCAGCTGTGGCTACAGGGAGACCCTGTCTCAGAAAAAAAAAAAAGTGCCTTAAGCATCAAGATGTGGAAGGAGGGAGAGAGAACCGTCCATTTCCATTTGTGGAATGCCATATTTGTCTCTTTCTATGTATTTAGAAAAATTCACTCCGGTCTACTGATATGTGGAAGAGGCAAGGAAAGAAATACTCCTTGCCTACCTCCTATGAGTCAAGCATGGGATTTAGTTATTTTTCCCATATAATTTCATGGTGCATTTATTATACCACATCCAGTTATTCAATATCATCCTGATTTACTAGTTAGAAAACTGAGACTCAAAGGTATTAAGATTTATTTATTTTTATTTGTGTATGTGTTTTTTGCTTGCTTGCACCAGAGAAGGGTGTTGGATCACTGGAAATGGAGTTACAGGAGGTTGTGAGCTGCCATGAGGTGCTGGGAACTGAACTGGGGTCCTCAGCAAGAACAGTAAGTGCCATTAATCATTGAGCCATCTCTCCAGAAAAGCTTTCAAATTACTTGCCAAGAACACAACATCAAGGAAGAAATTAACCTCTTGGGCCAAGCGCTGACCCTGCACCACACACCCAGAAGACTATAAGTCAAATAACAGATAACAGATAATGAAATTCTAGTCTTATGTTGTCCAAAACCCTCTCAGGAAAACTATTGGCCTTTAAAGCTATCCAAAATCAAGATTTCCGCACACCAGATGGTTAGAAAAATTGTACTTCCTGTTCCTGCTCTGTGGATGACCGTGTAACCCAGGCCTCACATCCTACCTTGATAAATACTGTCCAGAAGTGAGATTTGTAGTTTTCACGTCCATGCAGTTCATCGTCGTGGGAATGAGAGCAAGCTCTGGTTGGATCATCGTAGCCGTGGCCACAGCTCTTGCAACCAGTTCCATGGCATCCTGCACATAGTACTCAAAGACAGACTGTGTCATTTTCCCATGGGCAATGAGCCCCAAGGGCAAACCTTCTGTCCTCAGTTCGTCCACATTCTGGGAATCTCCCAGTACCCAATGAAGCTCTGGGGCTGACACCCCAAACTGGGAGGAAATTTCGAAAATCTGCCGGATACTCTCCATGTTGCAGCCAAACATCACCACGGTGGATGTAGTGTTCTTGACACTCTCCAGCTGGACTTGCAGGAAGCCTAAGAGGTCCTTAGTGGAGGACCAGTTAGCAGCAATGTTGATGACTGACCCGAGGTGGAACTTGGAATTATTCTCGGTGAGGAGGAGGAAGTCAGTGATATTCCAGTCTTCCTGGCACAGCAACAAGCTAAAATTGTACCAGTTGTTCATGGTCAGGATTGAGACAGTGACGTCAGCATCAGAACTTAATGAATTTTCTAAACTCAGTTGTAGGTGAAGAGGATTCTGTATTTAAAGATAACGAAAAAGAAGAATTAGAAAGCATTGTCCAAAGATGGCAACAAGGTACTTTTCCTATGAAACTAAAAGCCTTTATTTTTCACCGTGATATTTTTTCTGTGCTATTCTAAGATAAAATTCCCATACTTTGGAAAACGTATTCTCTTTTTCCAATGAATAACTTATTCTGTATAATGGTTTTCCAATGACTTTTGCTAAGAGAATCAGAAAGCAGTTGCCTCTCATTGTAGATATGAAAGGTAACATAGTTATATATTTGGTCTCACATTTTTATCTGGTTTATCTTCCTTACAGTCAGATCCCCTTACTGCATCATCTTTCATTTTTAGACTTACCCACTCAGTTGAAGTAATTAAAAGAAATTATTTTGATTTCTATATAAATTACTATCAGAGAAATCTTTACACAGTACATATTCTTGTGTAAGAAAGTGAGACAAATGAACAAACTTCCAGACTTTTGAGCAAGGAATTTTTAAAACATATGAAAGATGTTGTGATGCATACATCACAATTAAATGTATGGCCCAATGTTAACAGCTTGATTACATTTCTATGTGTGTTGCTCTTAGGCTCTTGCTATAAAAATTGTTGGATTAAACACATTACGAAACTTGTTATAATTTCATCCACTCATGAACCTTGTCAGCTCAGTAAAGGAAGCAGAGTCTTACAATATTAATACGCTTGCCATGTATTCTTCCTACAGCAGACACTTGACACATATACCTCTTAACAATGATATCCTAAGACGTTTTAGAACAATGCTTTCTGAATGTTAGTTGCACAGTAAATATTGATCAAACTGAACTAAGTATTTTCCAATTGGGAACTATTGCACTGTTTCTGAGAGCTTGCCAAACATTCTGGTCAATAATAATTTTCCTTTCCTACAGCACATACCAAGTCATACTGGATAATTTGCTTTTCTTTAGTCAAGACAAGCACTTTCATGCATACACGGACTTGATTGCCCTGTTATTTCATCTAGAAATGGATTTGGTTGTGTTCATATTCTTCTTTCCAAACTTAGTGCTTCCATCCAGATTTTCAGAAACTGTTTTATGTTGTCAACTATAGTTCTCTGAAAGAGTTGCATCTATATTAAAGACTCCATAGACTGTTTGACCTTAGCTGACTAGAACAATATGACTGAAGAGAAAAGATAATGCTGTGGATTAAGAACCAAAGGAGTCAGGCTATCTTGGACCCTTTAAAGCCTTTAAATTAATTTATCTATTTGACCTGATATTCTCACAATGAGTTGCTAAACTTAGCAGACCTCTAGACACCACCAACCACAAAACTAAAAATGCAAAAACATCTGAAAGCCAAAGAAACCATTCTCTTGCTTTGCTGGAGTCTACCTAATGCCCCAGTGAAAGAATTTGTTAAAGGTATTGGTTTATGACTTTGTTTTATGGATACAAAAATTGATGTAAAATCTTTGATGTGGATCATAAAATTCAGGGCTCCTAGAATTCATAGTCTTAGGCTTTGACCACTCAGATTTGGCTCAGTGTAAACTATCTCTTATTTCTTTTCATGCAGAGCTCTCCTTGTTCCTGTCCCTCTCCCTCTCTCCTTACGATAATTTGCTCTGTTGACTCCCTTTAGTGGAGAGTTTGGTTTTTATTTGATTATATCTCTGGCTGCTGACTAAGAATTACTGGTCTTGTATATGTCTCATGTGGTTCATCCCTCATTACAGAATGCCTCACACTTCATGTAGTTACTTGTTAAGTGTTTATTTCACATAATAAAGTACAATTGTGTCTTAAACATTTCTTCTAACACATTTAGCCAGATACCATATATTTCAACTGGAATTTTTCTTACATTCATCCCAAGTTCTGAAGTTTGGTCATAATCTGAAAGACTGAAAATTGAAAGACTAGGAAGGAAACCATTTCTAGCATAGTTTCAAGACTCAGTATTTTTCCATGAGTTGTGACAAACGCTTATCCAAACACTTCCCATAGAGAAATTCATTACATCCACGTGAAGAACAGACTTATATGGAGGCAAGAATGGGACTGCCATCTCCTTGCTATAGAGAAAGTGAAACTAGCTGAACATTTAGCACTAGATGGAGACAAAAATGTATTTGGCATGAGAAAGCAATGTGAGATTTAAATAAAGACTCCTCTCTCTCCCCCAACAGCTAATGATTAATCCACATAATCATACTCATCCCGACAAACAAGTCTACTGAGAAACGCTAGATGTTGAAGTTAATCCTTTCACAATCTTAAGGAAGATGTTTCTTCAAGTAAACATTTATTAAGTAATAGTTTAGAAGTATCAAGTAGTATTTATCCAGCAGCTCGTAGGTAGCATTTTTCAGTTTCCCCTGTATAATGCTCAAGTCTTCCTCCTCTGTCTCTTTCTCATTTCTCTCCCCGCCCCCCGCCACACACAAAGATGTGAAACCTTATAATACCACCATTCAAGCCCAATAGTGCAAATTTTGTTAAAATCAGGTGTAAAAATTAAATAAGAGCTACTGAGCCAAATTAAGAAAATTTGAGAAAGAAAAATGCTAAAAAATTATAGAAGGGTCTTGCCTCAGAGTACATTAGAAACATTAGAAATGCAATTTTTGTAAGGCAAGAATAGTTTAAATAGTATGAAAAATAGGATTGAGGTAAAAAATAGAATAAAAGTTAATATATATAAAGAACATCAATTTAATATATTAACATATTATATCTATCCATAAAGAAAAGTGGAAGAAAATATGCTGAGTCGAGAAAACAAGTCATTTATAAAAATAATATAAATTAAATTCCTAATTCTGCTACATTAAAACTAAATTGATATCTAGTAATGAGTTAAGTATATAATAACAAGTCATTAAAATATGCCACACAGGTAAATATGTCAGAATTCACAATTCATCAAACTAAATGCTATCAATGATTTCTGAAATTATAAAAAAGCTATCATAGTTAAGCAGGGCTGCACATGCTATGCCTTTCAGCACGCGAAAGCATAGGCAGACGAATCTCTGTAAATTCAAGGCCAGCCTGGTCTACACAGTCCATCTAGATCAGTCAGGGCTAAATAGAGAAACCCCATCTCAAACAAAATAAAACAAAACAAAACAACAGAAACTATTAAAAGAAACGATTATAAGGAAACATGAAACACTAAGAACAAGAAAATAGTAGACAAAGAGTTTACATTCATGAGATATAAGGAACATTTGTTGGCAATAAGTGGACAGAATCCTTGACTGAACATTCATCCATTCCAGAAAAGCAATTTTAACTCTTTTTAATATTTAATAAAGCTATGCCTACTTCTTATGCCGTGAGTACAAGATGGACAACAAGTAACTGGAGAAACAAGCACTTCATATAATTATCAACCTTAGAAGTCACAAGAAATGAACCAGATAGGATATAAGCAAGACCAGGAGGACAGAAGAGTGCCCCAGGAAAGGCTGGCAGTGGTGTGAGGACACAGAGATTGACAGTGTTCAAGCCCCTTCTAATCCAGGCTTCAGGAAAGTAAATAGGAGGTGTATTTGAAACTAGGTAATCACTATGGACATAGCATATACAGTGCTTTAGTCTAAAATGTAAGCATTTAATGAACAGTTTCACTTCACTAACAGTCTCCTTTGGCTCATGATCTTTCTGTAATAGTAGTATCTTTCTGGTTCTGGATGGATGGTGGGATATGTCATCTGCTGGTATTCTCTCTGTGTGATTCTATCATATGCTCTTCAATGTCTGTGGGATCTCACTTAGGTCCCATTCTCTCTGTGTCCACGAGGGCACTGCATTCTTCAGTTTCTTAAGTTAGCTCAGTTCTCTTCTGAGAATCAGTACAGTGAATAGCACTTAGTAATCATGGTTATGTATGCTGAAACTATGTCTCCATCACAGGGCCACTGCAGGTAATTTAACTTCTCTGAGTCCTAACCCCTTATCAACAAAATGAGCACAATCCCATCTCCTATCCTGAAGAGTTCTCATGAGAATCAAATGTGAAAAAGTGGTAATGCATGGGAAGTGTGTAGCACAGGAAGAGGATCCTGTAAGTGGTGCCAGTTGAAGTTTGCTTGTAGAAGGTGCTCCTCCTTGTTGGAAGTGCTTGCCAAAGTTATGCTTGCTTTGCTATTCATCTCTCTCCTAGGTTTCATGTGTTTGCACCATGGTCCCAGTAATAGACATCTTTTACAAGTATCAGTTGCACTGGCTTCTTTACAGGAAAGCAGAAACTCTATCTCTAGTTAGGAAAGGTTGTTATTTGGGAAAAGTTATGACCACAAGAGTCCCCCTTGCCTCTCCATACACTTCTTCTAGTAATGAGTACCAGGACCCATTCACAAAATACAGAATTTGGGGCACCAGTTGCTGGGGTTCCAATACCAATCTCCCCAGGAAGAACAAATTTAGCTTTTGGGGGGATCAGTAGATATTTCCAAAACAGGGCTGCCTATAGTAAAAGTCTTGACACAGCACTTCAAGATAGTCTGACAAAAGAGACAAAGCTTTAAGAATGAAGAAAGGACGTCACTCTTTTAGTGCCTTCCTGGGCCAGCTGCTCCAAATGAGATCTGCCAAGGCTCAGAAAGCTTAAGTGAGCAGAGTATTTCCACTTCTTTTCACAGACATGAAATTCTCTCCTGTTCATAAGTCTGCTGATGATTAAACACATTCCAGGGCCTCAGAACAGGCTTTCCATGCTGTGGCTGCCTCTCCTCAGCCAAAGGAGCCACAGGAGGTTTTCTGTTCCTCATTATCACACACCTCACTGGACCTGTATTATGCAGGCCTTTTTCTTCTGAAAATTAAAGCTTATTCCTTTAGTAGCCCAGGCTTTTAAATAAATTCACTGTTTTATGTTGGTATTATGGAGTCAGACAAACACAAGGCATAGTGCCTGCCATGAAGTTGGAATTTGATAATAATTATGAAAGTATAATCTTAAGCTAATAACTACTGATGTCTCCAGTTCATTATTTACATTGTCTTATTTTTTACAAAGGTCCCATGAGGTGACTACGTCAATAGCTTTCTTTCAAAAATGACGGTCAAGCAAGGCTCAGAAAGAGTAATTTTCCCAAGGTAGTACAAAGAGTTGGCCAACCGTAGCTTGTTGGCTTGAAATCCTGTACTTTTGACTGCAGTGGTGTCTTGTTCCAGCCACTTGAATAAGAAAAACAGGAGAAGTTGACTCTTGACATTTGTGAATTTAGTATTTACAGTTCCAGCCACCTGCAGGTAATTCTAAGAACCCATGGACTGAAGCCAGTTTTAAGGGTCATAGAACAGATTACTATTTTACCTCACCAAGTTTATAAAGATTAAATATCATCATTTATACAAACACCATGTGGTGGTTTGGATGAGAAATGTCCCTAACAGGCTCATGTATTTGAACATTTGGTCCCCAGTTAATGGCATGATTTGGGGTGGTTCCAGAGCTTTTAGGAAATAAAGTCTTGCTGGAGGAAATTCACCATGAAGGGACATAATTTGAGAGTTTATAGCCTCACCCCACTTCCAGCTTGTTCTCCCTGCTCTCTGCACGAGAAAGGTTGAACAGCTGATCCTTCGGCCTCCTGCCCCCTCTGCCTGCTACCGTTTCTTCCTTGCCATTAGAGCTCTAACCCTCTGGAAACATAGGCAAGAATAAACTCTTTCTTTTCCAAGTTGCTTCTGGTCATGATTTGCTTTTCACAGCAACAGAAGAGTAACTAATATACCCAGTACCTAGCAAGTCCCAGCAAGTGGCCCTATTTAATGACAGTGATGAAGCTGATGAAATTCAGAATATTACATTAAGATCTGCAGGGTAAAACCTATCATTTCAGCACCTATTTTGTGCCTGGCACTGGGTGCTGACTGCTGAAACTGTAGTAGTAGAAAATACGATCAATATAGTCTTCTCTCTCAGGATTTTAAAATCTAGAAGATAATGTTATCAGTGCCAGGACAGAAACTGAAGTGGGAATAAGATGGTTGATAAAAAGTAGGGGCCAGAGTCTGGGTCAGATTAAAAGGGATGTTGATGGTGTTTTTGAGTTTTAATTGTGAGGCAGATGTCTCTGCAGTCAGTTTTCCTGAGTATCGTCTGAACTGGTCACTGGACCCAGAGTTAGTAGGCCAAAGAAAGAAAAATGAATGAATGAATGAATGGAAAGAAAGGAGAGGGCTGGAAGAAGACAGAATTCGACACGTAGAGGTGTCTTATACCTATGCCACAGTAAGTGCTTGGCAATTACTAGCCTTATCTTTATTGTTAGCAACAATTCCTTTTGAGGAAAGCCATAATTGAGCTTTCCTCAAAGACTCATGGCATTCTGATATCAACACAGCCATGGTACCCGGTGACAGCAGGATATGCACAGGTTATTTGCGCTCAGTTGACTTTTGTCTTTACATATCCAGGGGGGTTGATTTAGAAAATGTGTTTTCTCACTTTCTGGAGAGTGTCAGAATTGGGAATCTTTTTTTTTTTTTCAGTGTGCCTATCTTCACCAATTCCTTTCAATACCTGGGAATATGCTTTTTAGAGAAACAAACAAACAAAAACCCATGGCTAACATATTACATTTTTGTCTCAAATAAGGGTAAATTACATTAAGGACCTGCAAGAAAAATGGATCAGCCTTAACAGCACTGAGAAGACTGAGGATTGCAGTTGAGATCAGGACTCTGCCAGGGAACTTCAGACTTTGCTACTGTAATCAGAGAATAATAGTGTCAACCAAATACTAGAGGGCCATGTAAAGGGCCCAGAATAATTATGCATATAAAGGCGCTTTATGAAAACAGATGATATCAGGTACTTGACCTTCGTGGGTGGAAGGGACAGTGGGACAAATATGCTAGGCAGGGGTAAAGCATGCAACTCTGCAGTAGGATATTAAAGGTGGGTATGATTTTCAAAATGTTCACCAAATTTTGAAGTTTTATATCACAAAGGACAAGATTATTTGTTAAATTTTAAGACCTTTTGGAACGACAGTGTTGGTTTAGGATTGATTTTTGTTCCCATTTTTGGTCAAAGAACATTGATGGGATCATAAATATGTGTATGTATCAACAGGCATATGATTTATAAGATAATTAAGATTTATCGACTATTCAAACTATTGTTACAGACATCTTCAGTGACAAACTTAGGCATATTTTCTTATAATGGGGACTACTGAAATATGTACCAGATAATTAAACTGTCTAGTGTGCAAGTTAAATTTCCTACTAAAATTTGATTACTTTATGTCAGTGCAGCCTGAAACTATTATTAAGAGATGGCTTGTATCACATGCTAATTTGCTTTATTGCACTAAGAATGAAAGTCAGCTAAATACTGGTTATTTCTATTTTAAATATCTGCTAGAACTGCCATCATGGTTGACATAGCTTTTTTTCCCCTTAATTCTATCATTTAAAAAAAATTGATAGGTGTTTTGTATGATTACAGTATACCTATCTAGTTATGATCTGATATAGCTTTTTATTTATTCTGACATCACTACAGATTAATATTATTCACTTCAATTATGTAACAGATATTTATTTTATTGGGAATTTTAAATAATGTTATTTGCTTCTGTCTACCACTTACTACCTGACACCAATCTCTTTAAGTCTAGAAATAGTATTAGCATGCCTTTAAACAGTATCTCAGTACATTTCCATTTCAACACCTATTCTGAAACGTGATCCACTAATTATGATTAAGCCTTGCTGCAATGACATTTCATTTCACTTGATTTGCTAAGAGAACATTAGTGGAATTAATTCTTTGTACCTCTCAAAGCCTTGCTCACAGTAAGAAGCACTGGGAATGGCTAAATGAATGTCTGGTCACGGAGGCAGGTTAGTGATCAACTCTGAGGCTGCTTAGGCAGTATGGTGACTTCAGGTCCAGGATGACAGGTCCTGTATGAACTGATGTATGTGTTTTTCCAGAGGGCCTATGTGAAAACCATCCAGTGTATGCAATAGAAAAGGCAGGAGTGGCTACTTTGCAGATTTCCTTGGCTATTCACTTATAATAAATTGCTCTTATCTGGTTAAGCCATATACAATCAGAATGGAGACCTTAGGATTGGAGATATATCACAGGCTAATTACTATACTCAGAATGGTATTATTTATTTTTAAAGAGGACTTCCTTTATTCCAAATTAATAAAATGCTACCAATTAGGGACAGGAGAGCCATTTTCTTCATGCTGTAGAGGTTAATAATATGTTTCATTGAGGTGGTCTGTCCTCATTATACTCTCCTTTGGATATGGCGCTCTCTCTCTCTCTCTCTCTCTCTGTTAATATTACCTCCTGAACTTGCATATTTTACCACCTCTCTGAAGTTTCTAAAACATATATAAATCCCCATAATAAGAAAGGTATAATGAGTATACAGATTGATAAATTTATTTTTCTTTTCTACTGTGACAAATATATAAATTCCTATCATGCCTTGTGGTAGTGGGAATATAAATATATCAAATGAAAAGGATTAAAAACATAACATGAATATTATGGACTTGCAAACATCTTATTGTGGGGACTCTGGAATTTCCTCTGGAATTACTTACCATCAATAAAGCCATTTTGAGCATTATTTAGCATCTCTCGGGCATGATTTTGTTTAAAATTATAGTCAAAAGTCTTTAGGCTTTAAAATGGGAAGAATCTTCCTTAAGAGACCTTTATTATGACTCTCAGGTCAGTCCAGGGAGTGCAGGAAGAAGAAGAAAGACCTTGAGAGGACCTTGTTTCCAGGCTCCAGAGAGAGAGAGAGAGAGAGAGAGAGGAATATGAATCAATTGCCATCCAGTCTTCATATAACAATCCAGCATCTCAAAATGCTAAATTCATGTTATACGTTTGTAAAGATCGTTTTTGCCTGAGCGGGGCATGGTCCTGGCACTTGGGATCTCTAGCTTCTCCTTCCAGCTTATTCAAGGTGCCTCAGAGCAGACTTTGCTTTTCTGCGTATTCTAGCCCCCGTTGGTTTAGCTCCTTTGAAACACAATAGTTTGTGTCTCTTTGTCCTGTTTATTCAATTGTATAAATATTTATTAGCTGATGATTGCTTTAGAAGCTTTGACCTCAAACCTGGGATTCCCCAGGTGCTCCACGTTGTCTTGCCTCTACTTCTATGGGGTGCTTAGATTCTTTCCATGGTGCACTTGACCTCCTTCATTGTTCTTAAGCTTCTGCTTCTCCAGTTAAACATCCTTGATCTGCCCGATTGCCAAATTGTAATGTTTGCATGTCTTATCTGCTGCCTGCTGTGTTCTGTGCACCCCTCTGATTATTTATGATTTATTTATCAGATACGACACGATCATGGTTGTCATCTCATTTTCTCTGGGCTGTTTTGGAGGATAGTAAAATCCTGGGTAACACAGTTTGGACCCACAGGGAAGAGTTGTTGGTTGAGTAAGCGAATACATGACAATGTGTGATTTGCTTTTAGACATCGAGCGCTAACCTCTGGCTGAGGTGTGTGACTATTTTTCAGGAGTCATTTTCCTTCCCATTTGACTAATAGTTTCTCTTAAGAGGCATGAGTAATTACTATCTGCTTTCCCATAAATTGTATCCTTCCCGATTGACTTTCTCTGAGGTCAATCAGAAAAGTGGCACCTGAATGTGGAGGACTAAGAGAGAGCCTCAAGCACACACTTGCCTGAGGTGCCTTAGAAACACAAGTGAATTGAGATATGTGCGAAATCAATGTACATCAGCCATATCCTTTGCACTCAAGATGGCTGTAGGGAAAATATCGATTATGCTTTATTAATTATTCATAATTGAGTTTGTTTAGGTGCACAGCCCTGGTATATTCAAGATGTAACTGAATATACAAAGGCCTTAATCTTGCATCAATCTTCCAGTGTTCTATGTGTTAAATAAAATGAAGTATACTTGATCTGGAAGCATGGGTTTGAAAATTCAGTGACCAACAAAGAACCAGTAATCCAAAGAAACAAAAATGGAAATGACAGTAAATAAAGAAGATAACATTATGCAAGGGAGGAGGGTCTGGAGTTGGTAAAGTGTTTGCCATGCCAGCTTGAGGACTTAAGCTTGATCCCCAGCACCTATGCAAAACAGCTTGGCACACCTTTAATCCCAGCCCTGGAGGAACAGCAATAGAACACCTGGGACTTACTGGCTGGCCAATCTAGCCAAATCCCTGAGCTCCGCGTCTCAAAACACAAGATGGAGAGTGATTCCACAGACATTCAAATCCACATATATGTTTGCACATTTGCGTGTGTACATATTCATAAACACAACACACACAAAAGAGAAGGAAAAACACAAATAAAGAAAGTGTCAGAAGTTTCACGAAGATTTTGAATTAGAATAATACACATATTTGTAAGGTGTGAATGAAAACCCCAATAGTTTCAGACTCAGTAAGAAACCTGGAGCCAGAGCTTCTCTAAGCCTTGCAGATAAGATTCCAGATCCCAAATTCACAAACGACACTGGGCTTCCTTGGCAGATAAGATTCAGGACTCAAGGAATTCACAAACAGCTCTGAAAAAGGACTACTTCCTGGCCAGAAGCTTGCCTTAAACATCAATCAGCTGTTATGGCAACACCTCTCCCCTAAAAGCCAGGAGGGGGCTGAAGGTTTTTAAGGCTTTGAGCACTTGGACAAGAGGCTGGTGTTGCGCAGGGGCTTTTGAGACTCAGACGTGGGCTGAGCTTGCTGCCCCAGGGAGCTTGCTTCTCCCACTCTCCCGGAGGGAGCTCCTCCACTCTGATTTGGAGCCAGGCACACCAGCCCGGTTCCCTGGAGCCCCAGCCCCAAGATGGGGGTGAGGGGGGTAGCCTCCCCCATCTCTTCGGGGAGGCTAGCCCTCAAGGGGGGCTAGCGTTTCTCCACTCGTGGGTGCGGAGGAGCTAGGCCCATCTGGTCTTCTCTCAATAAAGCCGGGTCCTGTTAGCTGCCAGCAGAGTCTGGTCCCTTCTGTCTGCTGCAAGCTCTCAAACCCTGAACCTTACAATATTAGTAGTAGCAGTGTTAGGATGATTTGTACAGAATCAGCTCTCTGTTGGCTTGAGTTTAGAGACACAATCATACCTGACACAGATGAGTGAAGGGGAACAAGGATGACGTGACAAACCTCCTCTCTCCTTGCTCTGATTAGTTTGGTTTTCCCCTTGATGCATCTCCTGGAGATGTGAAGATGCTCCTTGTTTAACAAGGAGGCAAAGTTTACATTGCTACAGATAGCAATGAGTTGGGCCTGAACTGCCTTCCAGCAGTGCTTGGCACCTTTCAGTTACATTCCTTCCTGTGTCTCACCTGCCCAGTGATCCCATTCTACAATTTGCATTAGAAGTTACTCTCTCTCTCCCCCCTCCCATCAGCTTACAAATGTGCTAAGTGCCATCTACTGACCCTTCCAGTTACTCTTTCATATATTATTCCTTTTAGTTTTCAGTACATAAAGCTGAGATTTTTCTAGCCGTATCTATAATTTCTACTTCCTCAGTTTACATTTTTCTTTCTAATCAGGATTTCAGATTTACCAGAAAACAACTTCTTTTAAAGACTCCAATGATCAAATCTTGCTGAAAAGGTAGTTTTCAGTTTTCAGTCTCTGTATGATCTCCTAACATCATCCTCTAGCCCTCTCAGTCTTATTGGCTGTGCTTTCTTCTGAACTGAGAATTCTTTTCAGTCAAATCTCCACATGTGTTGTGTGCCCAGGACTCTGCCTTTGCTTTCTCCGGTCTCAAATTTACATACCATCTCCTTCTTCCTTCAGCCTACAACTTGAATATTCAGCTACAGCTACTGTTTAGGTATCTCCTTTGGGTTCCTGTTAGGCCTCTGAAACTAGCAAGTCCAAAAAGATGTGTTGCTGTCCTTTTTATCTTTCTATCCCTACTCTTGATCCACTTCCAGATCCACTTCATTAAGCCTTCTCCACCTCACCCACACAAATGGCCCAGCTAAAACCCAGAATTCAGCTTTAAATCCTCTTTATCTTCACACTATCCTTAATCCATCAGTAAGTCCCATTCACTCCAAATGTCTTGGGTTCAATCATCATCTCACTGTTTCTAGAGTAAGCCTCCAGGATCTATCCCTTGGACTAACATGACAGACTTGCTAGTTCGCACCTCTATGAACTGTCCAACTAGCAATCAGTTCAGCATGCACATGAAAAACGTAATGATATTATTAAAAGTCTTGGGCTGAGAACATAGCTCAGTGATACAGTGCTTGTTTTGTAACAAGAAGCCCTGAGTTTGCTTTCCAAATACACACACACACACACACACACACACACACACACACACACACCACAAACTACACATTTAAATTCACATTATTTTGGGCTTAAAAGTTTCCTGTTCTTCCCACGGTATGCCCTTTACTCTTTGTCCAAAATGACCTTAACTGAAAGTCATGGTGCTCAAGCTAGCTTTCAGAGCTCTGTAATTGTTATTCCTTCCTACTGAGACTTTGTTCTCACAGATCACTTGATGGCTGATATTTTCAGTGTCTCACTCACACTTCAGAGTGGCGTATCCTAATGTGAGCTGCAACCCCCCCACTCACTATCAGATCCACTGTGTTCTTTATTTGACATTATGTTTATCCCCTTCAGAACACTGACCACTAGCAGATTATCTTACTCTGGTCTATGTGTGCTCGCTAAATGACTATTCACTATTAAAATGTAAGACCCTGGAAGGTCCAAACATTGTTCCTCACATACCCCTGGGGTCTACTACTGTGCCCATGGCACTTGGTGGCTGATTCAGGATGGATGCCTTTGTTTCACTTATTAACATTTGTCTTTCTCCTGAAAACTTCAAAAACTCTTAGTTGAAAGAAAAGTTCTTCTTAGAAATGATCCCGGTGGAATTATGTGTCCTGACTCTTGCTGTCATTTTGAGGTTTACTCTAAGCTGTTGTTGGTTCTGTCCCCGATCCAGTCCTGACCGACAGCTCCTGTGCCTCCACTTCTGTATCTCCCTCTGTTTTTCCATCTTGCTCTTGATCTCTGTCTAGGCTTTCCAATCTCTCTATTTGAACAGTTACCTCCTTCATGACTCTATCTTTGTCTCCCGTTTAAAGGTTTTCTTTAAAATGATGTAACAATGGCAGGCAATTGTGTTTACTAAGCATTAGAAGCCATTAACACCATCCCCAATAGCTTGCTGCTTTGGCTAAATGTCTTAAAAATATGGGCATTTTAGTGTTTATTATTTTTGTTTAAAAACTCATTACGGCACAGCTCTTTACTGCAAAATTGAACCTCTTGTGGATCCAGTCATGTTCCCTATAAAATTCTTACAAAGAATTTCCTGGTGGAATGGGACTATTTCTTCCATATCTTAATGCCACGTTATTCAGCGGCACAACTTAGTCCTCCACTATTTGAAGTTATATTCATTTTTACAGTTGCTTATATCTCTAAGCAACATATTTTTGATTTATTATGTAAACACCCACTGAATCCCTCCTATGTGTCAGGCAGTGTAACAGGCACTGGAATATTCAAGAATCATCAAGCAGACAAGGCCCCCTCTGCCCTCTGAGTCAACAAGGATTGATATTAATAAAATAATACACCTATAAAGTTAAAACAAAAGTTGATACATGTTATGATAGAATGTGTAAGTTACAGAAGAGCTATATGATCCATTAGAGGAAGCCATAAAAAGTCATACATTCCTTAAAGTGGCCAACAGGCAAGCCTTATCAAGTGGCCACTTGCTGGACTAAGGTAGACTGTTTGTGGAGCCAACCTGTCTCCTTTAGGACATATTTTCCTGCCTAGCCTGAGAAAATAATCTTAGTCAACTGTGCTTAACAGATTTCCTATAAAAATTCAAGGCTCCTTCTAATAGTTGCAGAGTCTTCCTCTGTAGGGAAGTAGCCACCCTGGTTGTATACTTCTAATAAAGTCCACATTCTTTGCCTGTTGCAGGTCTGGCTCTGCTTTTTGTTTCTTAACTCTAGACTCCACTCCTTTTTCCTCTCCTAAAATGTAACATGTTAAATATGTATGTATGGTGTCCTAGAACTGATCTAAATGCTTTACAGTGATTCACTCACTTAATCCACACATCGATTCTATGACTTAGAAACCACTAATAGCTCCATTTCATAGAGGAAGCAGCAAAGAGCACGTAGTTAGGAAGAAATCAAGATGGGATTCAAAAATCTGGCTCTAGTGGCCATGTTTCCAATCACTGTATTTTTACTACAAAGAGAGAACACTTCAGAGTGACGCAGGCTGGCAAATCAGTAAGAGTTCTTGGGTCTTAAAACTGAGAGGGAGAGATTTACTTAATTTATATTTCACTCCCTCTGGCCTTGTTCTGCCCAGTCTCACACTACTCAAGCCCTTTTTGCAAAGACGTATGGAGAGGTTCCTCACTGACAACTTGGTAATTGATGTATATTTCTGACCTTTCCATTACCTACCACCTAATCAGTCTTTACTGTTGTTCAACTTAATGTGAAGTCAGAACAGATGACTCTGGGTTAGACACACTTGAACAACTGTGTGGGTGGCCATGGTCTGCCTTCAGAGTGAATGAGATTCTGACACCTTCAGTAGTAACTCTAAGCTGTGAACAATATTAACTCTGATTCTTTTGTGACCTATTCTGGCCCCTTATACACAAAGCCACCATTTGGAAAGAGATCAGAAATGTTTAAGAACGTCATAATCAAATTACAGGATCAGACCATTGAAAAGACTGACATGATTGCATTAAAGTGGTAGCACTTATGTAGTAAACTGTTTGAGGGAGATAGGGCCTCTCCTCTTAAACTTCCTCACTGGATATGTGGCTGAGCACTAGAAATGTGCTGCCAGAGACGTTCACCAACGACTCTTTCTAAGTAGCAGCAGACAAACCAAGAAGCTTCAATTTGTTCCTTGGATACAGATTTCATTCTCCACCCCAGCACCTATCCAAAAATATAAAATGCTGCACACAGGTTACCAGGAGAAAAAAGAGAGAGAAAAATGAATGTATTGGCAAATGGCCAAGTTTTATAGTCTCTCAAATCCAAGTAGATTGACGCCCTTTTCTTTCCTCTGACTTGCAGATGAAGCTCACTGATTTCAGAACAGATATCCTCGCAGACTTGTAATGAGGTGGCGAGACAAAACCAGCAAATGAGAAGCAAGAAACATCCCAACAGCAATTATTCAACAGCAGCTAAGATTTGCAAAAGATGCCAGTGTCTCCCAGGAGAGTAAACAATCGTGATGTCGAAATGTCAACTGTGGAAACAGCAGGTTAAAAATGCAGAGCAAAATTTCCCATCAGCATATTTTGTCTCTTGGAGTAAGGCATTACATACAATGCTCTATAATAGCCCCAGGCTTGTGGCTACATCAGCAGAAATGCCCTTGCTTCTCTGTCCATGGTAATTGTATAATGAACCAAACTGGAGATACAGTAGCTAGCTTAATTAATTTTCACCAGTTGCTTTGAATGGTACCAGTTCCTCTCCACCCACACTGGACTGTTCTTTGTGGCTGTCTTATTGTCTGACCCTGCCTGTCTTAGGCATAGTCAAGAAAGGTCTTCCTTTTGATTGACCTGGTGATGCTGTCTTTCTGTATCTTTAAAAATGCTCCTAACCTAGAAATAAGATATGGGTACAGATGGGAGTCCTATTATTTTAAAAAGTAAATTATCTATAATAGATTTACATCTATAGGACAAGCGCTGCTTCTGTTTTGTGCCAGCTTTTGCAATTGCTCCCAGAAATTACAGAAACAGTTCCAACTCTGCATCTGTGCCTATAATATTAAGAAACCATCAAGACTATTGCTTTTACCATGAAATGTGGAGACAGACAATTCATCTTAAGAATTTAGAATTAGTGGATAGTATATTTTTCCTTCTTGCTTGGAATATAGTTGTCCTTCAATCTCACTGGGGAATTGGTTCCCAGACCCCAGGTGGCCACCGAAAGCTCAGAATGGATGCTCAACTCTGTTATATAAAATATTATAGTATTTTTAATAGCCTGATAGCATCCTTCTGTATCCTTTAAGGCATCTCTTTATTACTTACAATGCCCAGTACTATGCAAATGCTATGTAAATAGTTGTTGTAGAGTAACATTCTGGGAATAATGATTTTAAAAGCTTGTACTTGATCCATATAGACATAATATTTTAAAAAAAAAACTCTTTGATTTGCAGTTGGGATACAGAATCCACAGACGGGATAACTGTACTCGCTCTTGAGAGCCTCTGCAAAACGGCTTTGTTCTGTAATGCTCGTACTTGACATTTCTGCTGGGGAGGGCAGGCGAAAGGGGCCTGAAGTCAAGTTGATCACTTTCTCTTTTCATAATCTATTTTTTCTTTGTTTTGACAGGATCTCTTTAGCCCCAATCCTCCTGGAACTCACTACGTAGACCGGGCTGGCCTTGATATCACAGAGACCTGCCTGTCTCTGCCTCTGCCTCTGCCTTTGCCTCCCTAGTGCTGCGGGAGGCATGTACCACCATCCCAGGAATTCTTTTGATAATTTTTTATTATTCTTATTATTATTATTCATTTTATGTGTCTGAATGTATGGTGTACATATATGGAAGGGCACTGATGTTATGCAATCCCCACAGAGATCAGAAGAGGGCATCAGATCCCCTGGAGCTGGAGTTATGGATGGCTTCTAGCCACCATGTTGGTGCTGGGAATAGAACCTGGGTCCTCTGCAAGAGCAACCAGTGCTCTTAATTGCTGAGCTATCTCTCCAGCATCCTTTTGAATATTCTTTAGCAAGGCTTTTCTCCAATTATGTTGTTGATTATCACATGAGGAGAAAGGAAGTTCCATGATGCCAAGGTTGTGTGTTGTGGGGGGGAGTTTATAGGGATAGTAAATATGTGATAGGAAGATAAAAGGAGCGAGAAAACAATGTAGTAATTTTGAGGAGGCTTATGACTGAGTTAGTTGAGAATGAAATACTTTTCATTCTTAAGGATCTTGAGGCCATGCCAGTGAGTGACGGCTGATGTTAATGGACTGAGTAACTCATGTCCTCTGAGTTTATGACTTGGATAGCAAGTCACATTTTACAGTTTCAAGATTCAAAATTATTCTGGGCAATGTGTTTTTTGTGTTTTTTTAGTGTTGGCGAGTGTGGCTCACACGTCACATTTTTTTTGTTTGTTTTCAAATAAGACAATGCTGTTTAGTGATAGTTTTACAAATAATCACAGTTTCTTCCACTGGCACCAATTTGGTAGTATTCCTCAGCTATGGTGGGAACAGAGAGCTCTTCAGGAAAAGAGAGATGGGTATTGTGGTGGTGTCCTCCCAGTTCAATGTAGTAGATACTAATGTGTCCTAGAACACATGCATATGAAATGTACCATGATAGGATTCTGCCTCTATTATAGCTAATAATGGCTATTTTAGCCCAGAGATACAGAATTAAATTTATGATGTCTGTTGAAAGGTATAACTCTTCATAAATAATAGAATAGTGATTTGTCTTATGTTTTGCTATGGCTAACCTGACATTTTTATACCTGATGAAAGAGCATCTAGCTTTCACATTATGAGGTCTACGTTAACATCTCCCAGATGTTTATTAAAAGTCCTCTGAATAATTTTTCAGACTCTTACATAAAATTGTGCAGTAAATCTCTAACATATGAATATGTCATAGAACATATTTTATGAATCTCACATAATAGTAGAAAACTCAAGATTGAATTTTTAACTGTTGCAAATGTTTAAAAACCTCTGCAAAGGATTTGAAATGATCATAACACACAGGCAATTTCAGATGCTCCCATGACCCCTGGCAGTGGACTTACTCTTTAAAAGCATGCTCACATTTTCCTAGCCATAAGCTGTATTCCAATTCTTTCTTCCCCCTCTCACTTTTAAACTGATTCTTTTCCTAGGAAGATGAGTTGCTTAATATTTCCAGAGCTGGACATGAGCACATCAAGTGAATGGTAAATATATTAATGTATTAAAGGTCAAAGAAGTCTCAGAAATCAGTAAGAAGCAAAGCAAGATAAATGACTTATGCATCTCATAGTTTAGGAGACTGAGAGGTAATCTAAAGTCAGCTTTAAAGAATATGCCATTAATTAAAACAGAATAGAGCCCTGTCTCACAGGTTCTTTGCTAGAAGATCTTTAGTCTTGTTGAGTAGAAGAGCCTGGCGATTAGTCACAGGACTTTTGAATTCTGAGGTTGGCACTTCATCTGCTTGTGCAGATGCCATCTGAGATCTTAGAAGAAAAAGCTCTGAATCTGTAACGATTTAGAGGATGGATGACTAAGACTTCCTATCAGCAAATTTCTTTATAATTCTTGCTGTTAAAACAAGCACTGGAAGCTTTGTTATTTCATTCATAGTTTGGAGGAGTGGGATGGTTTGAATATGGTTTTTCCCCATCAGCACACACATGGAGGCTTGGTTTCTAGTGTGGTAGTGTGAAAGGCAGGACCCAGTAGAAGGTGTTTGGTCATGGAAACAGACCCTTCATCAAGAGATTAGTGTCTTTCTCCTGAGATACTGCTACTGCTCTCATAAGGTTGGTTCAGTTACCACAAGAGCATATTATTATAAAGCAAGGGTGCTTCTCACATCTATCTCTTATGTTTGTTTGTGTTCGCTTCTTTTGCCTTGTGCTATCAATTCATACAGCACAGGGCCCTTTTCAGAAATTGAGCAAATGTGGATTCCTGATCTGAGACCAGCCTCCAGAGCCATGGGGAAAATAAACCTTTTTTTCCATATAGACGATCCAGGCGTAGATGTTCTGTTACAGCAGCAGATAGTGGACCAAGACAGGAAGTGATCTGCTTCACTTAGAGTTGTAGCTTCGATGAAATGTGAGACCGAGTGACAGAATCTACTCTACAAGCAAAGCCCTTGTTTTTGTGCACACATAGCACCCGAGGGAATGAGACTGTTTTAGCTTCGCGTTACATCATCATTTTAGTTATGGAAGACTCTCTCAGGGAATACAGAAATGGCATTTTATGATCTATCAATAGAGTAGCATAATGAGCCTTTCAAAAATTTCATTTGTATATCTCAAACATAAACTTCTATTCGCAATTGATCTCTTTTATTATTTTTATTCTAAATTGTTTTTCATGGAAATCCTTCATTTTGGAGAACTCTAAATCACTACCGGTAATTTGAAAATCTGAAAGAAGGAAATGTAAAGAGATTAGATTTGAAACACTGGCAGCATTAGTGCAGGCTTTCAAAGCTGAACAAGTATTTATTTATAGGTGAGCAATAATCGCGTAGGTCAATGCCAACCACGGAGCTGAGAAAATTAAGGCTCTAAGTCTTAAACAACAAAAACATCTTAAATGACAGACAATAAACTTTTTGTATTCTCCTAAGTTTTTCTATCTCAGAATATTCTTCTGATTATTGAATTTCAAGCATAAACACAAATTAACACAAAACATCATTTACTATTGTTTGGAAAATGCCAAATACATGCAAATATTGGTAATCATTTGCAGACATTAATGGATGTATTAGATAACGGATGCCCAAGTCTGTATTAAAAATTGCAGTTTATTCTTTATTTGTCTAGAGATCTGTAAGGGGCTAGTGCTTTCCCATGTCCATCCCAGAGATTCAGGTTGTATCTCAGGGATTTCCATGTATGTCAAAGTTGTACAATCAGTTTGTCCATTGCTTTCCTATTGAAGGGAGATCCAGAGGGGATTTAGCCTCTGTTGATTCCTTTCCTAAGGGGAGATTCTTGCCAAGAAATTAGAGAGGCATATCCTGTACAAAGTTGAGTGGCATAATTTCAGGCAATCTGAAAGAAATAATAAAAGGTCAAAGCAAAAAATTTACATAAATACATTTCTTTTAAAGTCTGAATTGTCTGACTTAGAGGAACTGGAAAATCGCCCAGTCTCAATAGCTCTAAGCAGTTGTGCACACATCTGATATACTATAGCCAACGTTGTTAAGTCATCATTTTATTGAGAATAAAACAAAATCAAACCATTCTGAGAAAAGTGGGATGGATTACATGCAAATGCACCTCTGTGTCAGAAGGTGAGGAAATGGAATCAACATTACTCACAGTGGGGCAGTGCTGAGCGGAGACTCTGGAATTCCACAAACAGCCTGGTTCTGACTGTGCCTTTTATGCATTGCATGACCTTAAGTTATCCATCCGTAAGGTTCTTACTCTGATCTTTATACCATTGTGATGGGGTCTGAACATAGTAGTTCCCTGAGAAGACTTAGTGAGAGTAAGTTTGAGAATACATGATACTCAGCACGTTCCAATGGAACAAAGAATGCCAGCAACTATTAACTGCTATTTCCTTGATACTTGGAGCATCTCACTGTGCCAGACATTGTCTCTGAGCTCCAAAGGGATCTTTCTCTTCTCTGAGTTGGAATTGCAGAACTATATTTACAAGCCACATTTCTCCCTTGCCAGAATATATCAATAGAAGCCACTACCAGAAGGTTGCTACGCCATCAGACAGGCTTGCTTCTTCATGGTATTTTCTGGTTGCTTCTTGTGGGTTTTCTGTCTGTTTGAGGTTTCTGTTTGTGAACATCTTCCCCAGACCATTCTTCATTCCTTTAGATGTTCTTTCAAGGGCAGTCTCTGAACCCAGTGCAGCTTTCTAGTACCTACAGAATCCTGGGCCTTCAGAGATTATCAGAACCAACCAGCTGGTTTGAGAGGTCTGGTCCTAGACCCCTTGGGGCCCTGCCTGGGACCACAGAGCTTCATGAGCAGCTGTGAGGCCAAGTAGCACCTTTTTTCGTAGGTGTCTGCATTTCAGTGTTCTGCCCCTTGCCTCCTTAAGCTGCTAGGTATTACTATTTCCAGTTTCTTCTTTTCTCCTCCACTCCTTGGGTAGTGACTAGTTTGGAAATTTGCTCTCTATGATACCAGGGTTCACCTTCTGCTCGTCTAGTGGCCTAGTTAATAACCATGCAGTTAGTTAATAATTTTTCACATCGAATTTTTTCGCTTTAAATAACTGACCTTTCTATCATGACACACTGTCAGTTTATTTAATCACTTGGGCAGCCTGGTCAGGCCTTGGTTTTGAGCTAAATTTGTCTCTTATTGAACCATCATCCACAGGGCCCTTTGAATCTTGGAGAACAACTTTCTTCCTAGATTCCTCTAGCTTATCTGATATTGGTGTGCTTCAATACAGGTTATAGGTTTCTGTGACATTCGAAAGTCAGAACAAAGAGAAAGATGGAATGAGGTAGACAAGGCAGCCATGGAGAAACTGCTTGCTGCTCTGAATGGAAATGAAGTGACCGACTTCCTTCTTGTTCAACTCCCAATCACAGTGCCAGATCACCAGTCCTAAGAGTCTAGGAAAATGTGGAAAATAGGTAGATGCACTGTCTATTAAACATCAAATTGAAAAACAACTGTTAGCAATCACTCTTTGTTACCATGGAAGGATGTTGCACAAACTTACAAGCCAGTAGAATTGGACTAAGAAAACTGTAAAGTAGATATTGTCTTCAAAAATAATAATAGGCTAGACAGGGCGTGGTGCCACACTCCTTTAATCCTGGCACTCCGGAGGCAGAGGCTGGTGGATCTCTGTGGTGAGACAGAGGCCCAGCCTCATCTACGTAGTGAGTTTCAGGTGACCTGGGGATACAACAAGACCTTGTCTCAAAGAACCAAATACTAGTAATAATAGTAGTAATAATTGGTAATATTTCTTGGCCACAATATGAGACAGATAATTCATAATACTTTCTATCAGTTATTTCACTTAATCTTTCTTAAATCTTGGTGAGACTGGTCCTAATACCACTGTCGTCTATATGAGAAAGCTAAGGCTTAATAACTTATCCCATTGCGTTTCTTTAGTTATTGGCAAAGATGGGATTCAGGTCAAGGTAATCTGGATTGTCTGATTCTTAATTCCTCCAATAAAGGCAGGCTTTTCCCTCTTTCTGTCAATTGGAGGAGTCACCGTGGCCCCTGTATCACCCAGATTCTGCTTTCGTGAAAAGCCCCAATGACATTTGTTCATCTCCTTTTCTGAGTAGCCATCTTATTCCTCAATCTATAGAGAAGCTGCATCTCCAAGACTATATAAGAGGAATTCCCACAGGAATGGCACCATAGGATAGGTAGCAGAATCAGAAAGTGCCCTAGTAGATAATGCAACTGACAGATGTTTAACCGTTTGAGTGTGCTTTGTTGATTCTGCCCCCTGATTCCCAATCTACAGGGCACATCAGAACATGTGGAAGATTGCTTTGGATATTTAAGCTGTGTATTCTAAGACTTTTTTGCCAAGGGGTCTAGGACAGGGTCTGAGCATGTACTCTTTCTGAGAAGCTGATGAGGACCTCTGATGCTGGAAAACAGAGACACAGCAGGAAAGCAGGTGCCGACCAGGTCCAGGAGCCACGCCACACGTCTGATGACTGCTCAAGATTTGGATTTGGTTTCTGTGATGTGTGCTGCAACTTAGAAGCCCCCTGGTATGTTAGAAGGGGATCCAGCGATTTAGCACATAAGTGAATCCACAATAAGGCAGTTAGCAATCTAAGTAGCCGATTTGTTGACAAACAGAGGGTATGAATAAATTTCTTACTGTTTTGCAACAAATACTCCCCCAGCCCACTTAATTAAAGGCCAAACAAATCAACACAGGCAAATAACAGAGAACACGGCAAAGAAAAGGGAAATGATACTGAGAAATTCATTTCAGAAGCTAAAAGAAAATTGAAAAGAATAAAACCTGGCGTTTAAAACCAAGTAGACTAAATCTGACTTTCATAAAACCTTAGAAATTTAGAAGAGAGCACGCTGCAGTGGACGAGGGGAGGTGAGATGAAAGGGAACCGTGGTACAAGGAAAGAGATGGGAAAGTGGAAACCCAATGATGGATTTTCAACTGTGGTTTGGAAGAGCAAAGGACAAAGCTATCACAAAGACCACATCAGTGAAGCAGAACATGGAGTGAAGAGACTCTTTCAGGACGCAGAGTGAAAGGTCAACGGCTAGGAAGAGTGGCTCTGTCCAGGCGGTGCTCCATTCCTGTTTTGCTGCCTGTACTTTTACATAGTCACTTTATTAACATCTTCCTCTCTATTCTCAACATTTCCCTGGTTTGGATATAAACTATTTTGTTTCTAGGTGTGGGAAAGGAAGGGGGCAAACACCACCTGAGGAATTACAGTACGCCTGAGGAGAAATCGTAGGAACAGGAAGGAAAACACAAATCAAAATTTAGCTAAGGAGGCAATTTCTAGAATTCAAAAATTCTCCACTTGATGGACATACTTATTCTTGACAAAAAAAAAAAAATCCAGCACATCTTAAATATACACAGCCAAGTGTTTTAATAGAATAAGTCTGTCAAGCATTCAGGAAGAAAGAAAATTTAAAAAGTAACCTTCAGGAAGATAAACATGAATCCAAGGCCTTCTCGTTTCTGCTATTTTAAATGCCCCAGTGATGGTAAAGTGCTATCTAACTGAGTTTGTTTAGGGAAGACTTTTATGCTCTGTCAATCTGTCTTTTATTTGCAAGAAAAATAGCAAAGACATGCTGAGACACACAAGGGTGCCGAAAATACCCCAATCATAAACCTGACTCCGTGAAGAGGATCCTTGGAAATACTCTAATTGGCCTGTATGGCCTGTATTTATTTCTCCATTCTAGGAATCTATGCAAAGAAAATCATCTGAAAAGTGCACAGAACTCTGAACAAAAACTTTATTGTTTGTTGAATGTTTTAAGATGAAAAATTAAAAACCTTAGCATTGGGAGAAAAGACCTCAACTAATTAAGAATGATTTTTATGAGTAGTGGGGCTAAGAATTAAGTTCTCACATGTTTGTATTTTATTTATTATTTTTATGTGTATGGGTGTATTGTCTGCATGTATATAAGTTTACCCATGTTGTGAAATGCCTGTAGAGATCAGAAGGGAGTGTCAGATCCCCTGGAAATGGAGTTATGGATGGTTGTTAGCTGCCATGTGGGTGCTGGGAACTGAATCTGAGTCCTCTGGAAGAGCAGCCAGTGCTCTTAACCACTGAATCATCTCTCCAGCTCTAAGCTTTCACGTTTTTTTTTTCTGATTTTATAACCAGAAACAATCAGAAATGTAGGTAAATAAGTGTGATTAATTTGCAGTCTTTGGATATTTAGAAATGTTTGATGACTTAATGAAATGAGCAAAACAAATACAAACACTTGACCGAACATTTTAATTTCAGAAGTTCATTCACTCACTCATTCATGAAATGAAATGGATATTTGAGTGGCCAATATATACAGGAGCTATCAAAGGCCCTTAGATTATAAGGTTGAGTAAAACAAGAAATTACAACTTCACAGACTTTAAAAACAGGGATACACATCAAAAAATAGGAGAGGAATATATGTTAAGGTGGTGAAATTATTAGTCATCTGAAATTTAAATACTGTTAAAAATGTTTCTGTGGATGATGTGTATTTATTTATGAGAATGTACACATGCCCCTGAGTGTGTGTATGCGTGTGTGTGTGAGAGAGAGAGACAGAGACAGAGAGACAGAGAGAGAGACAGAGACAGAGAGAGAACAGCCTCAGGTGTTAACCCTCACCTTCTACCTTGTTTGCAATGAGGTCTCTCTCTCATTCTAGGCCAGGCTAGCTGGTCTGCAAGCTTCTGGGGGTTCTCTGCTCGCCCACCTTGCTTTAGGAGAGCTGGATTACAGATGTGTGTTACAGCTTTATGAAAGCTCTGGAATTTGAACTCCGGTTCTCACACTTGCAGGGCAAGGCTTTACCCACTGAACTATCTTTCTAACCCTAAATACATTTTAGTCATCACCATTATGTTATTTTATTTTCATATCAAAATTATTATTATTGTGTTTTACTATGGCAACCTGGCTGGCCTTAAATTCATGAGGTAGAACAAGTTGGCCTCTGTGTCATAAGTGCTGGGATTAAAGGTATGTGCCACCATGCCCAGTCTTCAAAATTATTTTTAATTTAATATAAGATATAGTACAGTAGAGCTGAGGCAGCCTTCCCAAACCACTAGAACCTAGCATATTATCTGCCTTTTCAGAATATACGCAAGAATTCTAGATATCGGTTTTGTTTTTGTTTTTTGGGCATAGGATCTGAAACCACTGAACAGTAGAGGGAAGAAACTCAGTGATAAGGGTCAAGGACATTCTTGTATTCTGAAAATACATTTCAAAAAGTGGGTTGAATCACTGTCATGTTAATTATCTCATGGTAAAAATATTAACAGTTCTCTTTAAAAAAAACCACTATGATAATCAAGGGTCAGCTTTACACAGGAACTTGCTTTTCTTTGCTGCCTGCTGGGTTTTAGCGAGAGGAAGCAGAGACTCAAGGAAAGGGAAAATAAAAGAACTAGGATTTGTGCATGTATGTGTGCTTGTGTGTGTGTGTGTGTGTGTGTGTGTGTGTGTGTGTGTCTGTGTTGGGGACATTGCTGGATTGAGCCCAGCGTCATGCTAGGCAAGCACTCTACCTCTAAGCTACACTTTCACACCAACCATTTGGAAAAATGGAATCCACACTGTGAGATGCTGTTGCTAATTCACTTCATATAAGCCATTCACTCAATATTTCAAATACTATGAGAAGTTTTCTCATTACCTGTTATGAGTGTAATTTCTAACATTCAATTATGGGCAGGCCTAGAATGGACGACCTTCATGCATTATCTTTGACTACCCTTCTCCTGTTTGTTCCATTGCTCCCAAATGTTTAACTCTCTTTCACCTTGTAAAGTTCTAGCTCTTTCTAGTTGTTTCATAAAGGTACAGTACTGTAGTGACGATAGGTCTATGTCATCTCTTATTAGGCATTTCTCATTAATACTAATACGCTACACACACTTTGACATCTCTTAGTCCAGAAGTATTGAGCTGGTAATCTGCCATGGCCCAGCAGACCTAAAGTTTATTTGGAAAGTGAGTACCGGTTGGAGAGATGGCTCAGCCGTTAAGAGCACTGGCTGCTCTTGTGGAGGACCTAGGTTTAAGTTCCAGCACGTGGCAGTTAACAGTTGTCTATAACTCCAGTTCCAGGGAATCTGACAGGATATTCACAGGCATTGCACAACATGGGTGCACTTATATATATGCAGAAAATCATAAACATAAAATAAAAAATGAGAATTATTCTTAAAAGCAAATATGCTCTTCTAACTTCCATTAATCCCCTTCTTCTTCTCAACTGTCTTCCACTTCTTCTTTCTTATCTTATGTGTGTGTGTGTGTGTGTGTGTGTGTGTGTGTGTGTGTGTGTGAGACTGAGGTTCAATAGATTTGTTCACAGGAGTATTGTGCACCTCACCAGTGACTATACCACTGAAGGAAAAAAATACCTTCAAATATGCCTGTTCTATCACAACTGTTGTGGGGTCAAACAGTCACATCCCACCCAGAAGTCAGCATTCCACTCTGCTCTTTACCTTAGTAATGCGTGTGTTTGTGAATATGATTAAAATACATTATACACATAGATGGTCATAACATATTGAAATCTATTATTATGTATAATTAATATGTAATAAAAATTTAAATCAGTATGTAAAATAAAAAGTGATGGTATTAACATTTAAGAAGATTTTTAATATTTTATTTTATTTTTTTAATTTTATGTATATAAGTGTATCGTCTCCATGTATGTAAGTGCACCCATGTTGGGCAATGTCTACAGAGGTCAGAAGAGGGCATTGGATCCCCCAGAACGGGAGTTACAGACAGTGGTTAGCCGCCATGGGGATGCTGGGAATTGAACCTGGGTCCTCTTCAAGAGCCACCAGCGCTCTTAACCACTAAGCCATGTAGCCGGCCCCCAATGTAAGGACAATTTTACATAAATAATCTAGCCTAAGAAGTCAGAATGTCTGGTGAAAATCCCTGGGAATAGCCTCTAGTTGCAGCCAAGGGGTGGCTGGCTGCTGTACAGAGGATGGGCTCTCTTTGCTACTACAATTTTGGTATTCCCTTCTGCATGATTTCAGAGTATTTTTTACTCTCTTCCTGGCCCTCAAAAGACATCTGAATTTGAAATGTCTGCCCTGGGTCGTTAGTTCGCAACTGTACGGGGAACACATGATTCGCCTAGGAGAATTGTCTTTTAAAAATGCAGGTATGAGGTCATAGTACAGTTTATCAGAATTCAGTGAGGCTGAGAATCTACACCTAAAGAATTATCAAAGGTGATTTCATTTCAGATGATTCCCAGCCACATATCACAAACCATGCTAGATGTGGTTCAGGAAAATGTGGTCCCAAATGGTGATGCTCAGTATCACCCATGGACACACTCACCAGTAAGGTTTGTTTTACAGGCAGATTCTGAGATTTCACCCCCAGGGGTGAGGATGTGATAAGTCTTAGAGCCAGTATTTAAGTTATCTGAATGCTACTCACAAGCTGAGGATCACCTCTCATAGAGGTGTCACGCACAGTGACAGACAAGCAGTGTGCAGAATGGGAAGCTAGAAGCAGAGCTGGCTAATCTTAGCTGGCTCTGAACTCTTGTCTGATTTCTTGGTACTTTTGATTGACAGGGGATGACAGGTCTCAATACAGTTCTAGCCTCAGTCTTTCCCATAGATGATTATCTCCATTATTTCTGCTGTTCATCCACTTTTCATTTCTCTAATTTTGAAAGTCAAGAATCTTCGGCTATATAATATGCTGGAAGTGGCTGAAAAGGTAGGAATGAGAGTCTGGGAAAACAACTGGCTGAAAGGCATGAGAAAAATACCATTTGTGGTTTAAAGGAAACTGAAAAATGATTTGGAGACAGTGAAGTCAGTATGACTCTCTCCCCTGTGGGTGGGAGAAACATATTTTATATTTCCTGTGATATCTATTTCCCCAGCATCGTATTCTCCCATCTTGTTCATTTATCTCACACTGTATTTCCTGTGGTCCTGAACTCTATCCACCACCAGGGAGGACCTTTTTTGCTAAGACAATATGTATTCTTAAATTTCACTTTAAGATGGTAGGAGGAGGCCATCAATTTAATTAGCCAATAATGGAGCATCTATTAACCAGTCATTTATTTATTTATTTATTATGAGCCACACACTTTGCATATTTAGTTAGGGTCCCCAGTCTAGTATAAGAGAGAGGCACGCCCACTCACAAATTACACATTACTATGCAATATAGAACAAAAATAACCTGTAAGGTAGAAAAGTCACATAGGAATGAAAATGACTTGCAGTGGTTAAGAGAGAGTGAGCAGGGCTCCCAGCACAGAGGTGGGGGTATGAACAAAAGTTGGGAGGCTCACAGGAGTTTCAGCAGTCCTATAGAAAGGAACATGCCAATGTTGGAGGCAGCAGGAAGCCATGTGGCACTGTGGGCATTGCTGGAGACCATACTGCAAAGACTGAATTGATAGCAAGACCAAACGAACAGGGAGTTGCCCAAGGAGGAGGCGCCAAAGGGTCTTGAGTTCCACGGAGAGCTGCTTAAAATTCATCCCGCAGGGTAGTGGCTGGCAGCGTGTGGGTGGTTCATGGGATGATTTCAGGTTGCTTGGGGACTTGACATTAAGTAACACAGAATTACAGAGTGAGAAACTTAATCCCTTTTCAATTAGCATTTAACCCAGCTGTTTAGTCAAGGAGAAAGCCTCCACTTGGTGTCAGCATGGGTCACACTTCTCCAGCACCTGGAAATTTCCTTTTAAAAGGAGGTTCAATTTCTCCCAGGAAGAAAACCTCGCTAGAATCTTCTTTTCATTGTTTCTCTGTTTGCAGTTTACAGCTGTTCATGACAGATAGTTCTCCCTTTTTTATTAATGTGATAAAAAGTTTCTCAAATATGTTTAAGACACTAAATGAATTCTGAAAACTATTACAAATAGATGACGAGAGAAGGCAAACCCTTGAAGGCCATCCAACAAACGCCAGAGTTCTGGAGATGTTCTTCTGTCAGTCTGGAGGGTGGTGAAAAGGTTATATGCAGGTTAGTGGCTGGGATTTCCTTCTATCAGCAAAGTAGACACTGATAGGTACAAAAGGAACAGTGAACAAATCAGAGAATCCAATCAGGACGTCACTTGGATTCCGTGGGCAGGGATGGTGTGGCCACAGCCAGCCTGATGATGAATTCACAATCTTTCTCAGTATTACTGTCTTTTCTACATCAGCAAAGTATATCTGAAGGGTTCCCTGGACCAACGCTCAGAGGTAAATCTCCACTCAATTTTGAACGCTGGAGCTGCAAAGGCTTGCTGTCCTGCAAGGGTTAATGGTAGACTTGGATGCAGGTATGGAGCCACTATAGTGCACTGTGCAAAAACGAATGCAATCTTGAATCTGAATGACAGTATTTTTGTGTCAATGAACTGGTCATCCTAATGTCAATATTTGATTTTCCAATGTCTGTCATTCCAACTTGTGTCCTGGCTGTCATCTGTCTATGGTGTCAGCTCCCGAAACTCCAGTTTTCCCTCTTAGGTCTAAGGTGGGCAGCTAAGTTCCCAGATTTCCTTTTGTGATTACAGAAGTATCTTGATACATTTTTAAGTTCCTGTTTGGAAATTACGGAACCTGCTCTTCTGTCTCTTTTTTAGCTGTTGCTGACAAAGTAGAATAAATACTCTGAGGGCTGGAGAGAAGCCTCAGTCAGCAAAGGGCTTGCTGTGCAAGCATGAGGCCTGGGTTTGATCTCCAGCACCAAGGTAAAGAAAACAGGTGTGGCAAGTGTGCACATGTAATCTCAGTGTTAGGGTAGTGGAGAGTGTGGCAACCGAAGGACCCCTGTGGTTTGGTAACCAGCCAATCTAGCCGAATTGGTAAACTCAAGGTTCAGTGAAAGACCCTATCTCAAAAAATAAGGCTGAGAACAATTGAAGAAGGGACCCAATATCAACCTCTGGTTTCCATAGGCAGGTGTACAAATGTACATGTATACCTGCACACACATATATACTCACACACACACACATGTACATATGTGTGCATGAACACCCACACCCACACCCACACCCAACCTCTCTCACACACACAATAACCACTCTGGTCCACTGCCTAGGAATGGAACAAGGGTGTTCCTATTGCCAAATTAATACTGATTATTAGTGAGTACGATGCTGGACCTAGAACATGAAACCAAGTATCTGGTTCTCCTCTCTGCTCACTATCCTATTATCTCAAACAGAAAGCCTCTATTGCACAGGGTGTGTAGCAACTACAGCATGATCAGAGCCAGAGTTCTGCTATTCTATGGTCAAGCAGGCTTTGGTGGCCTAGCCTCAGGTCTTAAAAACCATGGATAACGTTGTTTCAATGGCAAAATCAATCTTGAGTTGAGCATAATTCATCTGCAGATGGTGACAACTTGGGTGCATCTCTGTCTTTCCATATAGATATATAATGGAGAAAAGCTTTTTAATATGAGGATTTACATTTATTGATTAAAGATTATATACACATTTCAGTTCCTAAAGATCTTGTTCCTTCCGAGAAACAGTACCTGTTTCTCAACAGAATGACAGAGAACTCATTGTGCATGTTGGTGGAAGGCCTTGAGAACCAGCTCTGTAAGCTTGCTGACGATTATTGATCTGCTTTTCTCTGTCCTTAGGGGACATGTGTCAGAATGCTGGCATGTCAGTGGGGAATGGAATGCCCTTCTTAAGTACTCATAAAACCTGGAGAATCTGATACATTCTCTTATGGGCTGTCGTACCTCACTCCAATTTTAAGAACTATTCTTACAGTGACAGATTGTTATTAAGGTGCCTGTTCCCTCCCCACTGGAGTGCTGGAGCATAACTAAAGAAAGAATATTGCATAAAGAGATGTTTTCTGAGCAGGGGGCTGGCATGAAGCTCAGCACTGAGCAACATTGTAACTTCTGAATAAATAAGTACACAGATGTATGAGTGTTGCTTTAGGAAGTTTATCTATGAGCAAGGCACAGCATTGTGGAAGGAAACCAGAGACTCACAGGCTGCTCAGGAGTGTTGTAAGAGGGCTGTAATGGTTAAGAGCATTGGCTGCTCTTGCAGAGACCTGGGTTCAGTTCCCAGCACCTACATGGCAGCTAACAACCATCCATAACTTCAGTTCCAGGGGATCCAACTCCCTCTCCTGACCTCCACAGGCATTGCAGGATATGGATGCTCTTATATACAGGCAGGCAATACATTCATTCATGCAAGATAAAAGTAAATAAATCAAAAACCTTTTTAAAATGTTGGTAAGAGGCGAAAATAAAGGACTATAAAAAAACACCCGGTGACAACAGTAACAAAACTGTGAGCAAAGAAGGTCACAGACATTGCCAAGAGTCTTAGAGGTAAGAGAGGACGTGTTGGGCTATTGCTACGTATTTTGAGTTTAAGGTAAGAACTGGTGATTTAGCTAGAAACTCCCGTTATGGCTTCCTGGTCTCTCCACATGTAGTAAATCAGATGTGGTCATTGCTTCAGTGTCTTCAGCTCTTTCTTTGAATTGTGCTCGCTCTCAGATGGAGTTGTAGATGGTTCTAAGGGTAGTTCATCTGTTCATCCCAAACTACTATATTCATTCTCACCCCAGGACCTTGGCACCTTTTGCTCTGTGACTTGTAATTCACTTCCTTCAGGAGTCAGGTGGCTTGCTCGCTGCCTTATGCTCTGCTCCAGTGTCACTCCTCAGATAGGCTTTACAGGGCCAATTATAGTCATTCTCCACTTCTTTCCCTGCTTTGTTTTTCTCCATTGTACTTGTTTTTACCTAGAAGCCACACACTCTGTAATTCTCTTTCCACGTGCTTTATTTTCTGCCTCTCCTGATAGAAGGCAAATCTCAGAGTGTAAGGGATTTTCTGTGTTGACTGCTGTGTTTGGGCTTCATGCAGTGGGCACCTCTTCCTTGCAGTCACAGAATATTCTTTGGCAGCACTGTCTAAAGGAATACACTCTAAAAATGGAATTGTTCTGTGTCTGCTGTTCAATACAGTGGCCACCACCCATCTGTGCCCACTGGACACTTGAAATGTAGTTGATGTGCTTGAGAATCATGTCAAAATTGATAGCACTTTGTCTAATTTAAGTTAAAACATTCATATTTGAATAGTGATATATAGAAGAACGAAGCACTGGTTATTATTATAAAGGATCAAAGACAAGAAGCATACTCAGTAGAGAATAAGGAAAGATTAGGAAGGAGAAAAGTCATAATGGCATCATGGAACTCAAGCAGGGACTATTTCACAGCATAAGGAGCTACAAAGCCCAGCCTGTAAAGTCCCATGAGTTACAGAATTATCTGCATTGAATAGATAGCAAATAGCTCTCTACGGGAAACTGCTTTTTAACAACAGGGGTGAGGTAAATTAAGAAATAAACCATTCAAAAGCAGAGTATATAGCCATCAAAACAGAAAAATATTAATGACATGGGAAGGTGTTTACAGCATATGGATAAGCTAAAGAAGAAATTCATAACACGGCATGAACCCAATTGTATAGCACACACACATGCCTATGTCTTTGGAGGATTTTTAGTGTTTTTAATTTTAGTTTTAACATTTTATTAATGTTCAGAATTATCCACATTGTTGTTTTAACGGGAATGGAGAGAAATAAATAAAATCACTGATATATTTCACACAGTAAATAGTTGTATCTTTTCATGTGCAAAAGGAGCCAAAGTGATAGAAAATACAAATGATTACAAATATAAGTTTCCAAAGTTAATAAGAGTCTTTCCTATTTTTCTTCCAAGTTCTGTGAACACACAATTGGGATATCTTACTTTATGGTTTATAGCTGCAATATCAAAATGCTGGCACAGCAGCCCAGATTGTTGAATCTTCTTCATATGAAGCACTAAAAGGTCTCTTCTTTGATGGATTAACCTGGACCAGGAAAGAAACTAATAGCAGCGTGGCATGCTTGGCCGTCCTCCGGGGTTGGAGTCTCAGATTCCCACTATGTACAGCTATATTTTATAGACCACTAGATGGCTCTCTGTGCCTGCAACCAGGTGAAGGCAGACTACATTCATTCAGGTCTGGATGATCATTCATCTTTAGGCCACTGAAGCACACATTGAAGCACTTTATGTGTGTGATGAGACCCAACCCCTTCTATAGTACAAGTACAATAGCAGATCTGCTCCAGCTAGTCCTCAGTATTTAGAAGCAAATGGTTTAATACAATCCTTGTTGAAGAATCTCTGAAGAAGAACAAAGAACATTCCACAACTTAGCTAGACTCTTATCCTTTTTAGTAAGGACATGCTGAGAATTTAACTTTGCTCATGGAAACAAATATTTTTAATCTGGAGGGTGTTAATCCAATGTTTATTTGGCTTACAGTTGAGGCCTTCTATATAAACAAACAAACAAGCAAGCAAAAAATGCCAATAGGTTGCATGCAACTTACACAGCCATCAAAGTGCTTGGTATTACAATACTGTGAAGAAAGCTCAGCTGATAACCACCCCTGGCTGAGAGGACAGTAGTGACGACCCTTTTCTAAGTCATCCCTAAGAATGTCATTGATAGATACAGGTGGAACTGCGGAGGTGTTCAGATTGTTGTTCAAAATTATACAGATTCAGTCCTGAAATTACAAAAACATACTCCAAAAACTTAGGCAAAATCTCACTTTAATACAGAAATACCATCAATTCAGAAAGCTTCAACAGCCATGCCAAATACAAATTTCAGAAAGAAAAAAAGTCCAATCTCAATCTGAGTAGCAGGAAGATCTGCTTTAAGTAAGGAAATACATGGAAACATTACTCACAGGTCCCGTGAACATGCGTGAGCACTGTGCATGAACAGTACTTCTACAATTAGAAAAGCTATTAAGAAAGTCCCTCTCGACCTTCGTTTGATTCATAAACACGATGATCGGCACAAGGTTCACACATAGTTTGTTACAGCATCTGTGTGTTACCCATCTGATGCTGAAAGAAAGAAAGAAAGAAAGAAAGAAAAAAGAAAGAAAGAAGAAAGAAAAGTCCCTCAAAGTTGTGTGTATCAAAGTCTTAATATATTCAGTATCCAATAAAACAACGATTTATTTTATGTAGGGGTGTATTTATGGCTCGGTGGGTGAAGCACTTGCTACGATTGAGTTCAGATTCTCAGAGAGAGTGCAGATCTGGAATCCTAGGGGTTTTGAGGGAGAGAGAAAAGTGGAGACAAGAGAATCCCTGTATGGAAGCTTGCCCGCCAGCTTGCCCAAACAAAAGAGAACCTGTTTCAAACAATGTGGAAGGTAAGGATCAACACCTGAAGTTGTCTTGTGACCTCTACGTGTGTGCTGTGGCAACATGCTTGTGCACGCACACACACACACACACACACACACACACATTTTGCTTATTCACATTCCTTATCTGTAAGCCTTATATGCAAAGCACTATTTATTACCCTTTATGTTGTGAGATGATATAAACAAGGGTAAGTTGTTTTATACAGATAAATCCTTTGGGGAAAGGAGGAAAGTTTTGAACGTTAAAGCTATGTTGGGCAAGACTTCCCTTTTTAACAAAAAGCCTGATGCATCAATTGGCTTATGGTGACAGGATGGTGGTTTCACAGTGTTTTAGAAAAGAAGAACCCACACTTGACCTGTTAATTTTTTTTCTCCAAATCCAGAATGTGTAAGTTGAAATAGAATCTGCCTTCCCAGGGTTAGGTAGACCAGATCACATCTTTCTACCTTTTTTTTTTTTTTGGTCTCTTTCCTGAATAAATCCCTTTAGACAAGTATATTAATTTCTTATTGCTACGACAGAATGTCAGAGAGCTAGTGGTCTAAGGCAACACATCATTCTTTTAATACTCATAACTGGAACTCTTAGTCTAGAATCTGTTCCATACCCCTAAAGTCAAGATATGGCAAGGTGTCATTTTTCTAGGGTGTGTGAAAAAGACTCTGCTCTTTTCTCTTTGCAGTTTCTAGTGGCTGCAGTATTGCTTGACTAATGGACCCTTCCCCACCCTTCAACCTAATCTCTGCTTCTTTCACTACATCATTACATTTTCATTTTTCTCGAATCATCCTTATACAGATGCTTGTGATTACTGACTCCACATAAATATACCAGGATAACCTCTCTACCTCCTGATACTTAAAAGTCACATCTTTACAGGTTCTGAGAGTTTGGTCAAGGAAATCTTTGGAGAACTATTATTCAGTCTATCAGAGTGAAAATAAGGTAACTCTTGTAGAGGCCTATGCCTCTTATCCCACATCTCTCTGTCACATCCTTCTTTTGTTGGCCCAGATAGAAGCTGGATTTGGAATTAGATGCTAATATTTGGAATTAAAAAATCATGGGTCCTGAAGTTTTCCATGCATTCAATCGAGTCTTTTTCTAAACAGCTATGTCCCAAGAATCAGCCTTAACATATTTGCTGGTAATCTGTCATTTCCTTTCTATTGTCCTTTGAATTTCATTCCTTGGAGTCTCTTTTGAGAAGCTAGGGTAGCAAATGACAGTCTGCAAGTTCTTCACTAATACCCTAACTTATCACACCACCGGTCTTAACCACGGTTGTCACTGCTCCAGAAATCCAACCACCCCAAAGCCATGTAAAGAAGCAGTGAGCGCCACTGAGCTCCAGAGGTCACTTCACTGCTGGTTGACTCTACAGTGCACTTTAACTGTGCGTACAGTTTAGTAGACCTGAGCTTTGGTAGGGTTTTAAAACCATAGATATCTTTATTTCTCTTTGTGTTGGTTCACTAAATCAGGATGTCCTAAGTCTAATTACACACATGTTGAAAGTGCATGTAAAAGTAGTTCCCTATAGAAAAAAACATGAAAAGGAGCAATCATCATCATCATCATCATCACCACCACCACCATCATCATCACCATTAGAACATGCTGCACTCTAAGTACTACTTTTAGTATATTTTGTACATGATCCAGTACTCACCATAAACATCATCATCATCATCATCATCATCATGATCAGAACATGCTGCATTCTCAGTACTTTTTTTAGTACATTACATACATGATGCAGTACTCAGCACAAACCTATGAAGCAGTCACATTTTATGATTCAGGAAATTGGAAACTGCAGATACAGGCATATTTCTCGAGATGAAATTGTAGAGCTAAGATTAAAATACAGCTCTCTACTATAGTTCACTCTCATTCTCACTCTTGCTCCCTCCTTCCTCTTCTGGCCTCAAACACATAGAAATCCTCCTGTCTCAGACTCCCAAGTGCTGGTATTAAAGGTGTGGGTTATCACATTCAACTGTAGTATCTTATTTTTCACCTTATGTGGCTTCCATCTGTTTATCATTATTTTTTCTCATTTACATTATAAAGTGAGGATATTTGTCCTGTATACTCATAAAGTTACTGTGAGGATAAAACAATAAAAGAGAACACATTTTGATAAATGAAAATATACTCTGATCTTTATTCACTTATCCTTAAAATATTTTATTTCTTATTTTTATTTTATGTGGATGAGTGTATTACCTGCATATATGTAAGTGCACCTGTGTCCTACAATGACTGTGGAGGTCAGAAAAGGGTATTATCTCTGTATGTCAGTAAGGATATTCTCATTTCTGATGACTGAGCAGGATGCCATATCATGACTCAAGTAAATACTCACTGTTGAAAATTTAGTGTCTAGTATGTTTGGAACAACAAAACGTAGATGTATACCTGTCTTCCTCTTTTATCCTTGTCTTCAGAATGTTACAGAGGCAGTGATCACTCCAGTTTGTTCTTTGGTTGTCAGCCAACAAACATGCTAAATACAGAGGGAGCTATTCATTTCTTTTCCTTCCTGAGGACATCTCACCTCCTATAAAACATAGTTTATTCTACTTCTCTGTATGTTTATACATTTTTCTCCACCTTATGGGACTCGGGGGGATAATATAAACAGACTTGTGATGAAGCTTTGAAAAGCACAGACATCACTAGGGCACACATAATGAAACCTTTCCTAGACTAATGTTTCCAATGAGTAACAAAGAGGTATAATGCAGTCAAGACTGAAGGAGGTGCCACCTTGCCTCAATTCTCGCACTTGAAATCTTATCTCCCTCACAAAGCCAGCCCTGGACAATCAGATGCCTTTCAGAGGGAGGCTTTCCTTCTGCTTATGTCATAACAGCCCAGGTCACAGATCACCCATCTCCTTCAAAATAGGAGATCAAACACAACTGCAAATCTCCCCGATCTCCATTTAAGAAAAAGAAAACATAGAAAACTAACAAACCAAACCACCAATGAGGTTGAGAAAAGGAACAAGAATTGTCTAAGTTACCTTTCCTCTACCCCCTCTCGGTCTAACCATCCCATGAAGGAAGGATCAGAAAGACAACTGAATGTTGTTAAGACTTTCCAGAGTCTGTTACTCATGCATCCTTTCAAAAAGAAATGTGGCACCTCCTACAATACATGTTTCCTTGCTGAATTTCAGCATCATGCTTCCGTTTCTTGTGCTATTTTTCTTTTATATGGCAGTAGCTAGAGCAGTCAGGAGAAAAGACAAGGGATTCCTCATCTCTATATCCAGTGTTGCTGCCAAAATGAGCAATACCAAGCTGAGAGCCCCACATAGCTGCCTAGGGCGATGGCACTCAAAGTGGCTGGTTTGCAAATTGTTATCAGCCCATTAAGAAACAAGGAGCTTGTGCCAACTTGAATCAACATGCTTTCTTCACCAAGAAAGATTTACTGTAAAAAAAATGTTGAATGATGGGGGTTAGAGAGATGGTTCAGTGGTTAAGAGCATTGTCTGCTCTTGCAGAAGACCTGGGTTTGATTCCCAGCACTCACATGGTGGCTACCAACCACCTGTAACTCCAGTTCCAGGGGATCTGATCCCTTCTTCTGACATCTGTGAGCCTTGCACAACACGGGTACACTGACACATTTGTAGGCAAAACATCCATATCCATAAAATAAAAATAATAAATAAAAGATTAAAAAAATAATGATCAGTATGTCTTTATCTCCCCACGTCTCCATTAGTAGTCAAACGAACTCTACATTTCTCTCTACTTAACCCCTCATTTTTAAAGAAGAACTTGACTCATTTTGCACCCTGGCCTGGGAACAGAGACCTGTTTCTATGTCAGTGGCAATTTTTACTTATGCCGAACCTAACAGTGTCTAGAACTGCAGGCACTGCCATCGAATATACAGTGCCTGAAGAGGTCAAAGAAGGTGTCAAATCCCCTGGAACTGGAGATAAGAACATTTATTAGCCGCCATGTAGGTGCTGGGAATCGAACTCAGGTCCTCTGCAAAAGCAGTCAGTACTCTTAACTGAGAAGCCATCTATCCAGTCTCAAGACATACTGATTATTATTATTTTCTTTTTTGGAGAAAGAGTCTCACTATGCAACGCAGGCTTGTCCTGAGGCCACCATATGCTCTCATTCTCCTGACTATTAGGATCACAGATGTGCACTATGTCTCCCCACATAAGACTTATTGCTTCTTATCAGATCACTGACCAATGCTTTTCCAGATTAATTCAGAGTACTTTTCACTTTCTCATTTGATTCATGAAACAGATTAGAATGGCAAGAAACATCCTTTTGATTGATAAGAAGAGATGTTTAGTTTCTCAGAGATGGGTAACCTTCTAAAGATTACAATGGCCAATAAGAAAGAGGCAGAGGTAGATCAGAGATCTTTTAATCATAATTCATACCTTTTGGTCATTATTTGCCCGAAATATTCATGAAATAAAACCTAATAGTACAAAATTCAATGTCTAGGTGCTTTTAAAAAATCTTATGATGCCCAATCATAAATTAAGTCTAAGATGTAATAGTAAAGTAAGATCAAGGCCAAATATATTATTTATAGATTAGATGATGTTGATGGAAATTCAAAGAAACCTGGGCAAGACACATTAATTACTCAGTAAGTGGTGTCTACTAGTCTCTTCTGCACTACTTGTTTAGAAAAAGAAATGAATGATGTAAACAAATTGTATAATTAAGAAAAAAGCTTCCAAATTAATTCCAGTTCTCTGCTCTTCATGACGAACCTGGAAAAGACCACTTCTAGGAACAGTTTTACATCACTTGACATTTAATTTGAAATCATTTATCTTCAAGTCAGTAATAATTAGGTACTACTTCCAGCCATTCATTACAAACTGCAAAAAAACCCGCTTTTCTCCAGAGGAGAGAGATAGATAGCTGTGCTTTGCATAAAGCGAGTCAAAGAAAGACAACACAGTTGAGGGCAGGTGTTTTAAAAACTAGTACCCTTTGCAGATTCTCCTGAGGCACCTTACATAGTGGTATCATGTTCGATCCTAGGTACCATGCAAAAGTACTGCTGTGCTGCCTGAGTTCTAATGAATAGGCTTAAGTTCTCAGCCTTGCGTTTTCAGAGAAAACGATGGTATTAAACACTTATATTTACATGGAATAAACATTTTTCTTAGTTGCTTATCTGTTTAAGCATTATATGTATTTATGAATTCTATACTAAATAGTTCATATATCCTAGTTAATCTGTGGATAAATAATTGTGAGATACGTAAACTTATGATTGGCACATTCAGCTGGAATTGGAAACAGTGGGAGTTGACGACAGAGCTCAGTCAGTGACGTGCTTGTCTTGTGAACATGAGGACTTGAGTTTATTCCCAGAACCACACTAAGAAAAGCTGGACATGGTACTGTGTAAGGAGCTTGAAACAGACATAGCACTAAGACTTGCAGCTAGCCAACCTGGCCTATTACATGAGGTCCAATCCAGAGAGAGGTCCTGTATCAAAAAGTTAAAGGAAAACAGGAAGCAAGGAAGGAAGGAAGGAAGGAAGGAAGAAAGGAAGGAAGGAAGGAAGGAAGAAAGGAAAGGGTGGACAATGAGGGATGACACCCAGGGTTGTCCTCTGACCTCCACACACACTTGCACACACATGTATATACATACACACATACAAACATACACATACACAGGACATGGAATAGTAGTACAGTCACATCTGAACTGCGTGGGTTTGGATCTAAATCAATTATATCACTTCCTTATCTCTGGCTAATGAAAACCAACACAGCTAGGCATTTTAGAAAAGAATGCATATCTGCCACTGCTTCCGCAGCTAAATCTTTAGGGGTTAGCTTTGAAGAAATCACACAAAACCCGCAGAAGAAAAAGTACTGTGGGAAGGAAGAGAAAGAAGAACTTCTGAAAATAAATGTAACTTAAATGTAAATGGGAATTAGGCTCATACACAGTATCATTATTTGAAGGTCACAGGAAAGGAATTTAGAGTAAAGTGACCTTCTGTTTAAAATGGAGCAGCCTCAAGAAGGGATACGAGTAGGGTGGTAAAGTCAGAGCCTTCTGCATGCAAATGTGCTTCGATCCATCCCATGTGACATGTTATTAAGCTTTTATTATGTGGTGATAATATGCATATGTTTTCCAAAAGGGAATTGCTGACTCATATACTTTGGGTGGATTCCATGCCTGAAGGAATTTGGTCCCTTTCAAGCTGATGACCAACTCTCTGTGCTTATGTTTTGAATCAATAGTATATTGAAATAAACTATCACACTTCTCCCAGAGATCTGGTATTTCCTTCTACCCAAGAGCTGTGGCACAATGGTACCCTAACCGTTACTTATTAATTAAAACCTTCATATGAGAAAATCAGAAGCCCAAGAACAAATCAGAGAGGACAGCTGTTGCTGCTCCTGCTCTGAAAGCAATCTGAATTTGTTTGAGTAAGTAGCACAACTGTATCTTCTTTGGCTGTGTATATCCACTTCCTTCTAGAATAGCTTATTCAGGCATTGTACAACCAACAAATGAGGTCACTGTTCAGTAGACTCCAAAGACAGCAGCTAAATTAAGTCAATTTTATTTAATGTGCAAAATAACTTTGACATCCTTTTTATATCTAGAAATTTTTTTTAAAAGTACATCAGTATATTCGAGAAAGATCTACTTTTTTCAGAAGAGGCTAGAGGAAGATCAGTTATTAATTTTGCTGAAACAGGTTGTGCTCATATGCTGAAACTGCATATTATGGTGACACCAAGCAAGATATTTTGAATACGAAATGTTACAGAACCACACTTAAGTGACATAGTAAAAGTAAGGTAAGACAAGTTAGGTGTGACTAATTGAGAATACAAAGGAGATGGAAGGAAATGTTTTCAGCTGGACAAACTATATCTAATTTGTAAGGTGATCTTTGCTTTTCAAAATATGTTCCAACAGTGATTTAAAATATAGAAATGAATGTGTTTGCTGGGGTATGAACTTCATGGTCGGCTTGTAACTACTTTCCCTGGAGGGCTTTATTCTCAGAGCTGTCTTAAAGTTTGGAAGTTTACTGATTCTAGATTCAGGTTTGTGGTTTTCCTTTCCTCTTGCAGTGTGCTGTGTACTGCACACATCCATCATTAACACAAGTCCCCTTTTAACCAAGGAATACTAATGTGGGGAGAAAATTCTCGCAATTTAAGACTCCTGCCAAACAATCTGCAAATAAGACGGAGTCTGGAGACCATGACCGCTATTGGCAACTTCTGAAGGATTAGGTAATAAAGAAGCAGTGATGAGCATCCAGTACGTCGACTCCTGCATTTCATTAGGTCTGATTCTGCATATAGATTAGTAACAGTGGAGGCAATTCCACGTTTCTAACACCCTGGCCACTGGCAGCATTGTGCAACTCTGTTTTCCATGCCATCTCATCTGCTACCTATGGCCATTCAGATTCAGATGACAGAAATGTTTTAGATAAGAATTAATTAGTCTGCATTCTGCAGATCGAAATCTACAGCTGGTTATTAAATAATCTTCTGGGCAACTGTGGAGGGGAGTTGTACTTGCCCTTCCTAAGTATAAAATACAAGATTCATTGTTTTCTTAACAAAAGAATTGATGGTATTCCTTGGGCATTTTAGGCACAGATTCTATTAAACTTTTCACTAGTACTTTGCCCAACTCATTTCAACTTTTATCTCTGCCAATGCATCCAAAGTTCAAGAAGAGAGGTTAGAAATACTTTTCCAATTAAAGAACAGAATGAAATTGAGGGTGAACTAGAAATTTGCCAATGCCTGGCCTCTACTAGTCCAGTGTTCACCAAATCCCAGAACTTGCCTTAGTTTCTCAATCTTAAAAATGGGACCAATTCCAGTGACTTGTTTCATAAACATCTTGTATGAGATGATAGGACTTGGTAAGATTAAAAAACAGTCTATAAAATGCACAAAACTTCTGTTGCTCAGAGAACTGGTCCTTGAATAGTACTTGTCAACACTTAAGTCCACAAATAGTTTCTTTTATTGAAAATACATTGAGTTTTTCAAATCCATAAGAAACTAAATCCTCATTTGTTTATTCTTAAATAGGAAAACAGGAATGGGCTGACCACAGCAATTGCATGACAGCCTCTGAGCCCACAACACACAGAAAAAAGGAGGGGAAAGGAAAGGGCTGTAAATTAGTCTCTCCATCCTTCTTTGAATGCTCTCAGGTAATACTTCTAAGGCTCTCCAGTACCCAAGGCTCTCAGCTTACTCTCAGCTTGTGGGAGCTTTTGACTTCCTATTTACTCAAAGGAATTCAAAGGGGCGTGCTTTCCTCTTCACACCACCCCTAGGGCCCAGACACACCTCCGGAAGAAGTCAAAAGGAGCAGATCTGCTTTTTCATCACCTGCTCTCAGAGATCCCCCTGAGAACTGAAGAGATTGGTGGAGTCTGGGACCCAAGGATTCCTTATGCCAGGCTAGGACCTTCGATCGCTCTCCATGGTTCTGAACCTCGACTTTCAGCTGTCCGGGATCCCTTAGATATTTCCCAGCTAGTCAAAACATCACCCACCCCAACGTAGTCTTCTCACTTTCTCCCTACTGACCGCGACCACTCACTTCACATTCCATTTCCATCTGCGTCTAAAATGTTGTATTCTCTTTCATCCTACCGTCTACGGACGATGTCCAACCCTTAAACATGACTCGAGTTACAAAGCCCCACGTCCCTCCATGCTTCACCCAGTGTCTTTTTTCCCCTCCTCCCTCTCGGGTCAAGACTCCCAGCAGCGCACATCCCTCCACGCGCTAGACTCTTCTCACCTGACTCTCCCGCGGAAACTCGTGGCGCACGATGCTGATCACTGGGATATGCAGGACCGAGCTGACCAAGTCCAGCTCCATCATCTCGCCCTGGCTCTGGGGGAAGGCCAGAAGCGCGGAAACCCCTTGTACCACCACTGTGTGGCACACGCTCTGCAGGAAGGAGAAAGGGTCACTACTCCACGGCGAGCTAGGAGAGGAGAAGGGCAAAAGCGGCAGATCGCCCAGGCCTGCCTCGATGGCCATCACTACTTCCAAAGACAGGTTATAGGGGAGCAGCCCTTCCACGCGGTTCAGGTTGTCCACGGCGAACAGGAGGGCGTCCCGCGGCCAGAGGGTCTCAGCCCCGGTCCCTTCTCCGGGCTTCCGGGAGCCCGGAGGACTCCGGCCGTGCAGAGCGCTCCCCAACCAGCGTGCACCCTGCGAGGGCGCCGGGGGCCGCCAAGTCCCTGACTCCGGCTCATCCCTCTGGGCACCCGCCCGGCTGCCGTCTTGAGCGCGGCTGGTTGCTCGCGGGGCCGTGGTCCAGGGCTGCAAATGCACCGCGCCCACCCTCACCGCGTGTCCGATGCGCTTGAGGATCTGGCAGGGTTGCGGGTGCGAGGAGGAGCCGGGCACCCCGGCCAGCACCAGAGCGCAGGGCGGCGGCAGCAGCAGACAGACCCTGCTCAGCAGCCACCACAAACTCAATCTCCTCATTACTGAGACCCGCAGGGAGAAAGCGCGCCCCCTCCTGCGCCGGGCTCGCCCCTCTGCAGCCGCAGCCCGAGGTCTCTGCTGCCTGAGGTCTCCGCCTCCAAGTCCCGAGCGCAGCTTCCCTAGACTTGGCGAAGCGGACCCAGGAGCAGGAACGGTCCTGAGGCCATCCAAGTGGGAGCCTAGCGGACGCCGAGCTGTGGCAGATGCGGTTCCCAGGGTCCTCCGCCTAGCATCCTCTGGCCGCCTGGTCCCTGCACGAGCGGGGCAGGCGGGCCGGCCAGAGCCGGTCCCCCGCGGCTTGTGCGTCCGATCCCTACTCGTCCATCTGCAGGGCACCTGGGGCACAGCGTCTGGACCCTCGGGAAGCCGCCGGATTTCCAACGGGGCAGCGGTGACAGAGAAGCCGCGCTCCCACTTGGCTGGATTCTTTTCCCTTTTGGTCCAGCCGACTCCCACTTATTTACCGGGGTCGCGGAGGAGAGGGCGTTCACGGCCGGGATGCGGAGAAGCAGCATCCGAATCTGCCCTTCTTTCCAATCCGCCACCTTCTCACACGCTCCCCCAGCGTTTTCTTGTTTTCTTGTTTCCTTGTTTCCTCTCCACTTCCTCTCTTCCTTTCTTGGGTTATCTTTCTGCCCAGGCGCCCCCACCGTTGCTGCCTCTGAGGTGCGACACAACTGGCCAGCAAAGGGTGGTTCTGCTTGGAGCGCCAAAGTTCTCCCCGCCTCAGCCGGCGCCTCCCTGTTGCTGAGCCCTGGCGCCAGCCTGTCGCTTGGCTGCGCTAAACGCCCACTGATGGTGAGATTCTCGAGTGGCACAATCCCGCGCCCCCAGAAAGTCCTCTCCCTCAAAGGAGCGAGTCCGCAGTTGGTACAGTTCCGTGAGACCAGGAGCGCAAAGACGGAGTGTGAGAGAATTCTTATTTGAGTCGCTCACTGGGATTGGGATGGGTTGAAAGACACTGTGGCTTTAAGGACCTCCCCTTCGACGTGCCACTTTAAAGGCATTTCTAGTTCAGGGTATTAAAGCAAGAATTATTTACACATCTAATCTCGGTTTGCTTCTTTTTGTCAAGGGAACCTTTGAGTTTCTAAGGGGTTTTGTTTTTGAGGTTCTCAGAATTTAAAAAAGAGAATTCAAAGCACCTGTGTATTCAAGAATATAAAGTTTGGGCCTGAAAGATGCCATAGGGTTAAAGCGCTTGCCATCAAGTCAGACAACGTGAGTTCGATCCTCCGGTTCCACAGCGTGGAAGGGGAGAACTGACTCCTGCAGTGACCTCTGACCTGCGCGCACGCGCCATGACACGTCCTGCCCCTTCTCCAGGACGTAAAGTAAATGAAACATAATAAAAAATACATTCGGATTCTGAAAAGCATCCATCAGTTGTACCTAGTACAAACTAACAGGCCCCAGGAAGCAGTTTCTTGTGAGTTACTTCATTTGTATGGCAATACAGAAGTCAATGGGTCTATTATCTCATCTTTTCTCCAAGATTTGAATAATCTATCATTGGAAGGAAAGGAAGGAGTTAGGGGCAAGTTTGTGGTTTCCACACACAATACATTGACTTTATTTTATGTACAGGATCATTTACAAGGAGGGTGAGAGAGATAACCACCAGGCAGCCAGCTCTGGGGGTAAGCAATTCTGAATCCAATACCGCTTCCGGAGAATCAAGACCTTAGCAATTTATTTCACCAGACCTTGGCCTGCTGTTTGGATCTGTTAAATTGTTACGCAAATACAGATAGCTTTTAGCTCCAGAGAGTTGTTTTGATTCCAGAGCTGAAGTTTCCAACATGTTTTAAATCTTTGGGATGAAGAAATTCTAGCTAAATAAAATTAAATAAAACCTGAGATGCTTGCAAAATAAAGACTGTTCCCTTCAGCGCAAAATAATTTTTGCCAGACTGAAGTGCTTCGGGAAAAGGGGCTTCTATGAATGAGGCATAAAATCACAGTAGGGGCTAAGTAAGCTCTAACTTGAGGTTGAAGAAAGCAATCTCCTGAGTGACAGCAAGTTTCTTTAGCCTACCAGCAATTCCTGTTTGCTCCAAAGGACCCTGCTGCTTAGATACAAGTATGAACACTGTTCATGGTCCTTAAATGACAGGCAGACTGGAGATCCAGTCTATGCAGTTAGGTAGAGTGTGGCATGTGTGAATGGAAATTCCCAGAAAAACATGAGTCTTTAAACTGGACTTTCTTCTGCAGCTTTGATTAACTAATCAGCATTCTGGTGATTGGGGAGACTTTGGGGACAGTTTGGAATGTTACAGGTCAGGGCCAGGCTATTTTTAACCCCTTGCCGTTTCCTTGCCCACCTCTTGTTTCCCACCTAATATTCCATGACTAACAGATTAAAAAAAGAAAAAAAAAACCTTTTTGAACCGTATTTACTAGCAGACTACCAGGTCCCACCAACCAGAAAGCTAAGAATGTCATCAGATAGCATCTGAGACCTTTAGTAGAATCCCCCCCACCCATTGCTATGACCCATGTACTAAACACACCCACCAATGTGTTCGAAAAGTGTGTTAACTTATGACTTTCTAACATATCCACCAATGTTTTTGAAAAGTATTTTAATTTCTGACTTTCTTTGTTCTGTTACTATAAGAAACTCATGAAGTGCTCTCTCATTGGAACATGGTTTGGGGGAAAATCTAAATCTATGTTCTTGGGCCATGGTCACTCATATTTGGCTCCAGAATAAACCCTCTCTTTTATCACTTTGAGGTGAGAACTGTTTTTTGGTTTTGTTTTGTTTTGTTGTTTTGTTCACATGTGCTTGGTTGTGGCCCTGTCTCTGAAGGGCAGTCTTAAACACAGCCTTGCATGTGTGCTCAAATTGTGTTCCCAAGAGAATAGGTGTAGATGGAGAGTGGTTGGATCTGATTGTGAAATGTATCCTGTGTGTATTAGGTCTCTCACAAGTTCACCATGACCTTGCAAGACTGAAAGGCTGACCTGGTCATTCACAGAAGAGCAGATGCTTCCCAAATTTCTGAAGATGGTTCTGCCACTGGAGCTTGTGATAAAATGATAGTTGCAGCTTGTGAATACTGAGTGAACAGGACACATCACTATTCCTTTTGCGTTTCCTTCTGTTTCTTTCCTGGGCTTTTAAGTTGTAAGCCATTTGTGTGTGTGTGTGTGTGTGTGTGTGTACTTGTAGTGCGGAGGCCAGAGTGAGTTCAGCGTCTTATACTGTTCTTCAGGAGCTGTCTGCTTTGTCTTTTGAAACAGTGTCTCTCACGGGGAGCTGGAGCTCACTGATTAGGCTAGGCTGTTGGTCAATGAGTCCTGATTCTGCTTCTCTAGTGTTGGGATTGCAGGTGCGTACTCCCATGCTTGTTTGTTGTTGTTATTTAACGTATTTCTGAGGACTGAATTTAGGTCCTCCTACTTCAGAAGGAAGCAGTCTACTATCTCTCCAGCCCGCTGAGTCGCCCCTGTCCTCTGTCTTCTTTTTGCTGCCTGGCTCTTTCTCCTTGTCACTATGGACAGAACATCTCTGAAACAACCTCTCTCCTACCTCATCCCTTACCTTTCTCTTTCTTTTTCATGCTTCAAGGTTGTAATTTCCAAAATTCTTTTAGAGTTGGTGGTCCATGCAATAATTAATTACTAAGCCCTACTGTGTGTCAGGCATACAGCTGTCCTGGGACTAGATGAATAACCTCCTCTTAGGAGAGTCAAACTCAGTACATTTTTAAACAGAATACTTGTATTGAGCTTATGTACTAGTGGGAGAGACAGACAATAAGAACACCATTAAATACACAAAAGCCATGTTGGTTAGCGGTTCAGAGAAAGATAAAGGAATAAAAAGAAAACATTAGGATGTTGGTGAGATGTGACTTTAGATAAGAGACCCGGGAAAAACTGAGAAAATAACTTTTCAATAAAGAGATAGAGAGAGATAAGAGAGTAATTCATGTAAATATATGCACAAATATTTTCAAGTGATGGAAACAGCAACCGAAAAGGCTCTTAGACAAACATGTTTCTAGAGTATCTCCGGAATACTCAGGGGTCCACAGTGGCTAGAGCAAAATGAATCCGGGCACAGTGATGACAGGTCAGTCAGAACAAGACAATGATGAACCTTGGCTTCTGTTTTCCGCAGAGGAGGCATGAGGTGAAGAGTGATAGGACCAATCGTGTTTTGTTTTGTTTTGTTTAGAGACAAAGTCTTATTCTGTAGCCAGGCTGGCCTCAAACTCAAGGTAATCCTCTGGCCATATCTTCTAATTCCAGTGTTAGGATTATAAGCATATAACAGCCCCATTGGGACTAAGGTAGTAGACCCAATCTAGCTGTTCATTTAATAGTAACAGAAGGTGATCAAAAGTGGAAACCAGAAGATGAGAAATGAGGTAGTTGCAATAATGCACCGAGAGATAACGTTCTTGACAAATCATAACAGGTTTATCAGGCTAACGTGATTGTTCCCATTCTAACACATGAGAAATTAAATTTGATAAATATTGAGTTATTGACAAAGTTGTCACACAGTGAGAGACTTTAGTGTTGCCTTCAGTGTTAAAGTTCAATCCCCTGGTAACAAGTCAAATTTCAAAGTTGGCTTACCCAGAGAAGACATAGCTCTGTTTGTTATCGGATCTAAGAGCCCATGTCAGAAAGTGAAACAAACAGAAGCAAATCCAAGTGCTCAATTTCAAATGTGATCTGTGCACGTCTGTGCTTTGCAGTGCTGGTAATGGCTGGAATGAAAGCTATGACGTTCTGGAAGCAGCCCAGGACAGGCTCCAGAGAAGGGAGATGCAGAGATTCAGAGCTGTAGTCTCTTCTCTGCACTTTTCCCTGTGAGTATGACATTTAGCCTTCTAAAACTCGAGCTTCCTCTTCTCTATGCTAGTTGTGATGACAGCTCTTGACAATTGTCTGTGTAAAAACAGTAGCATGCAGACTCCTGCAATGGGAAATTTTTTTCACTCAAATTTGTAATGGTTTAGAAAATTATCCTTTCCACTACTTCTATACCCTGAAAATTTGAAGTTGTGTCCATTCCATTTTAAAAATTGATAGTATTGTTATAGATAAATGACAGTGATCTTAAAGGACAAGTCCCCAATTATGGAATCTGCTTTTAATTTTTTATTTTCATTTTATGTGCATGAGTATATTTCCTGCTTACATGTAAGTGCCCCTATGATGTGCAATCCCTGCAGAGGTCAGAAGAGGGCGGTCTTCTGCAAGAGCAGTCAGTGCTCTTAACCTCTGAGCCATCTCTCTAGCCTGGAATCTAATTTTTACAAAATATCAACTATGCAGGTTTTATAATGAGGCAGGACTATTTGTGGAATATTTGAAGAACAGTCAGGGATATGGAATACCTGGTGGAGTATCCCTGGTAGAAAAGCATGATCCAGGAAGGGTGGTGGCAAATCAGGCCAGAGAGGCAATCAGGAGGTGGCAGACAGTGGAAACCCACCTCGAACTTTGGCATCTATTCTGAGTAGGATGAGAGACAAGAGTAGAAACCGGGAGATCAGATATGAGGCAGGTGCAGTAATGCATGGGAGAGATAACCTTCCGTGTCATTATTACTTTTACATTATTACGTGTTTATTCCTCTTCTAAAGAATGGAACTTGAGAAATAACGAGTTATCGCGAGGGTGAGGGACACTGTGACGTCAGCATCCTAAGCCCATCCCAGCCGCATCGTTTGTAGTACAAATAGTTTCATTTTAATATTTGGCTGAAAAACTTTGGTAATGTATCGGCCCAATTGTGCCCTCGCCCACTTTCCCACATCAACTTCTTTGTCTCCATTGTCACTGACTTTTTTTTTCCTTTTTCTTTCTTTTTGTCTTTTTGAGACAGGGTCTCCCAACAGCTCCAGCTGGCTTGGAACTCACTACATAGACCAGGGTGACCTCAAACTCACAAAGATCCACCTGCCCCTTCTTTCTGAATGCTGGGATTAAAGGTGTATGGCACCCACCCTGGCAACTTTTTTAAAATGGAAATCTTCTGGATAAAATCAGCAAACAAAAAAGCAGAGAGTATAAAGGATATGGCAGCAGAATTTTATGAGAGAATGAATCTAGAAAAAATAATGAGACCAATTTAGAGAAACAGACCCTTAGAACTCTTTTCTCAGGGTTGTTCTTCTTCCATGAATTAGAAAAAAAAAAAAAGCCTTTACTGACTTAATACCTTGTAACATTGTCCTGATTTTGGCAACAATCATCCTTATTTAAAATGTGAATAATGTTAAGGATTATGGGGCTATCAGCCCAACATGCATTAATATAAGCTATTATATAATAATTATCATGAAATTAATATTCTCTTGGGAATTTGGTGGTGGGATGAGAAAAGACAGGATTTCATTATGTGTTATAAAGGACTTTGGGATTGGGAGACTTTAATGGACATTTTCAGAAGTTTGCAAGAATTGTCAAATCATTACTTTAGGGTTTTTGAGAGACTTCTACATGCCTAGAATATTCCATAGATGATCAAAGAAAGGTCTTGCTGAAGGAACTTGGAGTACCTTGAGAGATTAGAAATAAGAGAAAAAGCACTGGGAAGTTACGAGCCTGCGGTTAGGAAAAGGAAGCAAACATATAATACATCTTGTTCAGTTGAAAATGCTGTGTAGACATCACCCTTATGTGGGCAAACAAAATGATCCTCCATATCCAGGAAACTAAATGCAGCCCAGGGCTATTGCCATCTATAACTTAGGAAATTCCCAGAGTGGTTTGCCTTTCTGCTGAAAGAACATTGTGATGCCCTCATTCTAGCTGTTGTCAGGAGGAGTTGTCATTTGTGACAAGAATTTGGCCTCTTCCACATGCACCAGGATTATTTACTGATTTTTCTGCTTTTCTATCTCTTCCCTAAACCCCACCACAGGGAAGTTAAGTGGGGCTTCGGGAGGGTGATATGGCCATCTCTCTCAACTCTCTTTCTTTGGCGGTGATCATTCCAATTAGGTGCTTATCCAAATGACTTATGAAACAAAACTTGGCCCATCACATACTGCAACGTTTTTTAAAAGACGTTTTCCATGCCCAGTTTGTAGCGCTAGTTTTAAAATTGGAGCCAACATTGGCTGGTGGGGGGGAGGGCTTTTCTCCAATCAGTTTTGCCTTCATGGATCTCATGCTTTACACCTATAAAGCATTTTATTTTAGAAAAAATGAACTTTCTTTTTTAAAAAATTAGGGAACACTTAGCAAATGTTCAAAATTTTTCTGTTCTTTATTAATTTAGAGATTTTATAGTGATTGACTTGCACATACCAGGTGTTTTACATGCATCTTATCCTGATCCCATGAATAGACTATTATCTTTATTTTGTGCATGATGAAATTGACAAATTGACAGAGTCATTTCCTAAGAATTGGGATACAAACCCAGAAGAGCCTCCTTCTTCTAATCCTATGTTCTTTATATCTATAATTCAACATGAACTGGGGCATTAACACAAAATCTGGTGGCTATGAAACAATGATCTGATTAGTGCACAGGGATGAACTACAACATGGAGCTCTTTGACTATTCGATATTTATTAGAACATAGAAATGAATACTATACAACTTTTAAATGTGAGGAAATAGTTTCCTTACTGCTTAATATTACATGGAGATAGGCATAAATCACAATCACTTTCTGTCCTCTTATTGTGCCACAAAACATCATATGAGGAATAACTCTTATCTTGGCTGTCATCTTAAATATCATTGGAAACATCTCATATATACCTTGCTGTCTTTCTTGGGGTCTTTGTGAAGAAAACTATACTTAAGCTATTTAGGAGTATTTTTACCTAGGAAAATATGGGTGATTTTGTAGCATAATCTGTCTGGAATGTTCTGTTTGGAAAAAAGTTCGATTTCAGAGGAATCTTTGCTCTCCCTGGAGTAGACCCGTGTCTTTTCTTCATACACTCTGGCTGATAAGATATCTATCTTGACCAAAGTATTGAAGTTGCAGGTGTGAATCAGCTCATTCAAAAACGATTTTGTGTATGTTTCGCGTGATACATGGAATCTTACAGAATACAATTGTCCAATGTCATTTCCTGGTGATACAATTCATGGGAATGACTTTTTCTGGGAAAACCTCTTTGTAACAAGTCTTTACAAATTGAAATTTTACATAACCTTGTAGATCAAGTTAATTATATGTTTTGAGAACACTTAGAACTATGTACTCCTCCTACGAAAAACAGTCCTACTATGATTTGGAATCCTGCTGTAAGGAACTCTTTCCAGCTGAGCCAAATGCATAGCTTTAATCATATTCCATACCCCCAGTTTTTGACTCAGTTATGCCCTTGACTCAGAACAATATATGTGTGCATGACACGTGATAACGATGATACTGAAAACAACAATGACATTGCAAAGAATGTTTATCACTATAGATGTTGCAAGGAACATCAGGCATAGATTGGTGGCATTTGTCTGGGGCTTTGCATGCTGTACTGAGACAGTAGGGCCAGAAAAAACAATTTATTCCATTCTAAAACTGTTATCAAAGATTATTCAGAACATGCTTCATATGCTGTACAACAAATATGAAAGAAGCCCTTTTTTAGGCAGGAAAATAGAATAGAATAAATTAAGACAGATGAAGAATAGGATAGAGTTCAGTTCTGAGAGAAATGGGAACACTTCAGAACAAGATCAGTCCTACTCTCTGTTAAATTACTCCAAGTGTGAGGTTCCTCATTAATGGGGCACATATTACATTTTGGTGCCTGGTGTGAAAAATCAGGCACCATCACAACAACTGATGCAAACAGAAGAAAAATCTCATCAATGCGTTGAGTCTCCTGAGAGCTAAAGTGTTCTTTGAATTGAAGAATAGTCATCTAAATATTGTTATGAAATAAGAACTTCTCTCTGAGGTTAAAACTCAACCCATCCTCCCAATGCATACAATGGTTTTATCACTTATTTATTTATTTTAAATTTTCCATTGAATTTTTGTGTATTTTTATATAGAACATCTTGATCAATCTTACTCATCTTTAAACCCCTTTTCCCACTGGTCCCCTCTGATAGCACCCCCCCCCCCACTGGAATTCATATATTCTGTGATTTGTGTTAAGGCTTATTGTGTCAAGATTGTGTTTCCAGACATTCCTCAGTGTAAGTTTATCTACTCAGGCCTAGTCACTCTATCCAGAGTCCCTTGCTTTGAGAATGTCAGCTCTTCTTCACCCAACAATAATCCGTTGCCAATATTTATTCATCTAAGTTTGAGTTCTATTGCTCATTTTCTCAGTTCTATGCCATTTTTTTTTATGTTGAGTTTGCATGGGTCTGATGCATGCTGACACCAAGGCTGTATATTCTTATGAGCAGGGTCCCATGACTATCATTTCAATATCCTCAGAAAAGGAGGGCTGAGCCTCAATGAATCAATAGGTCTCTGAAACTAATTGCTTCTGACCACACTGAACTCTATCAAGAGCTCAGTGGGAAAATGCTACCCACTAAGAATGCTGGTCTACCCTGAATAGGAGTCTCACATTAAACCTCTGCCATCTAGGGCTCATGAACCATTTAGGAAGAGGAGGCTGAAAGACTGTAAGAACAAGGGGTGATGGATGGCAGCAAGGAAACAATTTTTCAAATGGCTGGGAAGTTGTACATATGAACTTATAGCAATGGCGACAGCATGCACAAGACCAATGAAGACTCAAACCAGACAAAAGCCCAGCATAGAACCAGGGAAATGGGTCAGAAGCTTTAACCTTGGCTGAGGAACTGTTGGCAACTGATCACTGCTGGGTGAGGAAAAGTTGGTCTTCCTTAAGCGAGTGGTGCTGGACAGACAGGCTGTCTAGACTGCCGTGGCTGAACTCACACCAAGGGACATTCGGGTATACAAACTTGACTCAGAAGGCCTTCACATATATGGCAGAATGCATGAAATCTGGTGGGGAGCAATAGCATGTTCGGATAGGGAAGGGAGTCTAAATATGATTAAGGTGCGTTGCATGAAATGAACAATAATCAATAAAATATATATTGAGAAAAGGAATGCTGATCTAATGAGATTGCTTTGGATAAATATGATGTAAAGAAGAATTATGTTGACTGAAATAGAATGATACTTTTCTTTTGAAGATCTTGGGGCATTTTTTTTTTTGCAAATACTCCCACATTATCTCTAAAGTAAGAAGAAGGTAGACTTATTAAAATATTTGTATAGGTTTAAATCAATTATGAGAAGCTGATGCCTAAGGCAGGTTTAGTAAGTGGATAGTCCACAATTCCATATATAAAGGCTGATGCAGAACTAAAATCCTGCTTCTTTCATAACTGTGAAAACAGGAAACACTGCTGCTACTGTTGCTGATAGAACAGTGTGGATCATGCAGACATTTCTTCAGTTTTGTTCTGACATTTAATGCCATTAATCTGAAGACTGAACTCTTCTTAAATGAAAACCCTCCCCACCCATTTGATTACAATAGTCATGTCTACCTTAACCTCCACTTATGTTTTTAACTAGGAGATTTGCGACTTCCCTTGGCCTTGGGAGAGTTTCTTCTGAAAGTCTTTCTGTGGAGTTTGGAAAACACTCTTTGGTAAAATCAATCTTCCTTTTCTATTGTCCCAGATATTCAATCTTCCCCTTTAAGTCTCTATCTGCTCCCTGCTGCTTTTTAAATGAAGCTGCGATTTTCCTAGTTTATCAGTCTCTTCCATCATAGGGTTTAAACTTGCTATTATATTTTTTAAGCTTGCATCTTTTCCAGTGCCAAAATACGTTGTCTTCACTCCATAAGTAGGTAGCTAGGAATAGATAGGAGACATCATGTGCATTGGTAGTGCTGGAACAGACAGGTGTGTGGCATTCTAGACAAAGGAGCATTCTTATCGCTTTTGCATCCAGATTTCCAGTGACAAACAAATCTACGGATTTGCCTCATTTCATTTGGAAATGTTACCAAGTATTGTATATCTTCATACTCAAGGCGTGCAGTTTAAAGAAATGAAATTATTAATAAACATTTGGCTACATTTTCCCCATGATTACAAATCACAATGATAATAAGAAGTTACACTGGATGCTATGAGTTTAAGAGGAAGGGTTTTAGCATGTGTTAATGTATAAACATGTAAAGTACATGTCTAATACAATGTAATGTAACAGTGTGTGCATGTTGAATTACTAGTCTTAGCTCTTCATTCATTTCTGTGGCCAAATGACTTCACGCTATAAAGAGTATGCAGTTCCAACTGATGACTCAACCAACTCGTGGTTTGGACCATTGAGTTTTGGTGGATGCAGTGCAAACAAGGGCTTAAAGTGAGTATCACAGTGAGTTTGATTTTTTTAAACTTCTGTGTTTCACTTAATGAAGAACATTCTTTGGATTATGGCTGCCTCAATAACCAGGAGGAGCATATGAAAAAGAGACACTAATCCCACTGTAGCATGACAACAAATCCATCTGATCCCAGCAAACACCAGCCTGAAGAGTAAGAGATAAATTCTACATTTTATGTCCCCCATGACTTTGTGGGTATTTATTATGCACCAAAATTTCAACAGACACTTTCTGTTTATTTTTAGGAGAAATATTTCAAAGTGAGTGAAATATTTTTGAGTTAAGAAAAAAAAAAACCCTTTTAGACTTTCTTGTTGTGCATCTGAAGATCTCACACTCATCCCAAATACTTCCATTTACATCAAGAGAGTCACACCATGAAGACTCATGATCTCTCTATGATTTAACATATGGAGGTCACAGACCATGAAGAAATGAATGCATCCAGGATGTCACATTAAAAAGAATGCTATCAACTTATGTAATGCTTAGAAGAAGTAGTGGTAAGGTTAAGCTAAATATACCCAGTCAATAATAATCTTAAAACAATGGACATTTTATTTGTATTTTTGAATAGTATGAAGAAATATATGTCACAGTGATAATTAAACATTTTTTCTCTTTTTGTCATCCATTTTATTATTCAGTACAACTACTTCCATATCCATCTTCCTTTCTTTCTTTCTTTCTTTCTTTTTCTCTTTTTTGCTAAACTGTCATTAAAAATCTTCAGACCTTTCCCTGTTTGAAGATTTCCTAGTCATGGCATATGATTACTAGGATGTTTACATTTACCTTCTTTTTGGGTTTCTATCTCATATGCCTTGGAAGACAGACATAGACTGTTGGCAGGAGAATGAGGACTTCAAGCCAGAATCTTCTTTAGTAGACAGGTCTATGATAAGGGCTGGGAATACTTATCCTTTAATAACTGTTGACATTCATTTGTAGAAAATGAATTTGTTCTGTGTTACAGACATGATAGAAGTTTTGTGTAGAATACAGAGATAAATAATTGAAGCCTAGCGTGGTAGTGTAGTGTATCAGACCTGTAGTCTTAGCACACCAGAGGCCCAAGCAGGAAGATCTATTGTGCATTTGAGGCCAGCCTGGGCTATAGAATGAATTCCAGATCAGTATAGACTACAGTGTAAGACCCAGTCATTAAAATAAAAAGAAGGAAAGAAAGAAATAAGATCTCATAGTGCTGGTGAAATTTTGTTGTCTCAACAACAAAATGTGATATGGAAAGTATTTGAGATGGAAAAAGTTCTTAGTTGCAACTGAGTTCTTCACATGAATATTAAACATAAAGGAATCAAAGGAAAAATGTTAAATAACAGCTAAATATAGTTTCTGTCAACAGTCTGATAATACAGAGGTCCAGTAGACCATTAATATATGCACATACACATAAATGTATATTTTCTCTTTCATAGTAAATATAGTGCTCCCCAAGTAGGTGGCACTTTGAATTGCAGAAATGTTACTTTCTTTTTCTATAACTAAGATCTAATTTACTTTTTACATTTCTATTTTTATAGACAGTAACAAACTTGAATAGGCTATTTTAAAGGGTCTGTTTTGATTGATCTAACACTGTGCCATAGGCTTCTTTCTTTCTCATTTTCTTTTTCCAAGAAGTAGCTTTATGAATTGTCATTATGTTAGAGAAAGAAGAGAGATCTGTGGACACTTGTCCTGCTGTGGCCTCCACTGGCAGATTCTGACATTGGCCTACATCTTCTGATAAAACCTTAAGGGCCACACCCCCTTTGTTCTGACTCTAGGTTTCTTTGGCTCATTGGCTCTGTCAGTGACATCTGCATTTATAGAATGCTGTTAAAATGTCCTTCTGAGATGAGACTCACCTAGGCAACACTTGAATGAGTGGAACTAGAGAAGACCACCCTGTTGCTCTATGTATATATTACTTTCAACTTCTAGTGTAACACTCAGCAGCTCCATTTAACTTGAGGCCCTTTACAAGACTTTCAATCTCATAGGATATGCTCCAATTTGCTAGACAAATGTTCTTTTTGCTGGAAGATCCTTGTCATCTAATTGAATATTCATATAATTTATCTACTCCCATGTGGATTTCAATCTTAGATTGCCTTTTTGTTGGTGATGATAAGCAATTACAACAAAATTGGCAGCCTATCAGAGAAAATCCTGAAGAAAAGACAGAAAGAATATAAAGGCCAAACAGGATGGGGAGGAGTGGGAGAGAGAGAGAGAGAGAGAGAGGGATCATGAAGTTAGTAGGGCGACATGTTGGGAGGAAATGAAGGAAGTTGAAGGGGGATATGAGAGTATATATGATCATATTTCATTGTACACATGTGTGAAATTCTCAAGAGTAGAGACAACTTATTTTTTTAAGTGCCAAACTAAATGAATGTATGTATATTATTTTACAGTTCTTGTGGCCAGGGTGCCTAAGCCATCGTGGGTCGACTGGTTGGCCAAACTCACCTGACTGTCTGATGCAGGAAGTCTATTTCCAAGCTCACTTGGGTGTTGACAGGATTGTTTCTTTGGCTGGCTCTGGGTTATTGACTTCCTTCCCTCAGAACCCAGAAACCACCCAGAAGCCACCTGTCATTCATTTCCATGTTGACTTCTCCAACATGGCCACTTTTATTTCATGAGGCCCGTAAATATAGTCTCTGCTGAGATAGTCTTATTATAGCATCATGAACATCATCACAGGAGTATTCTCTTTATACCTTCGCTACAAAACCTAGGCCGGTAACTCGCTGTATTCTACTGGTAAGAATTCAGTAATGCATCTTTCACTCAAGAGGCAGGATCATTCAAGGACACGCACACAAGGAGCTAGGGACTGTGGGGGTCGCCCCAAAGTCTGTTCACAATGAACGTGCCTGACGTGCAGAGCTGGGCACGTTTTGAGAGGGTCACTGCAAAACATTGTATGTACATCTTCTCGTTCTCTCGTCCTGTCAGCTAGTGATATTTTTATTCTCTTAGTCAACCCTTCCATAGTTAAAATATATCTTCCCAAAGTATGAGAAATGGACAAAATATGTAATTTTTTCCAATGATTGAATACTAGATCTTCATTGTTTTTAGAATTCTAAAACAAAAATAAAAGAGTATTTCTCAAAGTTGACTTTTGAAAATGTGGCCTTCTAGAATATTTACCTCTGTTATAATTTGTAAAAGTCCACCCAAATCCAACATGTTAAGAATGTAGTTTTGGTCACTCTGTTCTCTTGTTAACTGAATAATATATCTCATTTGTTCATAACATTTAATTGTCGAATAGCTTCATTAAAAAATTGTTAAGAAGAAAAATAGATTATATTTCAAAATACAATTCCTGTCTCCAGGCAACTCATCTTTTATAGAATATACTTCAGTTAGATGAAAAAGTTAAATATAATCATATAACATAAACAAGTACTTTATGTTATACTGTAAGACTTTGAAGAAGCAGGAATTGCCTGTTTCTTCTAAGTCAAATAAACTCTCAAACTATTACATCACATAGCTAGTGATCTTTTCTGATAAAAGGATATATGTAAATTAATAACATAGAACAAAGAAGAAAAAAGAAGGAAAAATGTGAAAAAGTAAAACAATGGTTAAACATACAGAAATATTTCTAGCTGCACAATGTAAGCATTGTAGAAATCTGGAAAGCATTATACACATGCAAGATAGAGGAATACTTTATTTATGCCATATTAATTCTATGTACTTTAATTCAGAGAGTTAAAATGATAAATACGACAATTTAACTTCTGGTAAGTCACCTATGAAAAATTAAAACATGGACTGCGCATGATTTGATTATAATTCTGTAGGTAAAAATCTTCATTTGCACAATGCTGAGGTAAAAGAATCAGGTGAAAGAGCACACGTTTGTCTCTTGCTGTCTGCTCTTGGTCTCCTGTCTGCTGATCCTGTCTCTGCCTCTCCCAACCCGCCCTATGCCCACTATGCCTTCCATCACATGGTTCTAACTAGAGTGGGGAGGATACCAGGGCCATGTCTGTGAAAATTCAGACCTGGGAGCAACTTAATTAGGATTATTTTCTTTAAAAGCTTCAAGCATTTTGTTATATACATGTATCATTTTATTTGATTCAGACAATAACTTTTATTTTTTTACTATGTCTGTCTGACATCTCAATACATATTAAATATGTGTGAGTATAAAATCACACAACAGATCGTTTATTCTGTATTCACTTTGGTAGTTGATGTTATTTTAATAGAGGTTGTCTATTAAGAGCCTATATTTCTATTAACATAAATATTGGTTTCATTCACTAACACCTCCTTGCCATGTTGAATGTTCACAATTCTCTTAGCATCCATGAGCATAACTGAGAACCTTTATATACAAACATGAGTTTTCATTTCAGATCAGCTTAATAAATGGGAATATCTGGAATTATATTTGACATTGCTTTAATACCATGGACTTCAGAAAGAAGAAAAGGCTCTGAAAAAGTAGACATCAAAGCAATTCCATCGTGAGAGAGGGCTTTGTGATCTACAGAAGGCTGGGTCAAGTGGTGCTCCTTTGAAATGAGTTTGAAGTATCCCATGATTCCTTTACATCTTGTATTTTGGCTTCACAAAGTACGTAGTGTTTTCTAGGGTACTTTGAGCCAAACTAATTGCTATTTTCAAGGCTACCAAGGATCCATGAAAAGGTTGCTGAGAGAAATAGTTTCAACACTGGTAATTATTTTCTCCACACACTTAAAGACACACAAGTATATACACCATCATCCTTCAGGAGCTCCCATCTTCAATGCCTCACACTGCAGCTCTGATATGTGTGTTTTGAGTGGGTGACTTTTGAATGCGGGAAAGTGTATCTGATGGTGTGCATAAAGAGTTAATGAACCATCTTTTCCTTGGATGATTCCCAAGGTTTAACTGGTTTTCCCCTGAACTTGTTAATAATGCCAAAGACATGTGCCACTATGAAAGGCACACATTTTTCATTTCAGTGAACTAGGTAATAGTAGAATCAATCACATTCACCTTAGAAGGGCAGAAGTATCATAGACTAGGACTGATAAATAAGTAAGTGCAGCCAGGGGTTCAAATCCAAACCCACTCTTCTACTTTTAACCCTTTATCTGAAAGTGTCACGTAAAATACAGACACACACATAAACACACACAATGAGGGAAATGACAATCCTCATCCACCAAGAAACATGACGAAGGGCCACCTCATAGAAGATGCTGGAGTCAGGGCCATTAGGTGGAGGCAGTCTGTCCAAAATGAAGGTCCTTGCCTTCCTTTTATGATGCACTGATGAGTGGATAATGATGTCAAACAGACAATTATCACAGACAGTAACCAGTCCTAGGTGGGACTATATCAATGCGTATTTCTTTGCTCTTAAGCGAGAAGTATTATTAGTGATTTTGGAAAACTGTAAAAAATTCTAGTTAATACATGTGATCTTTCAAGAGGAAGGAAAGGGTCAAACATCAACATCTGGATCCATCATGCTGGTAGGAAAAAAGGGTCCAACTTTTACACGTATTAGTTACTGTTCTTGGTGCTGGGACAAGACTCAACAGAAGACACCTTAAGAGAGGAAAAGTTTATTTTCACTGGTGACCTGAAGTGATGCAGTCTATCACAAAGGGATGGCGTGGAGATGGGGCAAGAGGCTGTTGGTCACAGTGCCTCTGTAGGTAGGAAGCAGAGAGTGAACTGCAAGTGGGACAGGCAATACAAACTCAAGCTGTGTTCTCAGTGTCCGGCATTCTCTAGGGAGACTTCTTAAAGTTCAACAATCTTCCCAAACTGCACTGCTTCTTGGGGAGCAGTATTCAAACACATGACCCCATAGGTGGCATTTCACATATAAACCGCAACATTATGCCCCAGATCCCTAATGGCTCAAGGTTACCTCATAATGCAAAACACATTCACTCAACTTCAAAAGTCCCTGTACTTTATAACAGTCCCAAAACTGTTCAGAAACCCAAAGTCTCTTTTTAACTGTGACCCTCTGTAAAATCAAAAACAAATTACAAGTTTCCAGTATACAAGGGTATGGTATAAACATTTCCATTCCAAAAAGGAAGAATGGGACCCCAGTAAGGAAAGGTCCAACCAAAGCAAGACTGAAACTCTTGAATTGTCATACTGCGCTCAGCATGCACTCAATACTAGTGTTGTATAGCTCAAGAGTATTTGAGAGCCTTGCTGCATCTTAACAGAGTACGACAGGGTATAATCAGCTCATTCACTCTTTCAATTAGACCAAGTCACCACAAATCACTCCCTGGATTGCATTAGTTTATTCTCTTGAAGAATCCTCACATAGTAAAGGTACTGTTATACAATTGCCTCTTATTCTAGTTCCTAAAATAAGATTTAGCAAATCATTTACTGGAAATAAGGTTAAAGTCTTTTCTCTACTATCTAACTTAGCCCTTGCATAAATTTTTTTATAAGTAATTGTTTTAGAAAGAATTTATAAAAAAATATAGTTTTCCCTTAAGAACTACGATACTGCAGGCATGATGGTGTATGCCTTTAAACCTAGTATTCAGGAGACAGAGGCAGGCAGATCTCTGTGAGATCAAGGCCAGCCTGCTCTACATAATGAGTTTCAGGCCAGTTATGGCTACAGGGAGACCCTGTCTCAAAAAGACAAACAAACAAACAAACAAACAAAAATCTCCACGAACAAAAACTCCATTCTTAAAATGAGAACTGGTTCTAATTATCCTTTCTCTGTCTACTCCAGAAAATTCAGTGTCCACTTAGAAATTTGGACAATGACAGTGTGCTGAGGATGATTTTTTGTCTCCTTTGTGATAATTTCTTGGATGCTCTTAATTTACATTTGTGTATATTCTGTTTCTTTTATTCTTTCTTTCTTTTTTCATTGCTAGCTGTTTCAAATTTGTAGACCAAAATAGTAAATCCAAATTCAACCCACCAATAAATTAGTTTCACCTTGTTCTCTGCATCCCATTCAAACTGAGAAAGAAATATACAATTACACATTATACATCTGTCTCAATTTATTAGATTCAATGAGGGAATTTCTCAATTGGAATTCAAAGAACTAGATTGGCAAGGTGAGCAGATTGAGAGCACTTATATGGATGTGCCTCCAGTCTCAGCATTTGCTTTCTTGTGGGAATGATTTTTCTGGGGATGCTTTTTGTTGCAAATGGGAATTTTTTCTAATCTTGAAACTGAAGTTAATCTTATGTTTTGAGATCATTTAACACAGTCTCAGTTTGTTTACAATGTAAACAATCTTACTAGGTCTTGGCCTCCTCTTGTAAGCTAAATATATGGCTCTACTCCATCAAGACCCTTCCTTTTCCCTAGCCCAGAGTATGTATGTGACTGTATGAGCTGGGAAAATATAAATGTTGAAAGCAGCAACTGTTGAATAAAACAAATTAACTGGTTTGTGTTGTAAACAGCAGGTGGGATTAGATTGATAACATCTGTTTGTGGTTGTGTGTGCTGCTCTGGGTCGGGAGGGCTCAGAAAGCGAAAATCTTTTTCTGATAAGATAGAATTCCTCATTCCTTTCCTCACATCATTCTGGATGTATCATTTCAATAAATATGGAAAAAGTCCTTTGTTTGAGAGGACTTGGAACAAATTCTGTGAACAGATTGGTCTCACTCATGATTTTAAATGATTCCAAGAATTGGACTGTCTTTGTTCAGGAACCACCTCATTATGGCATCTCTGCCATACTTTCTCACTGACACTTTCTGAAGACTTTGTAGAACTTAATATATAATTAATGCATTCTTATATCATGTGACAAATATGAATATTAAAACAGGCTCATGGGACTGGAGTGATGGCTCAGTGATGAGATTGTTCCCTGCTCCTCCCAAAGACCCAAGTTTGGTTCCTCACACTCACTGACTGTAACTCATGCTCCAGGGGATCTGATGCTCTCTTCTGGCCTCCAAGGGCATCACACACATACACACACACACGCACACACACACACACACACCCCACACACAAACATGAATAAAAATAAGTTGAAAGATAATGTGAGACCCTTAGAAATTCCTTCCCTGTTCCTAATGTTCTTAGATTAACTGCTTTTTTCGCTTCTGTAAAATGCTTGGCTTAAGGATATCACATGAAGCCAGGGTGGCTCCATTTTGTCCTTCTAATAAGCCTTTGGTTGCCAGTTTAAAAGAATGAGAAAACAAACCTAAGCCAGTACAGCCAGAGAGTGACCAGCACGTTACGATAAACTTAGAAAAACAAGGGTCAGGGCCGGACTTGGGCAATGATCAGCACATTTCAATAGGCTTGAGTAATGCATTCCATCCACTTGCCCCAGAGATGGAACCCACCAATAAGGAGACTTATAGCTCTTTTTAACCAATTTTGGTATATAACCCATAATGACACGGTAAATCTCCACCTCCCTTTGTCCCTAACCTATGAAAAGCTTTTACTCCCTCCTTTCCAGGCTCTTAGTATGGATCCACTGCATTGGTGAGTCTGAGAGTCCTAGCTTAAGCTAGAATAAAGGCTCTTTGTTCTTACATACACTCTGGGTTCCGTGGTGGTTCTTGGGGAGCCATTCTCTGGGCATAACAATAAAAGAAAATCAAAACCAAAAAGAAGCCAGCAGACAAAATCAAGCTCATTTAAATTAAAGTTGAAATTCTGAAGCAAGTTTCCCAGAAAAAGAAGTCAAACCTCTCTTACAGGTTGACTGACTGTTTAGAACTTTGTGACTGTGGAGAGTTGGAATCTTGCAGATCTGGAGCCAAATTATCTTAGGGTATATTTTGTCCATGTAACAGTCACTGTATTAGTTACTTTTGCTGTGATAAAAACACACCGATCAGGCAACTTTTAGAAGGAAGAATTTATTTGACTCATACAGTTCCAGAAGAATAAGGGCCCATCACAGGAATGCCGCATGGCAGCAGAGATGATGGGAACAGAGAGCTCAGGGCTCACATCTTCTGACAAGCAGAGGAAGCAAAGAGGGCAATGCTGGAAATGAGTTGTGGCTCTGCTCTCTCAGAGTCAACCCCAGTGGTGTGCTTCCTCCAGCAAGGCCACACCTCCTGAGCTTCACCAACTGGGGCCAAGCACTCAAATATTCGGAACCTCTGGGGGGCATTCTCATTCAGACCACTACAGTCACTCATTGCCCACCATGGACAGCCCTGCTTTTCTGCACAGTGGGTGGGGTTAGCAAAACAAACAAAAAAGACACATATGAGAAAGGCCCCTGCAGGGTTGACAGGGATGGACCATCAGTAAGAGAAGGCTGAGGCTGAGGGTAATCAGGATGCATGACATGAATGCATGAAATTGAAAAAAAAAAGAGCAAACTGAACGAAAATCACAAAACAGAAAAATATATTTTGATCCCGTTACCAGTTCTTATGATTTATACACAAAAGTATCCAAAGGTTCTTTGAAGCCACTTCTTCCTGTGGACAGTTTAGATTCATTTCAATGCTCCTGGGTATGAATAACAGTGGCTTTGGGCCTTTATAAACTTTTCTAAGATTTGCATTTTTGAGAATAAAAGTAAGGCCATTTTTTTTCTATTCTTATTTACATTTGAGCTTGAGGTCAAAATATAGTCTAAAAAACTTAGAGTCTTGATAGATAGCAAAACCCCCACCAAGGGTCTGCGTCTTCTTGGCTACAAAGAACAGCAAAACATATGGAGTTTCCAGTCAGTTGCATACACCCACCCCCCTACCACATAGTCAAGCTGCAAACAGTATGGAAAGATAGTTTTGCAGCTCTGGAAACTTAGCTGAGGTGTGGAACTGGGGACGTCTGAATCATAAAAGTAGCTGCCAATGAAAATAAAACTGTGGGTTATGTTTGGTTCTGTGTACAATGCACTGTCATTACAGCTGGGTTTGCTGGACTGCACTAAGAAGAGTCTCCTGTTAGTTGGTGTGGTAGAATGCCCTCCTCTAAATCACCCAGTGTCTGATTCAGTGAACTCTGGCAGAGCAATTTGCCTCATGGGAGCACTTCATTGTAAGACACGTTGCATCATGTGTGAGGGGTAGTGGCTCTTCTAATCCCTGATAAAGCAGTCTAGGAAAGCGACACTCCAGACTCAACCTCTTCCTTTAGAGGTCTGTGGGTGCTTAGAGAAGAGAAAACATGTGAGACTCCCTCTGCAGCATATTCCATTGTCCTCCTATTTAAATTGATACAAGTCCCCCAAATATACTAAGAACTGCCACAAGTTGCAGGACCATGGCCATCTTTATCTTTCATAGACAAATGCTGGGGGCACTTCTGCCTGGGATTGCATTTTGAGATGATCCCTTGGGTTTGGGCTTTTCCTGCTCTTGTGGCTGTGGTTGGTTAGTATGACTCAGCACATCACATGTTCAGTTAGCCAATAATCAATGTAAACTATTTTCTTGTTATGTGAATTTGGACTTAAATAAAAACAGACACGTGTCATGGTTTCAGTATGAAATGTCCCCCATAGGCTCACATTGAAGGCTTATTCCTCAACTGGTGTTACTCTTTTGGAAAGTTCTGGAAATTTTAAGAGGTGTGGTGTAGTTTGAGGAAGTATTTCATGGGTTATGCCTCTGATAGTCATATCAGGTCCCTGGTCGCTTCCTTTGCTCACCATGTTTCTGGCACCTTGATCTGCTCAAAAATAAGTGGCTAACCACTCTGAAACTATGGGTCAAAATAAATCCCTTCGTTTTGAAGTTGTTTGGCTCAGGATTTGGTCCCATTGATGAGAATGTCTGATTCACACAACAAGGTTTTTCTCTTTAGAAGATTGTCAGTGCAAGATCACATGAAAGTTATTATTCCATTGAGACTTGATTATCCATTGTGACACTTGTCAGGGCTCTGACTGACCCACATAAATCCTCAGGCACAATTTGGAGAGACATTAAAGAATATGAATATGTTTTCTTAGTTAATACCATTAACCTATGCATATCTGTTATCTGTGAAGGTTGTAGACTGCTGAACAGGATCATAGAAGCTTAATTCAGCCAAATCACAGGACGTAAAGCTGAAGCCTTAAGATTCATCAAGGAGTAGTGTTAGGTAGAGACTTCTTAAGTGCAGTTAAGAGAAGTCACAAAATTTGTCAACTTTGTGTTAATAAGTTGACTTTTGATCTCATGTGGGGGCTGATATTTGCATACAAGTCTTGGGACTTCTGTGAGGATGAATTTGACACTCTTAATTTTGACCTCAAATTAAAAAAAAAAAAAACAAGTGTAAGAACATTTTAAATCAGATAAAATTTTAGCATTCCTTTGTGCTTCTATTGGTGGCATATTTTAATGTTCTTATTTTATTATACTTAGACAAATTGATGTTACAATTGTTAAGTAGTTTTTGTATATTTTTAGTACCAGTCTTTCAATTAAAGAATTATGATCGAGTTAACATGGAAAGTGAAACAGAACAGTAAAGGAATGTTTGCATGAAGTTTGGGGTTTTGGGAAACATAACTGAGAAAGATGATGTCAAAAGTGAGCTCATCCTGGAAGTTACACTGTCGTGGCTTCTGGAAGCTATATAGAACATCCAGGTGATTCATGGAATAGGCTTTCTAGAAACAAATTCTCACTTCAAGACTTGTATGCAGGAAAGAATGTGTTTGGAATCCTACCCATTGTTATTGTTGTTGTTGGTGGTGGGCATGATTGGGCCAAAGAAGGTAATGCTGATCCATCACTAGACTCTTCAAGGAATTCAGGAGCAAATCTGGCTTTTTAGAGTTATCTGAAATTGAGACAAAGAGGTAAAGACCATTGTTTCATGTCCTGAAACTTTCCCTATCTAACAGACATTGGAAGAAAGTTGTCTCAAATGAAAGCAGATGAACCCTGGGTAAGATCATTCCCCTTATGAGTCTTTATTTCTCAGAGAGTGACTTAAGCACATGTTCTCAGCCATCAAAACTCCTAGCTAGCTGGGTTTGATGGTTAATTTTCTGAGGTAACTTGACTATATAAACTAGATGCCCAGACATTTGGCTGAACATTATTTTTGGATGTGTCTGTGAAAAGGTTTCCAGCAGAGTTTGCCATTTCATTGGCTGACTGAGTAAAGGGATTGCTCTCTGCAGTGTGGGTGAGCAATGCCCAATTATTTAAGAGTCTGAACAGAAAAGAAAAGTGGAGGTAGGGAGAAGTTGTATTCTATGTGAGTAATTAGACAGCACAGCTGGGACATTTGGCTCCTATCCTCAGACTGGTATTGCTGACCTCGGCATTGGCACTCAGACTAAACTACATTATGGGCTTTCCTGGGTCCACAGATCATACAAAAAGATTATGAGACTCCTCAGCCTCCAAAATCATGAGCTGACTTTTCATTCTAAAATTTACATCTATATGTATCATTTTTCTCTGTCATGGATATTCCTACATATTTACATATCTCTATTACTTTTCTGTCATCTATTTATCTATCATCTATCTCTACCATCTATCCATCCATCCTATTGTTTTGTTTATATTGGTGAACTCAAATGAGTACACTAGAGTCATGAGAACTCTTTTATGAAGGAGGTTATTATGGTTAGACTATGGTATATTCTGTTGTTACTATGTCTTTTAAATGCAGAATACATAACTATTGTTATTAAAGTTACTAGTGATCAGGGGTAATGTTATAGGACTTACACATTTTGTTGAGACTTGATACAGTGAAGACTGTGCACTGTACTCAATGCTTTATGGGGCTTGTTACTTTAAGCATGACTATCCTGTGAGGCAAAATAAAGATCTCCATAAAAATACAGGCTTTAGAGTCCATGTGCTTGGGTAAAATGCCAGCATGGGTTGTTTTCTAGCTGTGCAAGCCTGAGCAAGATCTTTAAATTTATGGATGTGATTTCACATACGTCTGGAATGATACACCAGCTTAATTGTACAAAGTGTCTAGGATGCAATAACATGCAGACTGTCTCACTTGATTTACACCGAAGAAATGTTAATTATAATCCTTGCTTCACTTTTTTCCTCATATTAAAAAACAGAGGCTCAGAGAGGTTAGCTAAGTGCCAAGGTACATGAACTAAGGCATTTGACTACTGAGTCTGGTTCTTTACCTTTGTTGAATATTTCTGTAACAATGCTAAATATATTTGGTAGGGAGATGACCTGGAAGTAGATGTGTTCTTCATGCCTTCTGGGTAAGAGGGTCAAAGCTTTTGAAGTTTAACTTCTTAAAACAATATGGGCTTCTCTTTCATTGCAGCAAGTCTTTATCTTTAAAGAAAATGTAATCTGTTTTGTCGTTTCATGTGTGTGTCTTTCTGTGCATATGTGGACATGTGTGTGAATGCCTGTAGAGACCAGAAGTGGGGGTTGTATCCTCTGGGTGCTGGGAACCAAATCTGGGTCCCCTACAAGAGCAGCAGGTGCTCCTTACCAGTGAGTCATCTCTTCAGCCCATTTTTTTTTCATTCTTTATGCAACAGAAATGCTTTGACCTGAGCTGTTCCATCCCACCTACTTTGCTGGATTCTGGTGTTAGTTGTTACTTCTGCTTGTATAAACTTAAAATCAAATAAAGAAAACACATCAAATTTTATAAAACAAGGAAGAAACATAAACTTTGTGGATATAGGAAGGTGTCTGAGTCTCATTGAGTCAAAACTTAAATATCTGTTTTTTATGTCTGTTAAAGTGGCAAACAGCCCCAGAAAGTTAACTGGGATAGACTAAACAATCTCCAGGGAATCTGTTGAGAAAACCCATATTTCCAGTTTCACTAACCAATCATTTAGTCATAGGCCCACCACTAGGGAGGCAAGTTCACCTTAAGTTATGCTAAATAGATGGGTGGAATACCTAGTGTGTTAATAAGGTAGTGAGTTTTTCCTGCAATCTCATCTTCTGGTACTCTGCTCTCTAATTCTCAGCCTAGAGAGTACAGTCACTGACCCAATTAAATGAATTTGGCTGATCTGGAACATCTGGAGTCCTTCCCAGGGATCTTAGTACCATAACATTTGGAGGTCCCACTGAAATCCTGGGAAGAGAGTCCAGAGACTCAGGGCAAGTGCCTGGGGTCTGGCCCAATTCCAGGGAGGTGCAGGGGGAGGAGTCTTCATGACCCCCAAGGCCTGCAGGAGCCCCTTTTTTACAAAACTGCAAATTCTAAAATGAAAGTAAGATAGGGCAATTGTGAGAAAAAGGAGTCTACTGGGTGCATTGATAAGTTTCTTGGTTCAGACAAATGGGGAGACAGACGGGGTGATCAGACATCATCCTTTCACCTAGTCTCCAGGGGAAGAGGAGATATCCTCTTGTCTCACTGGTTTCTGGTTCTGGTGTGAGAGTGTGTGGCCACTATATCTGAACTGTCTGTTGCAGTGTTGTGTATTTTTATCATTCTGTCTTTTGGATTATTATCTTTTTCAGTACTCCTGTAATCAGTGGTGCCAAAATGGGAGGAGAACCCACTCTGCTAAAACCCTCTTTGGGTCTACGTTGCAACATTTCCAGGAACTATTCCATGAGGAGGTAAAATATGGTGTGAAACCATGTGGCTGCCAGTCAGCCATGTATCTGACCTCGATGCAGGTTCTATGCAAGTAAGTACCTTTTTTTTAGCTTTCTCTCTGGCTTCAGGGCACTTGAGACAGCATTTGATTCATGAATTCCTTTGTTTTGCTCTCTTATCTGGGGCCTACATATCTGAGGGTACTTTCTTCTGTTGTATCTGTATATACCACTTAACTGCGTGCTTTCTAAGAGTAAAACGTGGTTTCTATTCACATTTAATCTGTGAGATATGTGAGTCCCTCAGGATTTGTATCCTGATGGGGGATGGGCTCAATTTTATAATGTGGCTTGGTCCCCATCAGGTCTGGTGACCTCACCAAGATGGAGGCAATCATGCCATCTGGTCTCCATCTTGAGTGATGACATCATCAATACGGGGATAGTCACATGGCTTGGTTGCCATCTATGACAGTAACATTTTCAAAATAGCAGTGATCTGTTTGGCCTTGCCATTATCTTAATCCACCCTCATGGCATAATTAAAAATGGCAACCCCCAGGAACTTATTGGTACTGCTGAACTCTAGGGGATCGTGATAGTCTGGGAATTCCCTGGACAGGGAAACCTCTTGCAATTTACTCTTTGTTTTGGTTTTCATCTTAGTTTATTGTTGGGATCACAGAAAAGCAAGAAATTTCAACTCAGTCTCTATTGCCTTATAACAAGTTTGATGCTTTTTTATGTCAGACTAGGGAAGTGATACTAGATTCTCATGATGAGAGCTTAAATTTAACATTATTTCGGTCTCTTTCTAAAGGGGAATACTTTGGGTTTTAACTTCTGGGATGGTATATTTATTGTTTCTTAAAATAACTGTTTAAATATTTTATATTGTTTTACGTATTTACGGGTTTTACAGGGAACTATTTTGGGTTCTGACACTGTTGGCATGGCGTATTTACCTCTTTTTAGGGGAAATTATTTTGGATTATAAAATCTTTTATATGGTATATTTGCTGATTTCTAAAAGTAACTATTTTGAAATCTTACATTGTTTTACATAATATATTTGTCAGTTTCTAAAGGGTCCTCAAAGTTTTTCTAGCCATGGGCATCCAAGACTAGTCAGGTACCAAGCAAGCTGACACTTTGTGATGGCTACACCTGAGAAGCTCCTGTGAATTTACAGTACTCCACGGTCAAACCTTACAAAAGACAAGCTGCTACTAGTGTGTAGCTACAATGGGAGGTGAAGAGGAATAGCCTGCTTGGGTGGGAGGCGTAAGATGTGTCCTTTACTGGTCTTAATTCCTGCCCTTCCTGCATTGTGATCCCAAACCTGCTTTTCTCTGAAATAGAGTTCTTCCCTCTCTGATACTCATTTGCTCCAAGTTTGCTTTGGTTCTTGCCTCTTCATGTCCTGGGCATCTCTGCTTTTCACTTTCTAGTTACAATGTCCTGAAAAGACTAAAGGGAAAGAACAATCTCATTTCAACTCTTTCCAAGTTCAAAATCTTTTAAGTACCATTGTTTTCTGTGTTTCTTATTCTCCAGATTATGGGTACTTAATTAAAATTTGTGTATGGTAAATGGTAATATGGTTTTTCTAATCCAGATAGACTGAGAGCACTCTTTAAAAGAAATCACCATGACAGCTAATAGCCTTGCCTCTTATGTACATTGAAAAAATTAAAATATGGATGGACAAGTTGTAACTTTTAGGAAAAGGGTCCAAGGAAACATTTAAAGGGGATATTCAGATTCAGTCCACAAGAAAGCCAGATCAGGAAACGTTCACTAATTTATATGATCATTAATCCTAATCTGTATGTGAAAAATATAAAAGATGGAGGGTACTTATTAAATCTTTCAGGTTGTCATCACCACGAATAGACACATACTAAATGATTGTGGGTATAAGGTTTCATGCATCTGGTCACATCAAGTGTAGCTAGAGAGGAGAAACTTCTGTTAGCCTGCTCTTGCTTGATCTTGGGTGCTCACTGCCAAGTACCCATGGCTTCATAAAGTTTAGAAGTATCAAGTGAGGCAACTTGTTAATATCAAATGTTCTGTCTCTTTTCAATCAATCCCTGTTCCCAGTAAAGGACCCAGCAGATGAGATGAGAAGACTAGCCTGCCTAGACAAATGCATACAGGTTATAAGAAGGACAGATGTTTTCTCTGTGATAGTTACTTTTCTCATCTCTGTGACAAAATGCCTGCCATAAACAATTTAAGGGAGGAAGGATTTATGTGGGCTTGTGATTTCAGAGGGTTTAGTCCTTGGCCTCTCAGCATTATGCATTTGGGTAGAACTTGGGCAGCAGGAGAACACTGCGTGTTCTTCATTTCTTAAAAGACAGAAAGCAGAAAACATGACAGACAGGGTCCAGAAATAATATACTCCAAAACTTCATTTTAGTGACCTACTTCCTTGCTTGCTTAAGTTCCCAGAATCTCCCCAAATAATGCCATCAGCTAGGGGCTGTGCATGCAAAATGGGAACCTGTGATGGCACTTCATATTCCAACAACATGGCCCTAGGCCACCAAAGAGTTGTGGTTATAGCATTATAAAATGTACACAGTTCACCTCCAAGAGCTCTTAATCATTCCATCAGCATTCAAAAGCCCAAATTCAAAGTCGCTTTGGAGGCAAATTCTTAGCTCTGAGCTACTGTAAAATTAAAACCAAGTTACATACTTTTACCATACAATTCACAGAATGAACTTTCCCATTCTGAAAGTCAGAGACTTAAGAACAGTAAGGAAAGTCAGATCCAAAGGAAACTAAAGCCCAGCAGAGCAAACTTAAATCCTGTATGTGCAGGTCTGGATTCCAGAGCACATGGTGTGTGACAGAGAGTTTCAGTGGGCTTGGGTGGCCTCACATTACAGTCTTCTTGGTTGGGAAGGTTTTCTTGTCTTGATCTTACAGATGAAATAACTGAGCTATACAGATATGAAGTAATCTATAAAAGGTTGCCTGAAACACAGTGAATTAAAACACAATATTCTGGGGCTGGGAGAGATAGCTCAGTGGTTAAGAGCACTGGCTGTTCTTGCAGAGGACCTGGGTTTGGTTCCCAACACCCACCTGGTAACTAACAACCATGTATAGCTCTAGTTCCAGGGGAATTCAACACTCCCTTCTGACTCCACTGCCATGTATTCTTTCATTTGTTATTTATATTTTTAGATGTATGAGTGTGTTGCCTGCATGTGTGTAAATGCATAGGATGGAAATACACTCATACACCTAAAATATTTTTAAAAATTAAAATATTAAAAAAACAACATTCTTAGGATCTTACACTCATTGGTTCTGCTTAATCCAAAACAGGTACAATATTCAGAAATGTTACAAAATTAATTTGTTTCTTTTCTTGAATTAATTTCCATGTTAAAAACCTCATCCTTCCCCCTCAAAGCCCATTCTTTGAATCACGTTTTCAGGCGAAAACCGTGATGGATGTATTACAAAAAGCAACTTGATTCAAAATAAAGGCAAATGTTCTAGAACGACATGAAGTTAAACTTAAAAAAATACTAGTGAAATGCAGATAAAGTAGTAACATATATACATAAATATATATAAATATATATATATACAGACATATACATTTATTATCTATCTGTCTATCTATCTATGTATCTCTAATAAACTGGAAACACCTTAAGGGATTGTCATTTATGAAGCACTGAGAGGTGGAGAAATTTAGTCTGCTCCTGGATGTGTAAATTGGTAGAGCTTTTGAATGTAATTTTTGCACAATCTAATAAAAAATTATATATGTGTAATCTTCAAGACAGCAATTCCTCTTCCTGGTATTACAGGTAAACATTAATACTTGGGCATTGTAAGTAGAAGTAGGTTTACTAAAGCGTTATCAGTAAGAACTGTTGTGCCCAGGTTATAGAATCCTCTTAAAAGACCACCAGGGAGGTCAAATCCGATGCAAGCACAAAGGGTCTTTATTTACAAGCTGGAGCTCGGTCCACAGTCTGACACACTGACACAGCGGGTGATAAGGCAGTGACCCCAAGTGGAGGGTAAGGTGATCTTTTATAGGGTTAAAACAGAGAGAAGAGGGACAAGGGTTGGGATTGGTTAAGGAAGCCTACTGGTGCGAAAAGCATCTTACCCATATTAAGGTTACAGGGCCTTGGAATGTGCTGACCAAGGATGTTACAAGGTCTTGTTTATGTCTCTGATTTTAGCCTTGGTCAATCTGACCAGATTTTGTGTTCTTCTTTTTGAGTCCTAAGTAAGGTGTTTTTGCAAAACAATCTGGTATTTGAAGGCTACCATCCTGCAGGTGTTTTCCTATGAAAACAATCTGGTATTTGAAGGCTATGTCCTTGCAGGTGTTTTCCTGAGTGTGGGAAAGACTGTTTGTGGTCTTTCCTAAAGCTGGGAAATCAAGCTTACATAGCAGAGGTTTTTCTCTAACAAAATGGAGTCAGGTTTGCTACAACCTTCATTTTTCATTTCTGGGGGTTCCCTACAAGAACAAAATCTATCAATGTAATTGGTTGGCTACATTAGGATGCTTGCATTGGGAGAACAACACATAAGCAGCAATTCAAAGTGATGAGGAAGAGTGGATATGCTTTGACATTTAAAAACCCCAAGGTAGGTTTTTGAAAAAAGCAAGTTTAAGAAAATAAATAAAAGAGCCAATTTGCCTATGAAGAAACATCACACTGCGCAGATCTCTATGAATGTGTGTGCTTTACACACACCAACCAGAGAAGCAGCTACAGTGGTGCTGTGTGGCACTCTTTTGGGGGAGTCATGAAGGAATGTCTACTTACCCTAGGTGGGGAACCAAAGACCAGATTAAAGTAGGGACACCACCAAAGTCCAACTTGAAAAATCAGTGAGTTTTATTGGGGTTACTTACCAAAATATGGGGGGTGGTTACAGACAGGAGCAAAAATTGACTCAAACGCAGTCATGTTACCAAAAGCCCCTGCGGCATGGGTGGCAGCTTATGAAAGCAGGAAACAGGAAGTGCATCACACAATTGTTTGACAGGCCCTCAACAAATTGGGGAAGAGTCTTTTCCAGGCACCTCTTACTGGCTTCTGCTTCTTCCAGGAAGCTCACTGGTTGGTTTTGTAAGGTGTGCCTGAAGGAAACCACCCGCCCCTGCCAGCAGTTCCAAGACAGACACCTTGGTGACTCCAGCTAGACTCCCAGAGCCCACAAATAAAAAGGAATTTTTACAACTTCTTGAATAGATAAGATTCCTGGTGCAGAATTCACAAACAGCTGTAAAAACGGATTCCTTGCTGGCCAAAAGTTTACATTAAACATCAATCAGATGTCATGGGAACCCCCCCTCCCCATAAAAAGGCCTACTGACAAACTAGGCAGAGCTAATAGCTTATCTCTCTCCCGGGGAGTTAGCCTCTCACACTCTTTCTGAGGAAGCTTCTCCATCCTGATCTGGAGCCAGGCAGGCCAGCCTGGTCCCAAGCCTAAGTCCCCAAGATGAGGGGGCTAGCATTTTCTCCACTCCTGAGCACAGAGAAAGCTATTCCCAGCTGGTCTTCTCTCTTTCCACAACTTGAGAAGCCAGTCCGGTGCTTGCACCCTTAGTAAACTGGTCCTGTTAACTCCCAGCGCTCTGGTCCATTGTCTGCTGCATCTATCGAACCCAGACCTTACAGGTTTCTCTGAGAGTATCTCTCAGCATGTCTTATTGCTTATATTTGCTGGGGTGGGATGCCTAGTGAGTAAGTTTAGTTTCAGGGCTTTCTGAAGCTACTGAGTTGTTCACATTCTGAGCTTGCCAGCAAGATGGAATGTTTCACCTGCTTTCAGAACATCCTATTGTTTAGCTTTCTTCCAACATCCTGAGTCTTAAGGAGCCTATCCCCCAAGAAAGAAGGTCTTATCTAAGAGGAAACTGCTACACACAATTGGGAAAAGCATATGGCAGGTGGAGATGATCTTATCTGCAGCTTTTATAAATTCATATTCAAACACATTTATGACTTTATTTTGTGAGAACAAGAAGTCAAATTCTTCTTATAAAGAGTTTGTGCATTCTATTTTATACCTCTGGTTTTATTTTTGTTTACAGAAGACTGCAGAAGAGCACCACTCTTTTATCCTTTCATATTGTTTCAGGACATGCTGTCTCATGGCCAGAGGGGAAGAATGTCAAGGGATTCCTAGTGTTTAGTCTATCACATCCAATATGATGGGAATTTAGATGAAGGAAGATAACAACAATCATTTAGTACTATTCAATCTAATCTCTCAAACTTTCATCTACATTACTCAGTTTGTGGGGACTTAACAAACTCCATTCTGCTTAGGACTCAAGTTTTGCTTATACTAAGTTTCCTTTCTCATGACGGCTACTGAATTTTCTCTAAAACAGCCCAGCAGCCCACCCAGCTTTGCACAATCAGCAGTTGCACTTTAACCATGAGCTCTAAGAATGTAACTTTAAACTTATCTTTAGCAAACATCCCCTTAGCAAACATCCGCTCTGTTGTAACAATGTCACAAGATGGGTCCTTAAGGTTGTTGAGTCAGGGACTTTGGACTGACTGTAAGGTCAGGGTGGGAGAGACGCAGGAGACAGAAGGGACCAGAGACTCCGCTGGAAGCTAACAGGACCTGGCTTTATTGAGAGAAGACCAGATGGGACTAGCTCCTCTGCACTCAGGAGTGGAGAAATGCTAGCCCCCCTAGCATTTGGGAGTGGGGCTCTGGGGAATCCAGCTGGCATGGAAGAGCTCCCTCAGGGAGAGTGAGAGACTCAAACTCCTGGGGCATGAGTGAGCTCAGCCCAAAAGCCCAAGTCCCAGTCCAAATCTAAGTCTCAAAGCCCATCCTAGACCCAGTCCTCAAAGCCAGTCCTGGCTTTTAGAGGAGGAGGGTTGCCATGACATCTGATTGATGTTTAAGGCAAGCTTCTGGCCAGGAAGCAGTCCTTTTTTACAGATGTTTGCATTTTTTTGAGCCCGGAACCTTATCTGTTAAGGAAGCCCCGTGTCCTTTGTGAATTTGGGGTCTGGAGTCTTATCCGAGCTATTTACAGGGCCTGGATTTCTGAGGAGAAGTTGTAAAAATAGGTCTTTCCTCATGCATGTTTTGTAAACTCTGGCTTCAGGTTTCCTTCCATCTTCCTGAGTCTGAAACTGTTGGGGGTTTCAGTCACATCTTACATTCCAGCCTTTTGAATCATAAGGGAATAGGGGCGTCGTTCTCCTCTAACTTCTTCAGGCTGATTGTTGGGCGATGATAGGGGAATAGGGAATGACACATGAGGCTGGGATGGGTTCGAGTCCTCATCATGGTTAGGCAGCCATGCATATTTCCTGGTGGGAAGGTGAAGGTGAGCAGAAGGGTGAGAGCTGGTGGCAGTCCTCCCGTGTAGGCGAGCAGAGGGACTGGTGCTGAGACAGTTCCTACTGCATCAGAGACTGTAGACCAGGTAAGGAGATAAACTTGACAGTCCTCCCCCTCCCTACCCCCTGGTGGGATAAGAGGACAGGATAAATCTTTAGACGCTTAGTTGCTGGTAACACTGTTTCAGACCTGAAAGGTTAATGAAATGGGAGATTTGACACTTTGTAGAATCCTTTCCAGATAGAGATTAGACACTGACCACCCCAAGGGCTCAAACCACAAGCCAATCCTCATCTGTGTTAAATAAACTGTCCAATCCCTTCGAAGGTTACCTAATCCCAGCCTGGAAACCCCCTTTCTTTCAGGTTTTTGTGCTTAAAAGGTCTGCGAGCCAACACTTCAGGGTCGCCATTGCTTTAAGTAGTAGACCCCAGCTTGCTGGTTGATTCTCGAGAATAAAACTGCTTTTGTGCTTTGCATACCATCTCGACTGTGGTCATTATGGGCTGATCTCTGTACCCTACAAGTTGACCAATGTTACTGCCTAGTTTGGGTCTCCAATAGTGAGGCCTTTCCCCTCTCTTTTCCCTTCATCTGACTTTCCTACCTGCATGTCAAATAGATTTAATCCTTGTGTTTCTGATGTTCCAATCATCTCTTTACTGGTTCTAAGTGCTACCACCAATTAGCCTAGCAATAGACTTTCTGAGGTGATTTGAATGAGAAATGTCCACTATAGGCTCATGTATTAGAACACTTGGTCTCTAATTGGTGGTGCTGTTTGAGGGGGTCGTAAAACCTTTAGGAGGTGCAGACTTGCTGGAGGAAGTATCTCACTAGATGGGCTTTGAGAGTTTATAGCCTTGGCCTACTTTCTCTGCTTCCTGTGTGTGTATAGAAATGTGATCATCTAGCTTGCTGTTTGGTTACCATATCATTCTTGCCATTACAGACTCCAGCTCTTTGGAACCATAAGTCAAAATAAGCAGTCTCATAACTAATGTTTAAGTGCTATGAAAAACCAGAGGGAAATGTATTAGTTCAAAAGCCTACTGAAAAATACACATTATATATACAATATATATTATGTGTGTGTGTGTGTGTGTGTGTGTGTGTGTGTGTGTGTGCATGTGTGTACTGCAAGTTCATCCACTGGGCTCTGGTCAGACCATCTAGAATCCTTCCCGTTAAGAAGATCAGCTCTTCCCCACCCAGCAGTAATCATCTGCCAATAATTCTTTGACTAAGATTGGTGCCTGCTGCCCATTTCCACAGTTATGTGCTTGGTTTTTGTTTGCTGGAATTTGGATGGGTCTTGTGCATGCTGACACCATTGCTGTAGGACTCTATAAGCAAGGTCCCAGGGGTCTGTAGGACTGTATTTCATGTGGTCATCCACTTCCTCCCTGGCTCTTACAGATCTCATTCTTACAAGTAAATTTTAAAAGATGCCAAAATGCATGCCAATATCCAATAAAGACATTCTTTGCTTTTTTCAGACCAGTAATTTGGAAATAATTATGTGTAAAATATCTTGAATTTGTTTACATGACTCTTATAATAACTCATGTTTAAACCAGGGCATGAACAATAATTTTTTAAGCTACAGTCATTGAACTTTGCTTTCTTTCCAATTTAGATTTTTAAGATTGGTCTAGCACTCGAATCTCTGGGTGTGCATGTTAACATGATTTGGATGCAGTCAAGTGCTTAGAAACTATAGTGATTTGTGTTGTTAAGACAGATTTTAAAAAAGTAATAACAACTCTTGAACTTAGCTCTATTCTGGCAAAAGCTTGATTAGCAAGAAAGCATTTGCAGTTTGAAGATCAACTTGTTATTTGTTCACTAAGACTAATGAAAAGAAGCACACAGCAGAAGCCACAACATCCCAAACGTGATGCAGTGCCAGGGGAGTAGTCAGTCACGCATTGTATTACATTCCTGGAAACTGAAAACCAGTAAACACCCATTGTTCTTACAAAACACAACTCATCGGCTTACCCCCTCTTCATCCTTATCATTCCCATCATCCACTTACAGGATGAACTCAGAGGCCATCATGGGAATAAAAATGATTTTGTAGCTCCCACTAGGAGACATCTCATTTTAGCCCTGATATGATTATACGTGTCAGATTATTTGCTCTTTGTACCTAGATTATGCTGCCTTCTTTTGACAAATTTTAATTATTGAATCTATTTATTTTGTATGTGTGTATATATATGTGTGTGGGGGTGTGTGTCCCTATCATAGCATAAGTGTGAGGAAATGGGGCAACTTTTGGGTTGGTTCTCTCTTTCCATCATGTGTGTCCTGGGGAGCCAATACAGGTCATGAGTCTTAGGGTCCAAGAAGTGGGAATAAACCCCAGGATTCCACTTTGATACAAAAAGAAAGTTTATTTTCATAATTTGGCAAACAAAGCAAATCAAGTGGCTAGCTGGGCTGCAGTCCCTAAAGCTAAATCAGGGAACTGTGGCACCCTATTCAAGATGCAGCCCACTTTTAAATGTTCTGTGGCTGTGGGCTCTGCTGGATAGTTTAACCTTGGAATTGGTTGGTCCAGAACCTGGCTGTCCCTTGGGGATTATTTGTACTGGACAACTCAAACCTCGTTGTCCATGGGGTCTGGGCCAGAATGCTTGCTGAAGTGTTAGCACCCAGAATGTAGCAGGGGAGGGGGTGGTGAGGGGATTAAAACTTAAGAGGACTGAGTTTGCTTTGTGCCTACAATCGGGTTTGGTGACTAGTGCCTCTGCTGGCTGAACCATCTCACTCGAAGTTGCAGCTTTCTTAACATGAAAGGCCTCTGAATTGGTTCTTCACTGTGCTGTCCTATTTGACATCTAGAGAAGATAACAATAAAGATAAATAACATTTACTGTATTGTCATTTATATTGGAATATTTATATACAGTATCAGAAGTGTCTTATTTTCCTTTGAAGACCCTTCTTATTAATGCCCATTAATAAGATTTAAGGTAACTGTCCTTCTCTACTGAATGTCTTCTATCATAAGGGATTCTAAAATACACTCTATATTAGTTAGCATTTATATGACACAAATAATTTAGGGGAGTAAGGATTTATTTTGGTACACCGTTCAGAAGGTTCACTCTGTGCTCACTTGGTCCCATGTTCTTGGGGAGAACATTATGGCTTCAGAAGTGTTTGGTGTAGAAGTGTTTACTTTATGGCAGGCAGGAATCCAGAAAGCAAATAGAAAACAGGAAGGAGCTACGACAATACACAGCCTTCAAAACCGTTGTGTGCAGCTTCTTCCAAGATAAAACCTACCTTGGTGGGAAGCTAAGTAAAGAGCAGGATGGTCTAAAGAAAAGTAAACAACAGGATTCTGGAGAGGTAATCCACAAGATGTTCTAAATTTAGAACAGTAAGCAACCAGTGCTTGGAGGAAAAGTTAACATTCCATCCTTAAATTCAGGAAGTAACAACTCAGTAGCTTCAGGAAGTCCCTGAAATGGACCAGGTTCACGTGGCTTCTCCTTTTCCAAGCATATATAAGCCCCAAGAGCTGCTGAGAGATGGTTTCAGGCCAGTTAGTCCCCCTGGAAGAAGTAGATAGCTGGGCTGCCTGGGAAAGGCTTGGGTCTACTGCACTACCAAGAAGGGATATTCTCCAGCCTGTTGCCTTGTCTACCTGTTGTGCAGTGCGCTCCAGGTTTCCTGCTTCCATGAGAGGACACCCGTGCTGGGGTGGGCTTTATTGTTGCTGCTGCCTGTGAGTCACTGCTGTTCCTGAAGCACCCACTCACTTCTATTCCTGTGAGTAATCCCAGTAAAGCTCCCACTGGGTCACCAAGTTGGGTTCTGTCGCTCTCCCTACTTTGGATCGTTGTTGGTTCACTGTCTTGGGTAAGTGGACCTTTGTTCACATCTTACTAAGTACAGTTTCCACAACATAAGGAACTGCCCAAGTGACCCATTTCCTTAAAGTAGGCACCATCTACTGCCTCTCGCCACCTCCTGATAATCTCATTATTCTGTAAATCCATCCAGGAAGTAATCCATTCATTAAGTCAGACTCAGGGTCCAGTTATCTCTGGAAACCGGAGTTTGTCACTAATCTTAGAGGTATGTCTCGGTCTAGTCAAGTTGATCATCAGAGTTAACCATCCCATCATCACTTTATCTTACTGCAGAGTAAGGCCATTTTCCCTCTGAGTCATTAAGAAAATTTGTAATCATATATTTACTTGTATATTTATATTTTAAATGTTATCTTTCCTGCATTGGCCTTTACATTCAGGGACTAAGTTTCGTGTTAGTAGCTGCCATCTCCCTATCACTAACCTTACTGGTACAGACTTAGTTTTAATAACATATGATGAGTGAATAAAGACATACATGGAAATTGAGATGTAAGTGAAGGTGATTATTATTGAGCCAAGTGTTTGTTTTACATCAATACAAGATCATTATGGTTATGTAATGATAATTTTCTTCATCTTAACTGCACTACATTTTCAGTCATTTTAGTCCTTCTGAATGCCTTTTTCAAAGAGTATTATAAAGAAAATTCCTTTCCTTGGAAGACTTTTTTTTGGTGCTTGAGAAACAGACACTGAATGATACTGTTAATGCTGTTCTTAAATTGCTGCCTTTTCAATAATGTTTCAAAAACGTTCAAAAGGAAATGTCTTAGCATGCAATGTCACTTGTCAATGATGATGTCATTCCTTCCTTGAGAAGTTAGGCATTTGTTGATTTCTACTAAAAATCTGAGTGTCCGGGTCTAGAGTGACTCAGGTTTTTATTCTTTTGGAATGAGAGTCTGATTTCTGAAAGCCTTGTTTATATTGGCCTTGTCAAATCCACCACGTCAAGCACAATTCCGCCCATCTTTCATATCATATTCAGTAGCACATTCTCAGTTGGATCTAGCAGAAGGGAAGGCAGAGATGTCAGAGAGACAGATGTTGGTGTTGAAGAAGCAGATGCTTCATGCTTAGCCTGACATGCCAAGAAATTCTATTATTAAAATTCAACATCTGTCCTTTTAGAGAAATCACATACTTTTAACCAGGTTGAAAGCAAGTCCTGATATTCAATTACTGGACTTTTTTTCCCTTTGATAGAGTGTCACCCATTTGAAAATCAGCTCAGGATACCTGGTATAAGGCCCTTCTAGCGGTACAAGGTCTTCACAGTGTTGTGTGTAAGTAAATTCAGATGTGAAACATTTCTGGCACAAGTTGCATCTGATTTCTCTCCCTGAGCACTTCTCCTTGCAGGAAGTTGGTATAAGGTGGCCCTGCAGAAGGTTGTGGGAGGATACAGCTTTGGTTTCTGAGACACTGATAAGGAAACCCAAGAGTGTTCCTGGGGAGACTTTGATAAGTAATGAAGGGAGACCTATCCAATCCTGTGCTTTGAAATCCTGCATCCTTGATAAGGTCAAAGATCCAGAGCAAGCTGCCCTAGGAACCTAATTAAAGCCCTGACTCTGTGAGAAATTGAACGTTGGCAGGAAGGCACCAGCAGCTGTCAGGAAGCCATTTCTTCAAGGACAGCCACACCTTGACAGCACTTTAAAAGTGTTTTCCTTATCTGCTCTGCGAACTCCTAAAAATCAGTCTTTTGTCTCTGATTTGACAGTTGGCCCTGAATGACCCGGTGTGCCTGTGCTCTTTTTCCTATGTAGGGAGCTATGCTCGTACAAGACCTCATTTGTGGCAACTCAAAGTCACAGTGACTGGACTGTGTGCCAAAGGTGGCCTATTTGTTAGGAAGCTGATGAAAGAGGAATTCTTGTGAATGAAGGAGCTTGGGTTCCCATGTAAATGCACTTCTAAGTTAGGCTGAGAAATCAGTGCAGTTTTTCACTTGGTTCTTAAGAAGAGTGTTGGAGAATCTCCTTAACCCCCCTAGGCTATCAGGATGGCTCTTAGGAACTCCATGTGTTGATTTGCTTTCAGTGTTATACCCAGGTGAGAGAATTACAGATCACCACAAGTATAAGCTAATTAAAAGGGTAAAGAAGAGTCCTTTATCGAATAGCATGCTACTGAGAGTGGCTAGTGCTTCAGAAAAATCTTTCAGTGCTGAAGCTCAAGTACAGAGTTTACAAAGGCAAAACTCACAAAAATTGTATAACAGTTTGGACCAGATGGAGGTCAGAGAGACCTTGCGACAGTCGTTATTTGGAATATTCTTTAGCAGCTGTTTTGGTTAGAATTCTAGGCCATAGTCAGGGTTATGAAAAGCCCTGAATGTTTAGTTGGAGGAGGTTAGTGGCTGGAAAGAATGCCAAAGCAGACACAACCTGGATTCAGGACCGGCCCAGGACAAGATGGAGTTCCTTTCTGCTACTTTGTCAGATACTGCAGGCTGAGAGGAAAGGGTGTCATGCTTTGTAGCTTTCCATAATACTCCTCAACATGGTTTCTTCTGAGTCCAATGTGATTTCCATCAAGAAACTTCAGGATGAAATTGCTTTTTGTCTGTGGTTTTGGCATCTAGGTATATAGATGGCTGTAAGAAGGATTAGGGCTGGACCAGGACTAGATGAGAAAATCCACAAGGGAGTATTCTGAGGACAAATGAGAGAAGGCAAAATCTTGCTGAGAAAACCAGAAGAAAAAGTATTTCTACAAAGAGCTTTCAAAAATAAACCTTAGTTTCGCTGAAGACTGAATTTGAAATCCGGGAAGCAGAATTGGTACAAATACATCAATTTTGATGTAGTTGAAAGAAATCAACTTGGTAATGAATATTGTAGGCATCTTCTCCCTCAAAACTAGTGGGGGAGTCTAGTAAGACAACATCTACAGATACCAGCACCTGAGCCTAGTGTTTAAAGCAGCAACACAACCAATCCATCAGGAGAAACCAGCTATTACATGGGCTCCTCGCTTACCACTGGAAAACTGTATGAAGAACTTTTCCTTCTAACTTGTGTAGGCTACATTTTAAGATACATTTGTTATAGTATATCGGTTTTATATAGAAATGATTATTGTGGGACCCCTCAAACCCCTTTTCAACCCAATAACTGCTCTCTTCTCTTCTGTAAAAATGCTTGGCTATAGGACGTCAGAAAATGGATAAATATAACTCCACCTTGTTCTTTGTTCCTTCTAAGCAGTCACAAGGCCACAATATTAAATAAGGCTAAACCAAAAACTAGGAAAAGGTTTGAATAATAGTAAACACATTCCTTTGCCTTGAAGTCAGCACCCACCAATAAGAGACCTCCAAACCTCTATTAACCAATTTTGGCATATAGTTTATTACAACCAATTAATTTAAAATATGCTTGGCGCGCAGGCTCCTATAACCAAACAGAATGTAACACTGTTATGTTATAAGTATCTCAAACTTATAAAAAGCTCTTAACCTCTCTGCTCAGGTCTCCCAGAACGGATCCACTGTGTTGGTGAGGTCTGGGGGACCAAGCTTAAGCTTAAATAAAGGCTCTTTGTTTTTTTGTATACACTCTGGACTCTGTGGTGGTTCTTGAGGAGCCGTTCTCTGGGCATAACAATTATGATTGTCTGTGCTGTAAACTTAGCACAACTTGACACTAAGCTAGACGTTTCTATCAAGATGGATGATCGGTTAAGGAATTTCCTCCATCAGATTGGCCTGTGGACTAGTCTCTGGAGGAATTTTTGTGATTCCTAATTGATGTAAGAGGACCCATCCCACTGTGGGTGGTGCCAACTCTGGGAAGGTAGACCTGGACTATACAAAAAAGTTGCTGAGCGAGCTCATGAGCCAGTAGGCAGCCTTCCTCCATGGTCTCTGCTTTAACTCCTGCCTCTAGGTTTCTGTCTTGACTTCCTTTAAAGATGGAGTATGATGTGAAAGTGTAAGTCAAATAAACCCCTTCCTACTCAGTTGATTCTGGTCACCGTGTTTATCCGCAACAATAGAAAGTAACTAGAACATCCTCTTAAAAGGCTAATTGATTCTTTCACTTAAGTTCTCCTTGAGGAGCCAGAGTTCCCAGAGGAAGCATGTAGTCTCAGTGTGTTCTTTAGTAGAGGGAATAAAGCAACCCAAGTACCAGAAAGTCTGCTTTAGTCTCTGATCTCTCTCTGCAAAGGATAGTGGCTCTGGTAGTTATCTCAGATCCCCTCTGAGTCCGTGGATTCTGGCGGAAGGAGCACTCACAGATTCCGGATGATGAGAGAAGGTTTCTTAGGTTCTGGGGCTAAAGAATTAACAAAGTTTGCGGAGTAACAGGCACGAGCAAACACGCCACTCTCAGGACTCAAGACTCTGTTCCTACCTTTGTTCTCTCTGATTCACTATTTACCCAGTAGCCAAGTACTCCCTTTAACACATGCCGTCTGGGTAGGCCATGCCTCTACTGGGCGTGCTTTCGTTCTGTGGTTTTGTAATAGCACGCACAGGATCTCTTCTGATCTCTCTCTCAGAAAACACTTGGCTTTTCTGCTTTAGAACCCGCTGACTTCCTTCCTCCTTGATGTTTCTTCACCTTCCTTTCTTTTCCTAGAAAATTATTCCTTCAGATTTTCAAAATTTGACACTTCATCCCTTCCCTGGCCTTTGACCCTGTTTTACCTCTCCCATAATACTCTGGTTTATTTTATTCCCTTTGGGAATAATTTAATTTTTCTACTTGTTATTTTCACTAAATGATACTCCAAGCACCATGAAAATAAGGGTATCATCTAGATTAAGACAGTTACTTGTTAGAACAGATCTGACATGTTACAGGTATTGCACAGCTGTTTATTGAGTAAAGGAGGAAGAATGAAGTGCTTAGTATTAGGTAAAGCCAAAAAATAGTAGAAATGTTATGCAATATACTAAGAGGTAGACACAGCCCTGATAAGAAAGGATGCATACCAAATTAGAAACTTTAGATTCTGTTCTGAAGCAGAGTGGAAGACATTATGCCTGAGGAGAAGGTAGCATTCATAATCACGTAGAAAATGTTATTTAGCTTCTATGCAGAAAGATGGGCTGGAGATCTTGAGTGGCAGCGAGTTGATGACTTGGATGTGTGTCCCAGTACCTTCGGAGCAGGGGTGATAAAGGAAGTATGTATGCTTGATTACTGATGTCACACTGTGGGTTTTGAATAGTGACTTCCTAGCTTTTTATCTGTGAAGTCTGGGCAAAGTGCCTCCATGCTGCAGAAGCCAGGAAAATGTGCTTTTCAGATCTCTGACTTCCAGTGGCAGCTTCCCTGTGCTCTGAGATCCTTTGCTCTGTTCTCCTGGGACCACATTTCTATGAGCCACTGTTGGTCAGTGACTGAGCCTGGGGGGCAGGCACAAAAGCAGAAGCTTTACTGAGAGATGTGTGACCTGCCTAACAGTGGGTTGAGGAGTCCCTGTTTGCTTTTGAAACTTTCTTAATACTGTACTGTAGTCTAAGACCTGCCCCCCAACCATGCTTTTTTTCATCTCTTTCTCACAGATCTGAGACCTGCTTTCTAGTCTAAAGCCCCACACAGGCTGCCGTGACACCGATCCTCTTTTCCTAAATGTTGTTTCTCCAGTAAATCTCTTATTGACCCTGAGTTGATGTGTGCTCCTTGGTAATAAGAACTGACCACTCTTTCAGTCTTCATTTCTTCATTTATGAAATAGAAAGAATTAATACCCTTTACATGACTTGCAGTGAGAATCCAATGAGAAGATTTTGTAATGATTTGCACATTTTATTGACCTAGTGATCAATAAGGACTGGTGGTTTTATTTTTAAATTTTGAAAGGCAATTAGAGAGAGAAAAGATGAAACTTGGTGATTTCCTGGATGTTTGTAGCAAAGCAGAAGGAAACCTCTTCTTGGGTTTTATTCGCTTGTAAGTAACCGAGACAGATGTGATACCACCCACAGAACCAGGAGTGTAAGGGAAAGAAAAGAGGAAGGGAAATGAATTTTCTTTGAACATGTTACTCTTGAGACCCCACTAACGCATCTTGAATAACTGTTTTGTAGGCCATTTGATCTATGATTATAGATCTCAGAGAAAGTTTGCGACTTCTGATTCTGATGTAGGTATCGTCAAAAGTATGAGCGAAGGCCCATAGCACAGGAATGACGATAATGCACAGGAGGAACGAGAGGGCTGAGGAGAGCATTACAGGAAACAGTGGATTTTGTTTTGATATGTTTTTAAAGTGTGTATGTGTGTGTGTGTGTATGATATGTGCTTGTGTGTGTAGATATGTGTGTGCTGTAGTGCACATGGAGAGGTCAGAGGACAACCTCAGGTGTGGGTCCTTGCTTTCCACCTTGTCTGAAATAGGTCTTCTTCCTGTGTGGTACTGCACCTGCCAGTCTAGCTGGCTTGTGAATGTCTGGAGAGTCTCTTCTCTTCACCTCTCACCTCCCCATAAGGGCATTAGGACTGCAGACTTGTGCTAACATGCCTGGCTTTTCCTGGGATCTGGGGATCCAAGTGAAATCAGTATGCCTGGACAGCGGACACTTTACATATTTAGAAATCTCCTCAACATGTGAATTCGCAGTGTGTAAAATGCAAGAGGTATCAGCAAGGAGACAGGACAGAAAGCAGGTATCAGATAATTTACTGCAGAGTTATAATTAAGTTAGAAAACAAACGTAGATCAAGATGAAAATTTGGAAGCTCAGAAAATAGCCTCGATTTAGATAATAATTGTTGACACTATAAGGAAATCAAGAAAACTTTGGGATTTTTAGAAAAATAATTTATATACTTATTTATACATTACCCATTAATATAATTTCTATAAGCCTAAGTATGTGTGTAGGTGAATAGATGCAATAAATAGGAAAACCCAAGAAAATCTAGATTACCATCCATTTAGTCTTGGTCAGAGTTGAGTAGAATTACTAGGTTTTGTAAAGTTGATAGTTTACTATAAGCTGTTGGGAAAAATATTCAGATTCAACTAAATAAATGTTTCAAACACTTATTAAAATGAAGCAAAATAGAAAAAATACAATTTGTAACATAACAGTGTTTGTATAAAATAAGAGACAAAAGGTTTCCAGAAAGTATTGAGACGTCAGTAAGTAAATTGGCAAAAGACATGAAGAGAGAGTCATAAAGAGATACAGTTGCAAACAAACATGTGGGCGATTTCTACCTCATTAGTTGTCTCACATATGGAGGAGTGTTTGACCTCTTTGTTTACTAGTCATAAACACTTTAGACAAAAATTATAGAAGAATACTTTTATGCTAACAAAAATCAAAAGTAACTTTATAATCATTATTTGTTCCTTTGGTTATTTCTCATATTTTTGTCGATCATTAAATTGAATCAATATGCGCTAAGTATCTTAGCGTGCTAGAAATGTCTCTCGGTACTGAGATAAATGATGAATAAGAAAATAAAGTCTTCTTTCTTTACTGTCATCCATGGGAGGATCACCTCCCTTTTCCTCTTATTAACATTGTGAAGGATTTAGTCCTTCTTTAGGTCTTGCTTATGGTAGTAATCTTCCCAATCACTTGAGTTCATCCTGTTCCTGTCAGTTTATTACTCGTATACCAGGGAGATATTTTTAAAATCTGGTGTATTCACACATATTAAAAAGTATACAAACAATGAAGGTTAGACTTGGAATTTTAATTTGCATTTTGTTATTACTAATGAAGTAGTAGATCTTCTTATATAACTATGAGCTGTTATGCTTTCTTTTCTAGAAATGATTGTTGATGTTTCCCCCTACCAATTTATTTTGTAATGAGTTAGAGATCTTTGTATTCTTTTTTTAAAAATCATTTATTATTATTTTTTATATTGTGTGTATGAGTGTATGGCCTCCATGTGTTTTATGTGCACCTGTGTCATGCAACGCCCATGGAGGTCAGAAGAGGGTGTCAAATTCCTTGGAACTGGAGTTATGGACTGTTGTTAGCTACCATGTGGGTGCTGGGAATTGAACCCGGGTCCTCTATAAGAGCAGCCAGTCTCCTTAACTACCGAGCTATGTTTCCATTCCTGAGGTCTTTGTATTCTATGTTTGCTAATTCCCAATATTTGTATGTGTACACATACATAGTTTTCTACTATATTAACAGTAATTATTAACTTTAATTTTTTTAAGATTTATTTTTATTTTATGTGTATGTGTGTATGTCTGGGTGTGCATTTGTGCAAGTGCCTCTGGAGTCCACAAGAGGGCATCAGATCCATAAGAACTGGAGCTTCAGGTGGTTGTAAGATACCATGTGGATGCTAGGAACCAAACTCATGTTTTCTGTTAGAGCAGCAGGGTTTCTTTATTACAGAGCCTCTCACCAGCAACTTAACGTTAATTTTAATGTCAAAATATTAAAAAAAAACATTTTATTTATTATTTTTATTTTTGTGGATGAGTGTATTGCCTTCATGTGTATAAATGCACCTGTGTTGTCCAATGCCCACAGAATCAGAAGAAGGTGTTGGATTCTCCTGGAACAGGCGTTATGGAGTGTTGTTAGCTGCTGGGAATCAAACCCTGGTCCTCTGCAAAAACAGCCAGTGCTCTTAACCACAGAAACACCTCCCCAGCCTCAGAAATTTTAATCTTTTCATTATGGTTTGTGCTTTTCACTCTTTTCTGGGATATCTTTCTGTCACACATTCGTCCATCTATTTTCTTATGACTTCTTGAGTATTTTATGAATTTATTTTTATATTGTTAATCTTTAGGAGCTGATTTTCACATATAGAATATGCTAGAGATCTAATTTTTTAATTTTTGGTGTAGATAAGCAATTGCTCTGGTAATTGTCTTTCTATTGGCAATGCTCTATTCATGATGAGTCAGTTTTCAGGTCTGTGTGCACCAGTCTTGGGGCTCTTTAAAACATGAGTTTATCTCTGTTTTTCCTCGGAAGCTCTGCAGTGCTTTAAGACCACAGATTTATAAGAACATATTTTGGGCAAATATTCCAGCCTTGTTTCCGTGTATTCTACTGTCCTCTATAATTTTGGCTCCTTCCTTTCACATATGAAATTTAGAACGAGCTTGCCAAGTTCATGAAAAAAATGCTGCTGAGATTCTGATTGGAAGTGCATCGGATCTATAGATCAACTTGAGGGAATTGACATCTTTATGATTTCGAGACTTTTTATCCAAGAACATAGTTTATTACCCCATTTGTTTGGGTTGCCTTTAATAGGTTTTAACAAAGTTTTATAGTTCTATCTATAAAGTTTCTGCACATATTTTGTTAGATTTATTCCTAGGTATCTTGTATTTTTGTGACTACAATAAATGGTTATTTTTTTAAAGCTATATTTCCAAACTGTTTCTGGTGTTCAGAAATGCCATTGATTTTACTGTATTGATTTTACATTCAGCAACGTTGTTAGAATCTTTGTTTTTCTAAAAATTTGTCAATTTTTTTCCAGGTTTGGCATGGAGTCACAGCATCTGAAAATACTGGTGGTTTGGATTATTCATTTCTTATCTTTATGAAAGTCCTTTACTTCCTCTTAAACTCCACGCTAAAGAGTTCCCGATCCTCCCAATATAGTGATGTTTAGAATGGGGCCTTGAATCTCACTGTACAGGGAATGCTTCCACATCTGACAATTATCTCTGATGGTTCTGGCAGTTTCTTGATCACTATGCTGAAGAAATTAAATATTTCTCCTACTCTTGTTTGGTTGTTTGAATGTCTCCTATAGGCTCCAAGTATTTGAATATTTGGCCCCCCATTTGTGGGGAAGGTCATGGAACCTTTAGGAGATATGGCCATGCTGGAGGAAGCACATCACTGGGGCCAGGCTTTGAGAGCTGTTAAGTCTTGCAGGATTTCCAGTCATTCTCTGATTTTTGTGCCTGCTTGAAGATGTGATCACTGGGCTTTCTGCTCAGGCCACCTCTGCTGCCATGCCTCCCCTATCATTATGAACTGTAATCCATCTGGAATCATAAACCAAGTAACCTCTTCCTTCTATAAATTGCCTTGGTCATACGAAAGTGAGTAATATACCTTGTCATTTTTTCTTTTTTAAAAATACCACGAGAGAGTAATGGAGTTCCAAAACTAATTTTTGCATCTACTGAGATGATCATATGATTTTTCTGCTGTAATCAATTCATGTTCCTATGAATTGGATTCACTATGATATTGGATTTCTAACTTTAAACCAATCTGTAGTCCTGAGATAAATCAATTCAGTCATTATTAGTTCCCCTTTTTAAGCATTATTTGATTTATCTTTGTAAATTTAACTGTTTTTTTTCCTGTATATATTTATAATGAAATTGTTCTTTAATTTTCTGATGCTATCTTCATTAGATTTTGGGATGGGGGTTACCCTAACCACTTAAAGTGAGTTGGGGAGTCCCCTGGCTGTTTTTCCTGACCTTTCAAGTAGACTGTGTAAGAACAGAGCACTGGCCTCTCAATGCTTGTTAGAATCATTTGAATTTTACTCTCAGTATTTGGCTTTCTTTTGAAATATTTTATTTACTATTTTTGTCTTACGTGTATGAATGTATTGCTTGAGTGTGAGTAAGCGTACCTGTGTTGGGCAGAGGTTAGAAGAGGCATCAGATTCCCCTGGAACTGGAGTGATTATGGATAGTTGTTAGCCACCATGTGAGTGCTAGGAGTCAACCTATGTCCTCTGCCAGAACAATCAGTGCTTTTAATCACAAAGCCAACTCTTCAGTTCCCGAACCTTGTTTTCTTGATAGGAGGACTGGCAGGTTCAGTCTCTTTACTGCTATAAGTCTATGAGGGCATTCTCCTTCATCTTGAGTCAGTTTTGGCAAGTTGCATGTTTTGAGGAAATTCCCATCTTATCTACTATAGAAAAGAATTGTTTCTGAAGTGCTATTATAATCTGTTCAGTCTCTCCTTCAGTTATGGCTTGTTGCTTATTCACTGCTTAGGTTTTCTTTTAATGCTCACATTTTATTGAGTGACTCCTGCTGTTTTGGTTTAACCATATCTCTCTCAAGCAATCACTTTTCTCTGATGATTTCTTTATTCCATATTTGCTTGTGAATTCATTATTTTCTTCCCTATCCTTTATTTCTGTCTGTTTTTCTTGACTTTATTCTGATTTTATTTTTCTTACGTCTTATTTGTATGCTTAAATCATTAACTTTGAATTTCTCTCCAATTAAAGTGATTAGGACTGTATATTCCTAAGTACTAATTCAGTGTTTTTCAACGCGTGGCAGTTTGTCATATTTTCATTATTGTTCAGTTATAAATGTTTTCAGATTTCCATTAAGATTTTTTTCCTTGACCTATGAGTCATTTAGTGAAATGCTTTTAAAGTTTGATTGCCTAGTCATGTTTTTATGAATAATTTTCGAATTTATTGCTTTGTGTTTAGCAAATGTGGTCCTGTTGCATACAGTGTCTGAACTCTACCAAAGCTATTGTCAATCACAAATTGGTCAAACTTTTAAAATATTTCCTCCATGCTTGTAAAGATCTGAAGGCTGCAATTTGTGGTTGTGATATTCTATAACAGTCCATTAAATCAAGTTCCTTTGTTTTATTGTTCTTCTCTTCTATACCCTAATGTTTTTTATTCTTACTAGTCATTGAGTATGAAATTTTCCATTATGACTAAACATATGGCCAAATCTAGGGGCTAGATAAGGAAATCCCAGCATGAACCTAGAGCATCTGAGAGTACCAGAGAGTAGAAAAGTGCTGAAAAAACAGCAGACCAGCAGAAGGATGGAACAGCAACAGGACAGGAAAGGTCCTGCCTAAGCAAAAGCAAAGCAACAGAAGAGCAGAGTGTGCGTTGCTATCGCTGGAACATTGACTTATTCTTCACAGTTTTGGAAGCCAAGAGTCTGAGCTCAAGGTGACAGAAGGTTCAGTGTCTCATGGGACTTGCTGCGTGGCTTACAGATGTCATCCTCTCCTCAAATAGTAAAGCAGTTTAGAGAGTTCTTGTGTCTGATTTTTACAAGGGGACTAATGTCCTTTAAGAGTGTTTCCCCTTTGTAACACAATCACCTCCCACGTATCCCAGCCTCCAATGCACTGGGTTAGGATTTTAACATATGAACTGGGGAGGTACATGAAAACATTCAGTTCACTTTGGGACCAAGTTGAAAGAACTGCTAATGGCCAAAGCCAGAGGATTTTGAACAACTGACCAATGACAAAAGCATAAAATGCATCTACATGAGTGCAAACTGATGCAAACAAATGATTGGGAGGAGAAAGAAGGTCTTCCTCATGGAAATCCATGTAACTTATAGAGATAACCCACCTCTCTTGGGTTGAGATGAGAGAGGAAACGGCAAGGAGACAATTTTATTTTATTAAAAATAATTTACTTGTGGGACGGAGAGACAGCACAGTGTTTAAGAGCACTGGCTGCCTTTGCAAAGGACCCAAGTGCAAACCCCAGCTCCCATATAGTGGCTATCAACCCCCTGTAACTCTAGTTCCAAGGGAACAAAAACCCTCTTCTGACCTCTGGCGGGCATTGAAGGACTTGGGTACACTTACATACATGCAGGCAATGCACTCATGCACATAAAAGAAAAACAGATAAAATATTTAAAAATTATATATTTGTTATTAATTAATTATTTCTTATGTGTGTGGGCATACACACGATGGCACATGTGTAGAGGCCAGAGGCCAACTTTTGGAAGTTGATTCTCTCGCTTCACTCTGTGGGATCTGGAGATAGAACTCAGGTTCTCGGGCCTTTACTTGCTGAACTAGCTCACTGTCCTGAGATAGACAGTTTTAAAAACAAACAAATTCCATGGACTTTTGGGAGCCCAAAGCTGCTATGCTGATAAACAGAGCTGGGAAGGTGGTAGTGAGGATTGCTGTAGGTTTAAATGAATCAAAAATAAAGGAAGGGTGACTTTTGAGCAGAAGGGAAGAGTGTAGAAGCTATGGAAACTTCTAGGCGAAGGATGTAGCAAACACAAAGGCTTTGCTGAGGCCTGTGCAAGACTGGAAATAGATGGGAAACTAATAAGTATAGGAAGTGAATGTCAGATGGAAGAGCAATAACAGGAAAAGAATTCTAATCAATGAGATCAGAGAACTTGGTGTGAGGTCAGCTATTTGTTTTCCTCTTCAGAGGACACTTGACAAAGCGGTGGAGTCATTTCAGTTGTTATCACTGCTAAGTAAGGTCTGCTTCTGGCAACCAGGTATTGAGGATGGGAATACTAAGCATCTTGTAGTGCACAAGGATATCCTTCCTAGGCACACACAGGCTATCCTCCCTTTCTCCTCACCAAAGCCTGGCTGTTTTTTATTGCTGTCCATCTAAACCACATACTATCTCTTGTGCTGCAGACATCTGGCATCCTTTACATCATCGTCACTCTGTTCCTGAAATTCTTAGCTCTTAATTCACTTTCATATTCCTGGGTAATTGCCATATTAAGCTTTCTTGATTTCAGTATCCACAGTGCAAATCCTTCCCACAGTCTTGGCCGTCTTTGTTCCTTGAACTTGACTTTCTCATCTGGTATTAGAGTTGAATGTATTTAGAACCACAGTTTGAGGCCCGTCCTTCCATTTAGAAACTAGATTCCATCTATCTTCTGTTTTTTTTGTGTTATATTTTCGGGGAACTTTCACTTTATGTCTACTAAAATTTTATCTTCTATTATACACGATTTGTGACTGCCTTTCAATAATTCTGACAAATAATTTCTGATATTATTTTTAAATGCAAATAATATCCATTTGCCACAGAGCTTGAACTTCCGGCTATGTAATTATTAGAATTTATTATCCCCTTGTTCTACATTTGCATAAAAATGAATTTATACTTTTGGGTTTTTTTTCTTGTCTGCTGTGCATTCTAGATAATTAATTTTAAATTTTTAAAATTTATCGTTTTTGTTTTTATGTGTATGAGAGTATTGCCTTGCATGTATATAAGTGTACCTTAGTTGTGCATTGCCTGCAGAAGTCAGAAGAAGACATTGAATCCCCTGCAGCTGGAATTACAGACAGTTATTAACCACTGGGAGCCGAACCCAGTTCCTCTGCAAGAGCAACCAGGGCTCTTAACTACTGAGCCATCTCTCCAGCATCTAGGTAATTTCTTAATTGTGCTTTATAGTCCAGTAGTTCTTCTTTAACCTGTGTCTATTCTGCTTAAAGACAGGATCTCCCTGTAGCCCCAGCTGACATAGAACTTTCTACATAAACCAGGCTGACATCCATCTGACAGAGGTCCCCTTGCTCTGCCTCTGGAGCACTGGGATTAAAGTTGTGGTCCACAACAGCTAGTTTACTTGCATGTGTGTGTGTGTGTGTGTGTGTGTGCGTGTGTGTGTGTTCCTGTGTATACATGCATATGCATGTGGAGGTCAGAGGTCAGTCTCTAATGTTGTTTCTCAGATGCCATACAAGTTTTTTTTTTTTGAGAAAAGGTCACTTACTGGCCTGGAGCTAGTCCATAAAGTTGGGCTTACTGGCCAGTGAGCCCCAGGGATCCATCTGCTTCTTCACTGCTGGATGACAGTCATGTACCACCATACCTACATTTTTTGTTTGTGTGCCTTGAGTCCTAAGGATCCAATCTTTCTTCTTGCTTGCAAGTCAAGCACTTTATGGACTAAGTCACCAGCTCAGCCTCTCTGCTGCTTAACTCTTTATTGAGTTTTAAATTCCAAATTATTGAAATTTTTAGTTTATAATTAAAAAAATTTTAATTAATTTATTTTTAATCATGCGTAGGTAAGTGAGTATGTGCCCACTAGTTCAGGTACCCACAGAGGCTAGAGACATTGGATTCCTCTGGAGCTGGAGTTAAAGACATTGTGAACTGCCAGACTGGGGGTGGACGGTGGGGTTGAGAGGTGGGATGGAGGTCTGGGGACTGAATTTAGGTCCTCTCGGCAAAAGTAATACATGGTCTTAACCACCTAGCCATGTCTTTAGCCCTTTTAAGATACTCTTTTTGGGTGATAACTTCCTGGTTATTTTTGAGGATTCATCATTGATTCATATGTTTGCAATTCCTTGTCATTTCTTTAAAACTAATAAATACTTAGTTTTTTTATGTGATGATTTGTATGTAGGAAGTCTTTCTGTATAATATCTCAATTGCTATTTTTCTTTCTTTTGCTCATGTGACACTTTGTTCTTTATTTGGTGAAAATTTTCTTGTGACAGATTGTTATTCTTTTACCTATTTGCTGAACGCCTACTCATAATTCTGTGAACTTGAGATGCAGGCTTTTCCGCCAGGAAGACTTTGCTGCCCTCTGTCAGTTATGCAAGTTGGACTTGAAAGCTACAATTACTAGCTTGCAGCATTTCAAACCATCTGATTATCTCTATTTAGTACTCAAAGCTACCCATGTCTAGCCTAATGTAAAACAGCACCATCTTCACAGGGAGACCTTGGGTGTCAGTCCCACTGTCTTTCGTTCATTCCCGCTTTCTAGGTCCCCTTTCCCTGAAGAGCTTAATCTTGTGAGCTGTGCTTATTTCATCCTTTTTTCTGTTTAATGTGTAGTCCTGAAGTAGGGTATTTAGAGTCTCTCCTATTTTAAAGTGCTAGACATCCCGTCATTTTTATTTTGCTCTAGCATTCCTGGGTGGCTCCGAGGCTTCCGGTTTCCTACACACAGCTTCTCACTTCCTTCCAAACTTCATTCCCAGCAATACCAGGCTTCCTCATTTTCTTTCCTTTCTATCATATGTAGGGTCACTACATATATTTTAAAACTCCCCCTTTACCCTTTTTAAATTTTAGCAAGCACTTTTGTGTAAAGGTCAGGACATTTTTAATATCTCTATGATGCCCTAATGCCAGAAAAATCAAAGTTCTGTGCATTTCTTTTTTTCCACAACAAATAATGCTCAATAAAAATCTCAAAAACTCAGTAATGAAAAAGAAATACTGTGAGGCAGGGATTAATGTCATAGTTCAGTGTCCATAAAATTTTACTGGGATACATTGAAAATTTTATTAGAACGGTATATTTTCTATGACTGCATTGACACCATTAGGGCAGAACTATAGATTGAAAACATTTTTATTTAATAGTATTTTTTTTTTACTTTATGTGTACAAGTGTATTACCTTCATGTATGTAAGTGCACCTGTGTTGTGCAATGCCTACGGAAGTCAGAAGAGAGCATAGATTCCCCTGGAGCTGGAATTATGGATAGTTGTTAGCAGCCATATGAGTGCTGGGAATTGAACCTCATCCTCTGCAAGAGCTGGCAACACTCTTACCACGGAACCATCTCTCCAGCCCCAGAACTATGGGTTGAAGAAAGACAGGATACACAAAACCTAAAATACTATTGGGCCTCTATTGAAAAGATGTCTGCTGTATATCTTTCAGGGTTAACCAACAGGAGAGGAGAGATGACCTGGCTCAGAGAGGCATGGTTCCTCCGCAGTCCCTGAGTGTGGGCGTTTATTTACTCTAAATGCTTTTCTCCTTCTAACTCCAGATTCTCTTTGGCAGGGGTGATCAATATTTCCATGCTGCAAGCCCCATTATCTTCAGGGCGGCTTGCCTCCTCTCTCTGTGCTCCTCAGATTACCTTTGCTGGACGGCAACCAGCAGAGCCCTGAAATTCCTAAGGCCATCGCTTCTCTCATTTACATTTGTTATTTGTTAAAAACAGGATGTTTCAGTTTCATACGGTGAAGGAGTTTTCCACTTAACCCAGCAGAAGCATGTGGCATGAAAAGAAAATAAAGTCTGTAGCTGATATACATACACACGCAGCTTGCTTTATTTCTGGGAGGTAAAACTGTTGCGTCAAATAACTTAAAATAACGTCCATCCTTTGGCAGAGCATAGACCTCCAGCAGCCGATGGGGAAGCTGTTATTGAAGGCAGGATGCTCCGTGCATTTATTGTGTAACATTCACCATCCTCAGTCCTCTTGCAAATGTGCCCAGGATCATTTTCCATGGTGTATGTTTTAAATCTGTCACTCTGTCTAGTGAGACTCCTAAGTCAATTTGTGCGGAGAAACTTAGAGAAATTAAATAACCTCTTTTCCCATACATTTTGGCTTTTCATTAAACAATAATGGTGGTAATTTAATAAGCTACTTCTGGTACAGAGACAAGATTCTACAGGGATTCTGAGCTGCTGATTGTTCAATGGGGACCTGACTTTCCTGCGCTTTGATTTAGGATTCCATGAGAAAGGTTATTTGGCAGAGGTTTGTTTCTGGGGCGAGTAGGGTGTAATTAAGCAGTGGATCTATGTTGTAGAAACCAAGGACAGGATGATTTTTGGAGGAAGAAAAGCATCACAGATCTAAGTGAGAAGGTTAAAACAAAAATAAAAAAAAACAAGTTAACCTGTGGATGCTCTCTGGAAAGATTGTGAGTAAAAGCCACATGCCTGGGATTGTCAGACCTGGGATTTAAAAAATGTTTTTAATTGAATTTTTGCAAATTTTATACAGTACATCTTGTGCATATCTGCAGCCTATCTAAACACTCCATAACCCCCTCCCACTAGATCTCATGCATTCTGCCATATATGTTAAAGCTCATCAAGGTATGTTAGTGTCTCCAAATGTCCCTCAGAGTGTCTGGCAGTGAGGTTCTGATTCCTGCTTTTGAATATGACTTATTTAGACAGAATATTGTTTTAGAAAACAGTACTCTAAAATAATTTATAAATTCTAAAATGAATTATAATGGACTCTAGTAAAGGTGAATGGTTCTCCTGGCACAGACAGGGAGAAGTGCAGAAGTGGTTTTTAGCAGACGTTCAGTAAGAGGTTCCTCTCATTGTGACCATCTCTTCCATTTCTTTATTGAAATTGGTTAGCTTTATTTGACAGTCCATTGCCTTAGCCATTTGGCCACCCTTGTTCACAAGTCAGCCTCATCGAAATCAGTGCTTTATAGCCCTCATTGCACACTGCATTAGAATCTGCTAAGGAGCCTGTGTGTGTGTGTGTGTGTGTGTGTGTGTGTGTGTGTGTGTGTGTGTGAAAGCTCCACCAAAGGCTACTTAAGTTTAAATTTATGGGTCTGGAGATTTCCAAGCACTGGTATTTAAAAAGATTTCTGAGGTAATTCAAAAGCACAACCAGAACTGAGGTCTATTAGAGTCCAGTCCCTCAACTGAACAGCGAGGGCCTTTGGGCCAGGTTAGTCTTTGTTCTGTGTTCTGTGAGATACTAAACAGTCTGTCTGCCCAAGAGATGCCAAAAGGACTCTCTGTCTCCTAAGTTGGGGCAACCAAACGTTTCTCCAGACATCGCCAAATTTCGCACAGGAAAAAAGTTGCCTTTAGTTGGGAACAACTTTATCTAGACCAAATAAATCTATTGGCAATAAGATGATTACTCTGAGGTGCATCCTAATTCCTTTTAGTAGCCGATTTCTTCAACTCAATGTCTTATAACTTACATACTCAGAATAGTAGAGATAGTATGATTTCATTCTGTTTTTATTTTAATATTTCTGTGTTAGTGGTGAGATGGTTGTTCCTTCAGGGGAAGAGATCCCCTGCCATGGTTTCAATGTGAGCTGTGCCATAAAATGTTCATATTGAAACCTTGGCTGAATATCATCACCAGCTGGTGAATGTCATCATTGAGAGATGGTTAGATCATGAGGGCTCTGACTTAATCAATAATCAGATTTAATCACTGGTGGCGTCACTGAGAAGTGATGGAAGCCTTAGGAGCTTGGGATTATTTGGAGGAAATAGGTTACTGGGGGTGGAGTAGGAGTTCCTTGAGCCAGTTCTTGTCCAGGCTTTTCTGTCTCCCTCCCTCCCTCCCTCCCTCCCTCCCTCCCTCCCTCCCTCCCTCCCTCCCTCCCTCCCTCCCTCCCTCCCTCTTTCTCTATCACAGTGTCTCTCTCTCTCTCTCTCTCTCTCTCTCTCTCTCTCTCTCTCCTTCCTAGCCATCATGAGGTGAACACCTGTGTTCCACCCATGCCCTTCAGTGTGATGCCTTGAACATCACAGGGTAGCTGACTGTGGCCTGTAACCTCTGAAATTGAGTTAAAATAAGTCCTTTCTCCTTTAAATGCTCTCCAATGTTATTGATTTTGTTCTTGGACAATCTCGTGCATGTGTATAATATTTTGACGATTTAACCCTCACCCATATCCCTCCCACCTCTGTCATCTCCCCTCCGTCCTCCAAGTCCCTTCACATTCATGTGTTTTTGTTTTGTTTTGTGACCCACTGATTCTAACTCGGGTCATCTATATGCCCGGACATTTGGAACTATCCATTGGATCCTGGTGGAATCACTAGTGGTTACACAAGTGAAGACAATGACTGCACTTCCTTCTCAATCCATCATTAGCTAATAGTTCAGCAGGGAGGGGAAGAGCCACGTGAGCCTCTTCCTCAACCCATGATTGACTGTTGACAGACACAGTCTTGTACAGGCCCTGTGCCAGCATTGTTCCTTGAGCTTGGTTGTGTGTGTGTGGCGGGGGAGGGTGTGTGGTATAGGTGTCCTCTGTAGGGCTGAGCTCTCAGCTTCTTCTTTGCACTTTGAACAGTACTGAGTTTTATCACTGTTCAGTGCAAAGAGAGAAAATTCTTTTCAGTATTTGTGAGAATGATGAAAAGTCTGAGTAGCAATCCCCTTAAGCCTGAATCATTTGATGTAATGTAGTTATCTGGGGTACATATATATTTGGGAAAATCAGTGTAATAGTAAGATCAACTTATGCATTTTGTTTTATTTCTGGGATGTCGCATTGTATAAATATAGGATGAGAATTCCTACCTGTCTATCCTGTGGGTCAAGAGATCAGCTTTGATACACTTTAAAGAGAAAGCTTAGCAGAGACTGATTAATATAGAGATGGAAGAAAGGCGTTCATACTCCACAGGGCTTTAGGAAGCAAGATGGGACATTGTGATAATGGTGATGATGGAAGCTTTGTGTGTGTCAAGTACTTTTCTAAATGGTTTTCATATTTTAAAATACTCACAAATAACCTGAGAATGGTTAGCACCACTTTTTGAACTAGTGTGCTGTGTTGGGAAGACACCATAGTGAGGCATAGATGAAACCTTCCAAGTTAGAAAGTCCTGGATTTGAATCCTAATGATCCCAATTATTAGATATGTATTCTTGGGCCAGTTATCCATTCTGAGCCACTAATCTTTGATCTGAAAGCATCATACCTTCTGTGCACAAGAATTGGGAACGATGCTTGAAGAATGCATAACTAATATTTGGCAATAGTTGACATACAATAAACATTAGATCTCTGTTTCTTTTTGTTTTTACTAAATTCTGATTGCAGACTTTTCTTTTTGACCCTTATAAGAGGTGTGTGAAGAAAGTGTGATTACCTAGATGATACACTTGAGGAAGCTAAGACTCAGAAGAATTAAATAAGTTTCTAAAGACAAATATCAAGTCACAAAGTCAGGATTTGAAGCCCAAATGTCATCTAGGTTAAATGACTATCTGCTTAGAAGAATGGGATCCTTGAGCCCCCTTTAAACACACATTAGCACTCTATTTGGAGTCCTCATGCTAGTAATTACAAGATGTTATACAGAGAAAAAACTAATACAAGAATGAGAATTAAAGACACTTCCAAATTATATTCCTTTATCAGTTATAGATTCCAAATAACATCATCCTGAACATCATCCAGTCTCCTTTCTTGACTTATTTTTAGGTTATTCATATGTGGGAAATAATTTATATTCATATTCTTGTAATTTTTTTCTTGTGGAGGGTAGAATGAACTCAACTTCTCCCTATTTTCTATTTTTTTTCCACTAAATGTTTCATGGATTCCCAAAGGAAAGTGCAATAAATACAGAATACTGGAAATTAGGGTTCCATGTTTGATCAAAGTTCTGCCTTTTTAAATTTCTGTGATGGAATTAGTCCAGGTGGGCCAATAAATTAAGATCAGTGATCAAATTAATATAAACCTGAGAAGAAATCAAGATGTTGTATAAAGAGGGCAGTTCCCAAGCAATCATATCTCAGGATGGTGATAGTTGATGTCAAATTTCATCAGATGGCTATCATAAAACCAAAGGGAAGACAAAGATTTCTACAAAAATTCCAAATGAATGCTAAATGAGAGAAAACATCCCAGAAACTACACACAGAGTAAAAAGACTGAGAAGCCAACAATAGAAAGAGAAAAGAAAACCCTAAAGATGCCATATCTTCATTGCCGATCTCCTTACACTTTTATGAGATGGTACTGTGTGTTACCCTAGTAACCCAGATGACCTTGCCGATGAATATAGGCTTTCCTGTCCTTCAGTAGGTCTGAACCCAGTGGCCACCCCTGAGTCGCATGCATACCCATTTTTCTCACTTGTACCAGAAGAATGGAAAGTTTGACCTAAGCACAGATATTTGGCTTCTAGGTCTATTACACCCTGTCTGTACATTTTAGAAGTATTATCACTGGAAATAATTGAGATAAATTGAATTAGTGGTAGCAATCAGAATGCATATGATGATGTAATCTCTTAAAGGTATTTTATAAAATGATGTTGGCATTTTCAGTTTATGTTTTGTAAAATAAACTTCTCTACACCTGCAGCTATAAAGCTCTATTTCTCTCTTAAAATAAAAGAAAATTAATCATAGTTACCTTTGAGGTACACAATGAAAGGGGAGAAATTTTAGGAGTACAGAAAACACAAGTGAACTGCAGATTTCTGAACTTTGCTTTGGTCTTTGAATTTTTGAGCCCTGTGTGAGAGTTGGTTGCTTCTTTTAAATCAACAAGACAGTAGATCTTTGAGAGATCTTAGGGTCTTTTAAGTTTTTTTTGGTGTGTGTTAAAATAGCTAATAACTAATTAGTACGATAATGGTATTCTTTCATAGCTATGCTTAAACAGCTTCTAGAAATTTTAGATTTGCATGTAGCAATCTGCCTGAAGTTATATAAATTCATAGAGGTTTTATGATATATTTGTGGGAAAAAGGAATTATTTTTACAATAACATCCACATCAACCTGAGAAATATCTGTGCGTTAATTGGTACCATGAGCAAACATGGCCCCTCAGTCTTAATCTTGTGTGGCTGTAATGACCTCACAGCTCCACTGACCCGTTCCTTAGCCTTTGGGCTTTGCCCTACCAAAGCTGCGTCCCATTCTGTCCATCGATATCCTACAGTCTTAACAACGCCTCTGCTTGGCTCTAAGGTGAGTGAACATAATCATTAAATTTGTATTTGACCCTTGTGACAGGTCCTGAAGCTCAAGAATGCCACTCCAAACCCATACGTTCCTAACAAATCTATGGACGTGAATTTCTGGGGTGTTAGAAGGACATGGGAGAGCAATGAACGACAATTTTTTCCACCGCTTTCCACATCTTTTGGTTTCTGTGAAGCAAGGGTGTTTTTCACATTTGCTTGGGAGTGGCTTGGCAGTGGTATATGAAGGTTAAAAGATTTGGCTTTAGGGTTAGCCAGATCTTGGTTTCATTCTCTATCTACTACTTAGGAGGTACTTAACCTTGAACAATTTATTTAATCTCTCTGATCCTGAGATTCCCCATCTATAAAATGCAAATATTACCATACTTTATAGTGTTGAACTGAAATTAAATGGGCAATTAATTTAAAGCACTTATTCTCAATTATCATTGGCTGTGAATATTTTCATTCCTCCACACTTTCCTTGCATTATGAAAACGTAGTAGTTCATTCACTGAGGAGATTTTCATTAAAATACTATCTAAATGGCTCAAAATTCGAATGATAACAATCATAAGTCACGTTCATTGGATGGTTTCCAAGCACTTTATTTTCATTAGATTTTTTTCCAGGCTATTGGATTTCTTCTGGCCAAGATGAGTGAAACCCTTCTTTATGAATAAATGAAAAAAAATTAACTATAGCGAAACCTCAGAAACAATGCATAAACACTTTTCACAATACTGTCCACAAAGCCGTGAGAGGAGAGTCATCCCTAGGAGAAGGGAAGCAATTAAGGCGAGCCCTGCACATTTCTAGCTTGTTGAGATGGTTTCCATGTCATGATACAAAAGTGAGGAATCCAGTGCACACGGAGTTTCAATGCTGAAGGTGAGTAGTGAGTTCACCAAAGCAGGCTTCATGGGGTAGAGAGCTGGAGAAGAAGGAGCTGCCCACACAATCGTGGGAAGGTGCAGGGACCCCCTCCCCCCGCCTTTGAGCATGAAAGGCACATTGGCTAGGACAAGTGACAGATTAGATATCACAGATAAAATGTCTAGTGAACTTGAAGGTCTAGAAATAGGTGAAAGGAGCTAAGAATAACTAACGATGACTAGAGAGAACACTGGCAGCTATAGAATTCTTTCTAGTGAACCCCTGTATGCTTCTGGAATTTTTTAAAGGGGAAAAATAAGGAGCGTTTGAAAGAATAGTGGTTGAAGATTTTCCAAATCATATAAACCCATAAATTAAAAAAAATACTCAATGAAAGAAAAATGATGCCACAGCATGCCATAAATAAATATGTCAAAATCAGCAGTAACAAGAGTGGACAAGGCGAAGGTTACATTATGTATGGAGCAAAACAAAAACAGGAACAGATTTTTTTCTGTTTATTTTTATCTATTTATTTTGTCTTTTTCAGACAGGGTCTCCATGTAGCCCCCAGCCAGCCTGGAACTCACTATGGACCCCAGACTGGCCTTGACTTCAAAGAGATCTGCCTGTCTTTGCTGTCCCAAGTGCTGGGACTACCATACCCGGTTAGATTTCTTTTTTGAAAAACTTTCTTGACTGATTTATTTTTGTTTTATGTGCATGAGTGTTTTTCCTGCGTTTATGTCAGTACATTTGTGTTGTGCAAACCTGCAGAGTCCAGGAGAGAGGAACTCCCAGAACTGGAGTTGTTAGCTACCATGTGGGTGCTGAGAACCAAATCCAAGTCTTCAGTAAGAATAGCCAGAACTCTTAACTGCTGAGCTCTCTCTCCAGCCTGAACAGCAGATTTCATACTGAAATCACTGCACGTGGGAAGACAATGATGTCTTTAGTGTTTTGGAAGAGGGAAATTGCCTACCTAGAATATATATGCATGCTTGACAAATGAATGTGAAAGAGCTTCATATTTCAAGAAAATGAAAGCAAGCCCTTTGGATGGAAGGAAACTATACCATATGGAAATATGGAGTTACACAAAGGAATATTTTAAATACCTAGTTAAGGGGAGAAATTGACAGATTGGATAAAAAAAATAAGGCCTGAGTATATATTATCTAATGCCATGTACTTTAAATGTAATGACATAAACAATTTATAAGAGAATGGAATGCAAAAAATGTGCTGATACTAATCACAAGGAAGCTGGGTGATTATGTTAATATAAAAGCACACTGTAAAGCAAAGAGATTCATTCTTATGAAGGTAAGTGTATTAGCATTCTTGAGATCAACAAACACACATATATATATGAATAAAATATATATCCAATATATATTATTTCTTACTTTCAGGAGAATTTGATCCAATGTATTTTATCTATTTGTATTTGGACACACACAAACATACATACAAGGGAAAAGTTGGTGCTGCAGTTTCAAGATGAAAGACAATCCAAAGACTAAACTCCTTCCTTCTTAGAGATGTCAGGTATTTAAGATTTTCAACTGATTGGATAAAGTCCACTAGTATTATGAAGACTAATCTGTGTCACTAGAAATCTACTGATTTAAAAGTTGTCACATTTCATAAGTTCTTCATGGCCATTTCGAGTGTTGGGAGAAAACAAATGACACCATAGCCTTATCAATTTGATGTATAGAATTAAGGATCCTCGGTAAGCCATATTTTTAGTTGACTAAATACATCAAGGCTCAGAGAGGTAAATAAGTTTCACATGGACATATGATTAGTGGTTAAAGGAACTGAGACTGAAACTTAAGGTGCCTACCATGCTGAAAATACCTTAAACACGTCTATCTACTGGTGCAATAGTATGTTAGGGGTCCCAGCACTCAGGGCCAGCCTGAGGGGGACCAAAGGGTCTCCGCTGTGGTGGGGGTAAATAAACACAGAGTCAAGACATTGATTATGGGAGTTGAGTGGAAAACCAGCAGTGGTGGTCTGCTGCAAACTCATTTATTCAAGAAAGAACAGAGAGTCTTATAGGTCTTGTTAGCCAATAGCCTTATGGGGTGGGGTCCTGACCACAGACAATCGCAGTTTGTTCCCAGGTGGATCAGGTTCTTTCCAGGTACTGGGCAGAAACTGGCTTCACAACCAACCAATGTGGAGCATCACACCCAGGAGAGCCATTCCTCCATTCCTCCTGGCAGGTGGCCTAGCTAGGCCCACCCTGGATCATATTGTTTTGATTTTTAGCCAAAAAGGAAACTGGCAACTTTTCCTTGGGGTCTTTTTACCCCAATCAGCCTAACAGAATTCTACCTCCTGTTCTTACCACATCACCCTCTGAAGAGGTCACCCCAATTGCCAATAGCTCGAAAGCTGAAAGGGGACATAGATTGTGGCAATTGGAGTGCCCTGTCAGTGAGTCTGTCTAAAAGACCCCTAAATTGCATAACTATTAACTGTAGCAGGGGGGAAAGAAAGTCCTTAACTGGTGCCTGGGAGATGTAAAAAAATAAAGGCAAAGAATAGTCAGAGAGATAGGAAACCAGAAAAGTCAAAACAAGGAAAAATTTTAAATGCAGGTTCCTCCTTGTTTCTCTCCTGGTTGCCAAAGCTGGTCTTGAGTTTTCTGAAGTCAGGACTTGCCCTCAGGCACTTTGATAGCTTGTTGGAAGAGTCAGAACCAATGCAGGTTCCTTCCTAAATGGCTTCTAGACAGGGAAAGAAAAAAAATTATTCAGTGGTTAGGCCAGAACAACAGTGGGCTTGACTTTCTTCACAGGACGTATGCATTACAGTGTTGAAGATGGAATCTTTGGTTATACTTCCCTGTTGGATGTTTAAGATTATACAATTGGCACAAATACATCAACTTATTTTTACTTTTAAGGTCAGTTGAGTATCTGTTCTTCAGGGGAGTCACATGGGTTTGGAAAAAGCCCAGGGCTCCTTAGGCCTTTCTTTTACCAGTTCGACCTGTGTGAAGATAAGTCAGAAAGTCTTGTTAGACCATAGCTTCAATTAGAAGCATTTAAGGAAACATTTTCCTGTGCTGACTTTCTTCTTTACAGACTGGACACTGGTTTGAGTCCTTTTGGTGGTGTCTCCATGACCTTTCTGAACAGGCGGACAGGTGACTCATCACTGTTACATGACATTTTGAGAGACGGCTCCTAATCTCCTGGAACTTAGTTGACCTTAGAGGTCGAAAGACGAAAATTTTTCCCTTTAAACCCTTCTGACCAAATTAATAGCCTTTAAATATGATTGTTAAACACCCAAGAATTTTAGTTCCACCAATCCAGTACCTCCAATTACCATATGCTATACAGCTAAATCATTCACTCCCTCCTCTGAGATGGAGATACTGAGCAATCCATGTTCATTGTTAGAATCCACTGAGACATCCAGCCAAAATGCTGGCAAAAACCAAACATTCCCAAACAAATCCCAACCAAACACACAATTTGTTCCACAAAGCACCCAACCACCAATCCAAAAACTTTAAGATTACACATACACAGGTTTTCTCATCCCTCACATGCCGTAATATATCGACCGAGATCTTCAATCACCTGGGGTGACTGGGTGGGGCATTGCTGCCCATAAATTATCAGAATCGAAGGACGGGGGTGTGCTTACGGATCCGGCAATTCTGCAGTGGTGGAGGGATCCTCTGTGCTGACAGATACATCCATAGCAGGCTTGATATTTCTGGCAGGTGTCCAGATGGGGAAGGAAGGAAGAGGTTTCTGGAAAAATACAAGCATATCCTCGACCCTGTGTTAAAAGTGGGTGAGGTCTCTTCCATTCATTTGTGAGAGGATCTCTCCAATGGACAAGGGGCAAGGGGGTAGTGGTGGGTTGAGATCTCCAATATTTATAGGCTGGAGAGAGTCCTGCTTCATCAAAGGAAAGAAAATTAAGAGTATACCTGTAATATGGTGCAATATGAGAGTATTTTTATATAAATTAAATTTGACCAAATCGATATATATATATATACATATATGTGTACACATATGTATATCTTCATCAAATCTCGGCATATTACACATTGAGTGCTTTTTGGTATTTTAAATTTAAAATTGTTAGGCGAGATCAGATTTTCCTTTAGGTTTTATTTACTTCAATAGTTGTCTGTGTTTAGCCCATGACTCAGTACAACATAAAGGTAAACCAGTGGTGATAAAACGTATCTTCTATGTACTTTGTGACTGTTATGAACAGGCACATTTTATACGTACTGCATTGTTTAATCTCAGAATGTAGTAGCTGTTCTCCAAACTTTATTTCCATCATAACTTTCTGTGTGTTAAATGTTTTGAGAAAATGGTCATAATCTTTGGAAAATACATTCCTTTTGACTCACTGTCTTGAAAGATTTCTCTTGTGTATTTCATTTCTTTGTATTTTACTCAAGCAACAAAGTAATGAAGTATCTTAAAACATACCTCATATAAATATGAACTATGAAAATAGGATTTGCATAAATTTCAACAGCTATTGCTCAGGTGGTGTGGAGTTGTGGAATTCATAGAGCTTAATAAACAGATTGCATCCTTTTTATCACTTTAATGCTTGTGGGTTCTAAAGAGTTAAGTAGCAAAACTCCTAGGCTAAGCCATGCACAGAAAAAGCTTAATAGATTATTTGTTTGGGGAGAATAGTGGCGACCTTATTTCTTCTCAATGTGTCATCCATTTCCAATTCAGAGCCAAACTTGAAGTTCTCCTTCCTGCCAAAAAGAAGTGGGATAACCCCCTGTCTGTCACAGAGCAGAGAAGAATACTGATGTTCTGCAGGGCTCAGGCAGTCAGCCAAAGGCTGAGACCAGCAGCAGAACCTGCTCTGTTAGGAGGAATGGACCAGAAAGAATGCCTGTGAGAAAGTCATCTGTAGCAGACCATTCACTAGGCATCATTGGAGTGTCTAAGTACACTTGTAATGAAACAGATTAATCAGGTGGAGAATGAGGATGAAGATTTCCTGTAATTACCAATAGGTAATCTGATGCAAGGAAACATTATCCTATTGGAGACGAACGTGACCCTGATATGGGTAAGACACAAAACCGGCCAGAGTCAGCCAAAGTGAATGGAAGAGTAGACCTAGAATAAATAAACCAGAACAGGAAGTGTAACCTTGGTTAAACCAGGTGAGGCGTTGTTCTAGTAAATGGGGAAAAACTGAAAATTTATCTCCCTCATTTACTTAATCATTGAGCACATATTTTCTGTGCAACCCTACAAAAGAATACTGCAAAGAAATTGGAACAAAGCAGATACAGCCCTTGCCTTTTTGGAGATTACTAAGGGAGAAGACAGATGAATAAAATAATGAAAATATGAATGTGAAATCATAACTGTGAAAAGTTCTCCCAGCCTGAAGTGCTTGCTCCAGCTGTCCCTTCTGCTTGAAACACATGTACAGGCCCAGCTGTCTGGGTAATTTTCCCACTTTTCCAAAGCAGTTGCTCAAATCCTTTCTTCCAAATTCAGACCACCTTGAACTTCAAAGTGTAGTTCCATTCAGCTCCCTTCAGCAGCGTTCTCCATGCCTGCCCACAACACCACATTTTGCTCATAGTCAGTATTCTCTCCAACGTACTATTTGATTTACTAATTTCCACGCAGTTTGGTGCTGCCATAAGATTATAAATTTCTTGAAGAAGAGCTCTGTGTATTTTATTCATTAGATTTACATCTCCAAATACCTACAGTTGTACTCCACACACAGTAGCTGCTTGCTATGTGTTAAATGTATGAATACGTGAGACTCTTATATTAAAATATCCTGCCATGACCAAAATAATCTGTTATAAATTACTATATGTGAATTTATTGTACATTAAAATGCTTAGCAAATCATTCAAAATTTCAGTTTTCTCAACTGTTACTTTTTCATGAAGTCAAAGAATTGCAAAACCACAGACCTCAAATTCAAAATTGAACCAAAACAACAAGAAAGTCATCGTCTAACTCTTCATTTCAATTCTTATTCTCAGTTTGTGCCAACCAGGAAAGTGGCTTCCTTGAATAATGTTGTCTTAATGTGATTTATTTTTACCTATGAATGCCACGTGTCATTCACATTTAGCATTATGTACTTAGATACATATGGTATGCATTGGTATATGTTGTTTTTGTGATCTATCTTGGGATTCCTTTGGACTTTGACTTTGTTTTTTAAGCACATGTAATTTTATGAATTTTATAATTTAAAACTAAAATTTAATACTTTATAATGTTATAAAGAATATTTGAAATCAGAACTGTAGGAAATTTGGGTTATATGGGTACCATTGTTGCATCAGATCCTTGGCATGTAGCTAAGCATTGATTATGTGCCAGCATCTGGGGATTTATAAATGAGAGGACACAGAGGATCCTCAAGGAGTTGCCTGGCTCTATTAGCCTTGGAATTGAGCCATTAGAAATGCTTCATTGCAGCCTAAATTCTGGGCCAATCATGTATAAGTGTTGTCATAATTTAAAGAGCCTGGTGAACTAAAATTCTCTGGTTAATAATGATTTTCCCCTTCCTTTTCTGTTGCTGCCCCTACTGAACGTCTCTGCAGAAATCTAATATGCATGTCACTATTTTTATTTACACAGGTGGAATTGACTGACATGATTTTTTAAAGAACCCCTTACTACACTTGCATACTGTATCAGATATTTAACAAGGAAGTCTTCCAGTTTTAGATACATGTAGAATTACAGCTGTTCAAGAGTCTTGTTCTTGCTATGCGGTACTTTCAAAGTATGCACACATAGCACTTCATCATGGCTGGGAATCCCAGGTTTGAACATAATAGGTTTAGAGTCATTAGAGCCATTGCGGCATTTGGACTCTATTTTTAGGTTAGAAGGTTTTCATAGGAAGTATTTAAAATTTTTAAGTTGAGAATGTGATGTAGTCAGACATATTTGCGTACTCACTATGGATTCAGAGTTGAGAGTGGATTGGGGTTGTGTGAAATGATACACAGGGAGGAGTGAGGTTGATCTGAATCAGGTATATGGTAAATGGAGGACCCTGAAGTTGGTATGCAGAAGGACTGAAGAAGGAGGGACAAAGCATAAACCTTGCATTTCCGGCTTGCACCAGATTTCAGGGAGACGCACTCATGTAGGAAGAGGATGAAATCTCACTGATATACTAAATTTAGCTATCAGTCATCAAAAGCATTCTTTAACTTGTACTGTGAAGACAAAGGTGTTTTTGATTAAAAAATATGATCTCTACATTGTCTTAATTTGCAAAAATAAAAGAATTCTTTAACCTTTAAGAAGAAAAAAAGCAAGGGTGGAGAGAGACTGAGGAAGACACCCAACATCGACCTCTGGTCTGCATGCATGTGTACACATGTATATGTGTACTTGTCCACTCATGCACACACACACTAAAACATACACTCATATAACACACACATAACAATATCTTTTTGACAGTTATGTATATGTACTGGAGCTCAAAACAAATATTTGGATACAAGTTTAGATTTGGTATTTACTATCCCATAGATGTTAACTGAAGTCACAGTTGTATGTAAGATTTATTAGGGAGATGCTTTGAAATGAGATTAAAACCAACACTGTGATTGACTATGGGGTTATACAGAGGAGAAGATGCTAGACGCTCTATATAAACAGTGAGATGAGATGTTAATGAATAAGAGACCAGACTATTTCATGCTATTACCAATGATCCCATCAGCGCCTCCAATATCCATTATGGATTTTTATTTTTCCAGGAAGCATGCACTGTGGAGAGGAACACAATTATTGCCAAAACCTTCAGAGGAGGAGAATGTTCAGGTGATAGAAGAGGAGGGTGACTTGTGGTGACTAGGAGAGGAGAATATGATTTGAAACGATGGCCCAAGTTCTCGATGAAGAACAGAATTAATTGTTTGGGTGTGAAAGGATGAGAAACATTTTGAGAGGGCTGTAGGACAAATAATATTTGGAGAAGAGAAACAAATTGTACAGGGTGTTAAAATGATGAAGGCAATATTCAATTGAAAGAATATGAAGAATTTTATAACTAAGTGGTTTGCATAAGAGAAAAGATTGGAACAGAGGGAGCAGCAGGTAATTGCGCAAAGTGAAAAACAACACAGAGAATTATGGAATGATGATGAGAGAAGTAACAGCAAACAAGAAATACTTTCCTTGGATGATATATAAAGATTGGAGGGGTTGCATTATAATTGGGTTTAATGTGATAAGGTTGCTAACCAGCTTGGCTCTATGCTGTTTGTAGATGGAGCCTTTGTGGTTTTCAGGGAGTTATCTTTTATAGTAATATATATATATATATATATATATATATATATATATATATTTATATATTTATAGTAATAAATGACCCTATAACTGAACTGATGGCTCGAGTTATATGAATGACCTGATTTTCTGCAGGTGGCCAAGCAAGTGTTGAATTCTATGATGAAGTTCTTTGAACTTCATCAAACTCATGTCAGTTTTCCTGTGACAACTCGAGATCTGAAACCTTCTTTGTCCCTTGAGTCAAAGTTATGGGGTCCTTCTAGGTATCTTGATTTTCCCATCAAAGTGCTTTTCGAATATGCTGCCGATTTATACAGATGTATCTCCTACTAAAGTATACTATTTAAAGGCTATAAGTTTTCTTAACCACTGACATTTTTTCAGAAACAGGGACCATAATGTATTTTATATATATATATATATGTATATATATATTTATTTATTTATATATTTATATATTAGCACTAAGGTGGCATTTTCTGCCCTCAAAGTCTGGGGGGTGAAGGGAGCAGGAGGTTGCCGCTTGTCAGTAGCTTGCATTAATCATGGCCATAAGAGGACAGCAAAGAGTCACTGCGCGCAGGCAAGTTAACACTGTGCAGAAGAGTGTATACAAGAAGATTCAAGTTAAGAGTGAGAATTTTGGGGATCATTGACAGAGGTGGTGTTCTTTCCTGAAGCCAGTCCTAGGTGGTAGGGAGATTTAATAAGGAGAGAATTTGGATCATCAGGTCTAAATAGAATTCTTAAAAGAAAACTAGAGTGTTAAAATCAAAGAATGGAACAGCAAGTGGTATACCAGACTATTGATCTTTGGGTAGGAGGTAATTTGTTATAATTGCATTTTTCACTACCAGGGCATTCTTCCTTCAGGCTAACCTTCTACATTGATTCTTATGTCACAGATAATAAAGATGGATGCTGGAAATGAGTCCTGTTACTCTCAGAAAGGAAGGGTGGAAGGACAAGTTTGGAAGAGTGAAAAGAAGCTGCAGAACACAAGAGAAAAGCTTCAAGGAAATCCTGGAGGGACTGTCACCTGTTACGGCCTGAGGTGAGAATTGGAACTAAGGACTGGGAAGAGCAGAATGGTTTCAGGTTCAAACAAGAACTATATTAAACCTCATCCACACAGAGCTCAGGGACCATTGTGGAAGAGGAGGTGGAAAGACTGTAAGAGCCAGGGGTGTGCAAGACCATAAGGAAACAGAGTCTTCCAGGCTTCCGGGACCTTGCTTATATGAACTCAAAGCAATCCTGTCAGCATGCACAAGACCCATGCAAACTCAAATAGACAAAGACCTGGGACAGAACTGGGGAAATGGGCAGGAAGCCCCAACCTTAGCCAAGGAACTATTGGCAGCTGATCACTGCTGGTCAAGGGAGGGTTGGTTTTCTTTAAGGGAGTGATGCTAGATAAGACCGACTAGGATCCAGTTGATGAACTCACAGAGGGACATAAATCTGACTGATAAGTGTTAAAGTATCTGACAGAATGCATGACATCCATTGGGGAGGTTATGGGGATTCGATAGGGGAACAGATCTAAATATGAATAAGATGTATCATAAAATGCACAAAATTCAGTAAAATATATGTTGAAAAATAGGAAGCGCTGTCATTTCTAGACTAATCTCCCACTACTCTCCCCTCATCCTCTCTGTGCTAGTCATGTTGGCTTCATTGCACACCTAGGATCACTGCAAACAAAATTCTTGTCACCCCTCAGGACTTGATTTAGAAGGGGTTTCCTGAGCAAATCTGCTGGGAGTCCTTTGCTTTTCTCTGTCTTAGTACTCATTATCATTACCATTTATAGTCACGTATTCTATTCAGTTGATCGTCTGACTCCCCTTCATGGTAAGGACCATGAGTTTTATATGAGGTAGTGCACTCAGCAGGTACTGTAACACCTGGCTTATCATAGTGGCTCAATAGGTGGGCAAGATACATAGTAGACTGTCCTCAGAGGCAGAGAGTGACTCATTAAGGGTGGAGGTTAGTGTGGACTAGACATATAACTGGCCAAGTTGTTATACCAGCAAAACGAAGGTCAGATGAACTGTTACTAAAATGATATTTGAAGTCTCTGCTGTTTGATTCTGTTACTCAAAGAGATGAAGAATAGAAAATTAGTGACTTTAAAGAGAAGGCAGTAATGAATCCACTGCTTATCAGTGTGGAAAGGAAAGAGCATGTGTGTCCCATTAGCGAGTCAGGAATATCTTTTTAAGCTACCAAGACAAGTAGAAAGTGTGATTTGTGGGAAATGTGGGCTAGGGGTGAGTGAGGGGACTGAGGAAAGTTAGTAGAGAAATGCTGAGTAATTAGTACAAAAGCTGATCTGAAAATGGCTCCCAATTCTCATTGTGTCTTTAGTAACTAACACAGCATCTGGCACACAGTAAATGGACAAAAAATATTTTCTGGATGGACAAAGCAGCTTTCTTTCGTTAATCCATCTCACTACGGAATTTGAGTCTTTCAGCACCATTTCCCCATTTCTAGCTAACATCCTGTTGCAGAAAATTTATTTATCGTGCATTACTGAAGTGGTGTTACAATGAAGGTAGCCATGAAGATAGTTGTGATCTTCAGTGTTGAGCACAGACGCAGATCAAGTCATTGCTACAAAAAATATTTCAGATTTCTGAAATTCCCTGTGAATTTACATTATATTTGGGTAGAATGTTCAGTGAAACACATATAATATCTAAGGGTCATTGAGAAGACATACTGTAGGGCTGGGGAGATGCCTTGGTCGGTAAGGGGTTTGCTAACCAAGCATGAGGACTTGAGTTCAATTCCCAGCAACCCAAGAAAGCCAGGCATGGTGGTGTGCACGTGCAATCCCAGCACTGGAGAAGCAGAGACAGAATTCCTGGGACTCATAGGGCAGCTAGTCCAGACTTCATCATTGATCCTCAGGTGAGTTCAAGGTGGGTTCCCCTGAGGAATGATCCTGAGACTGACTTCTGACTTCTACATACTTAAACACACATATGTATGCACACCCCACATGTGTACCTGCTCACATATACACACACAAACACATACACACAGAAAGAGAAAGAGAGAGAGACAAAGAGAGGGCATACTTTAGGTAGTTTGCCTTTCTTAAAGTTTTCAGCACTGATATTTCTGTCAAATATTAATATTGGTAATATTTTGGGGCTGAATAGATGGCTCAGTGGTTAAGATCATTGGCCGGTCTAGAAGGGGACCTGGGTTTGATTCCCAGCACCCACCTCGTGGCTAACAATCATTCTTAACTCAAGTTCCAGGGGATCTGACATACACCCTTTTCTGACCTCTGAGGGCATTGTATGACATGGATGCACTTACATGAACATGAACAATACACTTATACACACAAAACTAAAAATAATAAATGAAATAGTTTTAAAACAAAGTATTGATAATATTAATTTCTTTTAATCACAGTTAATTTTAATAACTATAATGCGTTTATAAAGTTAATAATATTAATTTAGTAATAGGTCATTAAGGTGGACCTTATGATTCTTAACTTATGGTTCTGAGCATGTATGATCATTTTCTCTTGAGTGTGATAGGGTGCCTGTGCCTTGCGTCTCACTAACAGAACATGCCTGCCATAATGCAGTGCTCTTGCTGTGATGCTGCTGTTGTAGAAGAACCTGGCTGGCTAACTGACTTGCTCTAGATTCTCCCTTCACTTCGTTGTGGACTATAGGTAGCCATGTCACTTCTACAGTCAGAGGAAAGTGAGTTCTGCCAATAACCTGAAGGAGCTGGTGCAGTCTCCAGATCAACACCCATCTTGACTGATGCCGTTTGCTGCAGACTCAGCTCAGATATACGGAGACTTGCAACTCAGAAAGTATGAGATAATAAATGTGCATTGTTTTAAGTTGCTAAGCTTGTGGTAATTTATCATGAACTATTGAAAATAAGGCAGCTGTGAGCACATAGAGCAGAATATTCAGCAAAGCCCAGTGACAGCAATGAAACTCAATCCTGTCTCTCACTGCAGAATATGAAATGTGCAATCGAAGCTATTTAGCCTTTTTTTCAGATCCTTCCTGTATTCTTCTCATGTTTAATCACAGCTAAATTTCAGCTTGATGAACTTTATATTTATTTATTTTTTATTTTCTAGAGCCATTTACATTTGAAAGTCATGTCTCTCCCACAATTTTGCATTGTGTTTTCTCATTGTCTATTTAATTGTGTGAATTTATGGAGAACTGTGAGATAATTGAACATATTCATTGCATAGTGATCAAGTCAGGGAAGTTGACATTTCCATCTTTTAAAATATTTATTAAAAAGAGTTTGGCTAACACATAATAATTTCATTCAAAAGCTAAAATGTGGAATCAACATAGATACCCATTATAGTTATTGTTTTGATAGTGAATGTTCTCCAAAGGCCCATATGTTGACGGCAAGGTCCCCAACCTTGGAGCCATTAGGAGACTGTACAATCTTTAGGAGGTGGGCCCAGTGTAAAAAAGTTAGGTTATTAAGAATGTACCCTGGGACCCTGGACCCTTCCTGCTTCCTAGTTACTATGGGCTGAACAATCTCTTCTGCTATACACTCCTGTTGTGATGTGCTGTATTATTACTGACTCAGAGCAACAGGTTCAAGAAAGCAAAGACAGGAAGTTATGAATCAGAATAAATGTTTTTTTAATTTGACTTTCTCAAGAACTTAGTCATAGCTGTGGAAAGCTGATTAACACAACCATCAATGGTTCTTGGAGAAAGAAAAGAGGGTGTGTACACATACATAAAAGGATACTATCATTTGCAGCAAAATGGGTGGGATTGGGGGATATAATGCTACATGAAACAAAAGATTATTAGAGGTTGAAAAGGGCAGAGAGGAAGGAGGATAGTGGTGGTGATTAGATGACAGCTACTCATAGATAGAACTAGCGAGCTCTAGTGTTCTGGGGGCTTAAATCTACCATAGCCTATTATTATATATTCTATGAATAACTAGAAGAGAGGAGCTTGAAGCCTTTGAATACAGAGTAATGCTAAGGGTATAGAAACATTAACCTTCCTGGGAACACTACCTCAGAAGTCATCATTGGTAAAGAAGTAAAACCTGATCCAACGGGACCATCTCAAATGACAAACTCCCAGGTGTCAAAGGACACATCCTACAACACGGAAATGAAAAAAACCTCAAGGGAGGAAATAGTTTAAATTCTATATTTGATAAGTGATTAATATTCAGGAAATATAAAGACCTCCTACAGTTCTACAAAATTCAAGTCATGGTTAAAAACCCATTACGAATTGAAGGTCATTTCTCTCAATATATAACGAACAACCAAATGAAAAATACAAGCATTGCCTGTTACCAGAGAGAAGCAAACCGATGCTAAATGATCCAGAATGAGGATGGACGCTCTCAAAACCCCAGAAGATAAGAAGGGTTGGTGGGGATGTGAGAAATTGAGACTCTACTAAACCAATGGCAGGATTACAAAATAGTGCAACTAATATGGAAAAAAAATGCATGGATTTTTTTCTCAGAAAATTAGAAATCCAACTGTCATATGATTTAGTAATCCCACTTTTTGGATGCATACCCAGAAAATTGAAAGCAGGGTCTCCAGGAAATATACCCTGGTGTTTATGGCAGTGCTAAGTACAAGAGCCATATATGGTTATGTGAATAACAAAAACACTAGCTCAAGTCCTAGAGTTATGAAAAAATATGCCGACCTTAATGTAAATTGAGCAAAACTGCAATGCAGACTGCTTTTCTTCAACTATTTACTTTGATTAGTATTAATACAGGAATCGGTGAGTGTTCTACAAGCTATTGCTACAAAGCCAAGTCCACCCTGTCCTATCCCTGTGCCCTTTACTTTATTCTAGATAGCACAGTTATGATAGGTCAGAAGGAAAGCCCTTGAATGGTTGCTAAATATCAATTTATTTTTCTCTTATATATATATTCATATATATTCATATATACACATACATATACACACATATAAATGTGAATTTGATTTTTGTATAAGAGTTTCTTAGAATACAATGTTTCTGACTTATAAAAATAATACAAACTTTCCTAGTGTTAAGAACTGAACTTCAGGGACTAGAGAGATGGCTTAGCACTTAAAAGCACTGGTTGCTCTTCCAGAGAAAACCGGTTCAGTTCCCGGCACCCACATGGCAGATAACTGTCATTCATAACTCTGGTTCCAGGGGATCCTGTACCCTCTTCTGGCCTCCATGTACATTGCACAGCACAAGTATGCCTACATACCTAGAGGCAATACACTTATACACGCTAAATATAAATAAATAAATAACCAGAATTGAGCTTCCATGCTGAGTTTGGCAGGAAATACACTGAAGTTACAACAATGTAGAGATCAGCATGGCCTTTGAGCAAGGGTGATATGCAAACACATATTTTTATGTGTATATAAAAAGGAGGACATGAAGATCGAAGGGGGTAAATCCAGGAGAAGCTGGGGAGGTGGTGGGGATAAATATGATCGAAATACATGTTATGCTCCTTCACTGGCCCAGCCGGATAAGCGTAGCTGTAATCTGTCATCAGTAAGCTTTTTTCTGGAACAGATGAAGATTACTACAGAGATCCACAACTGGTTAAATTCAGAGAATAAGTGACCGTGGTGTCTCAGCCTCAACTGATACATCTTCACGACAATCCCTACACCTAAGGTTCAGGGACCATCTTGTAGAAGGGGTAGGAAGATTGGGAGAGTCCATGAACCAGAATATTTACTGCTAGGTAGTATCTTTCAGAGAGAGCTAGGAAGCTGCCCCCATGACATTTAACAATGTTGTTGCCTAAAGACCTGCGTAATGACGGTGGATGGGGGAATATCACAAGGCCCCATCTTTGAATGAAGAGCTATATGCCATCTATGGCTGCTGAAAGAAAGAGGACCAGTTTTTTCCAGGGCCGGCTGCTTGACAGATTACCCAATTCCAAGTGGTCATCCCTAAGCACATATTTTTGAGCAGTAATGATATGTATATATGATTTTATATGTGTATATATAGAGAATGTGCATATATTTACATATGTAGTAAGAATAAAGAATATATCATAAAACTGAGCAGGAGTGGGAGTAACAAGGGAGAGATGGAAATGATGTAAATACTCATGTATGAAATTCTTCAAAAAATAATTATAGAATATATTGTATACATGTGTGAAATTCTCAACACAAACAGTAGGAAAAAGAATTAAGTCCATTAGTATCTTGCTTGAATATGACCATAAATAAACTAGGAAAGAAGAACAGAATAAAGCAGACAGGATCCTGAAGACTCAACAGGAAGTTACAGTTATTAGAAAACTTTCTGCAGGACACGGGTGACTGGTATTACAAAATTCATTTGTGTGTGTGTGTGTGTGTGTGTGCACATGCGTGTGTGTGTGTGTGTGTTCATGAGTCAAGAGCAGAGTTTCACAAATGGAAAGTATGTTGGAAAAAATAAAGATTAATATATAAAGGTTGTTTTATTTTAATATCCATTAAATGGTACATTATTAACAGGAAAAGCAAAAGGAACGATATGAAAAGTATGACATCAATGATACAAAAACTACCTGAATAGAGAGGGGGAAGAACCCATTAAAAACAATTGGAGCCAATGGATGAAGAGGAGAGAAAATGAGGTTCAAATAAGAATACCTAAGTTACAGCAATGAGTATCAATATTTTCAAGTTTTATGTGTTTGAAGATAGGGGCTGTGTAGTTTTTGCTCACACTGAACTCAGCGCCTTGTAGAGTCCAGCAATACTTTGTAGAAGGAAAGAAATAGCTGAACCAAGTAATTATCTCAAAAATAATAAAGAGAAATTCTGTGGAGCAAGTAAAGAAACAGCAAACTTTTTTTTTCATGTGTGTGTGTACAAGTCTGTGTTCAGGTGCATATGTGTGTGTGGAGGCCAGAGTAGCTGGCCAGGAAGCCCCAGGGATCATTTCATCTCCACCTCCCCAGAGGTTGGATTACAGGTACGTGCTGCCATGCCCAGCTTTTCTGAGGGTGTTGGGGATTAAACTCAGGTTCTCATGCTGTTCACAAGCACATTATTAACTGAATCATCTCCTCAACCCTAAAACCAGAAAACTTTATGAGCACAGAGAATATATTTTCTTTTTCAGTCTCCATAGATATTTGAAAAAAATGTCTCTGATTAGGTTACAACTGCATCAACTGACTTTCCCAGACAAAAATTTGTAAGAACATTTTCGTTGACTGTAATGAGCTAAAATTTGAAATGATAAAATTTCTATAATCATCTGTGTGGGAAAATTGAACCAACATTCTCACTAAGTATTGGGTAGCATTAAAATCAACAAATGACAACAGATGACTGATAACAAAAAGTAACTGCAGAAAAATAATCTTATATAGGCATCCACTAATATAGCTAAATAGTATGTGATTGGCCGAAGATCATTACGTAGACCAACAAAAAAACAAAAAACAAAAAACAAAAAACAAAAAACCAGCAGTGTAGACCATATGTTAACTTTGCATCTGCCAGATAAGGGAATTACACTTAATCTTAGCCAAAAGGCCAAGAAGAAATAGAAAAGGAAAATTAATAATTATCCAAAGTATATCTGTGGAGTGGATGGGTCTTTAGCTTTTCAAATTGGTAGATTTATTACTATTTGAATAATTAGCCAAATTTTGGAATTAAGATAAATGTAAGTAAATAATTCTGTTTTCCTAAAAAATCCAAGCAATAAAAATACATGCTTATTAAAGGGCAAGTGGCAAAATGATGCATGTGTAGCATTTTGTGGAAGACAGAGTTTAATATCCATAACATAAAGCAAGGGCTATGCAATCAATGTGAGGAAGACAAACACTCTAATAGGACAATAGGTTAAGAAGATGAACAAATAACTCACAAGAATGAAACTAACCAATAAAACAAAAAAAATATACCCAACCCAAGTAGTTATCAAAGTATAATAAACAGAAATGTTTATCAGTTTATAAACTTTCAAATTTCCATGCTTTAAACAATGGTGATATACAATTTACGTGAGGGTGTACTTATGATTTTTCTGGCGGGAAGCTTTTCAATACTGTTTCTTATGGGACCCTTAAATTCCTTGTACATTTTTCCTGTGCAATTTGTCTTTTGGCAATATATTCTTAGGACATTTGTAGGGATCTGCTATAGAACTTAGACTAAGGGATATTCATTGAGGCATTCTTATGAATAGATAAAATATGCTAAGATAAACATCTACTTAGAAGAACTATGTAAAATATACAAGGATTAAAATTAAGTTTAATAATGTCTGATGACATATCTGAACGTTCAAGATACATTTCTAGGTGAGAAATGTAAGTTATGAAAGAGATTTTATAGAATGTTTAAAGAAAAATTATTTAAAGTTAAATAAAACTTAAAGAGATTTAAAGTATCTACTATTTTTAAAGACTATAGAGTAAATGTTAATTTTTTGAGTATATTTCATCTTTGCAAGAGTTATTTAAGAGATTGCAAATAATGATTCTTTTTCTATAGCTTCAAGATTTATACAATAATCTAAAATTATTCATGTATGAAATAAGAAATAGTAAATGTTTGAGAGGGTCCCGTGTTAGAACTTTTGAGTTTCTACGAGTTACCTGAGATAATGAGTGTGCTCATGAGGGCACCACTGAAAAGACTTTGTTTCATGCTCATTGTTGAATGTATTCTGAAAACCTGGACAGCAACCAGCAGATGACTTTTAGCAAAGAATTATGTTTGGGGAAGAACTATGAGTTGAGAATATTGTACAATGTCTTTCCAGTACGGATTTTGCTTCTAGAGTCCTACAGTTATTATTTAACTAATCCTGTAAAATTTTGGCTTTGGGATCTTAGGAAATCTTAGGCAGTCAGAGCTTGAAGGAACCTTGTATCATTTGGTTGAATTCTTTTCATTTCACAACTGAGAACACAGGAACATCATAGGATATCCCCAATGAAGCACAGAAGAAGGCCTGATTGCTGGTCTTTGAGTGTCCTCGTCTATAATAGGCTGTGTGTGTCTATCTGAAGATGATTAGGCATCCCTGTCTAATGGCTCTTACAGTTGAACAGGCAAATTCCCTGTGGTTTGCGCAGAATATTGCACTTATTTTGCCCAGTGGTCTATGTGAAGCCTGGGTTGTATAACATAGATATCTACTTATTCAGCCTCTAAATATAAGATGCTCTGATTTACCTGGGAATACTTAAAGGGGGAGAGTGGATATCAGACTTTTAATATTGTATTAATTGCGGAGCATTCCCAGTCTTTAGCTATAATTTTCCAAACTAAAAAGTGTTAAATGTAGTTCTCATCAATTCTTCACTTATTAGTTTCTAAATCAGAAATTAAGGTGGCTAATTTTCCTTTGATGCAAACTTTGAAAGAGTCATATTGTGGCTGCTTTTCGTCTAGGCACTTTATGCCTCATCTGCAATGCTGCAGCAGGATCTTACACGCTGTGATCATTTTTGAGTAAATAAAATAAAGTTGAGTAATGGAAAACATTTTGCATAAGCTATAAAAAGTATTGGCCTCATGTTTCTTCCTATTTTATTAAATACCACCCTCAACCTTGGAAATACTTGGCATTTAACTTAAACTTTGCTTATGTATAAATTAGTTTTTTTATTTACATTCTTTACTCCTTACTAATTATTTGTGCTAATTGTTCATATATGGAAAACATATTTTAGTATGTACTTAGAATGAAACTCAGAAAGCAGATGTGTTAATTTTTTTCTAGCTTTATGACCCTGGAGTGGTCCCTCAGGATCCTGACTGCAGATTACCAGAGCCATTTAGGGACATAACCAGTAATTGAGTCACTGTATTTCAGAGTCTAGTCCTCATCCTTGCAAGGTTAGAAATTTGGTCTTATGACAAGTTTCAGAAAATTAGGCCAAGGAAAATTACTTCATTTCAATGAACAGAGAGATGTATAAACTAGAATATCAATTTACTCACTTGTAATGAGAAATATAACGACAGCCAGCACTGAATTACTCCTATCAGCAGATCAGCATATTCTTTCCCTGTAGGCAAAGTTGATAACATTTAATCAGAAGCCTCATCTAATGAAAATAGATAGATGTGTATTTTTTAATTTTAGGGAATGCCTTTCCTCAATTAAGGTAAGACTAAATCAAGACCACAAATATGGTCTTACTTGAGAGCAGATATTGGCTCACCATTGCGTCTATAGGTTTATAATCTTCATTCACTGGTTAACTGAACAGCAGTCCCTGTCTTTCTGTGGGCCGTTATGTCTACTCTTCATAACTATATCGCACTTTTTAACTCTCTGAAAACATTTCAAATATGAATCCAGTGGTCTAAACTCTGGGACTAGATACATGTCATTGGCTTTTCTCGCTGGTTCTAACTATGTAAGTTTTAAAAGTAAATGTTTTTGTGTTCTAAGATGTTTCACTGTATATTTTACATTATCCTTATCTAAAACCATAAGTGATGAATACCAGGTTAAATCCATCTAAGGATTAATTGCATTCCCAGATGTGGCACACAGAATTTTTAGATTTATGTTCTGTTTGTCTTTTTCCTTGGACACATGAACACCCCTGATAGGAACACTGGCAACAGACCAAAATCATGACTGGTGAGCCAATGAGTTTATTGGGCTTACAGGAACATGGGTAAGGCGTTTATCACAGGAGTGTGAGTGGTCCCCAAACTGTGGCATCATTGATAAGTTCCTGCCTTTAATGGGTGATGATCAAGATGTTGTATCATGGAGTCTCTCCTTCAGTCAATCTTCTGCGGCCTCTATACTCTAGTACTCCTTAAAAGCATGTGAGGCTGAGGTCAGGAAGGAGCAATGTCTGAAATCCCAAGGGAGGGTCCTGTGCCTCCATCTCCTTCTACATGAGCATGTAAACGACCACATCACTGTAGATCTGGTGACAGTTATTTCACTTGCATAATTACAGAACCAGAGTTATCTCTGTTTCATGATGGCTGGGGGAAGTGACCTGAGGAAGTCACTTGACCCCAGCATCTTCACTCACTTGTTAGTTTTCCATTCTTCAAGCATCCTCACACATATTTTTGGATGTCTCTGGAGGTGTGGCACTTTCAAGTTTTCAAGTGTCCATGAAGCAACATTACATTCTGGAGATGTACGCCCTTGTGGACACTGCAGCTGTCCCTGCCTGCAATCACCAGCGCAGGTTCCTGCCTTTAGGTTGCAGTCTTGTGCCTACTACATGTGGTACCTTTCAGTGAAAACAAGGTAGGGCTCCATTGCTACAAGAACTACTGGTAATAAGCCCTGTTACCATGTAAGTAGCTGGTGAGGCAGGTGCAGGAATAGTGAGATTTGCACATGTGATGATAACAGTGGACACTCAAACAAGAAATTTCTAGGTAAAGTCAGATCCTGAAGAAATGGGTCAGCAGGGATCAAGAAATGAGTGACAACTCAGTGAGCCTTTGAAAAAAGGGCTGTGGACGTAGCTGGAGAGAAAAATGAGAGAAGAAAACAGTGGTTTAGGTATCACCACAGGAGGTTAGTATTGATCTGATGCTAATGTTAAGCAGCCGGTTAAATATTAGCAGCTTTGGAGGACATTGGAAATGGACCCTGACCTTGTAGTGAGCAGCTTATAAAAGCAGGAGTTGAAAGTACAGGACTCTGACCATTGTCAAAAGAATGGGACCTCAGAGAGAAGACCATTAATGAGAGACCAGAAATTGGAGCAGGTCCCCATTCAGGAATTTTCATAAGCTTGGTTCAGGAATCCCAAACTACTAGCCTTGGAACGTTAACCAAATACCACAGAGCTGCAGCTGGTGCCCTGTGACCACAGCCTTTGACCAGAGACGAATTTTGATCATCCAAGACTGCCTTTGTTTTCATGGTCTTGATTTGCTTGGCAGAGTTTGCATAACTGGAAACTACCTGCATAGCACCTCACAATAACCTTTTCTGACAAAAACTAGCTAGTTGCCTCTGGAAAGAGAACACGAAGAAACAATAACAATAATAATCAATAAAGAGGACAAGAAATTTCAAAGAAGTAGGGGGGATGAGAGGAGTTGGAAGGGGACCGGGAGGGATGGAAATAATTCAACGACCAAACTCATTTGTAATAATCGCAATAAAAATTATTTTCAAAAGTCTTTCAAAATGGAAAACCTCATAGTTCATTGCTCTGTGTTATAGGTGCCAGTTGTTAACTAGCCTGCTATCCTCTTTTATCCCATCACTCTTCCTATTTGGCATAAAGGGTGAATTTGTTTATTGCTTTCCAATATATATCAACTAACCTCTCAGTTCACCATAGGATTTGAATCATGTCTCTGGCCCTTGGTGGGTGGTCATATCAAACCGTATAAGATTACTATCATGCCTAGGCTTTCTGATAAGGAATAAAGACACGGCATTGTCTCTTCCTATAAGAGCCAGTACAGGTAGGCTTGTCAGTCACCTGGACAAAAAAATGCACTTCAGGAAAAGTGTTTGCTAAAGAGAGTTTAGAGATCATAGAAATCCTGTGTAAAATGTAGATTCCAGCTAATTGTCTCTATGGACATTGTCTGCTCTCATCGTGAGAGTGTGCTGTCCTCTCCTCTCCTCTTCAGCTAACTACACTAGACTCTGAGCACCTTTTTTTCTTATGTGTGTTATATTGTATTGTATGTGTGTATATGAGGATTTACATGCACGTATACATGTAGGTGTGTTTGTGTGTGCGTGTGTTTGTTTGTGTATGTGTGTAGACCCAAGGTTGACATTGGGAACCTTCGTTGATGGCTTTCTATCATACTCATTGAGACAAGGTCTCAGAATTGAACCTGGAGTTCACAAATTTGGTTAGCTGAGCTAGTCAACTTGCTCTGGGGATTCTGTCTCTAGCTTCTAATTACTGGAATTATAGGTGAACTGCCATAGCCACCCGACATTTGTATGGATTCTGGAAATTTGAATTTGGCCCTCATGCTTTCAAGGCAGGTGCTTTAACCTTTGAAATATTTCCCCAGGCCCTCTCTGTGTGTCTTGTCTGAATTCTCTTGATGAGATCACAAAGCCAGGGTTGTTTAGAGCCAGATCCTGATGTTGATAGCTTATTCAGTACATGCTTAACTCGGTGGCTGCCTGCAAGTATATTTGAGACAGATCTGCTGCTTTCTTCCAGAGACAGTCTCGTCCCAGGCTACCTGATTTGTAAAGTAGAATGAAGTGGCAGGAAAGATTACTGAGAGGGTAAAGAGCCTACTATGAAAACATAGGACATGAGCTTGAATTCCCAGCACCCAGACAAAAGGCCCTGGGTTGAATGTTGGAAATAGGAGAATCCTGGGGCTCACTAGCCAGCCAGTCTAGCCAAAATGGTGAGCTCCAAATTCAGCAAGAGACCTTACCTCAAAATAAATGAAAGAAAATAAAAAATAAAGCAAGATGGGAAAACAATTAAGGGAGATATTCCAGAATGGACCTGTGGCCTCTACACACTCACACACAAAACTTAGAAAAGAGACTGGAGCTTTCTGTCCTTGTATCTCTTTGGACCACAGCATTTATACAAGGCAGAAATTGTAAAACTGTTTAAAGAGTTGAAGACATTTAAAGAGAACGTTAAAGACATGCAATTAAAGGAAACTGAATATTTTTCAAGAATAAAAAATGTTTTGGTGTTTATCAGGGATAAGATTTATCAAGCAGTAAGGAATTCTTGGTTGTTTGCAAAAATGAGAAGTGAAGTTGGTTTTAAAATGCTCAGTGTAGATTAGATTAGAGTTAGTTGCCTAGTTTATGCTTTATTAGTCTAGTGAGTCCATTCCCAGATGAATCATGGTATGAGGTTCACTGCTCGACTTCTCTCAGACAATATCTTCTTTTACCACTGTATCTCTTTTCCAAAATGATGATCAAATTTGCAATCTTCCTGCCTCTCCCTTCTGCGTTCTGGGATTAAAGGCATGCATGACCATACTTGGTTAACCTGTCTGGTCTACTGGACTACTCCTGTATAATACTTCTTTTCCAATATTTATGTATGGCACTGTTTGTGGTCAGGATTAAAACACTAATTTTTCTTGGAAATCATTTGAAATGGAGCTTACAGTTTATTTCTCTTTAGTTTTCTAATTTTTTATGTTTTGAAATTGTTGATATTTAAATCTGACCTAGAGTCAGGATAGGAAAACACTGCAAACTTTTTTGACCTTGACAGTCCCTTGAAAACTTACAGAATATACATGTGCAGGTGTGTGTATGTATGATTGTATGCTCCCTTGACTTACAATAGAGTATATCTCAATAAACGCATTGTAAGATAAAAGGTTTACAAGGGCATCTCCACTCCCCTACTACCTGAGCAAATCCATTATCCGCCACCCCAAATCCTGTTCTGCTTCTAGCCTTGGGCACAGGCCCACTTTTGCTCTCAGCACCCCAGATCTCTGGACCAGGTTCTTAGTCCAGACTTGCCACCACTTCCTGATCCCCTGAACTCAAATCAGCTCATTTTTTCAGTCTAGCTTGTTGTAGCCTTCACAGGCTGTCCACACCCTCATATTGCGTGTGCATTCCTGAGACCAACCTTCTTCCCTAACAAGTATTTCTGTCACCACTCATCAAAGAAGCTTCTTAGTCACCAGACTGAGACTCTTACAGAGTGCCACACCTCATCATACACAGACAGTGTCTGTGAATTGCTCAAGCCTAAGTGGCACATCTACAACGCAACCTCTACACCTAAGGCTCACAGAACATAGAACAAGGATAAAAAATGTCACTAATTAATCTCTCAATTCTCTTTAATGAAGCACCCTTATGCAACAGAGGGCCAGGAACATAAAAGGTCAAACATGGTCAGCACAGAGACTAACAGCCCACCCAGGGCTCAGAGACAATTGTGGAAGTGGGCGTGGAAGTATGAAAATAGGGTCCTAGAAACTCCTGGAGCTCTGCTCCTATGAACCTACAGCAATGATGGCAGCATGCGTGAGACCCATGCAAACTCAAGAAGACAAAAAACCAGCAGAGAACTGGGACGAAGAACAGAGGACCCCAATCTTAGATGAAGAAATATTGGCAACCAATTACTGCTGGAAGAGGAAGACCTGATCTTCCTAAAGCGAGGGACTCTAGATAGGTTGACTGGACCTTAGTGAATGAACTTGCACTGAGGACATCTGGGGACACTAACCTGACACAATAGGCCTTAACACAGATGACAGAATCTATGGATTCCAGTTGGGAGGTCATGGGGTGCTGTAGGAAGGGGATACAAAGGTGATTAAGACTGATTGAAATGTTCTTTATAAAACACACAATGATTCAATTAAAAATATTAGAAGTTGAAAATATTTTAATACACTTAACCTACCGAATTATGTTGCCTAACCTAACCTACCTTTAACTTGCCAAGAATACTATTGTAGTCCATAGTTGAACAAGTCATTTAACAGAATTAAGTATGGCATATATTGTACAACTTATTGAATATCTGTATGCCATAAATTCTGGGAATACCCCATCATGGAGAGTATTTTCTGGTTACCCTCATGATTTCCTGGCTCACTGGAAAGCTGAAATTCACTGCTGCTGTCTAGCATAATGAGAAAGTAGGGTGTCACTCAGTGCCAGATTGAAAAAAGACAAAAATTCAAAATTTGAAGTACAATTTCTACTGAGTATGTAGAAATGGCACGACCGTAAAGCAAAAAATTCTAAATTCAGCTATTATAAAGTGGGGTCCTTTTGTAAATGTATGTGGATTTGCATGTGTCCATATCAGTGTGTCTCCATCTGGCTTTCTATCAATATACATATTTATGCCCATCTGTCTGTGTATCTATCATCTATCTATCTATCTATGTATCTATCTATCTATGTATCTATCTATACAAACACACACACATGTTAGGTTTTCTATATAGACTTTAGAAATTTGCAAATAATAAGATTTGCTTTACATTCCTTTGTGTGGTTGGTGCCATTGGTCTCACTGAGTCCAAGTTCAAACTGTGTGGAATCCAGAGTTGGCTCTCAGCAGTATGTGAGAGTGTGAGACATCGGGAGTCCCAGAAGGAACGTGGCAATGGAAGAGTATTCTTATAGATGTATGCAAATGATAGGAATGGTAAACATGGCAGAAGGATAAATACATGACACTGTGAGTTTAGCTTTTGTACAAGTAGACTGTAAATAATCCAACCAGCTAACAGTCCAGATAGAAAGAATAGAGGATGAAAGGACAGTTGTTCTCCGTTGAAGAGCTGGAGCATCCATCTTCTTTTGCTGGACTATAGAGCTTCATGTTCTTGGGACTCTGGACGCTGGGATTAGCACTTCCTGCTCTGTTTCTCAGGCCTTCTGGCCTAGACTGAATTACATATCTGGTTCCTTAGTCCTTTGATTAGCAGATAGCATTCGATGAGGGTATTTATTCTCTGTGATCACATGGTCTAGTCCCTATAACTCTTCTGTTACTCATCTCTATACATTCTGCTGGTTCTGTGTCTCTGGAGAACGGTGGCTAATATACTTGGTGTCTTATTGCTTCAGACACAGGCATTCATGGATAGTCTTTTCCATGTGCTGATTTATTTTTCGTTCTTTCTTTTTCCCACCTTCTGAAGCTAGACTTCAAGTGCAGTGACTTTTGTTTTGAATAGGGCAGTAAGAAAAAGCCCTGAATTCCTGCATCTAAAACCACGAGAAATATTTTTTAATCCATCTTCTAATATCTATGAGCCATAATGACAAGTTTGTAATTTCCTGCTGCTCTCATTTTCTGCCTTCTCAACACATTAAAAATATTATATAATATTGAGATTTCAACACTAAGCTGCTTATTTCTGGTGGACCAAATTGCTTAAGTTATATAAACTATAGTGAAATGAAATATTAGACCTTTTTCCTAACTCTTGATCAGACTATGAGATTTCATTCTGTTAGGCTTGAACCAATCTTTATCATTCATTAACAATTTATGCAGTTACAACTTTTTAAATGCAATCTTAAGCAATAAAATATCACTTAAAGATATTTTAATATTTTATTATTAATAAGGGTGAATTATCTTTATAAGAGCTGTGACTTTATAAAAGAATCACAATAATTATATAATAGCACTTGAAGCATAAAATGTTCTCTTTCTATTGCTTTCCTTCATGCAGTTAAAATGAAGGCCAGAGACTTAAAATCCCATTGTGAGTCAAACAGTAGATGCTATTCCCTGGTATTAAATAACTTATGAGAATTAGCAAGGAGAACAAATTAATGCACAATGAAAAGAAGAAAAGTTAATGACGAGGTTGGCTTTATAGTTTTCCAAAACCCATAGAGGAAAAGGTCAATGAATCCCAATGGCATCGTGTTGGGAAAATTATGCAATCTAATCACTCACTGTGTTGGAGAGAAAACCATGGCCAAAGAGCTTATGATGACTTTCCCAATGCTTGTTGGCAGCATTTAGGGATGCAGCACCCGTTTTCCTAACTTTCAATCACAGAACATTTTAGTAAGCCGTGCTGATCGTAATCATGGTCTTACAACGTTTCGGCATTTTTGTCAACCTTAGCTTCACTGCCATGATGTGGCACTGGCAGCAGCTCATTGCGGTCACTTAGAAAGAACGCTTTGCATTAGGCATTTACAATATTAGAGAAAATCTCATTTCTTTTAGATATACTTTCCATATACATACACCCTTGTCATTATGGTTTAGAAAGAGTCTTGGAGGAAAACACTTCAGCTCTATGATTTCCCTCATGTTACTCCACACCGAGACACTTTCTTAAGGGACATCTCATGAGAGTGCTGTTAGAAAGGGCCAGGCTTTTATTTTCAAAATGCGCATCAGAAGAATCTGTTCTTAGTGATTATCATGTTGTTTTGTTTTCGGCAACTGATTTTTGTTGAAGCTTAACTCTCAACTCAGAAATCTGTAGTATACTTTGACCTACTGTTGAAAAATTTAGCGTTGAAGCCACTCCTAAAAAAAATGTGTAGCAGTGTGGTTGATATGCCACTGTGAATCGATATTTGCATATATGTAACAATTCTGCCAATGCCATTTTAAGCCAGAAGGAAAGAGTATTCTCTGTAGACATTATTACATTTCAAAAATACATCTGTAGCTAAGTGATGAGAGGCATTCTTCACGTTTACAGCCACTCAAGTGTGGTTTTAATGGGGATGCTAGCCTTGACTATGAATTGGAGCCTTTGGAGAGGCTTGTGCATGAGAAAGACAAGGACTCTTTTTTTAGGGATTTGGACAAACTGATGTACAGTGACTTGGCTGTGAGTTGTTTCAATCGAAGACTAAACAATAAAGATGGAATTTGCTTTCACTGAAATGTGGAAATTGATGACAATAACTTTTGTCATTGTGAAGTTTTCCCATTACTCTCCACTTTGAGAGTCTTGTCATTGGAAGTAAGCAATGCATATCATTTGATGTTTCCTTTAAAATGCACACCACAAAATAGCATGGCAATTTCCTGGTTTTCACAATAACTTATGATATGGTTTTATTCTGTTTCCTGGTGGTAACTTAGGTACAGTTAAAGGGGCAGTATGACTTAGCCATAGAGAAAAATATTTGACATTAAAAAAAAATTCACTTCTTTCAGGCCTGGTAATGTTGTTGAGTGAGAAAGTTATAGAAGGTAACATTAGCACAGCTATCTCTGAGTGGAGTAAAGAAAATTTGGTTCGATTTTGTAAAGAAAAAGTCAGCACCTTATTGAATCTAACATTTATGGTGCTTATTACACTGAAATAAACAATTCACCGATTAGGCTCTTGGCACTTCACCTCAGTTGTTTTTAAACTCTGTCTCAGAGCAAATGAATGTAAGGGAAATATTCACATATATTAGCTCACAGTAAAAATTTTAATATGACATATAAAAATATTTCCATGTTCTTGTCTTATGTAGGTACATCTCTTACCTTTTATTTAATTCAAGGTCAATTTTAATTTTCAGTTTTCTGCAGGAAGCTTTGTCAAATTGGCATGATGCTCTTTTAACTTTATCAATCAAGTAGTACATCCCCTACAAATATAGTTCTGTTTTAGCCTTTCAAGAATGCAAAGACACAAAACTTTGGGTTTCTGTCTTGGAGGTGGCAATTGATCTGGAGGGACAAGCAACATACTCCCGAAGGTTCAGTAGCAATTATATAATTAAAAACAATCGAGATTAGTATGAAGTCTGTATTTTCATACAGAGATACTTGTTCACCTGGATTTACAGATATTGAATTTTCAAAAAGATGCAATTTTTGTTTTTAGAATTTAGATATAGTAATATTAAATGATTCTGTCTTTCCAGAGACAATGAATTCAGTGTGTGTGAATACAAAGAAGCAATCAGAAATGATTAGATGAAAAACTATATTTGGAACCAGAAGACCCAGGTTTCTGGTTCATTCCCGTGACTATTGTACTTCAGGGAAATGAGCCTTCTCAAGTCTTGATCTATTTATCTGTAAAATAATGAAAATAACAACCTACACTTATGGTGGATTGACTGCTTTAATGGTTGTAATGAATGTTATCCCTGTAGCAACATCATTGCCCTCACGCTGAAACTCTGGTCTTGACCATGTGGTTTGTTTGCAATGACAGAACAGCAGCAAATCTGAAGGAATCTGGGAATTGAAAAAGTGTTTGCTGCTTCCCTTGCTCTTCTAGCTTCCTTATGAGAACATGCCCAGACAAGAAGAAAGAGCATGTGGAACTGAGGCCAGGAACTCCCTTTGTTCTGTGAAAACCAAAGGTGCAGGAAAGAGCCCAGTCAAGGGAAACAAAGCTGTCTCTTCACTCAGATTCACGAAGAACTCAGCTGAGCATTTTAGCCAGTGCATCTGCACTTGGGCAAGCATGAACAATTTAGGCTTTAAGCTCCTGAGGTCTTTTGATGTTTATTGTGGAGCAAAAACTACTGACAAAATACTTCATTGCTACTGTGGAGATCAAGATAATGCATTTTACAAACTATAAGACATTGTATAAATAAGGCTGTAAAGTTCCTTAAGATCAACATGTTATTGCAGATGAGGGTACAGAACAGTTTCAAGATGTTGATTTAGTTATTTCTGGCATCGATCTAAATGCTGAGATTATTTTGTGTTTATTTTATTATTTAGGCTACATATATATATATATATATATATACACACACACACACACACACACACACACACACACACAAATACGAAATACTGGCTGATAAATCTATTCATCTAAATGATTACTAAATTGTTTAAAAAGAAATAGTAGAGAAAAAGCTGACCAGATTGTGTTCACCTAAATCATTTAAGAGCAAGCTGTCAAGATTTTTCCTTAGTGAATTATTACCAGTTTGACTTGACCAAAGTCAAAGTTGAGGAAAATGCAAGAAGAAAATGATGAATTTGATGTTATTTCACATTAATTTATGGAACATTTTTGCATTGCTGAAATGTTAAAAACATAGATGCTGTTGACATAAATAAAAAACTAATGCATTTTGGAGTAGACTATGCTCTTCAAGTTAAGTTTTAAAGTAAGCTCTTTGGATTTGTAAATGTAACAGTAGTGATGAAAGCATCTTCTTAGGATAAGCTAGAAAGACACATTTACCAACAACTTCATAATGATTTTTGGAAATCTTACATGCTCTGTTATAGAGGGAAAAAGATACATTAGTGAGCAAAAACAGTGTACCCACGTCCTCAGGGAACAAATATTCTTGGGAGTGAGAGTGAGCAAGACATTTAGGTAAATGTGTAGCATGGGACCCGCAGCAAATGCTATGAGAAAAACAAATCAGGAAGAAATATAGGCTGTGTCAGTGGGCCACAATTTTAAAACATTGCTTTTCTCCAAAGTGGCTCAAGAAATGGGCCCGGAGCTGTGAGCAGAGATAAAAAAAGGACGATACTTGGAGAGGATATTTTTGGTAGTCTGACATTCTCGCTCCCTTTTCATTTGTCCTTCAGAAGGCCATAGCTTACACTGTGGATTTGTTGAGATAAAAAAAAAAAACAGAAGAGAGTGGGAATTGCATGGACACATGCAGAAGGTGTTAAGGAAGCAGTGGGAAAAGGATAGGAGGGAGATGGAGAGCAGTGGTTCTGCTTCCTGAGATGGAGACTCCCACAGGGTACAGGAAAAGGGACTCAGAGTACCTTTTCTTAGAAAGGTCTTGTAATATACTTTTCTTTTCTGGAGTTCAACGTTTTTCCCTTTTAAGAGCTTACCTTAATCAAGAAGGGAAGTTGTGTGTGTGTGTGTGTGTGTGTGTGTGTGTGTGTGTGTGTGTGTGTGTGCTGGCAAAGCAAATAAAGGAGGTTTGCAGTGAACTCATCCAATCCTCAAGGTATCTTGAGACTGTAATCTCGCATGTGGCGATATAACCTTTTTCAGTTGGTGCCTGTTGTCAACCCACGATGCCTTGGATCAGCAGTTTTACTTTGCACCTGACTTTGTAGGTCAAGAAAGAAGCTCCTTTGGGGGAATCCATTCACAAAACTGCTCACTCACAGGACTGCAAGTTAGTGCTGAGTATTGTCTGGAAGCTCTGTGGAACTTCAGTTCTTTGCTGTGTAGCTGTATAGGTGTCTCCATGGGGTTACTTGGCCTTCGTCATAGAACTGGCCATTTTTAACAGCAAGTGTCCCAAAGGATAGGTAGTCAGAGCAGTCTGTTTCACATGACCTATGCCCAGAAACAGGTAGTCATTTCTGCAGTTTTCTGTTTTGCGTTTGAGACAGGATCTCATGTAGCCCAGGCTAGCCTTGAACTTACCATGTGGCTGACAGTGACCTTGAACTTCTGATGCTCTTGTCTCTGTCTTCTAGATGCTGAGGCTACAGGCCTGCGTTACCATGATTAGCTTTATGTATGCTGGAAAACAAATCCAGGACTTACTACATGTTGGGTAAGCATTCTTCTGACTAGTCTACATTGAATGTCATTTCTGTAACATTCTGGTTACTAAAGCGATCACACAGCACACATACCATCAAGAGAAATGGACTCAGACCACCTTGTCTCCATGTTCAAGTAAAAATGTTGATGAAAAGAAACGTGGTATTTCTATGTCAAGAAAAGTTGGATTTTGACGCTCTGTTTGGTTTAGCAACCTAACACAATACCTTTAGTTGTGATTGTTAGTTTATTAAATTGCACAATAATTTCATATGACTCAGTAGTTGAGGGGAAATGTGAAAGAAACTTTCTTCAGATTGAGAGAACAAACCGGAATCTTTCCTATGTTGCTTGTTTTCCTCTAAGTACTCCATGCTGCTTCTCCAAAGCCATTTTCCTTTCATTGCAGACATGCTTGGCTGACCAAGTAGGCACTAGCTGTAAAAGTCAGAGGGAGAGAAATTGCTTTAGTAGATTCAGAGTCAGGAAAGAATGTTTCCTACATAGTGAACTACTAAGCTGAGGTGCTTAGGGCTGCTGCTTGCTGGGTTCCCTGAGTGAATCTGATAGCCCATAAAGACAAGACAGCTTAAGGCCAAGCTACAGGGTAGAAACGTCAGAAGAGTTTTAAGAGAGAGTCGCGTAGTGTTGACTTTAACCCAATGTTGTATTTAGGTATGGGAAAAAATCCATCATTACTTCATTGACAAAACTGCTCAGGGCTGAGTTGGAGTACAACCTTATGAGGCTCACAGAGAGAAGGAATTCCTATAGGGCAGGAGAGGAAATAATCTAAAGAGAGACACTTGTGCTCCCTCTGACTATCAGACTGTCGAAACAGTGAACCCTTCAGATTAAAATTTCCTAGTAATTATGCAGAAGGATAAGCCCAGGTGCCAGCCAAAGGAGAAACCTGCCTCCATGGAAGAGCTTAATGCATTTCCAGGACAAACTAGAGTTGAAACAATAATGGGTTGGTTAGTGATAGGTAGGACTGTACCTCAAGACTGTTTAATCATGCATATTGTCCTCTATTTCTGTCTAAACTTCATGTTAGCACCCATCTGCTTTCTGAAGATGGAATAGAGACCTCTGGGTCCTTCTGTTTGTTCCTGTTTCCAGTGTGGCCACATGGAATAAATTTCTCTGCTCTTTTCTATTAGTTATCTTATTAATTGGAATTTGGGGATGAGAGGCCAAACCTAGCTTGTTGGGGCTCTCAGGCCCCAGTATTTGATCCTAAAATTCTTCTAACAATAGAAAGCCCATCAGTTGGTTTGTATTGCTTACTGCTCTTCTAAGAAGCGTTTTCAGAGATTCATTTTAGCAAAAGAAACAGAGGTTGATAAACATGTCTGAAAACAAATGTGAGGGAGAGCTCACAGTGTCTTGAGGTAGTTCAGTATTTCTTCGGTGTTTCTTGTGGAGTGTTTTAATTCTTTCAGGACTCAGAAAGTCAGGAATGATATTTAGAGGTCAATAGATCATTAAAGGGGTTCCTAAATTTTGGGACAAGATAAGGACAGTCTTGTCCCTGGAAATTAAAAGAATATTTGTCCTCTGAAAAAGAAGTTTTCCTCACAGATTAGAAATCATGGTGGAAACAAAGATGAAGTGGTTTGAAATTGCTTTTTTTTTTCTAGAAAGGGTCTTCCTTTTCCTTACCAGCAAAGCAGTTTGGAAACTGGGATTGGTTCGTCACAGAGAGTGCTTTATAAAAAAAAGACATGAATCTTGAAGCCTGCAGCAGAGACTATCCAGATTGACTTTAGGGATCTTGAAAACTCAACCTTAAAACAATGTGAAATCTAAGGAGAGGCAGAGAGGAAACATGGTTACCTTTGCTTTTCCTCTCTAGATTCCTTTTGTCTTCAGCGCCTCTCACCCACTACCTTTCCTCCGGGCCCTGTGTTTGGAACTCTGAAAAGCTCCCTCTCTGCTAGCTGGTGCTTCCTGGGCACTGGTACCTTTGGTGAGTAGAGAAAAACCAGAAAGCTGCAGGAGGAAGAGGGACTTGCTGATCTGCTGGGTTACCGGATCCTGAATCCCGTCAGGACCAGAGGCCTCACATCAGCATTTCACTCCATACAGGGATGGGCTCCTGCAGCAGCAGTGGACACCAGTTCCCATTACCTTTCCTACATTCCTGTGGCCTCATGGAAGCTCCTGAGCCACAAGGACCAGTGGGTGCCCGTCAGTAGCACCTTTTTCTGATGGGACAGTACTCAGTTCTTCAGAATCTGCCTTCTGAGCTGAGTGTGCATCAATTTTCTCACTTACTGAGTACAGACAGTACTGATGAATTAGTAAATGTATATGGAGTAAAGAAATGAAAAAAAAAAACGAACAAAACTTTAAAATGTGAGTATAGATCATGAAAATGACATGCTGAAAACCAGTATTCTACCTTGAGAATAACATACTTGATTTTATGCTGTTGATGATCTCAAAAGTTAAAATATGTATCATCTCATTCAAAATTCTTAAAGTTTCCCTATAATACCTTTCTGACACAATGTGAATATGGATTTGGTAAGTGATTGATTGGTAATGACATCCCAAATATCATTACAGATATATTATTAGATTTTTATTTGTCATAAAGGGATGTCTTAGTTCAGTTTGTCATTATAACAGAAAAATCACAGGTTTGGTAATTTATAAAGGTAAAAGTATTTCTCACAGTTCTGGATGCTAAAAAGTCCAATATCAAGGACCTGGCATCTGAGGAGGACCTTATTACCATATCATAGGTTGAGATGTAACCAGAGGGAGGGCACATGGTACTTCAGACCTCTGTGTCTTCTTATAAAGCTATGGTGCAATACTTCCATGATGCCTTCTAACTTTAGTTACCTCCCAAAGTTCCACCTTCAAGTACCATCAGTGGGTGAATTTGGGAATTGGGCATAACACATGAACTTTGTGAGTGTATACCTGGAACACACCAAGGGGCTTGACTTAAGTGAAATAACTTAGTATTTGCAGTTTGGGCGGTGTTTAGTCCCAAGTCTGCTTCTTGCAGTGTCTCCATCTTACTATGGAAAACCCTTACCTGGAAGCTCACATCTCCAGGTGAGGAAGCAGAAGGTATGAGTCCTCTTCTCCCAACCCCATAGAAGCAGATGATAAAATGATGACACAGGTCTGGCCAACAAGCGTCTGTAAGGCTTTGGATCTAGTGGTTGCAATATGTGCAGCGTTTCTTGGCTGTGTTCTCAATAGCACTCTAGAGTTTACTTGGAACCTGTCACGTTTTCATTCTGTTCTTCCAGTCATCCTACATCATTCTAATAACTTCTCTTCACTTTTGGCTTCATATTATCTATGTTATTTTCTATTGTCTGCAGCCAGCTTCCTATAAGATATATATATATATATATATATATATATATATATATATATATGTGTGTGTGTGTGTGTGTGTGTGTGTGTGTGTCTGTGTGTCTGTGTGTCTGTGTGTGTGTGTGTTTCAAACATGGGAAAACAATATTCTTTATGTCCAGTCAAACATGAATATTGTAAAGAAGCACAAATACTATATAGCCAAATTTTGACCCACGAAAAGAGCATTTCTGTCTTTAATTTCAACCGTCTGTGACAAGTTTCCCATAGGATACGAAGATTTTGACAAGTATTGTAAGTGTCTGGAAGAGACACAAGCCTTTGTGGACAGGGATTCTAAGTTTTCCCCAGTGCATGTGACGAACTGTCCAGATGGTGTCTTGATAGCCACTCAGCAAAGTCCTTTAACCATAACGATTAACAGCTAATTACATTTAATGCCTTGAAAGGAGTCCAGTTGTATTTGCCTGATCAGAAATCCATCCCTGGGTGGATCCAGAAGAGAGAAAGGAGCTCCAGCACAGCCATCTGGATGTTCTTTCCCGCTCTTACCACTGAAGAGGGTTTAGTTATATCCACGGCTCCTTTTGGAGGAAGGATTTGGTTTCTGCAAGCTGCCTGAAGAATGGGGCATGCTGAATTAAAAAGAGAAAATTGGTTTCTGTCTCATCAATTCAAGAGTCAAGTTGGGTAAAAGTTCTGTTTGGATGGAAAGGATAAGAGAGAACACTTGAAAGCCACCCTAGGCATTTGTCATGATTGTAAGAGTTAGAACATTAAAACAAAAAGTTAAAATAAAGTTGGATCAAGACTGCTACTGACACATTTCAAGAAGTATGTGCTGTTACCTACCATATTTTTTTTCTGCAGAATGCAATTTCTCTTCACATATGTGATCAATTTGTAGACTCTTAGCTTATTATTCATAATTTTTTTTTTAAAGACAGGGTCTCACTATGTAGTCCTGGCTGGTATGGAGCTTGCTATGTAGACCAGGCTGGCCTTGAACTCACAGAGATCTGCCTGACTCTACCTCCTGAGTGCTGGTATTAAAGGCATGCCTCACCACACTCAGCCTTCATGATCATTCTTATAGAACCTGATATTAAACATATAGGTTCCATTGCATGGTGTGGAAAGCATTGATGGTCAGCTGGTGCCTTAACTTGCTTTTTGGATGCAGGTCCTGCCCGTACTACAACTGGCAATAGCTCCCTGAAAGGAGCTGCGGATGGAGGCTTGTCTACCCTTCCCAGGTCCAAATGATTCCCTGATTATGATTCTGAATGCAAGGAGTTCAATGCAGAAGTCTATTGGAAGGGATATCTTACTTGGCCAGTCATTGTTGTAGTTTGAAGGGTCTACTGATGGGTAGGACTTTTGACCCCAATTTGAATGGTTATAATCAAGATAACAACTGACAACAGATGTTGACAAGGATGTGGAGAAAAGAGAATTGTTATTCACTGCTGGTGGAACTGAAAACTGGTATAGCCATGATGGCTACACCAGTATGGGAAATTCTCTAAATGTGGAGCTACATAAGACCCAGCTCTGCCACTCCCTGGTATATATACCCCAATGTCTTGATATCCTGCCACAGAGATACTTTCTCAGTCATCTTTATTGCTCCTCTTTTCACAATAGTTAGGAAATGGAAACAACCTAAACGTCCCTCCACGGATGAGTAGATAATGAAGATATGATAAATAGACACAATGGAGATTTATCCAGCAGTAAGAAAAATGAAGTAGTAAAATTTGCAGGCAAATGAATGGAACTGGAAAATATAACACTGAGGTACAAAGAAAAACAAACATCCCACATTCATGTTCTCTTTTGTTTGTGAATCTTAGTTCTGAATCTGCAGATGTGAGTATATAACCTGAGGTAACCAGAAGCTAGGAAAGGAGAAAGGGACTATGGTGGGAGGGGTGGGATGGAGCTGCAGAGAGGGGGCTAAGAGGGTATAGCCTTTATCAAGGAAGAAATGGGAGCAATGGGGGAGGTATTTAACTGGGGGGTGAAGACGGAAGATGATAAAGAGGGATGAAGAGGAAGGAGGGATAGCTATCAATAAGGATATCTGAAAAATCTGTAAGGAAACTTACTATTTTATAAGTTTACTTAAAGCACACACACACACATTTATATATATATATAAATAAAATGAATGGAATTGTGCCACACTAGGTGATAATACTTCCCAAAAGTCATCAACTATTCAACAGGAATCCAATGTCAGGCAAGGGAAGCCTCCTTTTAATTCTCAAAGCAATACAGGGTGTTGCTTCTGCCCTTGGTTGAATCCCAGAACTTTAAGGTAAGCTCTTGTTGCTGAAGACACCACCCACTTGGAGGAATCAAGCTGGAACCAAGTACTCCTCCCTGATTACTCATAATATAGGAGAGTGCTATGTAAGCTGCCAAGGGAGAAAAGAAATTCTGTAGTTTTGATCTGGGTATGTTTTTCAATTTAAGTATCTATATCTGTTCATTCAGGACAGACTTACAGTGAGTTAGGTTTATGGTATCTTTTAAATAGGGTCAACTGGAGCCCATGTGCCATCAATCCTCCCACAAAGCCATGTGGAATATGGCCAGTCACTGTAACATAACTTTCAATATTTCTGCCAACATTTTACTGATTATTTCAAGCCTTGTCAGCCAGGACTTGAGAGTGTAGGAAATGCAATTGTATCCTGCCCTGAAATGATAAAGGAATATTGCAAATGCTGATGAGTACCTTTACTATAAGGCATGCACTGCAGGAGCTTTGTTTCTAGGTTTAGTGATGAGCAGAGATGATGGCTTATATTCTTCACTGTTTTAGATGGGGATTTATTTTTAAATATTGGTTGATGGATGAACTGATTGATTGATTTACACTACTTAGGATGGAACCCAAGGTCTTGCATATGCTACATAAATGCTCTCCATCACCAGCACAGGTTTGTTGATTGATTAACCATTATCATTTTGAGATACTCTGTTGGGAAATATTTTCACAAGTAACACTTTCAAAGAGCTAACGTTTGAGCATTTTAGCTGTCATTTCTCTATATGATTTTTTCTTTTCATGTGAGCTACATTTGTGCTTGAGAAAGATTTAACTATTTCTAGTATGCAGACTATACCAGCTCTAGTCTGAGCAATGTGACAAATTCTCTTGGCTCTTCTTTTTTATTTCTGTTTCTTATGCATGTTTTGGATTGATCTTTATTTGTGTTTGGGAGGGAAAGCACAGATGCTAGAATTTGACTCTTGGTGAAGAAATAAGCAAAGAAACAAAGTTCTTTTGTCTACTTTGGTTCTCAGTCTTGGCGTCTCTGGGTAAGGTAGGAGAGGTTCTTCACAAAGTCGGGAAAGGCATGCTGCTTTGGTATGCTCTACTTCTTTAAGCCCTTATAATATAATCCTCAACAATTTGCTTGTCTAAAGCAGAGTTAACCACTTATATAGCTAGAAATTGCAACTGGTATCTAATTTAGTAATATAGTTTTTGTTCATTTAAAAAGTAGAAAATATGTGTGGCTGGAGAGATGGTTCAGTGGTTAAGAGCACTGACTATTCTTGCAGAGAACCTGGGTTTGGTTCCCAGAACCCACATGATAGCTAACAACCATCTCTAATTCCAATTCTGGAGGATCCTACATCTTTGTCTGACCTCTGTGAACACTACATAACATAGGTGCATGTATATACATGCAGGCAATACACTGATGCACATAAAATAAAATAATAAATATTTTTAAAAGAAGAAAGTACACCTGTGACCAAAGAAATGGTGTTAAATTTTCATTTTGGTTTTTTTTTTTTGGTCACGATATGTGATTTTCCTATTATGTGATTTAAAAATATTACATAAAAATTCTAATTTTGTCTATTTTTGCTTATATTTTTCTCTATGCTATCCAAATTCAATCACTTGTAGTTACAGACTTATATGAAACATAATTCATTAGAATAAAATTCTGGACAAAGAAATATGCTACTGCTTCACTCACAAGTGATGACAAAATACCTTCATAAAGAAATGAAAGGAGGAAAGGCTTCTTTTGACTCACGGGGTCTGAGGTTTCTGTGTATCTCGATGGGGGACTGCACAGCGTCTCAGTTCATGGTGGAAGTGTGAGGTAGTGAGTGTTCACATTGCCACAGACTAGGAAACAAACAACCCCGCCCAGAACCTTCAGAGATCTGTCCCTAATGACCTATTTCAACTAGTTAGGCTGTGTCTAACTCCTATAGATTTCACAGCCTTCAAAATAGCACTGCTATTTTGAGGACTAGAGCCTAAAGTTGAGTTTATGATTCTGGATTGTCCCTATTCCAGGTTCAAACCATAAAAACTATAAATGTTATTAATACACTTGTTAATGTGTATATGTGTATGCGTGTGTGTGTGTTTATGTGTGTGTGTGTGTGTGTGTATGTGTGTGTGTGTGTGTGTGTGGTCTTGTGTGTCTTACTGTTGGGGTAGAAAAAAAGAGCCTCATAAGATTAACTGGTCAAAAAAATAAAATCTCTATCCTATCTGTTGGCAGACCCACCTTTCCAGTTTCACTGGTCGATGCCCTGGCCATAAGATCATCCCTCGGAAGGTGAGTTCACCTTCAGTCATGCTAAGTGGATGGGAGGCATACCTAGTGTGTTAATGTAATGGTAAGCTTTTCCTGCCTGGAATCCAGCCTTCCAGTGCAGTGTTTCTGGGCCTGACCCCAGACATATAACTCTGTGTAAGTTTGTCCGCTTTTCTGAATTCTTCAGAAAATTGTAATCACTCCTTTTCTTCTTCATATCCCATTTCTAAGCATGTTTTCCCTAACACTTTGGGCTACCATAGCATCTTGTATTTCTTTGCTTTTTCTCTAAAGTTTTGTTCTCCCTGATATGCTGCTGCTAGTCCACCATGTGTCTGACCTCCATGAAGGCTTGAAACCAGTATGGCTTTATGACGTTTTCCTTCTCCCCCCGTTCTCCCCCTCAAGGCGGCTGTCCAGGTTCACAGCTTGTCTACCCTGAGAATTCTTCTTTAAATTCTAATAAAATTGTCCTAAGGCTTCCATCCATTTTTGAATTCTTTTATGAATTTGACTAAGAACCTTCTAGGAGATGTTGTCTCTCTCCTGTATCATTACTATTTGGTCCAGACTAGTCTTAAATTTATTACATAGGATAGCCTGGCCTTGAACTTGAGATTCCCCCTGCCTCAGTCTCCTCTGTGATGAGATTCAGGCTTGCGCTGGCATACCTGGCTCTGTTATTAACAGTTCTTAAAGCCTTTGTTGTATGTTAACTCCTTGGGTTTCATCACAATCCCATGAAATATTCCGGGCGTTATCCTCTTCATTTTACTGTCAACGTGGCTAAAAAGCCTGGAGATCTTAAATGAGTTGCTCCAGGTCACAGCTCAGCACTCCACACTTCTCACCACTTCTGTCTTGTTCATGTGAAATAACTCAGAAGTGGAATGCCAAGAAGCTTTCACAGGTTAGATCACTTTTATTTCTACAACAACAGAATAGAGTTTGATCCACTGAATTGCCCTTTCTGAAAGTTAATGAGAAATTAAGCTACTTAGACTTGAGATGAAAGATTTCTTCAGGTCTTTTATGCAATATAAACATACAGCATGCAGGGACCACAACTTGCCTTTGTAAAGTACAAGGGAAGGATTAATAAGCACAGAGGGATGATTTGCTGGCAGTGGACTTGTAGATGCTGAAGTGCTCCCAGTAATTCTCATGCTGTTCTTCAGTCAGACACACAAGGCATTTTTTGGTGTCTATGAGATCAGGGGCAGCTGGGGCTACATACCAAGTGCCAGGTTAGCTGGGGCTACAGGGAGACCCTGTCTCAAAACAACAGCAACAACAAACGAAGGATCTATGCATGTCTCCAGCCCTGTCTAAAATCATAGGCTGACCCTATTTCCTCTTCTTTCCCTCAGATTTCCATTTTAAGGTTTTCAATTTGTGGTACTTTTGAGAGACTTAAACTTATATTCTTAGCTGGATACTCAAATTGAATCCAAACTCCTTAGTTTTGCCTCTGATGATTGCTGACCCAGTCAGATGCTTCTAGTGGTTACTCTACAGGTTATTCTTCATTGCTCCCTTTCCGGGGTTGTCTAAGTTAGTCACTCAAGAATACAAGGTATATAATAAATTTCTAGGATTTTAGAATCATGGGAAATACTTGCTGGTATTTGTACAGAAGAAATAGAAAATATTTCTTATTTCTGTCTTTTTAAAGAGAATATGTATGGTGTTGGAATCTCAAAAATCCATCCATTTATCAATATTGGGAGTGAGATTATTCATTGTGATTTCTTGCTGAAATCCTGATAGGAGATAAGACATTCTAAAGAGAGACATTTGCATTGCTGGCTTCAGTGATGAGAACTTTTTTCACTTGCAAAATTAGTGTGTTTAACAGGCTTGTAGGAGTCCCAGCCTGAAGCAGATTTCTAAAGAAAAGATGCAAAAAACAGACACCTATCAAGGGAATGGACCTAGGAACCAGAGATTCTGCTAGACTGGTAACAAGTTGAAACCCTTTCCCATTGCCCACTCAGTATGTGCACTAAGGGGAAACCCCCAGAGGACTTGGACAGAAGAGACATAAGTCAGAGCACGGCTTTAGCCTCACCAGGTAGCAAAGGCTGTTTTCTCTAATCCTGTTTCCCAAATCGGCCTCTGTTTTTGATTTGAGGTGGTGGCAGAGATTTTGCTAATCAGACTGTTAACTGTTCTTATGGGAGCATAGCCTGGAAATCTTAATTTTTAGCAATTTCTTCAGGTGTTTCTGATGGAAGATACTAAAAGATTGGTGCTGAGGACCACTATGCTTAGGTCTTAGGATAAAAATTATACAGATCATAATAGAGAGTAAGAGAAGTCTTGTAAGATACAGCTGCCAAAGACTATATTTAATTCAGTTGACAATGGAGCAATTGAGAGGAAGCAGAGAATCCTCTGCAATTGTTATTAAAGTCCTTGATCCAAGAAGCTTAGCAACTTCCAAAAAATCTTAGGCTTTGAAACTTGGAAGGAGAAGATGAGGGTATCATTATGGCAAATGCAAATAGTAGTTAGAATATAAGAAGTAAAATTCTCTTATAAGGCACTGTAGATTATTACTAACACCTAGCTAAAGGGTTGTACTGGGAATTACTGTTTGATGTCCAGCATTTTGGAATTTCAGCTTCCTGTGCTTCAATTACATCTTCATAGATCTTTCCTCATTGGCTAGATAATTGTTTTTGCATCATAGTTTCATTTAATCATAAACATCTTCCTTTTAAAAATGATGTTTCTCAGAGAGCATATCCCTCAGCTGTTTTTATTGGCAGGTAAGTCATTACTGTGCATGTCCTAAATGGTGGCTGTTGGCGAGAACCTGTAATCTGAGTAGCAAATATTAAAAAGCAGCTTCTCTTAAGTGAAAACTATAACTTAAAACTTGCTTCTATCTCAAAAAAAGCTGTAATAAATGCTATGATATAAATTAACGCATACACAAAAATGCATTTATTCTCTAAATAAGACTATGCATATATGCAGCCCCAGAGATACAGATAATCAGTTGCTTGCTTAGTGCTGAGGTAGGCAGTCTAAACTGAGTGATAAGAGAAACCATCATGCCTTATCTTGAAACCTTATCTTGGACCCACTAGGCCCAACCCACTGTCCCATTTCTGTAAACATGCTGACCACTGGAAGGTCTCACTTGATCTTTACTGTCATGTAGACTAGTGACCCCAGTGCCTAACCCCTAGTCACATAAGCCAGACACCCTGTGCATGGCCTGCAGTCACATAGGCAGAAACCTAAACTCATCAGTGGCGGAAAAGACCAGAAAGGATGCTGAACTGTCTATAAATGTTCTGAGTAATTGTGGTTTGGAGCTCAGGCTTTGGAAGTTGCTCCCTTGAGTTCAAGCTGGCAGGAATAATGCTTACAATTCTCCACTCTGTCCCTGGTGCCTGTTCTGAATGCAATGATTCCCATTGCAATGTCATAAATAATAAAAATAACAATTATTTTTTTGAGATAAGGTCTTGGGGAAGAATTAGAGAGAGACAGGGAAAGTAAGAGTGGGCATGCTTAGATGGCTGCTTCTTGTCTGAAGACCCTGTGACTGTAAACTGTGAGTAGAAGAGCCTCTGGCAGGAAGGGAAAAGCCTGTCCCGGAGAGGGGTCATGACTAGGACCAATAATAAAGGAGGAAAAGTGGTTAAAGCCAAGGACCCCATAAAAGGTTCAGTTCTGAACTCACTTGACAGTGCTCTAGCTCTGGAGATCTCTTTAGTCCTGCCTGACAGGAGATATTTGCTTGATTCAATAAGACAATAAGACTTTTATGTTCACTTTCTCTATGTAGCTCAGTCTTCTGTCTTTCCTGGTTATACAATTCTTTTTTTTTTTTTTTTTTTTTTACCATGGAATCATTCACCTAGATGACCATCTCATACATTAATACCCCTGCCACAGTCTGGTACTACCCAGGCTGACCTGCATATGCTGTGTAGCTAAGATGGCTTTGAACTCCTGATTCTCCTTTCTCCACCTTCTGAGTTCTGGGATTACAGGCATGCATCAGTATACCTAGCAGTGGCATAGATTATTAATTCAATATAATGTATTCTTCAGAGATGTATTCTTAGTATTTTTATTTAGATGAATCTGTGTGTGTCTATGTGAGTATGTGGACTATGTGCGCAGGTGCCAGAAAGGGAGCCTTAGAGTTGGAGTTGCAGGTGGTTGTGAGCTGCTGGACATGGGTGCTTGGAACTGAACTCAGGTCCTCTGCAAGAATAGAAAGCATTCTTACCTGCCGAGCCATCTGGCAAACTCCTCCGTATAATACATTTTAAATCAATTGCTGATTTGTTTGGAAGTCGTTAGCATGATCTTTCTTTGCTATAGCAATCACTATGTTATTCATGTCTGAATCACGATTTAATACTGGGACCACAGAATACTATTTCAGTGACTTCATTAGATCGATAGTGAATGGGTTCCTGGCACCTGTGCTGTTTATGTTGGAGGTGGCATGCTTCCCCTTGAATGTTCATGTCTGGAGAGCCTGTGTCATGACTGGTGATGATGAGGTTGCTGCCAGCACCACAGTTTCTGCTGTCTCCTCTGCATATTACCCTTGCAAATATTGTGCTACTTAGAAACAGCAGATGTGAGCAGAAGTGCCCCTGTCAGTACCACTCCCAGTCCCTCTGCCCACTCAGTAGCTCCCATGGCTTGCCATACAAATATTAGCAAGATTCACAGGCTCAATTTTCTTGCCTCTGTTGCTGTTATGCAAAATTTGTAGAGTTTGTCCCAGTAACGTGCGTGCCTGAAAGAATTTATTTTTCAATAAAACCTGGCTACATTGTTATAGTAGTTTTCGGTATCATAATGAAGTTCAGTCATGGTAATAGGTAGTTTAAACAAGATAGGAGTTTGTGGTTTTTTTTTTTTTTTTTTGAGGCAAGAGACTAGAGACAGGTAGTTTGATGCAAAATCTATGGCTAGTTAGATGGTTAGTTCTTAGGAATCTGGGCCCCTTCTTTCAGTGCCCAACCATACTCAGTGCTCTGTAAATGACTCAAAATATCGTCGTAGGCTGTTATCATCATATCATATTCCACACACCAAGAATGAGGAAAATGAAGGGAAGAAAGGTGATATATTCTTTTATGACAAATTAATGGAAACCATCACAAAGACACATTGCTTTGTATCTCTTTGCTCAGAACTTAGGTCCAGTTACATGTAAAACTTGTAAGCAAGGAGACTGGAAATGTAGTCCCTAGGCTGGCATCCCAAGTTTCTAGATTATTATCCAGGTGGCTGCTAGAGACTGAATTTTGGTGATAATTTAAATGCTACCAGATCACATTTTGATTCATCTCCCAGTTTTCTTAAGCACTGTAGTAAGAACACAAAGAAATAGATGGAATTAAAGAATACATGAAATGCCCATTCAAGCTATTATTTGAAAGCACTAAGATTGTGGCTTATGAGGTTTTGAAAACATGTATGAAGAACATCTTATTTCCATTAGTGTTCAAAATGTTCTGTACCCAGAAGTCCTCCCTTCTCAGAACTCCTTGACTTAAACTTGATGCAATCATAGTAATGATAATATCTTAATGCATTCTCGGCAGTATTATGGGAAGAGAGATTTTCTCTCTCACAGTGGCTTATGTTTGGAGTGCCCGAGAAAACCAAAATGAGGATTTAATAGACTTATTGAACTCAAGCCACTAATTTAGCCACACTCAATTGTGAAGGAGTTATAGGAAGAAACCAAGATTCTTTCCTTCAGTGTGGAGAGAAAAAATGGCAAGGACAAGTTCATATATGATATCAAGCCAGGCATTCTTTTGGGTCTTTTTGAGAAAGGGTCTCCCTGCAGTCCCAGGTGGCCTGGAACTCATGTAGACCAGTCTGGCCTTGAACTCACAGAGCTCTGCCTGCCTCTTGCTCCTGGAGTGCTGGTATTAAAGATGTGTGCCATCATGCCTGGTTTAAGATTAATGTATTTGAATCACTTCCTGGTCACTTACTTGGTTGTTGAGGGGTTTTGGGCATGACTGAACATAAGCACCTGACATTCAAAGAGACAAAACCAGCAGCAACCTATGCTCACAACTTGAGAGGAGGAGGCACCATATATCATGCAGAGTACCTCAGAGGCTAGACCCAGAGTAAACAAGTAGAGGGAAAGGTGGGCAGGTTAGACAGTGTCTGGAGGGTGGAGTGTTCCTTAATTCCTGTGAGAGGATGTGATTGGCTTTGAATAATTCTGCAGGTTGGCAGGAAATTGAAACTCAATACTCAGTGACAAGCAGGAATTGTGCATGGTGCCTTTGATAAGGATGGCTGTTTGGCTAGGAGACCTTATCTGTGAGAGCAAGGACCTTGCATTTAAGTCATAAGAGGCCCATCTGATTTTACCAGATGTCAAGGCAACACGTAACACTGAACTTTAATTTTAGGCCTTACATCTCATCATATACTGAAGATTTCATTGGGCTGAGGCCTTTCTACTCCTCACTGATGATATATTTAAACAAAGAGAACTGAGTCTTCGCTAATTTTATGTCTGTTTATTCAAGTACAGTGAACATTCAGGGCTCAGCTAAGTGTCCATTCTTGAAAATATACACTAACATTTATTTAATCCCCATTGTGGGGTTTATAGGCTTGCATCTTACCAAGTATATTATAATTATCATATGGCTTTTTCTTTACTTTTCTCATAGACTATGTTAGCAGTGGGATAATTCTTATAACATATTCTGGGACTTTAAAAAACATGTGTCCCTGGCAAAGGAAAGGCATATACACTGGGCAAGGGAATTAATGAAGCTCTGGGATTAACCCATGGGATGATTACTTAGCTCAGTGATAATATGCCAAAAGTTTTGTTGTGCTCTTACATAATTTAGAGTTGGCATGTATATCCTTTGGAATAAATATTGATGAGAGTTTCCATTGTGAGTAGTTTCCAAACCTGGTGAGGAATCCTAACAAGAGACTAATCTTGTAGCATGGTAGAGGAGAAAAATGGAGCCCTGAGGAGAGGTCTGAGAGATTTTTGGTATGGCATTAGGAAGGCTGCTTCCTGCCTAGGCAGAAAGGCTGCAGAGCTCAACCATGAGTGATTGGTCTATTCTAGCAGGTAAGAGACAAGCCATTCTGGAGAGCTTTGGATGTCACACAAATCATCTGCTACTTGATCTCAGTTAAAATGGGGATTACCAAAAACAAAGTAGCAAATTTTGGTCGAGATGAAATAGGAAGTTTCAGACACCATGTTTGAGAAAGTAAATGAGTACCTATATTATATAAAACATGGAGATTTCATAAAAAAATAAAATTAAACTTTCCATATGATCCAGAAATACTACCACCGATTACATAGGCAAAGAAAACAGAATAATTGTATCAAAGAGCTATGTACATTTCTATGTTTGAGGGAGCACCATTCACATTCACCAATACATGGAATCACCAGTAGTCCCATCAGTGGATGAATGGGTCAAAAAATTGTATATACACAATGCGATATTATTCATTTATAAATAGAACAGGATCTTGTGTTAGCAGTGAACTGGATAGAATTGAAGGTTATTGTGTTAAATGAAATAGGCCAGACTCAGAAAGACAGGTACCATATGTTCTCACTTATTTGCAGAAACTAAAAAGCTGATCTCATAGAAGAATGAAATGAAATAGTGGTCACTGTGGGAAAGGAAAGGTAGATGAAGCATAGAAAGAAGTTACATAAGGGCATTAAAACACAGTTAGATAGAAGAAATTGGCTCTTGTTTTCCACAGCACAGTAGGATAGCTATTGCCTACAGCAGTCTGATATATTTCAAAATGACTAGAAGGGCACACACGTTCCAAACAGAGAAATGATCAGAGTTTGAGGAGCTAGAAAGACTTTAGTGATTTTATCATCAGCCTCATATACATACATTAATTGTACTGTATCTGTAAGTACAATTATTATTGTCCAAAAATTATTAAGATGTCACAATAAAACAATGCCACTGAGAAGTAAATGTATATCACTGTCCCATTTCTGATGCTCATAAATGACTAAAAAAAGTAGTATCATTCTAGTTCTGTAGCTGGATCTCAGTCTAGAAGGAAATTCATCTCACAGAAAAATGCAATGTCTGAGAGGCAAGTGCTGGGATGGAAAAAGGGTTAATTTAATGTGGAAAGGATGGAGAAAAGGGAGCTGTGCTTACAAATCAACTTCTCAACTCCAGAGGGACCGAGAGGTTACAGACATAAGATAGAAATGACAAGGGAGAGAAATAGACTAATCAAGAGGGAGACGATATGTAATTCTCTGGGAAGAGGTAGAGATCTTCTAGACCTCTTCCTCACTCCTTTCATGGGCTGGTGTGTCCAGTCACAATGGCTTGTAGGTGTCTTTGGCTTTGAAACAGGGGACAGAGAGGAGGCAAGCCTAGCAAGCCCAGCCATGCTAACCCTATATTACAGTTTCAGACAAAACCTTTCTCAATTGCTGCACATCTCTACAGGTGGAACTGAGCAAGAGCTGAGCCAGAGATTAATATAACAACAGAGGTAGATTCAATATGAGCACAGAGAAGCCCCTTCATCCCATTCCAGTCAAGTATCAGACCACTGCAGGCTAAGTGCAGAGTCAGTGTTTTCAATAGAGGTGGACTTTAAGTCCCTGAAAAGTAACCTAGGCAACCATTATCATAACACAGAGGGCAGAGGTGTTTTCTATAGCAAAGCTAGGGGGAAACTCATAATGTGTTGCCCAGCTGTGTCTGTGTGAACTCCACAATCAGTGACTGTTAAGTCAACTAATAACTAGTGAAGCTAGAGGGTTTATTTAGATGTTTCCTCAGCAACACCGGCAGAAAGACAGACAGAGAGAGACAGACAGACAGACAAAAAGAGAAAGAATGCTTTAACATAGAATTATGATTCTGCTCTCACAAACCACTTGACATCCAAGTTGATTCTGGGGGCTTACTGTGAGCATTTCAATGGTCAAAGTTATTCCACAGTAAAAGTTCCATGAGAATTATTGTGCAGTGTTTTGAAAACAAAGAAGCAATCTATTGTGGTAGTGTGCATCAAAATTAAAAAAATAGGGGAATTAGAGTTAAGGTCAAATGGGCAGGTTTTTGTTTTTGTTTTTCTTTAATACAGGTAAGAAGCTGTTTGTGGTGTGGCCTAACAGCAGCCTCTGATTTATGGTCCTAACCAGTACCTGACTCTTCTGTGCTCTCTGTTACATATATTGTGTTGAACTCAATCACATGATATGGAACTTCCCACCACCCCTAAATTAGAAAAAGTCAGATTTCTACTTTCTTTGGGGGATAGGATCTGGGTAGACTCCTCAGGGAGATTTGCTCAAGGAGGTGCTTGGAGAGGCTCCCCTGGGCCCTGCTGTCCTTTCATGGCACGGTCTCTCCTTATCTCTCTCATTTCTCACTTAAAAAAAATTATTTATTTTTTATTTTATGTGTATGAGTATTTTGCCTGCATGTATATAAGTGCACTCAGGCGTGCAATGCTTGTAGAAGTCAGAAGAGGAGAACTAGAGATATGGAAGGTTCTTAGCCACCATGCGGGTGTTAGGAACTGAACCTGGGTCCTCTACGAAAGCATCCAGTGATCTTTATTGCTGAGTCATCTCTCCAGCCCTCCTATCTCACACGTCATGAAGCTCCTCTTCAGGCTCTGGAGAAGCCTCTCTTTCCTTTAAGATCTGATTATGTTTAACTCTTCGTATATCACGTTTTTGTCTCGTGAGCTCCCTCCTATTTTGGGGCCTGGTCATGGCCTAAAGGCCCGTTTATTCTAAAACACCTCATTCTTGAAGGAAATTAGGTATTTATGGGTTAGTCTCTTTTCCTTTCTGGACTGACTGCTCCTGTTATCTTCATTTATATTTAATAATAGCTATTTTTAATCGAAATTAATATTTGCTCATAAATAATTTCTAATAACATTTTCATATGTTTCCTGTTCTCTTATACATGACATTTAATTCTCTTGTTTTCCAGAGAACTAGAATGCCTGCTGCTAGATGATATTGAAGCTGGCTAGGGTCTGTTCTCAGTTCCTCCTCTTCAGGTACGGAACTGCAAGAGGAGAGGTTTGTAGACGCAGAACACAGCCAAGGCTTATAGAAGCACAAGTAACACATAGCAAAAGAGACACGCTTCTCATGATGAGGGTGTTGAGCGCTGGGGTATGTCTATTCCCCTGTAGAGCCTTGCCTTTTATATTCTATAGGGTAGGAGGTGGGATAGAACTGGGCGCCCTTTCCTACTTTAGATTGGACAAAGTATGAGGCCTCTTGTTGGTTGCTTCCTTCATAATCTGATAAACAGATTACCCAGTCCCAACTGGAAACACTAAATGGACCCAATAGGTTAATATGTATGCATACATACATATATGTAACAATACTAATAAAAGAAGAGTTAAATGGAGGGGGGAGAAGGGAGGAGTTGGAATGGGAAGGACTGTGGGTCTCTTTCTCCATGGGGCAGTTGTTGTGCATCAGCGGTTGGTCTCAAAGAGCAGAGAGCTAACGAACACGGTCTCAGGAAGCCCTGAGTGCAATGAAATGAACACCGGGAGTCTGTGTCAGTGGGCAGCTTGTTTATTGAAATCAAGGCAGGGGTTTATATAAGGAGGCCTGTTTGGCCTTTACTGAAGGCAGGAAGCTAAAGGCGGGAAGGTTCTAGGGCTGATGAGGCCTATAGTGGTCAGGTAATTTTAGATGTTAAGCACTGAGGAATGAGGAAATGAAACAATGAAACTTTTTGCCTTAGCTTCAGGCACAGCAGGCCAGACTCCTACCATCCTTTCAGGGTATCTGGGGTCATCCCGCTTGCTCAATACCTTTTGAATTAAGCCAGGCCCCATAGAGGATGGGGAGAAATCATGTAAATATGGTACTTTTCTGAAATCCTCCCCCCCCCGATTAAAAAATATGAATAAAACGTACGTGCATAGGAAAGCTTAAAAAGAAGCTCTGATTGCGAGCTCAGGGAAGACGGATGGTTTGAATAAGTGCTGTTGTAGAAATGGCTTTTTATGTAGGCTAGCTCGTTACCATGAGCAGGCTCAACTGGAAGCAGAAATGCAGAGTGAGTGGCAGAACGAGGTTTATTTGTTAGCTCTGATACGGCAACAAAGCCAGTAGCTCAAAACATCCACATTATCTTACAATTATGGAGGTCAAAAGTGTGAATTGGATTTCACTGGGCAGAAATTAAGGTGTGGGCAGAGCTGTACTGTCCTTAGGCACTCTAGGGAGAACCAGATTCTTTGCCTCTCCTTCTAGAGGTCACCTGTGTTCTTTGGCTAATGACCCCTTCCTGTCACCTTCGAAGGGAGCAGCAGAATATTCTCATTTTTTTCTGTGTGCCTATTTGCATCGTCACATATGAGTTTGACCCTCCTCTTTCCCTCTTAAATAAGGGCTCCTGTGATTACATTAGACCCACTGAATAATCTAAAATAGTCTTTGCATACCAAGACACTAAATTTAATCACATCTGTAAAACCTCCCTGACAAGTGAAGTAATGTATTCATTGGTTTGGAGGATTAGGACATGGATTCCTTTTTGTCTGATACACAATAGTATGATATACATTCATACATGAATTAATGGAGAAATGAACTCGAGTGGCAGATATGCAGTGGCCAACTTCTAATTCTCTATAACTAATCAGACTCAAACATCTGTTCTCTCCTCCTCTGCCTGATTGCCTGAGTTATTTAGTTCTTAGTTTTCATTCCTTCTGAAACATTCTTGAATTTACCTTTGAGCATTTGTTAAAGCTCCCCCGCTTATCTAACAATGATTTTCTTTATCCTATTTTGTTATCCAGATTTTGCTTATACAGTGTCAAACTGCATTTCATCGAATGGTTAAACTAAGATGAACCTCATTTAGGCTATTTTGTTATGCTATGAGACATCTATGGGAATTTTATTGTTTTGTTATTTTTCTCCAAGTATTGGGCTTTTCCACAAACATGGCAGGTGATTATTACAAATCATAAATAGAATAAATGAATTCAAATGGCCAAATTTTTTCTTAAAAATAAAGTTGAGCAAATATATTTCTAAATCCTCTATTGACACAGAATCCAAGCTCTGAACTTGTGAGTACACCCTGTCTTTTTCCTTCCCTCCAATCAGCAAGTCATTTCCATTAAAACAAAAACAAATTCTTCTAAAAGACAGCAAGTGACATTTTCTGCTTTAGGAAGGGAAACCTGAGGATTAGAAAGTTTGAAGTCACAAAATTATTACATAGCCATGTAGCAGATCTTAAAACCCATACCCTTGAAGCAGTTTTATGACAAAAAGCTTACTATTATACCACATTGCTTAAAGTCTAGAGCACTGAATGAATATAGTAATCCTTGTTTTTAAATTTCCCATCATTGATGTTGGAGTTCATAAATGACTCAGCACAGGAAAATATGGACAGGAAGCAGTTACTCCTTCCACTTCCTTCTTAGCAAGTATGTTCCCCAGAGTGTCACTGTCAGATGTCTTTTTCTGAACAACCAAAATCAAGTAACAAAACCATTTGTCATGAACTAGGAAGATGCTTTGTAGACTTATCAGAGCAGACATTTAGCATTAATGGGACCTGTTAACATTCCGTCTCTGCCTCTGGTAGCTAGTAATGTCCAGGCCCATGAGTAAGTCTGGCCCATTCCTCAGGGCACGGGCAGATTCGTGCCAAGATAATGAGTCATCCCTCCAGGGTGGACATGTGGTCAGAAACAGGGACATTATTTTCATTCATACAAAGATTTCCACTAGATGTAGTTCTACAGTTCAATTCTGAAAATTTGGGAGCTGACTCTTAAAATTGCTTACTAGAGGTTGGGATAAGATCAAAACTATAATTACAAACTGCCATGTACTGGGTGAGAATGAATGTATTATCAAGTCTAAATTTGCTTACATTGTCTTTGAAAAAGCAAAATAAAATAATGAAGATCTTAAAGAAGTAGTCATTAGTCATAGGACAGAATTGGTAATTCCTTGTCTTCAAATGTATTCCAGATCATCCATCTCATCACAGAAGGATGACTAGATGACTTGCATGATCCTTAGTGATAAGGTTACATATGCCACCTTTCTGTATTTCCCTTTGTGTAATACTCGTTTTAATGATTTTATTGGTCTGGAATATGGCAAGCTTCCAGTGGTTGGGGATTTCAGACATGTCAGAGAATGTAAAATATGGAATTTCAAATGTTGTTTCTTATATCTAGAATGATGTGCGCACATACATGTGCCCATTTGAGTATGTTAAATCCCGAATTGCTACTCTCAGATTTCTATGTTGTGTTCTACTCTTCACATAAAGGACACGTTCCAGTGCTCTACTTACTGTGGATATAGCAACATTGCAGGGTTCAATGGGACAAATAAAGCCAGAAACAACGGGTTATTTGGAAGTGTGCTTGGCAAATCTTTTAAGATTGTAGCTGTCCACAACTCTGCCTACAAGGAATTTTCACAAAGGTTCTGTCATATCCAGTAAAAGTCCACTTCATCATAGATGGAGGAACAATCGTTCTGATATAGAATGATTGCATTTCAGCCCTTACCACGAGGGCGGGCGTAAGCAGGTAGGAACTAGTAGAGCGTCTAGAGGACAATATTTCATTGTTCCAAATAGCTACCTTGGGCTAACTTCACTCTAAATCACTATGGTAAATGACCACAGAAAGTCAAAAGGAACAAAAACTTACCGAACATTTCTATACCTGTACTTAACACAATATTTTAACAGACAAGAGGTTTAAGCATGATGAAGTTCAACTGTGACAGCTCCAACAATTTTGCTAGCCACAAATTCTTCTCAGGTAAATGCATACCCACTATATGAAGTGAAATATAACAATTCAACTGTGGCAAATACAGCAATATTACATACGATAAGGTGATAAACTTTGGTTAGGCATAGAAAACTGAAGTGGTATTTGGAAAGCTCAACTGGTTCTAAGAAGTGAATGGAGGAATCAAGAAAATCCAGGAAGGGAAAAAGAAAATGAAACAGTGGTTACCTGAAATAATTAAGTAGTAATTTTGAGCCCATTACAGAAGGAATTGTTAAGGATGGTCTTAGGATGAAGGGGGAGCTTGTTAGGTACCAACCAGAAGTGACTTAGAATTCGGCAGATGTGAGCCTGTCACAATTCCTGTATAACTAAGATGTGTCCAAGGTCTGCAGGAACAGGATTTTCTAGTCCATTAGAAATCAAATTGACATAAATGTATTGCCATTTTTAAGCTTCAGGAGATGTATTATAAATACTGCAAGGTGAAATATGCAACTGGGTGTATGCAATGTCATGTGAGAACAAAGGATTAAATTCATGCTCATGTACTGAGGACTGTTTCTGTCTTGTTCCTGTTTATACACCAGTGTCTAAGAATCATGCAGGAAACACATTTTGAATAAACATAGGTAAAGGAATTTGGTTTATAAAATTAGAATTTATTAGAAATTCTTTACTTATATGTATTAGGTATACTTGAAACTAGGTATTGAAAATCTCTGATATTAACCTTTTGAATGTAATTGATGGTGTGTATGGGCGCATAAATGCAGAGATATTATAATTGATAGGATTTCTGAGGAGGAAGTCTTAGAAAAACATTATCTGAAAATAATAGAAATATGCATATGTAAATATACTATGAATAGCTAAGACAAAATTGTGATAATGTTATCAGAGATTCATGATGGAATTTGGAGAATTTAGTACAACTTAGTCAATAAAGTAACTTTTTTGAAGATTCAAGTAATTACAAATGATGCCACATATTTGTCTTTGGACTTCAAGCTCTGTCCCTTTAGCAGCTCTTCTTGGTTCACCATTTATATTAGGCACTTCACCACAGCATTCACACCATAGTTGAATTAATATAAATACAAACCAGGTTAAGAAACTGAAGAATGACTGTTGCTTACTCTCCATTATGTTTGGCATATATTAAGGTATATTAAATATAATCAATCTGAAGGAAGTCAAGTACCAACTATATGCTGCTTCAAATCATTGCATTCTTGCCATCTTCACATGGTTCTAAAGTGAGATGATGGCACATGGAACCATCCCTCTGCCAGGCTGTGTTTGGGTTCCACTAACATGGGACACTGTGCTGGAGTGTGTGCTCTCAGTCTTCCCACCAAGGCACATATTGTTAGTTTTCTTTGTTGTTTGTTTCTCTACTGATTGTGCAGGCAGTGAGTCTACCTGCATATTTGGACAACCTGTAGGAGAACAATCACCTACCTCCTCCTTTGTCCAACAGAGACACTAGATAATTGTCAGGCAATTAGCAGAGGATATACTAAGAATACTACATCACAGATCCACTGATCTTTCCCGATTAATGTTTGAGGCGATCTTAAGACTATGCAGATGGCAGTTTGTGAAAGGATCCTGGCCTGCACCCCAATTATGAATCATATTTTGTCTGACTTCATGTGTGAGTAAATAAGAGTGTGCAAGAATGTATCCATGAACAGGTTTCCTGTCATTACAAAAGAACATTTTAAATGCACATCTAAGCAGATGAGTGTTGCATTGTAGTACACAGAGTTAAACATTTAAATCTGTTGTTTTATAATTTCAACAATTTAAATATTTAAATATGAACATTATGAAATAGCACAAAAATGTAAGAAGAAAATATAGCAAAAGACTGAGATGAAATAAGAGCCAGACAAGGTAAGTGATATTAAGATGAGGTTAACACTGCAGGCTGAGATTTAAAACATGCGTTGGAGATCGTCATGACAAACCTGAGGCCAGGCAAAAGGAAAGCAGTGATGTGAGGCGCACATTAGGGAAGCTTTTCTAGGGCCCACGGCGAAAGGATGGAGGTGAGAAAATAATGACAGTGAAGATGAAAATGGAAGGTGAGGCACATACCCACAACAGCACCAGCGGAGATCAGTACAAACGTAGAAGAGCCGGTCGTCAAAGCTGTGCCTATAGAAAACTTCCCAAGCTAGAAAGTGTTGAGTCTGCGGAAAGCACAATGTCGCACTGTGAAGCAGGCAGCATTAATGAAATGAAGCCAATGTTTAGACACATCCTGCTGAGGCATCTGAATTTCAAAGGACAAATAAAAAATATTCTTCAAACATTCAAGGAAGAAAAATCAAATTGTTTGTGTAGGGAAAAAGAATCAGCCAGTTTAGGATGTCTCCACTGCAGGATGGCAAAGCTGGCAGCTGTATTTGACATGATGAGGGAGGCAGAAGGAATGTGGCAACTGAAGGACCCACATTCAGCCATGTGGCCTTTCTTGTGTGGTGCCCATGGAAAGACATTCTATAGTATGAATGGTTCATAAGATGAACCACATAACTTTCACGCTTGGTGTTAGAACTCAGAGGTATTTTCTGACAAAGAGATGAAGTAATTAAAAAAGGTCCTTTGAGAATGGCACAGCTATATTGGAAAGCCCTGGTAATGAGTCATAAGATCAGTGAAATGAAAAATAAAAGTAATTAATATAATGATCACAAACATAATCAAAATATAAATTTCAAAACAAATTTTAAAGAAATTAACAATATAAATTATTAAAATGAGATAAGCATCTGGGTATAAAATTGTAGTTCAGGCAAGGAGTAGAATTGGATAAAGCTAAAAGCATAAATCTTAAATCAGGATTGAACGTACACGCATTTAGGAAGTAGCTAACCACTTTAATGATGAAAAGTGAACTTATTTGTGTTTTCAAGCACTCTGAACTCACCTACAGTTGTTCATAGCCACATCGATTCCTGTGCTGTTTTCTGTTTGTTTGTTTATGTAGTACTGGAGGCTGAACCTAGCATCTTGCACTAACCACTGGCCTACACCTCCAGCTTTCCTGTCTGGCTCTTTATTTTGAGACAGGGTCTTACTCAGTTGCCCAGGTGGCCTGGATACTCATTCTGTATCCCAGGCAGGCCTTGAATTCATGGTCCTCCTACTTCTGCCTTCCCTGTGCTTGAATTACAGGCCTGCATCCCCACACCCAGAATGTACAGTCTTTTTATTGTTGTTTCTTCGGTTCATTTTCTCAGTTTTTTGCAGAAACAAATACAGTCTTATGCTGCTGCTGCTAGAAACAAGCATCAAGCTCTGTGTTCCAGAACTCCTCATTACCGTCACTGACTCTTTCTTTTCCTTCTGATGTTAGGCCAAGTCTATTATAATGGTCACTGGCAAAGCTATTTCGGTTCTGAAAAATTCTGAGCAGATTCCCGATGCTTAATTCTCTAGGACTTAGAAGGCATTCGGCTTGTAGAGCACTCTGTGTGGCAAAAATACTCGCTTTGATTGTTAATTACTTTCTGACCTACATTAACAATGTGGACCTATCAGGCCAAGGCCATCTCTGGAATGCAGCTCTGGTTTTTCATGTCCACACTTGTTGGTAATTTTAGAAACATATTATGGTCACTGCTACTCTGGTCTAAGGGTGACAGAGATGTAATTAAGAACTGAACTGTGCATTTAAAACAACAGGAAAAAACTCAGACATACCCATAAGGTGATTTTGCCACAGAGGCATGCTGCCTCCCCTGGACATTCTGAGTCTGCAATCAACAGCGCTGGCAGATTCTGCACACTGTACTTTGCACAGTCCTTCTTCTGTGTCCGTGTCTCTCGGTTGATGTCCACTATCCACGTATGGCTGCTGCTGTTTTCTCTGAACCTAGACTCGCAGTCACCCTTTGTCCTTTCACTATCTGGTTTTCCCCTCTTCCTCTACTCCTCAGATATCTGTAACTGGATATCTAACTGGACCACTTAGCTTCTGAACTTAAACCTTTGTCCACCGGTGATTCCTAGCGTGACCTCTGATTACATGAAGTACTGAAGCAATTCTGTCTCCCAAATCCTCTCATTTATTCTAAGTCTGAGCCTGGGATCCTGACTTGCTCGTTAGGTTTGTGTGGATAATCGGTCTTGTTCCTCAGGCAGCAGAGTGCTGTTGCTGTCACCAGCCCTGTCTTAAACGCCCATCTCATGGTCATTATGGACTTTCTGAATCATAATGATTCCAGCCTTTCAGGAATCCCTGTCTCTGTGCGTTACCAAACCGCTGAGATACTCAGCTGCTTCACTTGGAAGCTTTCTGTTTACCCCCATGTGGGTGGGGGCCGGATGGTAACATATCCTTCTGCTCTTCCATTGTTTTCCTCCGTGGTTTTCCTCCTAACGTGTGAGCTTTGGGTTTCTCAAACTAAGTGACCACAGTGATTAATACGAGCTCTCTCCCCACTTTGAGTCAGAATTCCAAAGTGTGTTAGCACTGCCCAACATCAGATTCAGGAGCTACGACTTTCTACTGGGTGTTGCAAGATTTTACCATGTACCAGTGCAGCTCAGCAACATCCAAAGACCCAGGGCAAACCTCTGCTATTTCTCTGTAAGTCCTAGTTAGGAATCCAGAGTTCTCAACGCCTAGCTGTCCAGTGCCTTCTTTCTCAAGTCAGATGGGCTTTTGTTCTCTACTGAGGCTTTATGACTAGGATACTGCTCTCTGGGAGAAAGCCAAAGTAAATGTGGAATTTGACCCCATGCTTTCCTGCCCTTGAGAATCACAATCCCGTCATACCATAGTATCTGACAACAGAAATTTCATATGTTTTGTTCCATAATATGACTACTTTTTATGGGAGAATAAGACTGAATCCAATTAATCTTCTGTGGTCAGAAGCACAAAATTTTCTGTTTTTGTCTTAATTGATGATGTTAAAAGTTTCTGGAAGTTTTACAGCTTTACATTGGTTATATAGTGTGTATTTTTCAGAATTGCCAAACTTACGAAATTTTGTATCAGTTAATACAGTCCTATATCGTCCATCGATGACCTAGATGCAGCTTCAATTAAATGGCTCATTAGCTAGGGCCATTGTTCCTCTGTTATCACCAGAGTAGATAAGAAGTCTCAATTGACTACTCTTAAAATGACTTACTTTAAAAAACTCTATAAAAACCTAGGGTCATGTGACTTTGGTAGAGTATTGTGCAAAAGAAGTATCTTTAAGTTGTGCCATTTCTATCTCTGGAAACTTTCTTGCTTCCCTTTCTACCCAACCTCTACCATTCCTTGTTTCTCATGATTGCTAAGCAGGCCTTGTACACCAAACAATGTTCCTAGTACTTTTTAAAATGGTGTTCTAATTAAACATTTCTGCCTTTGAGAGTTGCCACATTTATGACGTCCACTCTGTCCTAACTTTGAATCAAACCTTCATGATACAAAAAAGCTGATCTTCGTTTAGCTCTGTTCTTTCATATGAGTACGCTTAGCTGCTGATATCTCCTTGTCATGGTCATTCCAGCAGATAAAAAACTATCATTCACAGGTGTTCTAAGTCTCCCCAATGAGTTTATTTTCTGACCTACCTTCTCTGAACAGATCTCTGACAGTAGAGAATGTGTAGAATAAGGAAGTCTTACACTATTGCTGGGAATATGCAGACCTTAAAAGTGAGAGATGCTGTGCTGGGACCACCTGAATGTTAAAAAAGGATTTCAAAATGCATTTTAAATGCAGAGATTTTATCCTGGCAAGAACTCCTTTAAAATATTGCTATTAGGTTGACAAGGTGGCTCAGCAGGTAAAAGCACTTGCTGTGCCAGCCTGATGACTTGATCTTGATCCTGGGGAACCACATCAAGGTGGAAGGAGAGAATTGACTCCACAAAGTTATCCTCTCACCTCCACAGGTTTGCTGTGGTATATGCATGTCCCCCCGCATCACACACTAATAAAGAAATACATGAAAAATAAAATATATAGTGATTAAACTATTGTATTATATTTTGACACCTATTTGTGGAACTAGAATTAGTTACTGCGACTGTTTTGAAAAATTGAGTATCAACTCTAGGATTAAAATCGCAAATGGCAAATGTTGTATTTTAAATGTAACTGTGCTCACTCATCATTTGGAAGAGACTCATGTGGAGATAAGGTTTTCAAATTGAGAGGCAATTTCATACGGATACACAAACCTGTATACCTATATCACTCCACATACACATAAGCATTTCCTTTTTTAGCTTATGTATCATATGACATAATAGTCTGAAGGATTTTCATTTCTGTGGATTAATGCAGCATTCCCAGATGAAAGTGAAAACACAGTTGTGTTACATGGTACTTGAAATAGCAGGGATTGAGAAATTTACTTTTAACAGTGGGAAAACTCTGGAAGATCACTCAATTTGTAAGTACTAATGAGTAGATAGCCTATTGCTTGTATAGGAAAAGTAGGTCAGGGAGTATATAAAATTAATTCTGTTAGAAATTCAGATTTATGGTGATTATTTCTAAATATATAGGCTAGGCTTTCATGTATCAGACTTGTTTATACTCAAAATGTCTTTGGGGAGTGCCATGAAAAGCTTACTGCTCTTAATTAGATAAGAAGTAACTCTACTTAATCAAGATATATAAAACGAATGAGAAAAGGAAAATTAAATCTGGCATTCTCAGAAGAATGGACCTAGATGAGACATCTTAGAATTGTAGCTTGCAACTTCGTTGAGATTTTAGTTCTTGCTTTCTTTGATCATAACTCATGGAAGGTTTTAGAAAGCTTGTTCAGTTGGGTATTTGTTGCAATTATGAGGGAATAAACTAATACAGGAAATGCAAGGAAGAGTAAGACTGGCTTTTTGTAGAATACAGTTTTTAATTACTAGATCAAGCTTCCTTAAAGTTACCATTAACTATTAAATTTTTCTATAGGTGCTAATGAATTAAAACCAAGACTCTATGGTATGACACCTATATCCAAATTCCATCTTTTTACCAATTATAATGTCTTAGGAAAGTTAATGTCTCTATTCTTCATTTAGTCATATATATTATTGAGATGAGACATTATCAAACTCATATGATTATGGAAATATAAATATGTGAGCATCTCTCTCTATCATCTATCAGTCATCTATCTAATCTAATCTAATCTAATCTATCTATCATCTCTCTACCATCCATTTATTATCTATCTATTTATCTATCTATCTAGCATCTATTTATCATCTAACTACTGTCTATCTATCATCTATTATCTATCTATCAACAAATCATCTATGCAAGCATTACAAAGCATCTAAAGAGCACTAAATAAGAATTAGTAGATTTTATTGTCTTGTAAGCTATTTTGAGTTATGTCATCTATTACTCACAACTGAAAAAAGTATCAACTATTAAAAACCTTAATTTACTATTTTTAACAGTTGTTAATCACTATAAAAATACTTGTAAAAAGAAAATTTTGGAAAATACCATATCAAAGAGCATATGAAAGGTACAATTTTTAGGAAAAATCATACATTTTGCTTTGATTGTGAGGTTTCACTAAAATACCCACACTCTTTTCCTGGCCCAGTGACTCATTTGTTTTACAAATGTTCTACAGTTTTGTCATGTACTTCCATAAAAGCTTGATGCCACCAAGGTGAGTTCATCTAGGGTTGCAGAAATAGATTCTTTTTCGCCACCAACTTAAAGACTAGAAAGACAGGAAAAGCTAGGTTTCACCACTCAGCCAATTTTTATAAAAAACAGAAGCATACACATAGCAAAACACACAAAGAGACAGACTTCCCAGATGGGTAGGGGACCCAGAACTCTATCTAAATCCCCAGGGAGGCTTGGAGGGGAGCCTATGCTCAGGGATGGGTTGAGTTCCTTTTCTTCCCTAGTGCTGGCTGATTTGGCAACTGAGGGGAGTTGAATGACCACAGACAACAAAAAAAAGGAAACTGTTTGAGTCTTGTCAGAGGAGTCCCTCTCAACTCTGCCCCATGCCAGGCATAGATAGTTTTCCCCTCTAGGGCAGGGGGAAAAGTCCACCAAGTCTTTGTTCTGGAGAAGGAAGTCAGCCATCTTAAATGGTTAAGTGAAAAGCTCATTAGTGTACCTGGTGTCTCTTTTCTCTATCTGCTGGAGTTCTGTCAAACTCATCTTCCTTTAAACTCAAAGGCATAACAACTTGATTGTGTGTATATATATATATATATATATATATATATATATATATATATGAGCATTATATATATATATATATAATGGAATCATAAGGGGTGGTCTACATTCATGCTCCCCAAAATTCTTCACAGCTTTTATCATTTCTATCATTTATGGTAATGATTTATAATTAAAAAAAGCATTTCTTAAATTAAGCATCTTGAGAATAAAATTTTAAGAAAGAATGACCCCCAACAAACTTTACTTGAATTACAGTTTTTATATGCTCTATTAATTGAAATAAGACACAGAAACTTTTGTATTCTGTTAAGATTTTATGTTCATTTGACTATAGTTGCCCTAATAGACAAATAGTCCTGCAGTTCAAATGAAGGCAGAAAAAGGAATTGTTATTGTCTTCTATAAAAAGAAAAAATATCACCATTATTTGGACATACATTCTTTTTTTTATAGTTATTTGGTTAGCATTCAACAATTCTATATGTCACACCAAGCTTTTCCACTATTGGCAAGTACCTTTTGCAACTCATCTATTTTGAAGGGATCTTCAAAATGCTTTGTTGCTAAAATTAGGTCTTTTTGCTTAATAAATTGAATTAGAACCACAAATAATAGAATCAAATGAATGAATGGCCCTTTCATAGCCAATATTCTCTGGAATTCTTTAAGCATGATGTGTGCTAGTCCTGGTCTAATTTGCCTCATGCCTCTAACAATTTCCAGAAATCATTCCAATTAAGATCTCTGACACATCCAGGCTGACAGCTCCAGTATGTGTCTTCTGTCCTGTGTGACCTTGTGGCTTTGAGGATCTTCCTGAAACATCTTTCCTGATCTGGCCATCGGTCTCTGCTAATTATCCATTTGGTACGTTCTTCTAAGTCTTCTTAACAGTCCTTTTGGGGTTTGAGTTTTTAGTGTTTGGTTATAGGACTCTCCTTTCTTGCTTTAATGGCTTTTATAGAGGCTCTCAAAAGTTCTCAATAGATTTGAGCATCTCCATGTATCTTGTCCCACCCACACTCTTCTTTACCTCACAAAATAGCACTATCTTTTCAGTTGTTTTATGTAAAAACCTTGTAATTTTTTCAATCCCTTTACTTCCAATCTATTAGCAAGTATTTCAGTTTTTGTTCCCAAATTAAATATAATAACACCTTGTCCCACTTTACAGTTATTACCAGCATGCCAAGCATGTAACTTGGAAGGAGTTCACAGTCTCCTGGATTTCCAAGTACTTCTAGTGTACTGCCTGAAATGTCTTTCCCCCTTTAGCATCCAGAATGACTTTGGAAGATGAGTTTTTCTACCTAAGTATTTAAAAATAATTCAGTGAATTTCCAGTGTACTGTAAATTATGCTGCCCAAATCTCATCTCTCACTGGTGTGGAATCTCCAGAATGCCAACTCCCTATCTCTCACTGAGCTCTGGAGTATTTTATTTCACTTTTTCTCCCAGGATTTTACCCCTTTTAGAACCTTTGAGGAATGTCCTTTCTCTGACATTTCCCACAGGCATCTCTTTGCCACCTTGTTAGCATCACGTGAGGATGAGTTACTCTAAGTAGCTTTCTTCCCTGTCTTATTCTCTATCACAGTACTGCATTTTAAAATTCTTTCAGTGAATTTTGTTTTTTGTTATTTGAGGTTTCCCTGAATGCCATTTTACCTCCACAGTACATTATACAGATCTGATTATTTGAATAGGTATTTGAATAGAAATACCTAATATTGTGAAGAGTAAAGTGAGGTTTTCTATTCTTGTATAATCAGCTTAAATGACTAATATGGAAACAGAGTCTGACTGAGTACATTGGCTATAATTAGGTAGTGGAAACCTAGAAAAGTTGAAATATGAAGCTTGAGAATAATAGCCTCGACCAAGGTTTCTCTTCTATAAAGTGATATATTATGACTTTAGCCTCTCAAATACTCCATGTTTAAGGTAGCATCAATAATATTTGTCTTTACTTGTCCTCCAGGCCTCTGGAGAAAACAAATAAAATTTGCAGTAGTTTCTCAAGGAAGGCACCACACACGTCTAAGTATGCTCTGTGGAATATTGAGCAGATGTGAAAGTTCATGACTGCAAGAATGTTTTATGGAAGTTTAACTGATATTTATCTTTAAGGCTTTTGAACATTTCATTCACCAAGGACATAGTGAATGCCTATTCCTCCTCAGGACGAAACAAGCATGGCATGGTTTTGATCTTAACCTGTTTCTGGGTTTGTATTCAAGGTAATTATACTAAAAAAGTATATGATAATTACTATTGAAAATTTTATAGCACTTTAAGAACACAGAAAAGCAAGAGATTTACAACTATGTAGCTTTTCCCATTTCTAATGGAAACAACAGTGTCATTTATCATGAGATACCGGATCTAGCTTAAGTAGTTGCTGAAGGAGTAATGTGTTGATCGAGTAAATTGAACATACTAATAAAGAGAAACCTGGGGTTCCATGGAAAGACTCCTGTACTTGTCTGAATTTAATTTCATGGGTTGGTCTCTTTTTGTAGGTTATAATCCTGATTGAACAAGATCTACAAAACATCTGGGTTGTGATGAATTAAAATCAATATTGAAAAATTTAACATTTCCAGTTTTAAGTATCTGAATCAGAGCTTCAATTGAAAATGTATTTTGTGGTGTTTTTTGTAAAGACTTGTACTTTTTACATTCTGTCTACTTAACACTTTCTCAGCCTCCCTAGGTCTGTATTCCTTAGGACCCAAACATCCACACATAGTCCTGTTCTCTGTTACTAGCTCTTTGGGTTCCTAGAGTGAAGTCGCCATTAATTTCTGTATTGAAGTTATTTTTTGTACAGGATGACAAGGGGAATGAAAAAGAGAAAGTGGCTGGCTTGTCTCTGCATATTTTCATGAAGCTATAGTCCAAGTTTTATGAACAAAACTCCCTTGTCCCCTAAAGGAACTTTAGAAGAGAAGGTCTATCTATAAAGTTGACAGATAGCGGCCTTGTTCTAGTGGAAGGAGAGGGGAGCTAGGATTCTGGACTCTGACATCTTTCTTTTTTCAGGAACTGACATGGATCTTTACAGAAGTCTGACACAGTCTAAACATCATTACACTGCCCTAATCGTCAACTATTTTGAGACTATATGGCCTTTCAAAAGAAAGCTATCCTACCCTGAAGCTGAAGAAAAGCAGAAAATTCAATGGAATTTTATTTGAGGGATACAATTTAAGTGATTTTAGTATGTCTACAATTGTCTCTTTTTATTGTCTATGAAATAGAATTTTACAGTTAGATTATAGCATCTATATTCCATTACTTTGTTCTATTATTTTGCTATTTTATATAAAAAAGAATTTTACAGTTAGGTTATAGCATCTATATTAAGTTACTTTGTTCTATATTTTATAAAAACTGAAGAACTCAGAATAATGATGCCACAGTAATTTTTAGTGGCTTGTAACTCCCTTTCATTCTTGGCTGTAAACATTCAGGTAATATCACATTTTCCCAGGTTGCTATCATTTATTTCTACCTTTCGTCTCCTAGTTGGTTACAGCTCAGATTCAGCTCTTAGAATACAATTCAGAAATAACCAAACTGAAAGTTCACAGTAAGGCATTTAAACTATTCCAAGTTACAACTCCAAAAATGGCCCTCAAATATTTTCTCAAGATCACAGGTCTTATTATATTATCTCATAATGGAAGTTCATGGCTGTTGGTAAGCTAGATGAATATCTACCTTAATGCTGCTATTGGTACTTAACTCCAAGTATTTTTTGTTACATTAATTTGCTTATCTTATTTATATTTGTTTGTGCATGTGTTCCCATGTAATGGCATGTATGTAGATCAGAAGACAACTTGTGGGAATCAGTTCTCTCCTTCCACCATCATGTGTGTTGAAGGTATTGAACTCAGGCCATTATACTTGGAAAGTGCCTTTTTCTGTTGAGTTAACTTGCCACCCCAGCTCCAAATATTTTTTAACTCAGTGATACATTTACAAAGAAGATGCCATGATGGTCTTATCTTCTTTTTAAGTCATAGGGCTTCCATCTGATGGAAAAACTTGAGAATGATAATAAAAACAAATGTTATCCTTTCTTAAACCTGTTTAGTGCAGTGAAATTATAGTAATTAAAAATTTTTATCAACTTACTGTTACCCATGAGGAGATTATCTGAAAATGAAAATCAGCATTTTACCAAGGAAAAAAGTCACACAATAAGATATTATAATTAGTATAAATAGACAACTTCTATAATGAAATCCAAAGTCCAACCCCCCCCATAATCATCAAGCTTCCATTTTAATGAAGGCAGTTCATGAATTGATTGCAAAGCACAAGGTAGAAGTTCATTTCAACAAATGAAGTCATCAATCAATATTTGAGTATCAGCTGGGTATAAGGACCATACCAAGGCCCAACAAAGACTGGATTTCTTCTGTCAGGGAATTTATATCTGGAGGACAGATGAGGCCAGGAATCATAAGGATGTATTTATCATGGTGACAATACCAAGAGATGCCAAGTTAATTTTCATACATTGGTGCTTGTCAGTCCCACTGGGGAGGCCCAGTTGGAAGAGGCTCCAAAGTGGCAGTTTAATAATCACACTTCTGTTCCCAGAAAGCTGACAGTAATAGAAAGCCCAACTTTGACAACTATTCTTGAGATTCCAGCTTGGCCTTTATGTAGAGTGGCCACAATCATAGCATCAGATAGAAGAGTTAGTTCCAGCTCATGAGTGGTCTGTAGTCGATGGGTAACACAACCTTATTTGCCGAATGCTACTCAGGAAGCATAGAGCCCAGAAATCCAAGCCATAACAGCATCTCCTTTGGAGGGTTGATGGGAATTGCCTATGGCTGACTGCAAGAAGGTGGGGCTCTGCTATCTGAATAACACTGAGTTATAATTATGACAATGGAAGAATCTTGTTGCATACATGCCTTCATTCTGGCATTATTTATATAGTAGTGAAACCAGACATGGAAAGAATACATTTAACCAGAGTGCTTAACTGCACTATGATTTATCATTTGAAGCTGATATTGGGATGCCAATGTGGTGACAATTATGAGAATTACCTGGGAATCAGGTAAAATACTTTGTGAATTTTTTTAATCAAACAGAGAAGTACACTACTACTCATACTTTATTTGTAATACAGTAAAATTGTCAATAGAGGCAGCTACAAGTATAATAAATGTATTTAATTTGGAGTTAGAAGATCTGGATTTATAATCTGTATTCTTTATAATATATACTTGAGCAAACTAGTCCTCCTGAACTTCAACATTTTAAATCAAGCACAACAATATCAAATTTATATTTCATCATCTAGCACAACATGTCTGTGGTTAATAGGGTGCAGTTAAGAGGACCTGGGTAGTCTGCTCAAACTGCCACTTGGTCATGGAACCATCACCAAGATAATGAATCAAGAAGCCTCAGTTTCCTGATTGCTAAATGGATTGTTTCAGGGTAAAATGGCTGATGTTAGAGTCAAATGCTTGACTTCGAATCAAACATTTACTGCCTTTGTCAAATTACTTACATTCTTGAGATCTCAATTCCCTCATTTGAAAAATGAGTATTAAAAACAGTACATACTTCACAAGCTGCTGTAACGATAATATAATTTCTATAAGAGTTTCTAGGTTGGAACCTGACATGCTGTCAGCCCTTAATAAATTGAGTTACTATTATTATTCAGTAAAAAGACAAACACTGGAGTTGAAATGGACTTTGTATTTGGGTAGAAGGGAATCAGACAAACATTGGATTCAATCTTACTGTGGTAGGATGATACAGGGTGGGGATTTAGTGCTTCCTTTGTATTTCTTTATTGCTGCTGCATTTTTTATTTGTATGATAAATCATAATCTAAGATGGAGAAAATGAACAAATCTGCTCTCTGTACTATTTCCTGAGGCAATGCCACTCAGAGAACTGGCTGATAAACTAATTTGTGCTGTAGTATTAATGGCTGGTAATGGATTAATATGTTCCCCCTTCAAGGCAATATATTTGCATTTTAAAAAGGTACCTTATGCTGGGGACTTGTCTCATGAGTACTATTGGAGCCTTGGTGCAGAGTGCTGTAAAGGAGTTTCTGATTCAAAGAAGGTTTGGGGCGCTGCTGCAATTACTGTGTCTTTTCATTTGAATATCACATGCAGGAATACTGAATTTTGGAGAGCCCTGAGGCTGCCTATAGCCACTCTTCGTTTGATCAGTGTGGCTAAGCAGTTTGAAGAATCAGCCTTTAAAGAACCAGAACCACCAGACAACCCCCTAGATCAGCCACAGTAGAAATGATTCCCAACCCCTAACTCTACCTGCATGGCCTCCTTCTCTCCAATTTTGAACAAAGATGCCCCCTTTAAAGAGGAACACAAACTAAATCAAGATGCCCACAAAACAAATACAAACCATTAACCTTGGTCTACAAAGTTATGTCACAAATATTTTAATGATCAAATTGCAGTCACTCAAGTACTCTCTGAATGAGTTGTTGGCAATTAGCTGCTCTAAAGACATCCTGAATTTATTCCACAAGTGTTTATTAAGTGCTCAGGAAGTGCCAGACACAGGAGACTGAGCAGAAACCAAACTTATGTTCTTGTACACAAAGTTTACTTTCTAGAAGGAATTATTTCTAGTACTTACAGAATGGAGACTTACCGGTACCTGTGATGTATTGGATACAGTCACCTCCTCCCAACAACATGCTGTCTGCTCTTTCCTGCTCTGGCTACTATTTACTTTTAGCTGTCACCTTCTGAGTCATTTGGCTCAGAGATATATGTCATTGGCTCTGCTGAGAACTCCGATGACTTTGCATAGGGTTCTGGCTTCAGCTGCTCTTCAGTTTCACTTCTCAGGGAGCCAGACTTGTTTGAGTTTTATGCAAACTGGTGATGAAGGTTCTGTCCCTGACTGTGAAGATGGGCAAAGCAGTTCTTCTTGTGTCAAGAAGCCTCATTAGGGTGGATGCGCCAGATGTTCATCTCAAGAAGGCAGGCCTATTGCCTTCAACTTTGTTTCTGTAATCATGGCTCTGTAACAGAGCCATGGTCCAGAAGCCAGGTCATTCCATTCACCATTTTTCTTTTCCATATTTCTCTCTGAGAGCAAACTTGTTCCATTCTTCAGTTACAAGTAAAATTTTCTAAACCATCTTATAAAGAGGAATATACATCAAGATGGCATCCTGGTATCATTACAATCAAATCTAAGGGTTCTGTTACATTTTTTCATTTCTTTGTCTTTCTTCCTTTCTTTTTTTCTCCCTCCTTTGTTCCTTTCCTTCCCCTCCCCCCCTTTATTTGAGAAAGGGTCTCCCTGTAGCCCCAGGTGGCCTGAAACTCACTACATAGACCAGGCTGCCTTCAATCTCAGAGAAATGGCCCTGCCTCTGCCTCTGGAGTGCTGGGATTCAAGGCATGTGACACCATGCCCAGCTTATCCTGTTGCACTTTTAAGCAGGAGGCAGGTGACAGAGCTATGATGGAGGAATAAAGATGAGAAAATGAAGGCACCACGAGAGGAGCGTACCCACTGTCGTCACTAAGGCTAAAGCAATGTGTAGATATGTCACCAGCAGTTTCTTTATTTCCTTTGACCTTATCTTTCATGTTGATCAAAGACCAACCTAGGTTAAACAGAAAACTGTCTTTTGATATGTTAGGAGTCATCAGAAATCTCAAAAGCACTTCAATGATCCATTCAAATGGCTGCATTAGGAGTTTTCCTATTTTTCATGGAAAAGGAATGAGAAGTTTGATCATGTCCTCATTGGTCCAGTTGTTTTCTAAACAGCCCCATATAAGCAAGGAGATACTGAAATGCTGAAGTGTGATTGATCACATAAACTGTACTGGGTGTCAGAGAGTACAGTCTTGTCTACGATATCCCTGGTTTTCACTGCTTTAAAAGTATACTGACTTTGACTCTTCTATTTTTGTTCTCTCTTCTGGAACTCATGCTTTGGACTGTCAGGCTGGGTCAGAAAATGATCTCTGGCCACAGACTGTTCTGAGTTTAAAATCTTCCTCTCTGCATCCAAGCTCCTGTACTGGCCAGTTATGCCTGGATCTAACTCAGGTAGTCTTGTAGCACTTTCTTTTCTGAAGATAAAGTCTTGCAGAAGAAACTTCAAAGTTCTTTGTGTCAATGGAACTCTTGGCATCATCCCACCAAGTCTTTAGCAGCTCTGTCTGTTCTATGCTTGGGACTTCTGCAGTGACAGGGTTGAAATCATCATGTTGGTGCTTAGTGGGTGGAATTGACTCCACACTGTCTCAAATTAGTCTATGTGATCTTCCGGCTCCATACCCCAAACTAATTCTATCAAAAGACATGTCTCATAAACTTGACTTCTACAAGGGAAACACATCTAGAAGTCTTCACATGAGGAATGAATAGTACATTTTAAATGTATTAATTTGAAGAAATGGGTTGAATAGTATACTAAGGACAAAAGGTGGAGTTATTTCCTCTACAATATAGAAATTGTGGCACTTTCTTTGGGGATAAATGTTAATCATTTTAGGCAGGATGAGAAATAAACAAAACTGAAAATTAATTTTTACATGCCACAATGGTAGGTGTGATTATATGACTAATTAAAACATTTGGTATATTTTTATAAATTTCTTCATTTTCCTTCTAGATATTTTTTTCTAACTATAATGGGGCAGTTAAATGATTTGAGTAGTTCCAGTGATCTTCATCAATGTTTGTACATCTAAGTTGTGAAGCAAGCTTCACCGATTTCAAAGAAATTAGTCCAAACAGCATAATCTCAGCAGTATCTTTCTCAACAAAATACTAAACTCTCCCAGCTTTTCATTCTCCAAATATCTTTTCTCTGCTGTACCAAGAGTACTTTTCTGCACTGGAATAATTTTCCTTAATTTTATTGTTCATTTTTTACAGAGTCTAAGTAAATATGGCAAGTGAACATTTTAAAGAATCCTCGTTTATTTTAAAGTAGGAACAAAGGCAGATAGGGTACTACAGCAACATCATTCAATACTGTTCTTTCCCAACAGCTCTATTAAAACTTTTCTTTAGAGGAGGAAAAAAGAAACCAGTAACAATATCCAATTATTCTGCTGTTAGAAACCAAGAGGCAGCCTGAAGTCTTTGGGAGAAAAAGCATATTCTTTTAAAGAATATCATACCATGTTTCTGCTTTCATCTCCAAAAGCTATCCACCCACAGGTTTGTCATTCCCATGACCCTGTTCATTTCTGCTTGTATTTAAGCCTTCGCTCATAGCCATGAGAAATGAAGCCCAAATCAAAGCTCCTCAGGAAAGAAAGGGAAAGATGAATGTATAATATGTGCAGGGTGGTCATACCCAGGAACCTGGCAGTTCCACTAATGAGCTGAGTGTCTCCTACCTTCCTGTCTTTCTACACTGCTGCCTCCTCGCAAGAAATGTTCTTGCTGTCATTTCCTGAAGAGTTCCTGTTTCTTTTTCAAGACTCAGCTCTGGTGTCTGTTCACCAGGAAGCCTTCCCTGACCTCCCAAGTCTAGGATGTGTTCTCGTCTGTGATCCCTACTGCCCTGCACCTCCTCCATCTCAGGAGATCTCCCTGGGCTGCAACTGTCTCTTTGCCTCTGTCTTCTCCATTACGGATGTAACCCTCTGGTGATCCGTCTGCTTTTCATCTCTGAGATGCCAGGTCCAGAACAGTACTTGTCATGTATGATTTGAATAAATTAAACAGCCTCTGGCTTTCCAAAAGGGAGGAAGGAAGACCCTGACACCATGCAGAGGAAACTGCGTTCTGGAACTTTTTTTTTCTGTTATGATAAGATACTTTTCTTTCCCTTTAGTCATTTTGTAGAAGTGTGGATTCTGAGAAAAAGATGGAGAGGGGCTGAGAGAGGAAGAGAAGAAAAGAGAGGAAGAGAGAGAGAGAGAGGAAGAAGGAGAGGGAGAGATCTTTCTATTTTCATGGAAAGGCTAAGGCACAGTCTGGTGTTTAGACAGATGAGGGTAACACAAAGCAAAGTGCACATGTTGTCAGAAGGAGCCTAAGCTGCGAGGGTGAAGACTGGACAGTCACTGAAGGTTCTTGTGTGGTGCTAATGCTAAGCAGAGGGGCAATGGATCTACCTGGTTTGTATGTCAGCAGAAGGGTGAGGAAGGTCACCGTAGCAAAGTCCAGCATGGTCTGGAGAACTGGTTGAGCAGAAAAAAGTGAGTAGGAGGCCCTGGTCAAGTTCAGAAAATCCTAATCAAGGTCTATACTGGCAGCTGCAAATGTCAGTGGAAGTTAAGCCCCTGCAGGAAATGTGAGCCAGTGCAAGCCCAAGGATACGCAGGAGGACAGAGGTCTGTGTCACCTTCCTTCACTCCTGGCAGCCTTATTATATTGCATCTGTCTCTTCTGTTTGTCTGACATCATCTTCGGAAGAGATGCAGGAAGTTGGAGGCTACCGGTAATCTTAAGTAGATTTTATCCAGAAAGTTATCCTAAAAGACTATTTATACAATTCACCATTTGTAAGTTAAAAATAAACAGGTCTGGCATGGTGGCACATACCTTAAATCACAGCATTGGAGGCAGGGGCCAACGCAGGCAGATCTCTGTGAGTTCGAGGCCAACCTGGTCTACACATTGAGATCCAGGCCACCTGCACAGAGACCCTTTCTCAACCACCCACCAAAAGACAGTACTAAAAGTTACTATTACCATTAGTATTTTTACTAAGTCTAGGACTTTAGATAACAATTAGTTTAAAATGATCTATTTCTAGGTATCCTAGTTAAACTGCGAGTAAATTTTGCAAATTTGTTACTTATTTATCCTCAATTTAGCTATAATTTGGTATGACACAAGGCTTTACCCTTGCTGTATAAAACCTAACCAGGGACCTTCAAATCATCACTGTTTCATGAATTTTATTGCTTTTGATAATTTGTGTAATGTTACATAGACTGCCTAGATAACACCAACATCAGTAGCTGCCATATTCTCTTAAGATTTTGTTAATTTGCTGGCAAATTAAATTGCCAAACCTAGTAAGCATGCTGAAAGAACATTTACCAAGATCTCGTTTTTACACACAAGGAAATGAAAGGAAAGGAAGCCCAACAGCATCTTTAGGAACCACACAACTTCTGCTTATACCAACAAAGTAAACAAGGAGAACGGTGTCAATTATCTCAGTTATTCAGGAGAGCTCTCATTTTGATCTATTTATATGTACTTTCCCTTTAAAAAACATACACGTTTGGCTAAACAGGCAACAGCTGCTGTCTTCCCACCTGTGCCCCATTGAAAATTTCATGGATTTATTATGCGAGTGTAATTTCCCTAGACAATGAATATTCTTGCTTTTCACTGAAATACTCGAAAAGTAAGATGGAGGTTGGTTGAGGGAAAGGAGAATAAATGTTTTAGGGCACATGAATTAAAATATTCTGCTGATCATTTCCTGCCTCATTTAGTAGAAACAAAGTGAAGCAGAATATTTAAAGAGTCATCTGAATGATCTTGGCTCCAGTCTTGGGCGCCATGACTTTCCAGAGAGGCCTGGCTGACAGCCTTTTGTTCAGGATTCTTTAGGCCTCTTGGATTTCTCCAGACCTTCACCTGAGCACAAATTTGGCTTCTCTAGATGAGTTAGACATCACCTTTAACTTGAAAGCTTGGAGGAGGAGATATGAGAAAATGCTGGTTTCATTGTTTGAAGTGCACCTTGAGAAATGCCAAGGATGTACTCTGAACGGATTCTGTCCCAGAGGTCTCTCTGTCCTCAGCTTGTCTAAAGCATGCATATCCTAGTATTTCTACTCACCTCCATCTTTATGGGGCCATGAATGACCCCATAAAAAGAATCATATGAGTTGATACTCTAAATGGCTACTCATGACTGTGTCTCAGAAATCTCAATCCCTTCTTGCAACAAGCACTTCAGAATCTATCCAGTGTTCTCTGATCATTTGATATCCAGCTTTAGAGCACTGTATGTATTTAGCCTTCCTTCCACATACCTGCCCATGGTCCTTAGACGTACTTGAAATGAGGCCATATATTTTCCTTTTGCACCTTCATGGTTTTATTTAAAGTTACCTCACTGCTATGATCCTCTATCTTTCAACACCTGTTTCAATAATTGTTTTCATGACATTACCTATTGCCCCTGCCTATCAGAGAAATGTGACATGACATGCTTCTTCCTCCCAACTCTCACAGGATGTAATAACTCTTATGAACATAATCCTGGTGGTATTTCATGAAAATATTTAACATGGTTCCCTGCACCTCCACCCTAGACTCTGAATTCCTTCGGGAGAAAGGGCTCATCTCATTTATCCTTCCGTGCCAAGAACTATCAACAATGTCTGGTGATATCAGGCTGTGTCATAACGAATTTTTCTTAAAGTAATAGATGGCATAGATGGAAAATTCTCTTTTAATGATAAATCTTTAATTTTAGACTAAGAATTGGGAATTTAAAAGATGTAGCCAAACAATTAAAGCTGAGAAAAGGGGTGGGGAAACAGCTGGAAACTTGATGTCTAATACTGGGACCTCAGGGAGAATGGTGTTTCTGCTGTGATGTGTGCCCGCTGGAAAAGAGCAGACCTTTATCAGTTCCATGTTTCTGAAATTTGAAGAGGATTTGCTTTCACTGATACCTGCTAAATGGATATTGCAAATGATAATTAGCATAAGCAGAGGTTAAGAGCGTTGCCTCTGAGCTAACCCGTCTGTGCTCAAATTCCAGATCCTACCTGCTTCCAGGTGCGTAATGTATATGCACTTCACATGCAAAATGAGGATAAAATACTCCTCATCTACGGCGTTGAAAGGGTAAGGAAGATTGTATAAGTCATTAGAACACCGCCCAGCATGTTAGATGTTCAATGCCTTTCTTATTATTATGTATGTTTGTTCTTACAACAACAACAACAAAAAACTAGGGAAATGAAGAATTCCTTAGTCTATGTGACATTTGAAAGATGAAAATCAAGAAGTGCAGTATTAAAAATGTCCTTAGTGAAGAAAAGGCTGAGAAGCGTTCGATGCGTTGTTTGTTTGTCCTTCTGGTTGAACTTTAAAGATCATCAAGTAAAATCAAATACTTCATGCAGTACACAAACAGCAAATGTCTGCTTTCCAGGGAGGATCCTGATGGAGAGGTACAAGCAGATTTTCTAGTTGCTGGGAGCAATTTGGCAAAGAAATAATACAAGCAGACATCATTTCGGGTAAATACTCCCTTTACAATAGTCACTGAAAAGCTATTAAACATGCCTCAAGATCAAAATTTACAGCAGAACCCCCAGATAAGATTCACAGCCTTTTGGTTTGGAAGGGGCCTCCTGTGTTGCATAGGTAATATTTTGGGAGCTCTGGTTCTGCAGCACTATGAGTTATTTTAAGTGATATTATGCATGCTAGGGATTGCTTTGAAATGCAATGGAAATAAAGCATAAGGATAATACAATAAAATTCAAATAAACTGAAATAGCATGCCAGTTTTGAGACTCACCAGAGCATCTTGGAGTCACACTGGTAAAATAACATGTCCGGATTAAGCAATTAAGGCAGGGTCCTCATTAACAAATGTGAGAATGCATGAAGGGAGTACCAGGATTTAATGATATTAAATGGGGTGTTGCTAGAGCCTGTTGTGAGTTTTGTGGGATCTCTGTGTTAAAAAAAAATGAATAAAGCAAATATCCCCAGGATGAGGGAAGAAACGGAGACTGCCTATTGCTGTCAAAAGGCAGCATGCAGGAAGAGAAACAGCATCTGACAAAAGCTGGAAAATCTGGTTCTTGTTGCAGTTCTGCTTGTTCTGAGCAATATGATTTTTAAGAAGTCAGAGGAGCTTTATGCTCTAGTCTGTAAGTGGGGGTTGTAACACCTGTCTGCTTTGCAAGCTATGGTAAGAGTCAAATGAAGCAATGGATGTGGATGTGAAGGCATTCTTGAAATTTTAAAGTGCCAAAAAAAAAAAAAATTCAAGTGTTCCCAAAGACAATTTTAAAAGCAAACTCCAAAGGTGAATCTTTTGCTCCTACAAGGAGACTGCATTTCTTATTTCGACGGGGAATGAAAATGGACTGCCTATTTGCATAAAAGGGATAAAGTAAGAAAAAGTAATGGCCTCAGAGTGAAAATGGTTAGTGTTTAACAAATGAGCAAAAACAATTGTATTCTGTTTTCCCTTAAAATGCATCCTGGGAGGCTTTATAATTGAAGATTTCTGACTCTCAGATGAGCGCCTTCTAAAATTTTTGAAGAGGTCTTGCATAGCATGAGTTCTTAGGATTGAATTCTTCAGGCCTTAAGGGAAAATTGAATAGAGGGCTTAGGGTTCCATTAGGAAGCAATTTTCCTCTGGCTGGGTAACTCAGGATAATACTCCATGACAGTTGAAACCTTGCCGGTCATCCCCATGGCACTGTGAGAAGATAACCAGAGCTGTAGGGCTTTTTTTTCAGACATGATGCCCTCGAATAAATTAGGAGTGGGGCCAACAGTCTCATACTCCATGTTAGATAGTATTATTTATCATCCTGAAGCAGAAAGCTCAAGTCCTTTGCTCATGAGTTCTGTTTGACAGACTGCATATTGAGGATGGGGTGGAGTAAGAGATGGGTATTGGATTCTAAGTGTAAATTATAGACATTTTTTTCAGAAAAAAATCAATTCATAGTATTACCAATGTAGAATGCATCATTAATCCAACAAACCTTCCTAAGCCTGGAAACTTTGGGGTAAGAGTATTTTTATAAGTTTCACACATCAATTAAGTTAAATGACCAGCATGAGTCAATGGCATGGAAGATATCTGTAACTCTGAAACTAGAGTTATTATTAGTTATAAACATTTTAAAACCATTTGTCATGTACAACATAGTTTGGAACATTCCCCCCAAGATAACACCATTAACTTATCCTCCTCAACTTCAACCCCAGTGCTGGGATTACAGGCATGCATCACCACATGAGATCCTACTCATGCCTTGTACATTCACCTTTTATGCTGGGAGCTGTTAGTCTTTGATTAAATACCCTCCAGTGAAGAGGTGCAACCTCCCCCTAGCTGCTGTGAGTGTCTACTGCCCAGAATTCACAGCTCTGCTCTTGATTCACATCTCTAGTGGAGCCAGTCACCAACTATGGATTTATACAGAAGACAAAATTTTGGCCACTTTGCCTAAAGATGAATCAGATTTTCAAGTGCATTTTTATTCTAGAGATTCCAAAGGGACCAAGATGAAAGTCTCTGGTGGAGAAGCCATATCCTGATTAACTTCTTTGTGTTTCCATCTTCTAACTTGCTTCCTTCTTCAAACACCTTTAACACTTCAACGAGAATACTTTTCTCAGTCTCTGCTTCTAAGGGACTAGATAACCCAAAAGACATTGTATAAGAGTGATGTAATTGTTAAATGCAGGTGGGAAAATTAACTAGAGAATTCTACTGGTATATCACCATTTTAGAATTCTTTGCCCTGACATAGGTCACTTATAGTCCAAAACAACAAGAGTTAAAAGAAAACTACTCATTTTTCTCCAAGATGGTTTTCTAGTAATAATGCCCTCATTTGAGAAGGAAACCCTCTGTAGAATTTATCTATTGCTAAAAAACAAATCACCAAAAATGTAGTGACTTAAGGCAGCAAGTCTTCTGTGGAATAGAAATGTAAGCATAGCTCAGCTTGGCCTTCTGCTTCGGGGTTTCTTGTAAACATCCATCAAGGTTTTATTTGGGCCTGGGGTTCCATTTGAGGCACGACTCAGGGAGGGTTCATTTCCAAGTACTTGTGATTGCTGGCAGTATCCAGTTCCTTATGGGATATCAGATTGAGGGCCTAGCTCCCTTGCTGTCTGTTGGCTGGAAGCCGCCCTCAGCTCTTTGCCTCTCCAGATGGCACAGACCTTTTAAGGCAGCAACACAAAACATCAACACAGGGGTCTGCTAGCAAGAGGAAAGTCACAATCGAATGGAGCAGGAATCACATGGGTGATATCCTATCACTTTGCTGTATTCTAAAAAGAAAGACATGGATTCTGTTCCTAGGCTAAATGACGGAAGGATTACCCCAGGACAAACCAGGAGGAGGTGAGGACATTATGGGCCATCTTGGAGACTTTCTGATGCCACAATCACCTATGGAGAGCCTGGAGGTCTAGAGATGAGGATAGATCATTGCAAGGACAGATAAATATCCATTTAAAATGGTTTAACAATTTAGAACTAAAAGTATTAAAGCAAACATGAAATTTATCACACTGAAATTCAATTTTTTTTTCCAAATACTACTTCTTCTTAGTGTGGCCAGTTGAATAAAAATTTGGAGAGAAACAAGGACCTTCCTGATGGGGAAGAACTTTGTCAAAATTTGTATGGGTTCACTTCCGTGCAATAGATTTCAACAACACAGAAAATGCCTTCAGAGAAAAGGGGTTTTAGGTGGAACTTTCTATAATGGGAACTCCATTCCTAAGTTCTTGAAACCTTTGAATAACAAGCAATAACATTGATTTTCTTCATTTCCCTCCTGCCTACTTTCCAGGGGCATACTCTTCAAGAATTAAGGTTGAATAATTTATCAATTATCAATAAGCAAAGTAAAATCCATTATGCTAAACTTACCATATTCACATCTTGGTAACCCATGGGATCAACACAGTGTACAACAGTTATATATAAAAAAAGGAGAAGAGGACATATATGAAGAAGATTTTTATTCAGGAGAAAAATTAATCTTTAAGAAGTTTTTTGAGCTAATATAAACAAAAATGAGGTAAACAGCAGTGTTTTTTTTTTAAAAGAAACTAAGTAAAAAGAGTCTAACAAATATAACAAAATACTATTAGTATATTCAAAATATTAAAGGGAATATTGACATGGTAAAAACTGAATCATTAAAGTGTAGTCAAGACAAAAAGGAAAGCTACGAAGTTTTTGAGAAAGTTAGAAAGCACGTTATAAGAATGTGTGAAGAGAACTAGATAATGATGATTCACCGTAACCATGATTTGTGTTCCTGGGGAAAGGTCTGTAGAAAAGAGAAGAAACAAGAAATAGAACAGTATGGGAATATGAAATAAACTTCTTGAAATCAAGATCTTTACTTCTCTACCTGTAGAGTTGTTTACTAGACCAAATTAACGAAAATCAGTCAACACTGAGCTCCCCTTTCAATTAAGTCATTATATGTCAAAAACTAACAAGATATGCCTGGTGCATACTCTTCTGTTCCATAAGGAAACTCATTCTTTGATAGCTCTAGGAGTCTGAAATCAAGGAGTGCTTTGGACTACTCACAAAGAATCCGTCCACCTTTTCCCAGCTTCAGATAGTTCAGAGCCATTCTTGGCATTTCTTGTACTATTCCAACATAGCTTGAATCGTTCTCCTTTCCTTTAGGGTCTTCCTCCCTGTATTTCCTCCATGTTTTTAAATCTCACACTCCTATGAAGACACCAGTTCTTAGATTTAAAACCCGTTTTAATCCACGATGATGCCATCTTACCATCTGCAAAGGCTTTATTTCTTAATAAGATCATGTTCTCAGGTACTAAGGCTTCCTAATTTACATGTCCTTCAGAAGGAAAAGGAATCAGCTCATTGCCTAAGCCTTTAACCTCATTAGAGCTGTCTGTTGGAAACCTATACTTCATATTCAATTTGAATGGATCTGTTAATTTTCATCAGCTAATGTTATCTCTAATCTATTAAAATTTAATCTTGAGAATGTTATTTGCTGTCAAAATGATTTTGTTTTGTAAGTGAATTTCAAATGTTAATGCTTTGTGCTCTTAGCTACCTGTCCTTGAATGGCTGTTTCTATTTACTCATGTGTCTGTTTTTCTTCATCTACTCATGCCTCATTCTGAGCTTGAGGCTATTAGGCTGCTTTATGGGGAGATGGGAATGACAGAAGTTTCACTCCTTGAAGGCCAATGATGGAGCAGCTCATGATTTGTCAATCTATTCTGGTCATCCCAATTGCAATGCCTTGGGGAGATATCTTCAGCTTGATTTCACAGGAGTTACCTTAGGAGTATCAGTGCCAAGAACCCATGCTTGGTTTAACTGGTCTGGATTCCCAGTCTTTAAACTCAATATAGAACTTATAATTTTAGGTACACTAAATCACTGGGTATCTCATTCAAATATAAATTCTGACTTAAGGTTTTTAGAGTTGAACTTAATTTAGCATGTGTATATGTGTGTGTGTATGTGTATGTGTGTGTGTATGTGTGAGTGTGTATGTGTGTGTGTTATGAGTTCATGCATCTGTACATGTAGATGCCAGATGTCAACACTGAGTATCTTTCTTCTTGTTATCTACATTATTATTATCAATTAATTTCATTATTATTATCATTGTCATCATCATTATTAGTTTTGAGATAGAATCTTTCACTGAACCTGGACATAGCTTATTGGACCAGCTAGACTGGCTGGCCAATAGTATCCAGGGACCTACCTGTTGCCTTCCTCCTGAGTCTGGGGTTACAGATGTATGACATCATGGCTGGTTTTTACATTGATCTTGGGATTCTGAATTCAGGTTCTCCAGTTTGGGAAGTGGGTACTTTACTGACTGAGTCTTATCTTCAGCCTCTAATATGCCATTTTAAACAAATTTTCAGATAGTTATTGATGTCAAAAGTAGCCAGAACACCTATTTTCAAACTTGGTATGCACTGAGATCAAGTGCCAAACCCTCTCAAATATGAGTGGTTCTATCCTATTCTCAGAGACTGAGTTAACCGGTATGGATTAACAGCTTGATAAATGGAGTTTTAAAATTTCCACAAGTGTTTTCAATTTGGAAAGCCATTGATCTGTGAGGACTGGACCAGATCAGGTGCTCTGCTTAGTTTCCCTGAAGTCTTTTGAAGTTTCCTTTACTCTCAGAATTCTTAGAAGTCAGAAGACCCCCACAAATTTCCAAACCGATAGGTGTCCTTTACATCCCTGGGGTTTTGTTGACATGTGCAATGTCACACTCCTCCTAGGATGAAAGGATGCAGTTTTATTCTCTTCCACAGACTCAGGATGGTGCCGGCATATGCTGTACCTAAAACACTGTAGTGACATTGGAACTGCCTGGCAGGGTCATTAGGCTGAGTTTGAATCTCTTCACCACACCCAAATCTTTAATTTTCAAGTGATCACTCATTTTGTGATGTTTTTACTTTTATACTGCTGTATTTAGTTTCGTAGAAGGATATTTTCTAAAATGTCACTGAAGACTAATGCGAATGTCTTTCTTTGTCATTTTCTTATTACTTTCTCAAAGGTTATCATTGCTTTTTAAAAAAACATATGGTATTTGTCTTGCATACTACCAACTTTCCCCAAATGTCACATACACTCATATTTAGAGTTGGGTAATGGGAAGTCGGACTGCTTGATCTGTGGTAGTGGTTTAGGTTTATTGTCTGCTAGAATTTCATTGGTATAAGAGCAGAAGCTGGTAATTATGTTATAATAAGCCTGTCTAATAGAAGGAGGAGGTGTTTATCAGCATTAGCACTGTGCCTTTACTGTCTTCACACCATCCAACTCTTTTATAAGAAAGTTTACTTTTAGTTTAGATTAATATTTGATAATTTTACACATTTATCATCACCGGGATCTTACTTCAGACTCTCCTTGAATCCCTGGTCCTTGTGATATTTGTTGAAAGAATTAAGACAGGATAGAGAGAGTAGTATAGAAGGCAGATATTTTACAGCACAGCAGAGAACACCGTTTCACTGCTACCTTGAGTGTAGACAATGGTCAAAGGGACCACTGTCCTGGTCTGCATTTCAGGCAGGCTTTACATTATTTCTGAAGCTTCTAAAATGGAGTTTTCTTGAAAGGCGTTTTCTTGTCCAGTTGATTGTCAGGCCCATTTGGATTAACTCTTAGGGAAGAGACAGTAGTATGCACTTGTTCCTAGTCATAAAGCCTCAAGTTGCATACTGATCTCATGAAGTTAAGAGAGTTATCTATAAATGACTTCCAAGAAGTTCAAAATGTTACCTTGAGACCAGGGCCAGAAGGGTGACTCAGATCCCTTTCTTCTGACCAATGACCAGAGTTCTGCAATTGGATTCTTGGTTTTACAAGGTGCTGATTCTGAGGAAGCATGTCTCCCATGTCAATCAAGCCTATTGTTATATAACTAGCTACTTAGCATTTATAGAGAACATGGAGTTCAACCTGCACACCGTCTATATTCAGCAAATCAGGTTAACTAGTATTGCCAGTTCCTTGTCATCTTATTTATTTTGGTAGGTTTCAAGCTATTCTTCATAAGTATAAATTAGTTATTGTGAATTATGCACACCACTGTGCTGTGGGAAAACACAATTTACTCTGTCTAACAGTATTTCAGCACCTGTTGTCTAATCTTTCTCTATTTTCTTCTATTTTTCCACCATTTCCTTACCATCATTCTACATTCAGATTTATGCTTTTAGCTTCCACATATGAGAAAGAAGTTTTGGTGTTTGTTGCGTGGTGTCTGATTTATTTCACGTACTTGATATCCTCCAGTACATCCCCTTTGTTCCAAGATTTGTCTTGGTTTACATGTTATTAGTAACTTCTCTTATTGTCATGATCAAAAACCTGATGGGAATCAGCTTAGGAGAGGAAAGATTTAATTTGGTTCAGTGTTTAAGGTAACATAGTCCATCATGTCGAGGAGGCCATGGCCGCAGGAATGGCTCATCTCTGGGTAGACGGGGAAACGGATAATTAAAGATGCCAGTGGCTAGCTGGCTTTTTCACTTTTCTTTTTTTATTCTGTCAAGGATCTCGCCTCATAGCATGGTGTTGGTACAGGGAAAGGGGGGTTTCCTTTCAGGACTTCTTAGTCTCATTCATAAAAGAATTCAAGAGTGGATTCAAGTGGAAGCTTTAGGGCAATTGTATTAGAATTTAAAGACAAATCCTCAGGGCAGGCAAACTGTGAATCTCAGCAGTTGCCCTCAGGAGGAGAGTGAAAGAGAAAGGGAAAAAAAAAAACCATGAAGTCTCTCTGGTTTAGAGCCAGCATGAAGGTCAAGTATATGGTGGACTAGCAGCCCTGTGGCAGAGAGGGGATGGGAATTTTAGAGAAAAAGTAAATCCCAAAATGCTGGAGCAACTCAGAGTGTTAGGGAAAGCATGCTTAGAAAAGAGGCAGAAAGAAGAAAAGAAGAATTTATACTTTCCTGAGAAGAATTCAGAAAAGTGAGTAGACTTAAGGAAAGCTATGTGTCTGTGGCCTGGCCCAAAAGCTCCGCACTCTACGGGGCTGGGATTCTGGGCGGGAAAAGTTCGCCATCCTATTAGTGCATCAGATATTCCTCTTACATGTTTTGTATAATTTAAGGTGAACCCACTTTCCCAGGGGTGGTCCTGGGACCAGGAGGTTGACCTGGTAAAAATGGAGTCAAGGCTCCGCCCAGGCGAGAAATTCTTATTCTCTTGATCAGTTTTCTCTTAAGAGGCTTTTTTCTTCTGTAACATTGCCACCCTGGTTCTGAGCAGATCTGCCACTCTCAGTTGATCCTCTCTAGAAAGGCCCTTATAGACTTACCCTAAAGTATTCCTTAGGAACACCCAAGGCATCGCCATTATGTTGACAGTCAAAATTAATCATCCGAGCAAGAGCTTCATGCTACTAGCTGGAGCCCAAGAGGGGGAAATTCTTTCACAGATTTCTGTAGACTGACCTGCACCCACTGTCCGGTTTAGCTCTGTTTTTAAAAATAACTTTAAAAAAAACTGCCACGTTGCCTTCTGCTCGTACTTGCAAACGCTTTTCCTTCATTCCCTGATGCTCACCAATGAGTTCTACACTGTGGCTTCCCTCGGTCAGCCTCATCTACCTAGAGCTTCCATTTACCTTCCATTGCTTACTGCTGGCGAGGCAATCTTTTAAACACCACCATAGTATAGTCAGTCCTCTTCAATCAGAGACATTGCAGCAGTATGTAATGGCCAAATAATAATCCATTTTGCCGCTGTTTTTATTTGATTAATGAATGCTTTGTGGTTAGAATTCAATTCCTGTCCCCCACCCCGCCCTCCAGTGTTTACCATTATAGACAATCACACAACAGTGAGCAACCATGGAATAAGTCTGTTCCAAATAACTCAGAAACAACCCTAAAAACCTAATTGTTAGGTCAATTTACATATGCTTAAAGATGCCAGAATAAATGATGTCCACAACTTTTCTCTATAGTTGTGGTTGTACAAGTCATTTTAACATTGTCTCTTTGAAAAGATTAGCCACTCTCTATATAGCATACTTCTGTAGAAACCAGTTACTGCCTGTCTTTTTGAGACAGGGTCTCCCTGTAGCCCCAGCTGGCTTTGAACTCCCTGTGTAGACCAGGCTGGCCTTGATCTCACAGAGATCCACCTGCCTCTGCCTCCCGAGAGCTGAGATTACATGTGTGTGCTACCACACCTGGCTTTTAAGTACTTTATTTTTTTGCTCTAGTTTTAATAACCAACATGACTAAACAGCCCAGGCCTTAAATATTGTAAGTTCAAGTAAATAACCATGGGGTCTATTCACCTTCTGTAAAGAGGTTTATTTTATATCTGTGAGGCATCTTTATGTCATATAAACAAAGTATCTATCTTTTATCTTTATCTTCTGGTAATTAAAGGGGATATCACAGAATTTATTCTGACAGCATTAATGCCATTACAAGTCAATGTACCTTTTGTTTGCATCTCTCAGTTCTCACCAGTGAAGCTTCCTCATGCAATGGAGTGCGATGCACACAGATAGACACAACCGGCCAAGCTGTAGAGAATGAGACTGAGGCATGAGTTTCCCTGGATAGGACTCCATATTAAATATCACCGACCCATGGCTCAGGGACCATTGTGGAAGAGGGGACAGAAAGACTGTAAGAGCCAGGATTGGTGCATGAACATAAGGAAACAGAGTCTTCTAGCTCTGTGGGAACTTGCTCATATGAACCTATGGCAAATGGTGTCAGTATGCACAAGACCCATGTAAACTCTATCAGACAAAAACTCAGCATATACTTGGGGAAATGGACAGCAGACCCCAACCTTAGCTGAGGAACTATGGGCCCTAGATCGTTGCTGAGTGAGAGACAGCTGACTTTCTTAAAGGAAGATAGGCTGACTAGACTCCCATGGATGAACTTGCACTGAGGGACCTCTGTGTCCACAAACTTGGCTTAATAGGCCCTAACATATATGACAATGTATGATATCCAATGGCAGGTACTCTAGGGGGTTGAGATGATGGCATAAAGACATTTTGATGTTTTGTATGATGTGCACAAAAATTCAATAAAAATTCATTGGAAAAATATATATCAGAAAAATTTTAAGTTAAAAAAACCCATACTGAGCCTGAGCATGTGTGCTCTCTCTCTCTCTCCCTCTCTCTCTCTCTCTCTCTCTCTCTCTCTCTCTCTCTCTCTTCCTTTCTCAGAAATAGAACCACCAATCCCATCCAGATGTTAGAGAACCAACCTTGCAGACAGCTGGAACAAACAGGTGTACAGAAATCTATGGACTATTAGCATATCTAATTGAATAAGTGTGGTGGTTACAAAAGTAATTAAGAATAAAAGAAAGCCTCCTGAAGCGCAGAACAAAAACATTGCTGGCAATCACTGCCAACTTAAAACTCATTTGGTAAAGCTTTGAAAAAAAATAATGGAGAGCATTTTGTATGGAATTACTTTTTGTCTTGTAATTTACATAGGTACCTTTAATGAACAGCTTGTTTATAGTTCTGTGCAGTCTTTCCTGTATGTGTGCATGCGTCTTTGAAACAGCAGTATCAGCAATGTAGAGTTTGCATGCTTCCTCCTGAATATTTATAGAGAGATTTTTAACGTACACTTACCAATTTTCTTTAAGCTGTCTTTGTAAAATTACAGGGTTTGCTCTTGTCACAGCTACTGCTTTCTTTTGGAATGAGAAGGTAACATGTTTTCTGCTGAGGTTTTTTTTGTAGTTCAAGTTCTCATACTGAATCCCATGAATAATTCCACATAGCATTTTAGGACCTTTTCTAATTGTAACAAAATTGCTTGATTGTTTTAAAACAAATGAACAGTGGAAATCATTACTATAGAAAATAAAGCACAGCTGGACGTGGTGGCACATAGCTTTAGTGCCAATACTTGGAAGGCAGAGGCAGGTGGATCTCTGTGAGATCGAGGCCAGCATGTCTACATAGTGAGTTTCAGGCCAGCTAATTACTGTGTATGTATTGATTAGTATATCCTTTGCTGTATGTATTCCGCTAGTTTGTTGGGACTGTGGTCAGAACAAGGCATCATAAACTAGATAGGTTAAAATAGTTTTCTCAGAGCCTGTGCTATGGGCTCATCAAGAAGAGGAGCTTGCTGCCAAACATGGAGACCTGAGTTCGATGATCCCCAAGACATACATAATAGAAGAGAATCAACTCCTGAAAGTTGTCCTCTGACCTCCATATAGCTGTGATGGGACTATCATACATATTCATGCAAATAAAGAAATGTAATTAAGAATTAAAAAATATTTTTATTGAATGTTTGTGGATTTCATACAATATCTCGTAATCGTATTTAGACCTCCCCATCTGTAACCCCCCAGCGTGCACACAGGACTTCATGCATTTTGTCATATATGTTAAGGTCGATTGAGTCAAGTCTTTTGCACCCAGATATCCCTTGGTGTGAGTTTGTCCATTGGATCCTGTTCGGTCTGTCAAAATATTTTCACTGGCTGAGTGTAAATACTGATAAGGTTGCTTCTTTTAAGAACGCTGACTGTAGCTTGCATGGGGCTATGTTTCCTTGAGGCTCTATAAGGTGGTCCCTTTGCGTGTGTGTTGCTTGTATGTGAATCTCCTACTCTTTTGAAAATGGTATGTTGGGTTAGGTCCTGGCCACACTAACTATCATTATTTTTATTTCTTTTTATATACTTTTTCCTGCTGTGCTGGGAGTGAAACTTAGGGCCTCACTCATTCTAGGTAAATGCTCTATTACTGAGCTCCAACTCCAGTTAAAGACCTTACTTTACCTTATTTCTTCACAGATATGCTCTCCAAATGTAGTCACAGTATGAGGTAGTGGAGGTTGGCATTTTAAAAAATGCATTTTTGTGGGACACAATTTAATCCATCACAGTAGACTTTTTTCTTTCTTTTTTTGACAGGGTCTATTCCCAGCCCACCTGGAACTCACTGATTAGACCCAGCTGGCCTTGATCACAGAGATCTGCTTGCTTCTGCCTCCTGAGGGCTGGGATCAAAGGTGTTAGCAATTGTATCTGGTGTTGCACTAGACTCTTTAAAAAAAAAATCTGTAGTGCACATGTTTAATCCCAGCTCTAGAGATGCAGAGGCAGGCAGATCTCTCCGAGATTGAGGTCAGCCTAGTTTACGTAGCCAGTTCCTGGCCACCTGGCTACAGAGAGACTATTTCAAAAAGCAAACCAAAATTTTCTATATATTTAATGGATGTGTGATTGACATCCTAAAAAGTGCACCTGGAAGTATATATAATTTTTTCAAGTTCTGACATATGTTTTGTTTGAAACGTTCCCCACAGTCATGATAATCAACATGTTTATCACTTTCAGAAGTATTCTCATAACAGGGAATCTTTCTCTCTCTCTTTCTTGTTCTGTACTCATTCCCACACAATTACTGATAGATTGACTACTGACTGCATACCAGCTACCAGCTTGCCATTCAGAGAAGTTTTTGAAATGGATTCATACAGCATTTGTTCTTTCTGTCTTCCCGTTTACGTTTGGCACAATTATTTGGAGCTGATCATGCTGCACTGTAGAGCATAGCATTAGGATAGCTCCTGACACACTGTTGGAGCCCTAATTATTAATTCAACAATTATCAAATAAAAGTACAAGCTAATGAGTTCTCATAAAGATGAAGGAGATTAGATACAGAATATATACAGTTGAGTGGTACTGATCACCTGGTGCTTTCTGAAAGCATTTTACATATAGGAGTGAATGAACTGTTCAGAAACTATCTCTGACTGCAACATGAAAGACAAAAGTTGAGGAAGAGGCTCAGATAGGGGGCCTGCTATTTGAAAGTTTTCTGTAATTATTGCTGTATGTGGGTTTTCAGAATTAACCTTATAAAAAGTATCTACAAAGTCATTGAAAATGTGAAGCAATAGGAAGACTAATGTTCTTAGGGTTCAGGAAAATTAGGAAAGAGATTATAATTGCCCCTTTCTCTAAGAAGTTACCAAAACTTGGTATACGCCTGAGGGAAAGAAGATGGGTGTCATAAAACGAAACCAAAGGTAGAGATTCTAATTATCCACCTGCCCACTATCCTTGACTTTAAGTAAATAATTAAATCCCTTGTTTGCATTTCCTGGGGCATTTTGGGTGTTTTTACTGCTTATGTTTTCTGATTTCACAATGAGGACCTTGCTGTGTATCTTATTTCCTTTCTATACAAGGAAGATTGGGGAAGTGGGGATTTTACCCTGGAGAATTCCATTCTATTATTTTGTAATTGTTTCCTTCCCTGTGTTGTCTGTAATCTGTTTTTGGAAATCTTATTATTTGAGTGGTGATATTGATATTTTTTGCCCCAGAATATCTCTATGTTTGTTGTAGTATTTTTCATTTCTTTCTGCTCTTGCTGAGAATTTCTTAATCTGATTTCCCAACTTGTCTATTGAAATTTTAACTGTGTTAATCTCATTTTGAAATTTCCCAAGAGTTCTTTGTGGTTTCATTTCCCCCCTTTTTTTTTCAGAGTAGCTTGCTCAGTATTTGTGGATATCTTATTGTCTGGGACTTTGTTTAGAACAGCGATGAGACCATTTTAAGGCTCTGCGTCCTTTGTAGTGACCACCTTCCCTTTTGTTTTCTTGGTCTTGTCTTTTCTTTTAATGTTGTAATTATTTTCTTCTCAAATGCCTGTTGATTCACATCTATGAACTTGCTTTTAATATGAGTTTTCAAAATGAAAGAAGATACCAGAAAATGGAAAGCCCTCACATGCACATGGACCTGTAAGATTAATATAATGAAAATGGTCATCCTACTCCAGTCTACAAATTCAATGCAATTCCAATTAGAATTCCAATACAATTCTTCACAGAAATTGAAAAATCGTCTCAAATTTCAGATGGAAACACACACACACAAAAAAAAACAAACAAAGAAAGAAAAAAAGAATATCCAGAAAGATCATGAACAATAAAAGAAACGCTATAGAGATATTATCAACTCTGATCTCAAATTACACTACAGAACTATTGAATTAAAAACAGCATGGTACTGGCATAAAAATAGACACATTGACCAGTAGAATGGAACTGAGGACTTACATTTAAATCCATGCATTTACAGCCACCTGATTTATTTATAAAGAGCCACACGTACACACCGGAGAAAGACAGCTTGATGAACAAATGGTGGCTGGTCAAACTGGATAGTGACATGTAGAACAATGACACTAGATCCCTATCTTCTACCATGCACAAAAATCAACTCCAAATGAATCCAGGACCTAAACATAAGACCCTCTACCCTGAACTAGATAGAGGAGAAAGTAGTGAATACACTGACACTTACAGGCACAGAAAAGGACTTTCTGAACAGTACTCCTGTAGTACAAACATTAAATTCAACGTTGACAAATGGGATATCATGAACCTAAAAAGCCAAGGACATTATCATTTGCGTGAATAGGCAAACTAAAGAATGGGCAAAAAATTTTTTACCAGTTATGCTGCTAACAGAGAGTTACTACCTAGAATATACAAAGAACTAAAAAAACTAAAAATTTCAAAAACAATCAATCTGATTAACAATTTGGGCAAGGTGCTGAACATTGCATTCTCTAAAGCTGAAATATTTTAAAATATTTTAGACATCTTTATTGATCAGGGAAATGCAAATTAAAACCACTTTGAGATTTTATCTTACCCCAGTTAGAATGGCTAAGATCCAAAGACCAAATCATGACAAATGCTGGCGAGGATGTGGAATAAGGGGGGCTCTTATCCATTACTGGGGGCAGCCTATTATGCAAATTGGTGTGGAGTTTCCTCACAAAGCTTGAAATTGATCTACCATTTGATCCAGTCGTATATTGGATCCAGGCATATACCCAGACTATGTACCCTGCTACAGAAATACCTGTTCATCCATCGTCATTTGCTGCCCTTTTCTGTAAAAGCCAGGGATTGGAAACAACTTAAATGTCCATCAGTCAATGAAAGGATGATGGAGGTGTGGTGCATATACACAACGGAATATTATTTGGCTCTTTAAAAATTGTGGAATTTCCAGGTAAGTGGATGGAACTGGAAACATCCTGAATGAGCGGATGCAGATCCAGAAAATCAAATGTCACATGTTCTGTCTCTTTCATAGCTGGATGATAGCTTTGCAATTTTAGCTATGCATGTTTTAATTTGGTAATTCAGAAAGGTCAAGGAACTAATAAATAGCCATGGGTGTGGGTGTGGGAGGGAGCTTCCTGAGAAGGGAGATAAAATGGAGCCATATAAAGGGAGAAAGATGAATAATAGAGTAGGAAGGGTTACACAGTGTGGCCAATGGGAGGGCAGGGCAGAGGAGGGAGGATGGGGAACGAACACTCACATCAAAGTCCTTTAGCAAAAGGTATATGGAAATCTACTGCTATGGAAGCTACTTAAGTATATGCATAAACATTATCAAAAGAGATGAAAAGCAGTTGCCTTATAACAGGGGACATTGCCCCTGCTGGACACCATAGGTGAGCAAAGTGAAAGCTCGAATCCAGGAATGAATTTCTTCTTTTGAAGCTGTTGACCATGGGTCCTATAGACCCTCAAACAATACTGCCATTGGCCCTGCATTGGTTGCCCACTAGAACTTCACGGTAAGACCCTATTACTGAAGATACTACATATATGACCTATAGAATAAACAAAGAGAAATCAAGCTGATACTGACCTCAAAGCCTCATCTCTACTCTCTAGGTTTCATAGTGTTGGCAGGTGCTAAGCAAGCTACCTGAAGAAAAAATTTAGCATGACAGTTACCCAGCTGTGAATCATGCATACTACATAACTGGCTTGGGCAGATAAACCCATCAGTGCAACAGTGGCACACATGTTATTGGAGTAACCAACTATTGTCTACTTGGATTAAGGTCCACTTTATAAGATGAAACCCACACCTAACATTGATATCAGGCCTAAGAACCTGAGGCTAGACATCCCACAAGCCATGGGAGAGAGACTAATAGAGCTATTCTGTTAAATATAGTATTAAACAGATTTCTAGCGACTTACTGTTATACCCGTAGATTAATGTACCTCTACATTCTCATTAGAGAAGCACCCTTATGGAGCAGGTGGTGATTAACACAGAGAACTACAACTGGCCAACATGCAGAGACCAAGAGGCTGCAGAGTCCTTATCCCTAAATAGGACACATATATCTAACTTCTGCCTCCCAAGGTTCAGGGATCATTGCAGAAGATAGTGTAGAAAAATTATGATAGCCAGAGAAGGTGGATGATCACAAAGAAACAGTTCTCCAGACCACTGGTCAGTTACTCATGTGAACTCACAGCAATGGTGACCGCCCACACAACTATCATGTAAGCTCAAACCAGACAAAACCCCGGCATAGACATGGCGAAGTGTATAACTGAGGAACTTTTGGCAACAGAGGGCTGCTGGGACAGGGAAAGTCAGTCTTGTTTAGGGTGAGACTCTTCGTAGATTGACCAGACTCCAGTGGATGATGAACTCACACCAAAAGGCATTCGGGGGCACAAATCTGACTCGACGACTATTAAGGTGAGGTGGGCAGGGAGGGAATCTAATATGATCAAAGTATCAAAGTATATTGCATGAAATTTTCAAAATAAAAATGAAAAAAAGGCAACACAAAAAGCATGACAAACTGACAGAATAAAAAAGATTCTTCAACACACTTCACTTGATGACTTACACACACACACACACACGCAAGCCTTGCTGTATCGCTTTTTCCTAGTTGATGATACAAATTCCCATTATGCCATAACGACCCTCTATGCAGGTGTCTGAGTTAGAAACGATGGCTGTGACAGTGCTGCAGAGTGTCTTCTTCACCTTGTGTGTTTGCATGTGTGATATGCATGTGTGTGTTCTAGGTGTGTGGTGCATTTGTACATGTGTGTTGTGGATTCATGTGTGAGGTGCATATGTGTTTGTGTGTTGTGCGTGGTACATGTGTTTGAAGGGTATATGTGTACTGTCTGCATGTGGTGCATATGTATGTGTTGTGCATATTGTATTTTGTGGTGTGTATATACACATGTGTCTGTGGGTATGTGGGGTACACATTCATGTATGTGAGTACAGAGGCCAGAAGAATGTATCAGGTGTTCTGTTGTATCACTCTGCTTATTCCTTGAGACAGGGTATCTCACTGAACCTTAAACTCTCCTGTCTTTGGCTAAACTGACTAGTAAGCCCCGATGATCCTCCTGTTCCACAACTTCCCCATTTGAGATTCCAGTTTACTCAATTCAGAATGGTTATCCTTAAGAAAACAATCACCAAAAATTCTGGCAAGAATTTGGGAAAATACGAACCCCTAGAAAATGTGATATACAGATGCAATGGAATTTTATTGAACTGGAGAAAGCAACAAAATAATGCAATTTTCACGAAAATGGATTGTACTGGAGATCTTCATGCTAGACAAAATGAAACAGACAAACAAGCAAACATCACTTTTTTTTTCTCTCATATTGGAACTCCGTATTAAAAATTCACACACAGTGCATGAAAGTAGAAGGGAGACTATTAGTGGGCGGAGAAGACATGAATAAAATAAGGGGAAAAAAAGACAACATACTGCCTGTTTTCTCTCATATGAAGAATATATATTTACATATGTTCATTTACACGTATTACTTATAGTGTGTTAAAATAGTAAAAGGATCCTATTTGCCCCACCTACTGCCATCTCCGGCTCCTCCCTCTTCTTGCTGGTCCTCTTCCACTCCACAAATACTTCTTTTTGTGCTTTCTTACCTGTCTGCATTTCTCTGGGTGGGAATGTCTTGATCCTCTGTTTTGGATGTATGAAAATTTTAATAAAACCCATTATTGGTAGGCAAGCAAAAAAAGTTTATAAAAAAGAACAAAAGAAAATTACACTCATAGAAAACTTGATTCTGAGCATCCTTGTCACAGGAAGTACATATACTTCTAGACCACTCAAAAGATGAGTCTTTAAGTTATGGATGTTTTAGAAAGCGGTTCTTCTTTTTCTGATGCGGTATGAATCAATATTCTGATTTATAGCATTTTCCCCTGAAAACATATTTGTAAAGAGAGATTTAGTTCTAGTTCTTGGGAAAAATATTTCAGCTTTTGATTAAAGGGAAAAATATTTCAACCTATTGTCCAACTCAAGTACATTCAATCAGGAAAGGAAATGGTGACCTTACCTTTAACTATAAGGAACTGGATTGTACCAAAAACCTGAATGTGAGTCTTTCTAGCATATGTTGGCAAGAACCTGGCAGCCCATCTCCTTGATTTTGATTTTCAGGATGCTACAGAACTGTGAGAAAATACTGTGTTGAGTGTCTTAAATTTGTTATGTAATAGGAAAAGATGTCCACAGGTAGATTAGAGGGGAAAGAAAGAAATAAGTAGCCCTAACTTATCTGTGTATCTTCTCCATGTTTTGTCACCTGCTAGCAAAGGTAATGTGCCTTTAACGTTCTTAATAATTAAAAAAACCAAGTAGTTACAGTTTTATTATATCCTTCCTGTCTGTAATACCTCACACTTAGTAGTTAGTCCATGATTAAATAAATGCATTAGACCTATGAATAAGACCATGGTAGATTTTTGCTCCTGTTGAAGAAGACAGTTACTGTCCATCCTTGTGGGAAGATTATCTTGCCTTGTTCTAGTGGTTAAGGTTATGTCTTATGCTATGGTTTGGATGTTTGTATCCTTAAGTACCAGTTTATCATGTTGAATATACAACCAGCAATGTAATGGTACCAGGAGGTGGGCTCTCTGGAAGGTGATTAGATCATGAGGGTAGAACTCTAATGGATAGGTTTGGTTTATTTCCAAAATCACCTTTCCACCATCTGAGGGCATGGCTAGAAGGTAATCTCCACAAATCAGGAAAAGGGGCCTCACCCAGACATTACTGGAACCTCAGTCTTGGAATTCATAGCCTCCATGAAGAATGCATTTCTGTTGCCTAAAGACGTCGTCATTTATAGTGTGTTGATGCAGCAGTGCACAGAGATTAAGGCAGTTTCGGAACTGTTCTGGACAACGAGTACAAACAGAAGTAAAGGAAAGTTAACCTGTGACACATATAAAAGATGAACAATAAATGAAGGTTTATTGCTCTAAATCAATGAGGATTTTGGATCACTTCTCACACAGCATGTCAACATTTGGAACATAAACAGGCACCCACTATAAGGAAAACTGAAAATGTGTGCCTTCATCTTCACGCCGAGAAAGGAATGCAGCAGAGTCTATTACTAGAAGCTAGAAAGATGGCAGTTTATTATGCAAGGGTGTGATGTTTTATAAGAAGGTTTCTAGAGTAACTCAGGAATCATGATCGTAGGAAGAAATATGGGAAACCACTGGTAGTGAATGCTGCTTTTTTATGGCTGAATATGACAGATCATTTGATGGTGATTTTTAACCCTGAACAGAAATTGGGAATCAACTATGAATAAAAAAGATAGATTAAAACAATGCTTTTTGATAAGCACATAGCCAAGGCTATGGCTTTTCTCTCCATTACGGAGGTTAGAACCTCCGTAAATCAGGCTAGAGAGATAGTTCAGCAGTTAAGAACACTAACTGCTTTGGCAGAGGACCTGGGTTTGGTTCCCAGCACCCATGTGGCAGCTGACAACTGAACTGTCTGTCACTCTAGTTCCTGGGGATCTGTCGCCCTCTCTGACCTCTATGAGCAGGCATGTACATGGTACACCTAATACACATTTAGGCAAAATACACATATAAAATACAAATATATACATTTTAATAATTAAAAAGATTCTCTCTAATCTTCGTTGAGGTGAGAGTGGAGAGGTAGCTCAGCTGGGCTGTGTTTGAGCCTCACAAACACATAAACCAAGAATGGTGGTGTCTGTTTGTGATCCCACCATTCTAAGGGTGGAAAAAGGAGGATTAGAAGCTCAAGGTCATTCTCAGCTACATTGTGAGTGTGAGGCCAGTCTGGGCTACATGAGACCCTGCCTCAAAAAGTTGTTTCAATTTGGTGAGAAGTTTCTAGAAAATTTTAAACTACTGTCTTCTTAGAAGAATCTGCTAAATTCAAAGAATAAAGAAAATCTCCGGGCACACACTTTTGACTGGAATCAGATACATTTAAAAAAAATCACCAGTTTTAGAGCAAGTTGAGTCATATCATTAAGAAATTTACTGGCCTAAGCTAAATGAGACTGCACTTTCACAGGCAGGAAGAGGACACAAGGTGCTCAGCCATTCCTGCTCATGTAAGTTGTGGTCAAAGAGGACAACAGGACTTCCCAGAAGGTGAAATCAGGGCTCAAAGAGGCCAGTAGGTTGCAGAGTACTATTAGGAAATAGGACTGGGGCTACAACGAACAACATTTCCCACACTATAACAAAACACTCTGACATTTGCTTTGCAGGATCACAGAACTCCTACGAATGGGGAAATGGTAAGTTTCCTTTCCAAATGAAGTCTTTCCTGTAGTTTCTTAGACTTTCTTCTATCAGCTTATATAGGCTGAAGGAGGCTTGATTTTTCAGTTCATATGCTTTTGAATGAAGAGAGTAAAAAACTGATTCTACTTAAGAGGTAATAAAAAATTCTTGAGTTTTGATTGTGGTGCTGTGGTTGGATGAGACTTCTGAGTTTTATCCCTTGAATAAGCACAGTCTTGTGACTTGCTATGCCTCTGTTGGGCCTCATGGGTCCAGACATGTGGCCTGGTGCAGCTTTCTGAGCCTCACTCGAGTTTTGCAGCCTGCCTCTGACAGTCCACTTCCGCATAGGAGTGACTCAGTAAGGCATAACAAAATGGCCTCTACCTGGCTACAGCCTACGTGGTGAAAAATGATTGGTCCTTCACTTCCCATGCTTTTTGCCCAACCCCCTACCTTATATAAGACTGTGCCCGATGCAATAAAACGAGTTCCTGCTTCGACAAGACTCCCGACTCGGGTGTGGTGGTTTTCTCCGGAGTGGGGAGTGGTCCGGATCATCACACTTACCATCTTGCTCAGGCCCCTGGAGGAGACCAGCTGGGCTGGCTCCCCCACCGCTCTACCTGCCGGTGAGAACCCAGCATGCCTCCTCTAATGTGAGTGGAAAAAATATCTAAATAGTTTCCAAACAGAGATATTAAGGAGTTAAGGAATGGCTCCACTGTATTTCTCTTTTCCTTTGACCATGAAAATGGGTGTGTCCCAGGTTGAGCTGGAGTGAATTCTCAGTCTTAGTCCCTGAATGAGGAAGACACAGCATGAAGGTAAGGCTGTTTCACAGTCAACAGCAAATTATGTAAAAAAATAAATATAACTCTGAGATTCCTCTCTGTTCTTCATCTTTCTCTTCCTCTTTCATATTCTTGCTAATTGATAATTATGATTATGATAACTTGAACTAATTGATATGAATGGTTATCATTTTCAATAAACATAATTAAATACTATCACACATGTAATCTAAAAATAAAATATTCTGCTAAGCAGTAGGGGTTTTAATTTTAAAAGGTCAATATTTTTTAATGAGAGATGAAATTTACCTCAGGCATATCTCCTTATGAAGAACAGTTAATGAATGAGACAATGGCTGAAGTGTCTAGAGCATGGATTAGAAGAGAAAAAGCACATTTTAATAGGTCAGGAAGATGAGGTAATTGAGAGAATAAAATTTATATCTTTGACTATTTTAGGTGTATGTGTGGATCTGTACCCCTTGCTTACCTGGCATACCCAGAGGCCAGAAGAGGATGGGATGCTGGATTCCTTGCAGCTAGAGGTTGTGGGCCTCCATTAGGGTGTTAGAAACCAATTCCAGATCCTCTGAGAGTAGTCTCAACCACTCTTAACCACTGAACCATCTTTCCAGTCCCTCTTCTTTTTAAAAAAAATTATATATAATTTTCACATATTTATGCCTGAGAGATGAACTCAACCAACCTGTTACCCAAGTAGAAAAAAACCTACCTACAGTTATATTTCTGTCCTCATGTTTAAGGAGCATGCTGTCAAGGATCTGAGTGAACTGTTATAAAACACAAAAACTACCATATTTCCAAAAACAAATAAAGCTTTCAGTTTTTCCCTATGTGTGCAGGATTCACTCATGTCAATGCAGTAGATTGGGATTTTGCATAACATAGGGAAAATCAACCCCACACATCAAGTAGCACTTTAGCCAGATACTCAGTTGTGGGTTGATGGCTGTCAACCTAATGTATATGTGCACACTGGTACTCTGACACAGCCAAACATAAAGGTTTCAGGACACTCTTCTATCAGGTTAAATAATTTCTGAAAGGAATCACGTAATTCACTGAATCTATATTTATGGTTAGAACTTATAAAGAAATGATATGGATTAAAAAAAAATTCAGCCAAAAGAAGGGATGCATAGGGCAGGGTTGGGAAGAATGTTTCCAAACAAGAAGGGCCAGCTGTATTATCCTGTGGAGTTAGGATTTGCATTTATGGGCTAAATGTGTAAATCACTGTCAACAAGAGGAGCTCTTGAGCCTTGGTCCAGAGTTTTTGTTTGGGTGTCATTATGTAGACACCATTGAGTCCCCATGTAGTTGACCTCAGTCTCTAGGTCAGTTGGTACTGTGCAAACAAAATTTCCCACCTCTAAATTACTTAGTTGGTCTTTCTGGCATAACTAATCCTCATTTAAAGACTATAGGTGAGTGCTTTGGTTGTAGATCAGTGGAAAGAGACCTCATTTACCAGAAGCCCTGGGTTCCATCCCTAGCACTACCTAAAATGGGGTGATGGAGGCATACATGCCTATAATGTAATCCCAGCCACTCTGGAAGTGGAAGCTGGAAGACCCAGACTTCAAGGTAATCCTTGGCCTCAACTAGCTCAACTCTCTATTTCAAGACTGTTAGGTCAGTGTTGTCCTGCTCTGAGATCTGATATAGCAGTCCCAAGCTACACAGAAACACTCCAGTCAGGAATAAGAAAAAATTAATACTCACAAGTCATGGGACAATATCAAACTTCTTTTGTTAACGAAGCAAACCTTTTCACTGCGTACCTCCACATAAAAAGACACCATTATAGTGCATGGAGACAGAGAATAACTTGCAGTGGTTCCTAAATGCCTTAGTGGAGGCAAAAGAAGGGAGTATTGAGGAAAGCCTTGCTAAAGTACAGCTTCATGACTTGAAATCAGTACACAGGTGCCTGTGACCCAGGCCAGTACCAGGCATGGAGCGGCAGGTAACTCAGGTCCCTTTGCTTTGTAGTCTTCATCACATATACCACTTCCCAACCGCTCTCTCGGCTAGATGCTCGACTCCTGGCATCATATTTTCTGTTTATGATACAAATGGACTTTTTGGACCTGGAATCTGTCACCCAATACAGCGTATCTATTATTCTTGCAAGCTCTTTGTTTCACATTTATGAGGGTGTTTTCTAGTGTGTTTATAGACACAACTTTGTGGAGAACAAGACCAAGGACATGTTTGTGATATTGAATTAAAACTTATTTATATGCAGAGTTTGGGGACATTTGTTAAACCAGTTCTAGCTTTACCTGCTTTCAAAATACAATAGAACAGGTAAGAAAACAGGAAAAGTATTGCATGTCTGGGGATGGTTTCAGATCAGCCCTATCCTGTTACCTAAGATTCATAGCCAAGGGTAAATAACCCTGAAGATTTTCATAATTTTGTTTTTTATGGAAATAACCTGAGACTATATTTTTTATGTTCTTCAGGTTTTGGTGGCAGCCAAAGGGAAAAAACAAGATATGTTTATGCTATAATTCAACTGCAGTATCATTTATTATTTGCATTAGTAGAATCATAAAAATCACTTTAAAGTTTATCAAATGAACCTGGCTTTCTAAACATTGCCTTAATACTCACTATTTAAAAAACTTCTAGCTATTAATCAGAGATCAAAGTTTAAGAGACAATTCTAATTTTCTATCAGAGTAATAAAAAATACTGCACAAAAATTTTCAGTATTAAAATAAAAACCCTATAAGATATTTTAAACTCTTTGCACATGCGTTTGGTACTTTGGTCCTAGGAAACCATAAGCTATCATCACAAGACCACATTAGTAAATCTATCAGGCTAGGTTATTTAGCTTGGGGCATCTTTTCCAGTTGTTTATATCTGAGGATGCTCACAAGACTTCCTTCCATTATGTAAAAGTTATTAGGCTTTTGTAGCACTGTGACTTAAAGCAGCTTGATTTTGTTTTTACATGCCAACTACACTAGCAAAAATGAGTAATGGCAATGAAATTCAATATTTTCATTGGTGTGTATATTCATTGTACAAAGCGTTGAGTTTCATAATGACACTTTCTTTCCATTATATTGTGTATTTTGACCATATTTGCCGCCTCATGCCCTTGTCTTTTCCTCCTTCCTCTTTCTGCCTTTCTGCTGCCAGATGTCTTCCTTCTCCCAGTCTCTATTCTGCTTTCATGTCATATATGTGCATAAATATATGTATATATGACATATGTTTATATAAAAAACATATATGTACACGTGTAGACATATGTATAGAAATCTAGGATCTATCAATCAGAGAAAATGTCATATTGTTTCTTTTAGTCTGGCCCATTTTGCTGATGATTTCCAGTTCCATCTCTTGTCCAGCAAATTACATAATTTCAGCCCTTTTTATGGTTGAATAAAACCCATTGTGTATACCAGTATCCATTAATTTCTTGACAGATGCCTTGGCTGATCCCATATCCAGGCTATTTTGAATAGTATGGTAATAAATACAGATGTGCAGGTATCTTTGGACTATGCTGATGAGCATCCATCTTGATTTCATATGTCCACACTAATTCACATCCTCACAGGCCCGGAATGAGGTTTCCTTTTTCTCACATTCTCACTACCATTTGCTATTTACTTTCTTTATGACTGTCATTCAAAATGGAATTGCAGTGTAGTTTAATTTGCATTTCACTGATAGCTAAGTATGCTGAACATTTTTTATTCCCTCACTGGTCATTTATTTGTACTTCTTTTTTGAACAATTTTCTGTTCACTTCACTGGCCCACTTAGGCTATTTGATTATTTAAGTATTTATTAATCGGATTTTGAAAGAATATTTTATGGGGCTGGAGAGATGGCTCAGGGTTTAGTAACACTGGTTGCTCTTGCAGAACACTGGGATTCGGTGCCTAGCACCCCCGTGGTGACTTACAACCATTTGTAACTCCAGTTACAAGGGATCCAATGACTTCTTCTGACCTCTGTGGCATTGCATGCACTAATACATTTATATACCTGCAGGCAAAACACTTATATTCATAAAAATATAAATGAATCAAAACTATGTTTACCTTTTTTATCTGTGTGCAATTGCCATGGTGTGTGTGTGTGTGAAGATCAGTGGACAACTTGCAGGAATCAATTTTCTCCTTCCATGTAGAAAATATTTTTATTAATGGACAACATCTGGACTAATGACTTTTAGTTAACCCCAGCAAAACCATATGCTCTTAAGTTTGATGATCCAGTGTTTCCGTGGCAACTTCAGTTTCAATTCCACCACACAAAGATAATGAATGAATGTTGGAATGCTTGAAAATTAATACATCAAAGCCTTGAAGGCAGGACCTCACCTTCACTGAACACAGGACATATGGTCTTGGAAAAAATGTGAACTAGGTATGAAAAGACAGGATGGTCTGCGAAGATTAAGAGTGGAGATGAACTTGAACTTGTTGGAGAAATCATTGTGAAAAATTATGACCTGTCAGAGGGTCAGGGTGGGGAACAGAGTGGGAGAAACAGGGTTCTAGAATCAATTCCACTGGCACCACACGAGACCATAAACAGCTCCACTTGCATAGACTTGGAGGACAAGAGAGATCTGTTGCCCCAGTTCTGGGAGTCAGGTGGTTCTAATAGATAGCTGAGGGAACTAGGGTCCTCTGGGTTCAGGCCCACTCTTAAAAGCAATTTAAGAGTCAGTCTATTTTTTCAGGTGATTATGATATTGGTGTAATAAAAAACATCATACTTCTACCATGTGGGATCCAGATATTCAACTCAGGTTGTCAGGTTTAGTATCAAACTTACTAAGCCATCTCATTAGCCCAGTATTTATTTATTTTGTGAGTTCTTTATATATTCTAGATGTTAATCCTTTGTCAGAGAGAGAGAGGTACAGTTAGCAGAGATTTTTCTCCCATTTTGTAGAGAGTCTCTTCACTCAATTGTTTCCTTTGCTGCAGAGAATTAAAACAATTAACTTATATATTATATGTATGAGTGTTTTGCCTGCATGTGTGTAAGTGCACGCATGTTCTTTAATGCCTGTGGAGGCCAGTAGAGTGTTGGATGTCCTGGAACTGGAGTTACAGAGAGTTCCTAACTGCCATGCGAATGTTGGGAACAGATCTTGGGTCCTTCACAAGAGCAGCCAGTGCTCTTAACCACTGAGCCATCTCTCCAACCCTGTTTTTACTTTTGTGCAACTCTGTTTGTCAATTCTTATTTTATTTTCTGTGCTTACTGGAGTCCTTTCAAGAAAGTCTTTGCCTATGCCTATGTTTGAAGTGTTTTTCCTAACAGTTTCAGAGTTTTAAGTCTTACTAAATAAAGTCTGTAATTCACTTTGGGTTGATTCTTGTACGGTGTGGGAGACTGGATTTAGTTTCATTCTTTTCATGTGGATAGCCACTTTATCCTAGCGCCATTTCTTAAAGAGCTGTTTTTTTTTTTTTTTGTTTTTTTGTTTTTTCCCAACAAATGTTTTTGGTATCTTTGCTAAAAAACAGGTGACTGTAGTTGCATGGTTTATCCAGGTCTTTTACTCCATTGGGGTCCATGAGGCTGTTTCTGTGCCATTACCAGACTGTTTTGTTACTATGGCTGTAGTAGGTCTTGAATTCAGGCATGGGAAACCTTTATATTTTCTCATGTCATTTTTAGTGTTTTTCTTCAGTGTTTAAAAATTTCATTGTAGATGTCTTCACTTCTTTGATTAAGTTTGCTCCTCTTCTTTGTGAGGCTGTTGTGATGGGGCTTCGTCTTTTTGATTCCCCTCTCAGACTGCTCTTTGTAGGCGGTGTTATTACTGGTGGCAATGGTAGAGGATTTAGACTTTTATTAATCAATCAGGTCTGTCTTCAAAAAGTGTTCCAAATTGTTTCATTTGGCCAAGACTTTACCTCAAAAAATCCATTTAAAATCTATCACTGAACAGCCAGGCATGGTGAGCCAGACCTGTAATCCCAGCACTTTGGAGGCTAAGGCACAAGAATCAGAAGTTTAAATCCAGCTCATTAGCTATGTAGAGTTCTGAGTCAGCCTGGGCTACATGAGCCCTGTCTCAAACAAACACACAAACAAACCAATAAACCAAGCCAAATAAAAATAAAATGACTTTACAAAATCACAGTAGTTTTGAATAATAAAATTTGGAAGTTGCCCAGATCTTACAGAGAATTAAGTATAATACATACACATCATGCTGTGTTGAAAGCTGGAAAGGTGTTTTAGGGTCATTTTGCTTTGCTTCCCAAGCCTGGCTGTGTATTTTAATCACCAAGGAAGCTTTGCATCATCTTGAGAGAAGAACGTTCTCCATAGGTTTATTTACCTGGCATTCATGGGAAGTAGAACCCAGTATATAAATGGGGCCATTGACAACGTTTGTTCTTATGGGTTTTGCAGGAAACCGGACTAAGTGGCTAGTGTTTGGTTTATGAAGCTGCTCACCATGCTGGAGATCGCATTTACTCTCACATAAACGCACATCTCTGCTGTGCTCCACCGGATGAGAACCCTATCATTAAGCCTCATGATATGATGGTGGGCAGCAGCAGGTTTCATTGTAGAGCCAAACAGTCGGGCATCCAGCTGCCCATTCTGTATAGCCTATTCTCCCCACTTTAAACGGGTTGAGTCAGTAGAACCTGTCAGGATGAACATCCTGTCTTAGTCTTGGTACACTATCAAAGGAAGAAGTGCTAAGGAGCTCATATGCAAATGCTTTTCAGAACAGAGATGGCAGAGCAGGGTCGTTCTATCTCACAGGCCCTGTGAGAAACCATAATTATGTGGCACTTGGAGCTATAGACCTTTCCCCTTCTGATGGCTGTGACTAATTGTGGCTGTATCCTTTATAGCATGCTATCCTAGTTATCTCCTGGGCAGAATGGTCGGTCTTGAAAAGGAGATTACCCAGTTTACAGAGTCTAATTCTTTGTTGTCTTCCTCTTATTCCATTTATCCATATGTCTGTGTGGGACAAGGACGTAGGAAGTGACCAGGTTAGAAGTGGATATCTCTGGGAGAATCCCTAGGCACCAGGGAGATGCTGAATAAAGCGGACCATGGTGTGATTCTCCCAAGCTTCTTTAATTGCACTTGAAGCACTGGCCACTGGAGGGCACTATTAGAATAGCTGTGGGAAGAGGAAGTTTACATAAAACTCTGAGAGGTCTATTGGGCAAAGGTTTGAGCAGAGGCGGAGTCAGGAGGAGAGGAGAATTTTGGGTGCTGGAGAAGAACTGCAGGGAAGGGAGCTTGGCATTGAAATACGGAGTATTCTTTTCCCACGATTAATGAAGTTTTCAAGTCCTCCATGACCCAACAAGTTTGAGTACAGATGAAGTTGTACTCAAAGAGAGACTGCCGTGTGCACATCACAGCATCAGTTCTTAAAACCCAAAGTTGCTTGAGAACAGTTGCAATTCCTCTCTCTGCTGATGCCGGAAGCTGATGTGATAGGTGAACAGAATTCTTGACTAGCTGTGTTTTCAGGAGCTGGGTCTTCTCATGGGAATAGGCAGGAGGCTCCATGGCAAGGGTCACTGTTTAAGTAGGAGAACTCTCTGGAAGGGATGAAGGAAGTTCCGTGAGTCGATGAAGCGCAAAACTTAGATCAGAATAAAGGGTCTGCTGGCATGGTCAAGCAAAAGGTTATGACAAAAAGGATTTGATTCCCAGCACCACATGGTGTCTAACGACCATCTGTAAATCCAGTTTCAGGGAATCCAATGCCCTCATCTGACCTCCAGGTGCATTACATGACAAGGGGGCACTTACACACATGCAGGCAACGCACTCACACACATACAATAAAAATAACAAATAAAATATTTAAAAAATCAACTGTGCATGAAACCTGCTCTTGTCAAGATATGTAGGAGACTTACCTTGAGTTACAGAAGAGAACTTAGTTTCAATAAGTCCAAACTGGGTTAGAATTTTAATATTCCACTCTATATGTGAGTTCAGTTGGGTTCAAATGTCGCGCAGGATCACAGGGCTGTCCCTCCCATGTAAGTGAAAAGATCTAACTAACTTGGAGGTGACATTTTCGTCTGAAGGGAATTCATTTCTATTGATATC